>JAILYA010000023.1:1438308-2638308 GCA_021437795.1 Rhodamnia rubescens
CATCTATCGAAATTCAACCAAGAAAAATAAAGATCTCGATGTGAAAATTATTACCTGATATGCATGGTGTTAGGATCCCGTCTCCAATAACCATGGCGGTGCCCAGCATGGTTACAAACAAGAGCAAGTACTTGGCCGCTTGCCTATTCTCGAGCAAGGACTTCATGGCAGAGGCACGCTGGAGGCGGCGGCTCGGCTCCTCAAGTCGGTAGTTCGAGACTTCCCTGTCTTCAGCTTGTTGATTAGGGGTCAAGCTCGCCTTGGCATAGCGGCACATTAGAGAGTACAAAGCGAATGTCCCTCCTATATTGTCATAGCCAAAAACCTAACTACATCAGTACAAGATTTTTAATAGACCATAAAAACCCCTTCAATGTCAAACAATTTTTCTTTTTGGTGGCAAAATGGCGAAGAAGAAATCGCTTACCATCGCCGTTGTCATTTGCCGATAGGACAATGAAGACATACTTGATCAAGCCAATGAGGATGATCGAGTAGAAGATCAGAGACAGCGCTCCGAGGATATCGTCCTCGTGTTTTATTCCGCCCGGAAAAATTCCTGGCATGACATAGAGAGGCGACGTGCCTAAATCGCCGTACACCACACCAATGCTCTGAATCGCAAGCTTCAGTATCATCCCCCGGGCCAAATTCTTCATTTCGAAAGATGTAACCAAATCATGATCAGGAAAACATCTCCAAGAACAAACGTGAGAAAGGAAAGATGTAAACTAACAATTCGAGAGAAAGACAACCATTAAACTACGCATATCTCTTCATCAACTCCATTAATTTCACTTCCCCTCTAAATTTTCCTAATCACCTTCAATTTTCACGCCTTATGACAATTTCATTACTTTGAAATTTGCAAATATATAGATCAAAATTTATATATCTATTTTTTTTCGTAGTAATATTAAAATGATTTTTATCAACACGCATAATTCAACGGTACTGAAAGAAAAATGCCGTGTCATTTCTATTAATCCATAATGTTCCCCATCAACTTTTGAAAATTGTATTAGCTACACGTTCATGTAAAAACAAAAAATCTACCAACAATATGCGAACCTAAGTGTTCCAAGTAGTAATTCAATATATATTTTTTTCATCCGGAGTATTTTCTGTGAAAGAAAAACCTTTTTCTTTTCGGGGAAAAGGAAAAAGACTGACCTGGTTTGATGAATGGCCGTGGTCCAACTTGAATCGGGTAGTCTCTGCATAGAATGAGTCGAATTTCTTGATCTTCCTGGATCCCTCATGTCCCTCCGTGCGCTCATCATCTAGATATTGATCCTGGCGACCATACCCATTAGTCGGTTCGACTTCGATGACCTTCGGCCTCTCTTCTTCTGTTAAACCATGGCGCTCCATTCAAGAATCAGAGAGAGAGAGAGAGATGAGTCAAAGGGTGAGTGACAGAACCTTTCGTTCAGGCGTGGATCAAATAGAGGAGATTTTGGTAGAGGGAATATTGAATGGACTTACTCGAAATAGGAAGAACTTCTCAAATAGAGTTGACAAGATGAGTAAGGAGCAGGCCGCGTCTATTACGTGTTTAGGGTTGTTGCAAATAGGAAATTACCAAGAAGGACAAGTATTGTTTAGTTTGCAAGGAGAGATTGATTGATATAAATTCTATCTCGTAAGAAGGCGCGAACCTTTTTTTTTTTTTTGTATAATTTTTGTAATGGATCCCGTTAGTATGACGGCATAATAGTATGACGGTGAAATACTAGCCATAAGAACAGAAGTGGGTCCCACCATGATTTCTCATATTTTTTTTTTTGTCACGCATAACATTTGCGGTTGAAATTTTATCTGTGATATCTGCTGAACATTCAGCTTCTCGGATCCCTTTTGTAGTAGGGTCTCTTTTCAAGTTTCAAAATAGGCGTTAGCGGGTGAAGAGAAAGAGCCATCTTTCAACCAATCTTTTTGATTTGTAGGTTATAAATGACGGCCTCCATCCACTTTTAATCCGAGTAAATCCACTTTTAATCCGGTAAATCAATGTGGTTTACGCCGATAGATATTGCTAACCCATCGATCAAAGCTTTCTCCAACCTCCTCCATGTAGCCACTATAGCATTTCATTTGCCATTCATTTGCCGTCGAAATTATCCAACTAGTATTGTGATATCTTTCTCCGTGGCTAATCACACGTTATTATCCTCATTACTTAAGGATTAAGTAGGAGAGTTGAAAATTGCAGTGCAGGCGGATCATGTGGCTTTCTGGGAAAGTGTAAGTTTCGATTTCCTTTTCTCTTTGGAGTTATCAATGTGTGAAAGGACTTGAATGAGATTTACATCAATCTCCAAGATCAATCACCTTCCTCCATTTTCGAGCAAGCCGAGGACCTCATTGCTGAGTTAAGAACCCTCTTTTGGAAAGTCATATTTTCAGCGATGCAATGAAAATGTAATGGAGAAAGGTATAATAAGCATGAGAATCGATCTTCTGATTTGATTATCGTCATCTTTATTAACACAGAGTTGACTTTAACCATGGCTAATGCGTGGAGACCCCATGGTGAGAATAGAGAAAGAGTAGGAGAGATAGCACTATCATAAAAGAAGAGCTAAAAATGCATAATCGGGAGAAATTCGAAATAGCAAGTTAGGAAAGAGGTAGCTAGTAAAATTGAATTATATTGATTAATGTTCCTAGTTAATTAGTCACCATCGTCATCACCATTACGCAAATGTATGTATCCGTAATTACCCTATTCTATTCTTGAGTTGACAGGCAATGTACATTCGATTACACCATGTGATTCTTTGATTTGATAGGTAACCGATTCATTCGGTCCCTCGTCTCCCTCCGCGCAAATCATCGCCTAGATCTTGATCCCGGCGATCACACCCGTCAGCCGAGTCGACTTCGACGACCTTTCGGCCTCTCTTCTCCTGTTATACCATTGCGCTACATTCAAGAATCACAGCAAGAGAGATAGCGGGAGATGAGTGAGAGGGAATAATTCGACCCGGTCAAACAAAACGTTAATGGCATTGCATTCATAATTCATCGTGTAATGCAAAATCTACTTGCCATGCCAGGAAGAAAGGTTAAGTGACAGAACCTTTCCGTCTGGCGTGGACCAAATAGAGGAGATGTTGGTAGAGGGAATAACGAATGGACTTACTCGAAATAGGAAAAGCTACTCAAATAGAGTCAACAAGATGAGTGAGGAGTGGCACGCGTTTGTCACGTGGTTAGGGTTGTTGCAAATAGGAAATTGCCAAGAAGGAGAGGGATTGTTTAGTTTGCCCGCAGAGATCGATTGATATAAATTCTATCTCGTGAAAACCCGTGAATCTTTCATTTATTAATTTTTGCAACAGGGTCTCTTTTCGAATTTCCATATAGGCATTAGCGCGCGAAATACTTTAAGAGAGAGACCCGTCTTTTCTACCGATATTTCTGATTTGTAGGTTATAAATGATGGCAATCGTCTACTTTTAGTCTGAGTTAATCTGAACGCGGTTGATGCCGATGAATATTGGTAACCATTCGTCAAAAAACACTTTCTCCGACCTCCTCCATATAGCCCATTGCAGCATTTCATTTGCTACTCATTTGCCGTCAGAACTACCTAATTAGTCTCATGATGTCTTTCTCGTGGCTAATCCTACGTTATCTTGTTGTCATCACTTAAGGAATTAAGTAGAAGAGTTCAAAATAATAGTGCATGCCTGCCATGTAATTTTCTTGAAACGTGTAATTTTTGATTTTTTTACGTCTTAGACGATAAATGAAATTTCACTCTTTGGCAAAAAAAAAAACGGGACTCAATTTTTAAGACAATCTCTGTATCCAGAAGCAAAAGATACCATGTCCGTTGGTCATCACGGGTTATGGAAATATCATCAATGTTGTGATTGTTGAAAAATCCCCTCTCAGCAATGTTTAACAATGGGCTCTATTAATATTTGGTGCAAGCAATCCTTTTAATTAAATTGAGTCCATGGCCCATTCTCATTTAACCATGTGATTTTCGGCCAATGTGTAGTTCTATGGGCTTGACAGAATCTCAATATGAGCTTAGTCCGATCAATCAATTAAGCTCATTTACCACCGCCCGCCGATCTAATTGAATGCAATGAATGATGCGTGTTCCTAAAACTATATGCAAACTAATTAAAATTTTTTGCTAAGGATTAAGATTAGTCTCTAATTTTTTATTCAATAAATGCACAAGTAAAAATTTAAATATTAGGTGTCAACAACAATAAAGACTATACATAAATTGGAGTTTGAATCCCTCTCAACTTCGGTACCAAAATCCCTAATCATTTTTTTCGACCTCTTCTTCATATATAACAAAGAAAGAGTAAACTAAAAAAAATAACAATTATTATTATTTTAAAATAACCATAAGGGAAAATTCGAAATAAGAGCCTAAAATGGTTATATCAATTTTAAAGAAAGGCCTAACCAAATTACGGTTATTATTATTTTGTGTTTAGATTTCATAAAATAACTAGAAGGGAAAATTCCAAATAAGAGTCTAAAGTGTCCATATCGGGCTCAAAGAATTGCTTGACCTTGCCAACCGAAGAGCATTTTCATAATTTACCTTTTTCAATATTTTTCCTTTTTCTCTTTTTTTTTTTTTTTTCTTTTTCTTTTTCCCTCTTCCTTCCACCTTGTCGATGGCCTCGCAAAGGTCATTGGACTTAGGCGAGGCGGGTTGCCCTCCCAAGCATCGGGCGACCTTCGCTAAATCAGGCGTGGTTGCCCGCCTAGCCCAAATGAGGGAGACCCTAGCTCGATGTTGGCGATGGCGGTCTTTGCCTCGGTCTTCGCTCGAGGCCGGTGACCTTTGCCGGCCATCGATGAGGCCCGATCATGGTCGGGAATGGAGGAACGAAAAAGAAAAAAAAAGAAAAAAAAGGAAATGAAAAGCGACACAAAAAAATAAAAAGAATTGATTATATAATGGGTTTGGGTGACTTTTACGCTAATAGTCTATTTTAGGCAAAAAAAATAAAAAATTGTTGTAGGGTCTACATAATTTCGACTCACAACATTATAGCCGACAATCGAAGTGATTGTTTTTTAAAAAAATTGGCACTTAAATGATCGTTTTTAAAAAAGTTGGCACTTAAGTGATCGTTTTGAAAGTTTTGGCACCGAACCGATCGTTTTAAAAAAAAATTGATACTTAAGTAATCGTTTTGAAAGTTTTGACACTAAAGTAAGCTCCGTACACAAGTTTTGGCACTTGTAGTATACTTAAGCCCAAGGAAAAGTTGATTGTTGTGTGCCCGAAGATGATATAAAGATGATACGATTGTACTGAGAACCTCCAGCTTCTTCCTCACCTCACTTTTGAAATGGAACAGGTGATTTGCAGCGCTAAGTTTCTAATTCTGCAAAGGACTTGACACCAACTAGGAAAACATGTATATATTGTGCTCAGTTTGGCATTTGGTGCCTTGGTCTCTCCTTGACGAGAGACATCATTGGGTCCTTAAATACTACGAGACCCACATCGTTGCCAGAACTGTGGGGCTTATGCGAACTTTTATTTTTATTACAACATATTGATTGACTTTGGTCAGTGGCAGTGTCTCATTCGTCGTAATCTAAATGCTAGTGAAGGAGAGCATATTGCTTCTACAAATGAAGAACTTGAAAATTTTCGGTTACATGTTGATTCAAGTAGTTGATTGATGATGTTTGTAGGTTGTGGGGACTTTATTATGTGGTGATATAGTTACAACCATATTATAATTGAATTGCTGATGTTAAGTTCGCTATTTATTATTGAGTTATGGCTAGAAATTCTCCGAAGTGAGCCTAGACACTATTATTACTAATCTGAAGTTGAGTTCTATAAAGCTAGATAGGACCAATTATCCTTCTTGGTCTATGGGTCGTGACATATCTTTTGGCCACCAAACCACGGAATTATTTGACTTCTTTTCCACCTTCGAGTAAACGAAGGTGGATGATTGGCGTTCTGGCGATGTTGCCATTCGGATGTTGTTGTGGAATACCATGGATTCCAAAATTAGTCCTTACTTTATGCATTGTACATAAGCCAAAGCCATTTGGGACAAGTGTGCTCTTACGTTTTTGGGTCAAGAAAATATGACTCGTGTTTGTGATGTTTGGGAAGAGCTATTTGACCTACGTGCGAGAAACACGTCTATATCAAATTACTATTCCAGGTTTACCACTTTTTGCGAGAGACTAGACACTTATTTACCTATCATCGATGACATTAGAGAGTTGGCCAAGCGTCACGAGGATAAGAGAGTTATGTTAATTCTTTGGGGGCTTGGTCCTACTCTTTCTTCTCTTCGATAGTAGACTACTTCTCGGGGTACTTTTCCATCAATTGATGAGCTCTTCTCTTGGGTCCTTCGATATACGCTTGACTCATCATCTAAAGTCTCTTCCGCACTTGTAGCAAGTGTTAAGGTTTCTCCGGTCATCCGGTGGCCGTGGAGACCGGGGCATAGTCACCGTGGTTGTGGCAGATATGGTTTCTCTCTTAGTCATGGCCGCGATCGAGCTAGGGGAATTGGAAATTCTTGTTATTGCCACCATTATCAACGAGCTGGCCATATTGAGACTTATTGTTATATAATACATCTCGAGCTTCTACCACAGGCTGCTTATGCCGATATTGTTGAGTCTCCAATGCAGAAAGTTCCTAATTAGTCACGGGAGCTACCTAACACTATTATACTATTTAGCGTCGAGTATAAGTCCTTACTTCGTCTCAACTAGATGGTGGATTCCTCTCGCTCCTATTGTTACTTTGGTATAAACTTCTTTAGGCAATTCATCTTGTTTACTCTCTGTTGCGCCTACTTCCTGGGTTGTAGACTCGGGTGCCACCAATCATATGACCAGCTTTCCCATGTAACTTGCTTTTTATTAGTTCCCTTACCAAAGATTTAAATTGTTCTGCGACATTTACCTCTACTCATTGTATCTTTTAGGATTCGAGGATCGGATGGATGATTAGTGGAGGGCATGAGTCCAATGGGCTGTTCTACCTAAACAAATATCTTATTGCCGTTGCTATTTAGAAGAGTACCACCTCGGACCTCTTTCAAATGCATTGTCGTATGGGTGATCCGCCGTCTAACATACTTCGCCATTTCTCTCCTATTTTAGAGTCCATGAGTGCTATACTGACATGATGCTTATCGGTTCGGCAAACATTAGCGGGTATCTTTTCCTTCCCGTGGCCGAGTCGTGTGTTAAGTCCTTTTAAGTAGGTCCATTATGATGTTTGGGGACCATGTCGTGTCAAAGATATGTCTGGTTACAAGTATTTTGCTACATTTGTGGACAATTGTTCCTGCATAACAATGTTATATTTAATAAAAGATCGAACTAAAGTTTTTTTTCCTATTTCTATATGTTTTACTTTGAGATACTCAATCAATATCATATTTTCGCTAAATGTTTACGTTCGATAATGCCAAAGAATATATGGCTATTTCCTCTAGTTTTCAATCATTTCTTACATTTCATGGAATTACGCATCGACATCTTGTCCCTATATCCCCAGCGAGAATGTGGTGACGAGAATGAAAAAATTGCCACCTCTTGGATGTTGCTCTTTGTCTACTTTTTCATATGAACCTCCCCAAAATGTTTGGGGAGCAAGCTACTCTTACAAGCATACTATTTCATAAATCGTCTTCCATCCTCTCGTGTTTCATCGGGGTATACCTTTTTCTACTCTCCATCCTACGAGTCTACTTTTTTCTTTACCATTCCGTGTGTTTGGGTGTATTTGTTTTGTGCATCGTCTTAGTCTTAGTTATGATCAGCTCGACCCACGGGTTGACAAGTGTGTGTTTCTTGGGTACTATCAAACTAAGAAAGGATATAAGTGTTATAGTCCGATTTTTTGGCGGTTGCATGTCTCGCGAGATGTGACCTTTTTTGAGGACCATTCATATCTCTCTTTTGCTGACTAGCTAATGATTCATTATGAAAATACTTTGTCCTTAGTATGGCTCCACCGCCGCTTGTCTCCTTGATGGGGGTGTTTGGGTTATCGCCCGATTTTTAACTTTTCTACCGGACCTATCAATGACTTTCTATTCAACGTGAAGTAGTATAATCGTCGCCCGCATTGGACATGCAAGATTCTCCTCCAATTCATGTCCGGCCTATGATCCGCCCGTTTCTTCCGAGCCCGATTCTACTATTGATATTTCCATTGCATTGCACAAAGGTACGCATTCTTGTATTGGTCAACCCAATTCTCAATTTGCTCCCTATATTGGTTTGTCTTGTCGTACACATACTCATCACCCTCTTTCTTATTTTTTATCCTATGATTTTCTTTCTCCTACGTACTCCCTGTTTGTCATTTCTTTATCTGCGTGTCTATGCCAAGTCTTTATTCTGAGGCTCTTGACCATCAAGGTTGGTAGCGGGCTATGGAGAATGAGATGGAAGCGCTACAAGATAATGGGACATAGCAGCTTACATCATTACCTAATGGAAAATAGGTTGTGGGGGTCCCATTGGGTTTTCACATTGAAATTGCAATTGGATGGGTGCGTTGAGCGTCTAAAGGCATATCTGTTTGCCAAAGGTTACACCTAGATTTATGGAGTCGATTATAATGATACATTCTCTCCTGTGGCAAAGACACCTTCCGTTCGACTTTTCATCTCTCTTGTTGTCCGATATGATTAGACTCTCCATCAACTTGATATCAAGATTGCCTTTCTTCATGGCGACTTGCCAAAGGAGGTATATATGGAGCAACCCTAGGGATTTGTGACTCGGGGGAGACTCTGGTGTTTGTATCTTGTGTAAGGCATTATATGGTTGCATGGTTTGGCTAATTTAGTGATGTAGTTATTTGGTTCGATTTGCGATGTTGTACCGTAAACCATTATGTCTTTAGCTCCACTTCTTCTAGGGGATGTGTGCACCTGGTTGTATATGTGGATGATTTTATCATCACTTGGTGGTGATTTTGTGGGTTTATAGAAGTTGAAACAATTTTTACAAATAGTGTTCAGCACAAAATATATTGATATTTTGTGGTATTTCTTGGGCATTAAGGTGGCCTACTCACGTGATGGTATCTCATTATCACAACGAAAATATATTTTGGATATTCTAAGTGAGGTTGATTTTCTTGGAGCAAAACCTGTTGATACTCCAATGGATCTTAATGTGAAACTTGATGCAAAACATGGCGACTTACTTCATGATTCGAGTAAGTATCGGAGGCTAGTGGGTAAGCTCAACTATTTAACTATCACTCGACCGGATATTTCTTTTGCCGATAGCGTAGTTAGTCGGTTTATGAGTGCTCCTTGCACTACGCATTGGGAGGCAGATTACGTGTAGTTAAGTACTTGAAGGGAGCACCAAATAAAGGGCGTTTGTTCAAGAATCATGGACATCTTAGTGTCATTGGCTACTTTGACGCTAATTGGGCCGGGTTTCCTATTGATAGGAGATAGACTTCTGGCTGTTGCATGTTCTTGGGAGGCAATCTTGTGAATTGAAAAAGTCAAAAACAATAGGTTGTGTCTCGATCAAGTGTAGAGACGGAATATGGGGCCATGGCCCATGTGACTAGCGAGTTGCTTTAGTTGAGGATGTTGTTATCCGAACTCAACATGCCATCCTTAAGTCACTCGGTTACGTGTTGTGATAATCAATCTGCTATATATATTGCTTCAAATCCAGTCTTTCATGAGCGCACGAAGTGTATTGAAGTAGATTGCCATTTTGTGCGAGAAAAGATTCATAACAAGTGGGACCGCCATAGTCGAGGATTGGTGTACGGTATTGATAAGAAGCAAAACCTCGCTCCGATACCATGATAGAGAAGAAAAATTTATAAAATTGAGTTGTATGTTGTATTGAGAGACAAGGCCAAAATAAATAGATACAATGAAGCCGATCTATGAGGAAAGCCTGGTATATGAGGAAACCATCCTAAAGAATAAACAACAATAATTCTAAAATATATGCAGAATCAATAAAATATTCTAACAAATATCACCGACCGATCACTTTGAATTTAATGCGAAATTCACCGACAAAATGACGAGGATCAAAGTATCTATTGTTGCTCCACATTTTTCCATATTTTTGTTTCTTAGCTTCCAATTCCTATGCCGTGAAATGATTGCAATCTGCCAATCACCAGATTCCACTCCCTCCTATGGACGTGAGAAAGAAAGTAATTGAAGAAGGTTATAAGGATCGGCACTATGCCATAGATTCCTCAATTGTGCGCATTCAGTCTATTCGATAAATTTTGACCAAAAATTGCTAACGTGGACATCGACCTTCCTACGTAATATGATTAACGTTGACGTAGATATTTTTTAATTAATTTTTAACTTTTTTATTTCCTTTTCTTTAGTTTTTTTTTTCAAGGACTTAGGGCCTAGACACCCTCGTTAGCATTGGGCGAAGGCATGCTGCCCCTCGTGCGGATCTATCGAGGGCCACGTCTCCCCTCACTAAATCTCTCCAAGAGGAGGGAATCCCGACCCTCGCCTATGGTCGGCGAGGGTCGGTTGGCAACTTTCGTCGGCCCTAAGCCACGGGAAAAAAGAAAAGAAAAAAATGAAAAATTCAAAATATTATTAAAAATGTCCACGTCGGCGCCGATCGTACCACGTAGGACGGTGGTGTCCATGTTAGCGATTTCGATCAAAATTAACCGGACTCAATTGACAAACGTGAAAAATATTTGAAGCTGAATTAGCACAATTGATAGGTTTGTGACTTTTTTGTAATTTTTCCCATATCGGTGTATATACTATCTTATAATGGGTTAATGTAAATGTATTTTTCATATGATTGAAATGACATCAATGTTTGGTGGCTGCTACTTAGATCACAACTTATTATTTAAAATGTTATTAAAAAATGAAAAATTCAAAATATTATTAAAAATGTTCACGTCCCGATCGTCCACGTAGGAGGCTGGTGTCCATGTTAGCGATTTCGATCAAAATTAACCAGACGGACTCAATTGACAAAACGTAAAAATATTCGAAGCTGAATTGGCACAATTGTAATAGGGTTTGTGACTTTTTTCGTAATTTTTCCCATATCGGTGTATCTACTATCTTATAATGGGTTAATGTAAATGTTGCAAGTTTTTCATATGATTGAAATGACATCAATGTTATGGTGCGCTGCTCCTTCGATCACAACGTTATTAGACGAAAGTAAGGTGATATTCAGTTTATTATTATGCCTTCTAATCAAGAAAAGGACTTTCACTATTTGTCATAACTTCGAGTTCTAAACATCCACTAATTTCTAGGAAAAATTGTGCAGAATGTCGTACACCTATTGCACTTTTGCTAATTCAAACCTAACTTTTATTAATTTTGTCAATTGAGTCCCAAGCATTTTCATCTTTTTTTAGTTGAGTCTATACGGTTAATTTTGATCGAAAATTACGACGTGGGCGTCGACAGTCCTATGTGGTATGACTAGCGTGACATTGACATTTTCAATAACATTTTAACATTTCTTGAATTACATTTTTTCTTTTCTTTCTATTTTTTTTCTATTGAAAGGGCTAGCGATCTCCGGGGCCCTCATTGTGGCCCCTCGCCGGCCATGGGCGAGGGGTCGTGAGCCTTCTCCCCTATAGCGAGGAGTTGCCTCCCTCGTCCGCCTTCACTTGTGACCCACGACGGCTTCACGGCCCTCACCCAAGGGCTGACTGGGGTCGCCGATCCTCTGTTAGTGGCCGACGGCCTTGCCATCCCTTTGATCCAACTAGGAAAAAAATAAAATAAAATAAAAATTCAGAAAAATGTTATTAAAATTGTATGCATCGGCGTTGGTCGGGTTACATAAGGCAATCGATTTCTATGTCATTTCCGTCCAAAATTGGCTGGATGGCCTCAATTGGCAAAAGATGAAAATGTTTAGTATTCAATTAATAAAATTAAAAGATTTATGATTGAATTGACAAAAGTGCAATAGGTTTAGGATCTTTTGAAAAAAAATTCCCTAATTTCTATGTTTACTTAAATATACTGTTCACTAATTAGAGAGGAACTAAGAAAAATTATAGAAGTCCTTGCAAAGCTTGGGGAAAAAGCACTAGCTTAAAAGGAAATTTATATTATGCTTCAATTCAAGCAACCAATGGAAGCTAGGCGATGTAGCTATGATCTTCTACATCCAATTTCTGCCCAACCCTGCTCAAAAGCTACTTAAATTCAGCACGCGTATGTTAGCTGATTACATCATATAAATGTAAGTCGCAATTAGTACCAACATTACGTTTTTTTTTTCTGTCCAATGCCAACATTATGCTTAAAACTAATATGTTTGGAGAATGATTTTCCAAAATATGAAATTAAACACTCTCACTATGAATAGGTTTATAGATGTTTACACCAAAAATGACCGTTCTTTTATTATCATTATTAACATGTGATAGACTTAATCGATGAGAGCCAAACTAGGTCATGTTTGAATAGAATTATCAGCAACTTGAAGGAATTGACAAAAAGTGAAGTTGATAATCTCGGATGCAATAGTCAAAGAAGTAACCGTCAACGTAGTGGAGTTGAAGAAATGGTCGATGTAACCATTTGATAACCATTCGTAACCTCTGTTGTAACTTCTCTTTTTAACGTCTGTTTGTAACTTCCCTTTATAACATCTATTCATAACCTCCGTCGATAAATCGTACTCTTCGGAGACTCCCCATAAATCAATCAAATTTACTACTTATTATTTTTACTTTCCTCTACTATAGTTTATTTTCCATAGCTGTAGCTTTCATATTCGCGTCGTCGATTAAATTTCGGCATGTATCTTTATCCTACATGTTGCTTCATTTATTAAATACCAGCGTAGTATGATTGCATGGTCAAGTTTTGTTGTCGATTAAATTTTGACAGTGTTTATCTACATTTGGTTTATTTGGAACAATTGTACTTTTCAATCATTATCGTCGCTTTAATTCCGGCACGGTTTGTGTTTATATGATACTATCAAAATTCAAGTTGTCAATTTTCTCTTGTTTGCCTAGATATTTCATGACCAAAATCGCCACAAGACCTGTTCTTCTTTAATTAAAATTCGAAAAGCAACTTTCGATGAAAGATATTTCGTCACCAAAGAAATTCCAGTGAACCAATGGAGTAAGAAAAAACTTTGCTTAAATAGTCGGCAAAGCAAACCACCGAAGCAATTCAAAAACTTTGCTTAAATAGTCTCCGGGAGAACAAAGCAAACAACCAAATATAAATTTTTAACTGTGTCATATACTACTAATGAAAATCATGGACATCATCCACTAGACATCATAAGTGATCCCAACTTTGAGCAGCCTCTTGTGGGGAATGTTGAACACTTCCTCTTGCTGCCTCACGCACCTCTTCAGCCAGTTGTACAGGTAATTGATCACCACCCTCTTTGCCAAGCCTGAACCGCTCGAAGCTATGACCTCACTCTCTCCCATTAGGTACATGACCCCTCCAATCTTAATTGCTTCTTCCACCAATCCAATCTCTCTTTGCACTTCATCCTCATTGCAGACTTCGATTCCATTGTCACTGGCCTCGCCTCGCCGGTCGGCGGCGGGCGGCATGTTGTAGAGCACATCGTTCAGAATGAAATCCTTCAATCGGTTGATCAAGACCTTCTCGAAGAACTCTTGCTCCATCTTCGCATCTCGATATCCGTATCTCCCGACGCATCGGTATATGCCGGGCTCCACCTTTCGGAAGACAAACCGCTCCCAAGGGGCACTTTGCTTATGGGTAGCCACTTGATCGAGACGAAGACAAGGACCGAATGCAATGCGGGTACATTGGCGACGTATTGGGTGAATATGGGGAAATGCCCTGGACGAGCTCGGTGTAGAATAAGGCAATCCCGGGAAGCCGCTGGATGCTTAGGTTTGACGTGATCGTGATGAGGGCTTCCCTCGAGACCTTGTTCTGGCGCTCATACTCGTACTTCTGTCGGTATCCATAATTCCATACGAACATGACGATGACCATCATGGCAGCGAAGACGAGTGGAACGTAACCCCCATCCACGAATTTGTAGAGGACCGAGGTTAGAAACACGTACTCTGCGAGCCCAATGGTGACGACGTAGAGGAGTATGACAAGTATGTTGGTCTTCCAAATCATGATCATCACAATGACGAGGAATGTGGACGTGATAGTGAAAACGAATGCTACAGCAATTCCTGTGACAGAGATTTACAAATGAATGTGAATTAGGGAATCCGCATAAGTAGACTAAAACTGTGCATTTAGTGTGATCCTTTTTGCTTACCATAAGCATTGCCCAACTGCAACGTGGTCTTGAAGCCAAGGGTGACACCAACACAGGCCAACGTGAGGAGGGTGTTCACCTCAGGTATGTAAATCTGGCCCTCGTGCTTCGGCGAAGTGTGCACGACCTTCACACGCGGGAAGCACCCTAGCGCAACAGATTGTTTCACTATCGCAAACGCAGCCGATATCAAGGATTGGCTCGCTATTATTGCCGCCATCACCGCGATCACAAACATTGGCCAATACACTGGTTCTGCATCCAACCATCAGATAGATTCATGTATGACCCAGCGGGATAAATGATGCATCGGGTTAAAATAGCATGAGGAAGCTTACTCGGTATCGAGCTGTAGAAAGCCCTAGCAACGTCTTGAGTGTTCTTTCGGAGATACGCCGCCTGACCAAAGTAGGCGAGGATGATTGAAGGAAAGACAAGCAGGCATGAACTCAATCGAATCGACAGGATATTAAAGTGCCCCAGATCAGCAAACAATGCTTCAGAACCTATAATCGAAGGCTCAAAGCGTAAAACCCCAACTAATTCTTGAAAAACAAGTTACACATCTTGGTTAAAATGGAAAAAAGAATTGACTAATAGATCAATCAACAGAAGACTAAAGGTTTGGATTACCAGTTAGGCACAGAATGACCCCTCCAAGAGAAATCCATGCTTCCTTTTTGTTCCTCATGAAGTACCGGACGATGTAGAGCGGGTTGACAGCTCTGATCACTCCCGAGTCATGTTTCGTGAAATTGTAGATGCCGATCAGTCCGATACAAAGGAACCATAGAGAGAGAACTGGGGCAAAGCTGTATCCGACCTTGTCTGTCCCAAACCTTTGGACTTGAAACAGGAGGATCAAGATCACCACAGAAATCCACATGATTTGATCATCTCCAAGTGAATGTGCAGCTTCTCTTATGCCCCCAACAGCCGACAACACTGCGCCAAGAAAAGGAGAAACAAATCAGAACCATCTACCGGAATTCAATCAAGAGAACTAATTGGACCAACAAACAAGAAGAGACATAAAATATAGTGTCATTTTATATTGCAATGTTACCTATGATAGGATGTCTTATAAAAAACAATACGATATTGTAGATTAAGGGAAAAGGTGGTGCACCATTTTCTTATAAAAAAGACCTCGATGCGAAAAGCACTACCGGATATGCATGGTGTGAGGATCCCGTCTCCAATGACCATGGCGGTGCCCAGCATAGTTACAAACAAGAGCAAGTACTTGGCCGCTTTGCTATTCTCGAGCAAGGACTTCATGGCAGAGGCCCGCCGGAGGCGGCGGCTTGGCACCTCAAGCCGGTAGTTCGAGACTTCCTTGTCTTCAGCTTGTTGGTTAGGGGTCAAGCTGGCCTTGGCATAGCGGCACATTAGAGAGTACAAAGCGAACGTCCCTCCTATATTGTCAATGTCATACCCAAAAACCTAGCTTCATTAGTACAATATTGGGCATAGACCAAAAAACCCTTCTCTAAAAAATAAAATTCTGCGGTGAAATGGTGAGGGAGAAATCGCTTACCATCGCCATTGTCATTTGCCGATAGAACAATGAAGACGTACTTGATCAAGCCAATGAGGATGATTGAGTAGAAGATCAGAGACAGCGCTCCGAGGATGTCGTCTTCATGTTTTATCCCGTCTGGAAAAATTCCTGGCATGACATAGAGAGGCGACGTGCCTAAATCTCCGTACACCACCCCGATGCTCTGAATCGCAAGCTTCAGTGTCGTCACCCATGCCAAATTCTGCATTTAGAAAGATGCAACCAAATCATGATCAGGAAAGCATTTGCTAGCTCCACTCTCGCTACGATTTTGTTGAACTTCGTTATAATAAATAGTCCAAGAATAAACATGAGAAAGGAGAGATGCAAACTAACAATTCGAGAGAATGACAAACATAAACTCCATCATTTTCAGTTCCCCTCTAAACTTTCCTAATCGTAAGTTTTGCAATTTTCACGCCTTATAACAATTTCATTACTTTAAAATTTGCAGATATGTCCATCAATATTCTGTATATTCACGCAATAATGTGCAACTGGAAATTTCTCTAGCTAGCTAATATATAATGGCAAACCCCTCCCCGACTATCCACCATCCACTTTGTATTTCTACGTTTCTCCCCTCTGCATTTTCACAATTAGCAAATTCGAGCGACGATGCCATTCTCAAATTCTAAACAACATATCACTTACAAAGTTATACCAAAATGTATTTTCATCAACTCGCATAATTGAAAGGTACTGAAAAAAAAATGCGTGTAATTTCTGTTAATCCCTTTCACCGAAAATGTTCCCCGTCGACTTTTAAAAATTGTATTATTTTCACAATTCATACAAAAATTAAATCTAGGAACCATATGCGAACTAAGCGTCTCAAGTAGCAATTCAACTTCTTCTTCTTTTTTTCAACCAGAGTATTTTCTATGAAAGAAAAACTTTATTCTTTCTTTTTCCTTTTTCCTTTTTCAGGGAAAAGGAAAGACACTGACCTGGTTTGATGAATGGCCGTGGTTCGACTTTAATTGGCCTGTCTCTACGTAGAATGAATCAATTTTCTTGATCTTCCTCGATCCCTCATCTCCCTCCCCGCGTTCAGTGTCTAGATCTTGATCCTGAGGATCATACCCGTCAATCGAGTCAACTTCGATGACCTTCCGCCTCTCTTCTTCTGGTATACCATCGCGCTCCATTCAAGAGAGAGAGAGAGAGAGAGAGGGAGGGAGGGAGGGAGAGAGGGGGAGAGAGAGATGAGTGAAAGGGTAAGTGACAGAGCCTTTCGTTCTGGTGTGGATCAAATAGAGAAGGTTTTGTAGAGGGAATGATGAATGGACTTACTCGAAGTAGGAAAAACTACTCAAATAGAGTCAACAAGATGATTGAGGAGGAGTCCGCGTCTATTACGTGGTTAGGGTTATAGCAAATAGGAAATTACCAAGAAGGACAGGTATTGTTTAGTTTGCACGTAGAGATCGATTGATATAAATTCTTTCTCGTGAAGACGCGTGAACTTTTATTTATTTATTTTCATAATAAGGTCTCTTATTGAGTTTCGATATAGGCGTTAGCGTGTGAGGTATCACGAGAAAGAGCCCGTCTTTTCAATCGGTCTTCCTAATTTGTAGGTTATAAATGACGGCCGTGGTCGGTGCCGATAAATCTCAGTTAAAAAAGCTTTCGTCCAAGCTCCTCCTTATAGTCGTTGTAGCATTTCATTTGCTAATCATTTCCCATCGAAGCTACCTAATTAGTCTCATGATATCTTTTTAGTGGCTAATCATACGTTATCTCGCGGTCATTACTTATGGAATTAAGCAGGATACTTGAAAATAGAGGTGCAACCCTTTCACGTAATTTCCTTGAAAAATGTAATTTTCGATTTCCTATGTTTAAAGTAACGAAGTTCCACTGTTAATGACACCTTTTTCTTCTGGCCCAAAAAAAAAAGGCGATTCATTTTTTAAAACAAAAGCAAAAGAAACGATATATGTTTGGTCATTAATTCCCCTGACGTCGTGGACGACTGCTTTTCTTTTTGGAGTTACCAATGTGTGAAAGGACTTAAATGAGATTTACATTAATCACCGAGATCAATCCCTTTACTCCATTTTCGAGCAAGGCGAGGACTTCATTGCTTAATTAAGAACCCTCTTTGGGAAAGTCACATTTCCATTGATGCGCTGAAAAGGTAATGGAGAAAGTGCTTCAGTGAAGGTATAATAATAAGCATGAGAACCGACCTTCTACCCCTACCTTTAAATTTTTAATTTGACTAACTTAATCATTATTGATATTAACATAGATTAGACTTTAACCATGGCTAGTATGTGGAGACACATGGTGAGAGGGGGGAGAGCACTATCATAAAATAATATAAAAAAAAGGCTAAAAATGCGTAATCTGGAAAAATCAAAATGGCTAAAGAACACTATAAGTGTTAAAACTTGTGTACGACGCTCACTTTAGTGCCAAAACTTTCAAAATGATCACTTAAGTGCCAACTTTTTTTAAAAACAAACATTTTACTGTCAACTTCTTTTAAAAACGATCACTTCAAAGGCCAACTCCAATTTGGTGACGTGGCTTGCCGGAAATCCGACACGTGCTATTTTTTATTAATATTTGAGCTGACGTGGCTCGGTGGAGTTGACATTGAAGTGATCGTTTTTTTAAAAAAATTGACATTTAAATGATCGTTTTTAAAAAAAAGTTGGCACTTAAATAATCGTTTGAAAATTTTGGCATTGAATTGATCGTTTTTCAAAAAAATTGGCATTGAAATGATCGTTTTGAAAGTTTTGATACTCAAGTGAGCGCCGTACACAAGTTTTGACACTTGTAGTGTACTTAAGCCAATCAAAATAGAATGTTAGGAAAGAGGCAGCCAGTGAAAGGGAAAGATATTGATTAACGTTCCTAGTTAATGTCAAAGGAGTTGAAATTAAAACAATGCGAACATGTGACACCACATCCTCCTTTTTTTGGTGGAAAGAGTTGATTTTGCACAAATCGGATTCTTGTTGGGATGCTTAGTGTGCAAAGACATATATATATATCACCGGAGGCAAACTGGGAACAAGAGAAAGAGAGAAATATTAATAAAATGATAAAGTTGATGGAAAAAAGAGATGGTGAATCTTTTTCAATAGAAACACTTCAATTTAGCATGGAAAAAGCAACGCGTGATCACCTCTAAGCATGCACTAACAATCATCATTATCATGAACTAAGTTACAATTTGCTAAAAGCTGTTAATTAATCATCATCATCATCATCACCATTATGCAAATGTATGTATTTTCTAATTGCCCTATTCTATTCTTGAGTTGATAGGCAATGTATATTCAATTACACTATTTTATTTCTTGAGTTGATAGGTAACTAATTCATGGGATATATTATTGAAATATGCAACCTTGTCAAAACTTATTTAAAACAATTCTGAAATTACATTGAGTATGTTAAGATTGAAAGAAAACTCTAAACTTAATGTATCCCTTATTTAATTTTTTAGATTCATATGACCCAAGTGTGATATCCGTATTGTTTTTTGGAAGCCAGATAAAACTTTTATAAAGGCCCAATTTCTAGAATTGGGTTTATGAACAAAGCTCTAGATGTGTTATTTTCAAATTATTTTGTATTTCACGGTAATTGACATAATTTAGTGTGGGCATTGCTAAGATAATGAACAAATCCTGCAAAAACTAGAAAGCTATGTTAGAGTTATTAGGGATTCGCTAGGATAATTTCTTATTTAGAGATATTTCTATTGATTTTTTGTCTCTCTCAATATTGCGCGTATATATTTGATTTTTTTTTATCTTGATTGATATATATTGCTTTAGATAGTGATATATTATAAAGTCTATAAATAGGCTGATGTAATGTTCGTTATGATATATCGAATTATACAGAAATTCCCCATTTCTTCCTCTCGCATTATTGTTTTCAACTTGATATCGTAGTCGGTGTTGTCCATGAATGTGCGTCTCGCCCCCCCTTTA
The DNA here is from genome assembly GCA_021437795.1 of Rhodamnia rubescens. Classification (NCBI taxonomy): domain Eukaryota; kingdom Viridiplantae; phylum Streptophyta; class Magnoliopsida; order Myrtales; family Myrtaceae; genus Rhodamnia; species Rhodamnia rubescens. The sequence continues at coordinate 1,458,127 of JAILYA010000023.1, forward strand.
GTAAATTCCACATGCCGGCTTGCACAAGAGAAGGAGTGTTGAAGTTGTTCTCCCATGTTGCCGACAACGAGTCTTATATGCTCTTTATATTCATGTGGACTCCCTCCGCCTAATAGCTTAAGCTTTTGGATTGGACTTTTTAACTTGATATCACAGCTACCGATCTTGTGGAGACCATAGTGCACCGGGTGCACATCTCATCCGGTGCCCCCCATGCACCCCCGAGAATCCCGATACACACCGAAATAAGTCCATCCTCGCAGCTCGCTTAACGGTGTTCACTCCGTGTGCGTGAGTCCTTTCTATGATGGGAGTCCTTTCAATGCCAACTACAATGGTCGTGTTGACCAATCGAGCCTTCTTCATAGGGGTGGCTTTTCTTTCGATGCCAACCGCATAGGTTGCTTCACTTAGTAACTATTTTCCAAGCTAGCTAAATAGGCCGCTTGATGCTATGACCCCGGCCGTATAGGCCGTGTTGCTCGAGTTACTACTTCGCAAGCCGGCCACATCGGCCGCTTGCTATTTCCAATCGATTATCGACCTTTTGCGCTTCACCGCATGCACAGCCACTTCTCGCATTGCCACGAATCCACCAAGCCCACCGTTGAGTGCTGAATTCGTGGAGAAACAATTTTTCGTGACATTGTTACACTTATTTCAAACTTAGGTTTAACTTAGGCCTCTTGATTTTGAGGTGGAATGTTAGAGATAATTAGAGATTCTTTAAGATAATTTTTATTTAGAGATATTTCTGTTGACTTTCGTATCTCTTAGGATTGCGCGTATATCTTTGATTGTGTGTATCTTGATTAATATATGTTGCCTTAGATAGTGATATATTATAAAGTCTATAAATAAGCTGATGTAATGTTCGTTATGATATATCGAATTACAAAAAAATTCCCCATTTCTTCTTCCGCATTATGGTTTTCAACTAGCTACATAGAATACGAGAAATGATCTAGCAATTATGTAAATATTTATATTCTTTGAAAACATTTACTTAACCCGATAAATATATGCAATAACAAAGAGAAACTGCTATACAATAAACACTACCCAAAGAATGGAGTTTCCATCTATCACAACGCATCCGATACCAAACTCCCTAATCAATCTCTTTTTTTTTATTATTATCACAATTTTTTTAGAAAAGCCTCTTCTTCGTATTAAACAAAGAAAGAGTAAACTCAAAAAAACTCGTATTTGTTTCTATTTATATTTCATAAAATAACAAGGAGAAAGCAAGTGGAACTATACACAGACAGGGCCCGAGATTGAGGCGGAAGATATAAAATAAGGAAATATGTGCACCGAAGCCCTAAAACTTGTCACCAAAGTGATTGAATACTTAAACTTACAAAAAGAGCAATCAAGCCAAAAGAGTCGTCAAATTGATGCAATCGAGTCTTTCCATTAACTCAATCTATTTAGACTAACGGAAAATGCTGAAGGGGTTTTTTTTCAATATTTTCTCTTCTACAAAGTGATGACATGGTTAAAACAAGAAACATAAGTGTAAAACGATGTCGTTTTGGCGCAAATTCTTATTTTCAATCAAAATCTTAATTAAATAAAGATATAAAAGCATTTGAAGTCCTAAAACTTTTTACGAAAATGCAAATGAGTCCTAAAACTTGTCAAATTGGTGCAATCGAGTCATTTTATTAAATCCATCCATGTAGACTCGAGTCATTCTATTAAATCCATCCATGTAGACTAACGAGAAAATGTTGAAGTGGCTTTTTTTTAATCGTTTCTTTCTCATACGTGGCAAATATACAATGTCTAACGTGTCCACCTCTACAAAGGGACGTCGTATGCTCTCTCTTCTTCTTAGCCGAGAATGTCGACATCGTCACCGGAACATCCTCTCTTTCCCAAATTGAAGTCCTCCGAACCCTAAGCCCCAAACTCAACTTCGTCTCTCTCCCTCCGAACGAAATTAACACACTGTATCCCTTTGAACCCTAAACCCCAAATCAAGTTTGACGATTTGGAGTTCTTTGCTATTCTATTCCTATCGTGGTTTGGCGTTCATAGAGTTCTAGTTCGACTCCCTCCGAACAAAATTAACACCCGACTTTCTTTGAAACCTAAGCCCCAAATCAAATTCGACGATTTAGTGTTCCTTTACGATTCGGCTGCCATCATAGTCCGGAGTTCATAGAGTTCCGGTTCGAGTTCTCCCCTTTGTCGGTCTCGATTTCATGCAAAGACTCATCCAGTGGAAGTCTTAGCGGCAGATCGGGCGTGTTAGGATGCATATATGAGTTTTGTTAAAGAAGTCTCACATCGAAGAATTGATATGGTGTTGAGCGATTAATATATCCTAGTTGGTCCATAACTCATTAACTCAAGCTTGTGAGTAAAAATGGGTTCAACTTGATATGTTAATGGGCTCGGTCTTGGGCTCACCCTTAGTGATTTCCCCAAGTAAAGGTATCGAACTTTTGCTGCACACTCTCAACAAATGGTGTCGAACCGATGGTTGATTGGTGGGCCACTTATCTGTTCTAGTGTTTCATGAATATCTCAAGAAAGAAATCTCATGATCAACGCTTGTTTCGAGTGTAAATTGCCATCATAGTTGTTCTAGCGAGAAGAAATCATAGATAGTTGGTTTGGCAACAAAATTCTTGGCAAGAAAAGACCATGGACAAGCGGTCTAGACGCAAGATGGAGACCAAGGGTGATGCAATCTCAAGTTAGCGAGTTGATGTCGGTTGGTTGCGGTGCATAGTTGTGGGTGCATTGCAATGACTTGGAGATTCAACTTGAAATAAATTGATGCAGAATGATACTTAAATTAAGGGGACCAAAACTTAATACTAGAGCTAACGCATGAAGGGGACATTGTTAGGATGCACACATTTGAGAGAGAGATTTTTGGGATGCATATGTGAATTGTGTTAAAGAAGTCCCATATTGGAGAATTGATGTGGTGTTGAACGGTTAATATATCTTGGTTTGTCCATAACTCATTGGCTTAGGCTTTTGAGTGAAGGTAGATTCAACTGGATATATTAATAGGCTTGTACTTGAGCTCCCTCTTAACAATCTTCCCGAGATAAAGGTTTGAACTTCTGCCGCACGCTCCCAACAGCGCGGCGTCAACGACGATGACTATGTTCAAGCTTCTCTACCCGTCACGAAAGTATTGCTCTCTCGAATCGTGTTATTCAATTGTAGTTTTTGGAGGCTTTTTGAACTCTTCAACGTGAATGTGTCGTTGGCATTGTTATCTCAGTTTTAGCTTGGCTAGAATTTATTGAGGTTACCTTCTTAGTGCTTGTTCCGCCGGAATTTTTCCGTGACAAAATATTTTTCACCGAAATTCATTTTTCGATTTTTAAAATGATAAAGGGTCCTGTGGAGATGTTGTATTAATGCCCTCCGCAGGTTTAGGACTCCTAGGTCTCCAGGGAAGCGATCCTATCATTTTATTACCTATTGATAACTATTCTCCCGCCAAGTAATTCAAGGACCAATTTTCTTCTTCTCTCGGTGCTCCTGGAAAGTTTTTGGGGCTTTAGCGCAGGATTACTTTTCGTTGGTGTCGATACCTATATTTTGATTACCCATTTTTAGTTATTAATTTCACAAGAAAATTAGGGACTAACCTCAATCCCCTGGCAAAAAATAATTAAATCATTCTCATACAGTTTACATTTAACATTTGCATATAGGATAGTTTAATTTAGCATCACATTGCATTTAATTGGACTGGTAGTAGAAACAGAGTTGGACCTAGCGCGCAAACAGGCCAAATTCACAAGTAAGATTCAACCAAAGGCAGGAGGAGTGTGCGGAAAATTCATTGAGCTTTATTGCTAATTTCAAGCTTAATTAATTAAAGAAGGCTTCTAATTAAATATTGATTAATCACATTAAAGTCGAATTAAGCTCAGAAAAATCAAAATTGAGCCCGATTGAGCATCCAATTTTGGTAAATCCTATCTAATAGGCTTGGCCGAAACTCCCAAGGGGTTTAAAGACCCAATTCAGTACAATTTAGCCCTCTAGGATTTAATTTAAGTCATCTTATTAGTCTTTGGTCTATTTTGGAATAATTAGAAAACCTTAAGCCCATGACTCGCAAACTTTTTATCTATAAATATAGGCTTGAGAGGCGAGTTTTCTCCGACAAGAAGGACACATCAACCTTTGGCGGCTTCTTCCCGGCGGTTCTCTGCCCTTCCTTGCGGTTTTGCCCTATTGCTGCGGTTTTTCCCCTAGCACTGTGGTTTTTCAGTCTGTCCCTGCGGTTGTTTGCACTATCGCTGCGGCTTTCGCGTCCGTTCCTAGGGTTTCTTCATCTGTTGCTGTTGTTACCTAGAAGAACTACCATCACGAGCCGCTGCTGTTGCCAAGGATTCGAGAAGCCGAGAAACCCCTTGCCTTGGTGTTACGAGTCACTGATAGAGAAGAGTTTGCTCGAACGGGTCCTCGGTCCAAGCTTGACCCACAAGCCCTGAGTCCTCGCCGAGCCGGTCTCCTCGCCCGCAAGCTTTAGTCGAACTGGTTCACTCAAGTAAAATTTGGAAGCTTATCTCGGGCGGCATAGTCGAATTAGGTAAAGACATTATCCCATCTAGATATGTGACAATTTTGTTTCTTAATTTGAATTGTTTGAATATTGTTCTATCTAGATTGAGGGTAATTCGTTTCCTAATTTGGATTGTCTGGATATTATCCCATCCGTTGCATGTCTAACATTTATTGCCTTGCAGATAATCATTGCCTTTTTTGAAATGATGTAGATCCTAGTAGAACGCAATATTACTTTATAGATAAATTAGGCACATTATCTCTTGGGTATGTGCTTTTTTAAGTCTTATCTATTACTTCATGTTTGTCTTATCTTTTATGTTCAAGTGATTTAATTTGAACATTAACAAACAATTTTGCCTACCTATAATACATGCTTCCCAATGTGCCTTGTCCGAGGAATATGTATATTCGGTAATATCTTACTTCAATCTAGAAGTACGATCGTCCCCGCACGTGGAAATTATACCTCATATCCTCAATCTTGAAGAAAGGATTGATAATTCCAATATGTAAATTGTGAATAAAATCGGAATTTTCAGAGTTAAAAGGAGTAGTATAGGCAGAATTAATTATTTTTGTTCAAATTTCTTGTTTTTCTTAATTAATTAATTTCCCAAAGAAATCCAATAAAATTGCTTGATGTTTCTTAGGTTAAATCATGTTTTTATTCACATTTTACATGCAAAAATAACATTCAATATAAATTGGGACTTTGAGAAATCACTTTCTTGAATTTTGTTGGATGTTACTTGTTTTAAAATAGCCTTTTCGCCTTATTTTTCTCTAAATCCGAAAATACATAAAACAAAAGACTAAAAATGTCATTCACATTGCATAGCATATAGTTTAGATGTCATTATGCCATGTCATGCATCTTCACCATGTTACTCACGCATGTCCTATATTTATGCTGTGTCATTATGGGCATGCCATTTAGGATATAGGTGTAATTCATTAATCTTGCTCGCATGTGAGGTTATTTAACCTAAGAATTGCATGTCATTTAGATTAGACAAAATTTTTGCATAGATTTTAGTTTGCATGTTAAGCTGATTATTTGCATGTCGCACGGGTTAGATTTATTTTCGCATATAATATAGTTTTGTATGATTAAGTTAGTTCGGTGCATTTCACATGTCATATAGAGTACTTGCATTAGCATTGCATTTAATAAGAGAAAACGCAAAAAAATTAATCCACATTGCCTATCCAAAGATTTTCATGAAAAATTGGTGTCAAAAGGGCGTTAATAGAATTATTAACCTAATTAAGTCCCCGAACTCATTTGATCTCTAGTTCGTAGAAGTAAAAGCATTTCTCTCGATACTTTATTTTGGTTTCTAATCAACCTACCATAAATAAATAGTGGCGGCTCCAAATTGAAAATCTCTTGCATGTTAATCACATGAACCTAAGTTGTGAAATGGTAGGGTTTGGGAGAGCTCAAATAGGTTAGGTAATCTAATTAATCTGGTAATATATTAGCCTGAAATTTAATTTTTAGATCGTGACAATTGGCACCAATGTTTATAGCTTATAATCCATTAATCGCGTGCTCTACTACTTTGGACGCACAGTGTTACCCTCGCTGCTTGGACACATGGCGTTATTCCTTGCTTGGTATCAATATCTTGCTTAATGTTTCTCATTAATCAATACCTATGGGGATCCTCACGCATCCTCCACATGGTCTCTTCGTATCCCGATACTATCAAGATACTTGCTCCTCATGTGTTTAGAGCGTGTGTCAATTTCTCACGTGCGCAACACATGTATTGACGGGCGGATTATTTTGAGTGCCAACACTGTTGTATGGGAATTTACTCCACGTATTGCTTCTACATGCTAATGAACGACAATCTAATGCTGCAGTCCAGTTCACGATGTTATTTCGAAAGTCATAATAAGATTCAGAAGCAATTTGATAAAATATAGAGTCAATAGCATTTTGGAATCTCATAATGTAATTTGAACTACCAGTTATGCATTTGTTAATAATTCGAGATATTCATGGTAATGCTGCTATTTCGTTTGTTTGCAGCTTTCTTCGATATTGTGGATGCCACTGGGAACATGAGTAAGTAAATAGACAATTTCTTTCTATCGAGGAGTAGTAATCCTGGAGCGCTTTTGATTCTTTCCACGTTGAATACATTCCAATGTCTACGCCATCATTAACCATTCCGCGGATCTCCTGCCGTGCTTGTTCTTGCATGCTCCGGTACTAGGAACCAATTAAAACATTTCGGCTTTGCATCTTTTGTCCTCATTGCTAAGCAAAGTAAAGTTAACTCCTGTTTGTCTGTTCATCCAGTGCATATGGACTGGATTTAGGCCAATGCTCAGGCCAATGTATGCACGCTAGTGCTTGCAATTGTTCTCTATGTGTATATATTGCTTCATTTGATAATATGAGTCCGTTTATTTCTCGGAAAATATTTTCTTAGAAGACATTATCCCCAACCCCAACACCAGAAATTAATGAAAATGTTTTCTAGTCAATAGAAAATATACGACCAAAAAAATATAGAAAATATACACTTCTATATTTGTATTTCGATGCAATAATGTGCAACTGGAAATTTCTCTAGCTAGCTAATATATAATGGCAGACCCCACGACTATCAACCATCCACTTTGTATTTCTCCGTTTCTCCCCCATACATTTTTACATTTAGCAAATTCGAGTGATGATGCCATTCTCAAATTCTAAACAACATATCCCTTTCAAATTTATGTTAAAATGTATTTTTATAGACTTTTAAAAACTGCATTATTTACACCTTCCATGCCAAAGTAAAAAATCTAGGAATCATATGAGAACTGTGTCTCAAGTAGTAATTCAATTCTTTTTTTCAACTAGACTATTTTCTATGAAAGAAAAAAAGTTTATTTTTTTCTTTTTCCTTTTCAAGGAAAAGAAAAGACACAGACCTAGTTTGATGAATGGCCATGGTCCGACTTTAATCGGCCTGTCTGTACGTAGAATGAATCGAGTTTCTTGATCTTCCTCGATCCCTCATCTCCCTCTTCGCCTTGATCACGCAGATCTTGATCCCGGTGATCATACCCGTCAGTCGAGCCGACTTCGACAACCTTCAGCCTCTTCTTGTGTTATACGATCGCGCTCCATTCAAGAATATGAGAGAGAGAGAGAGAGAGAGAGAGAGAGAGAGAGAGAGAGAGAGAGAGAGAGAGAGGTACTGGTGTGGATGAAATAGAGGAGATATGGTAGAGGGAATAATAAATGGACATACTTGAAAAGTTATAGCTAAAGCTACTCAAATAAAGTCAACATGATGAGTGAGGAGTCGTACGCATTTATGACGAGGTTAGGGTTCTTGTAAATAGGAAATTACCAAGAAGGAGAGTTACTGCTTAGTTTGCACGTAAACATTGATAGATATATAAAGGAAAAAGCTAGCATGACCGTCCCACCTATTCTGACGGTGGGACGGTCAAATTCTACCCACAAAATTATTTTGGTGAAACGATCCGGTTTTCCTTTTGATTGCCAATTTTCTTTTTTTAACTTGTAAGCTAAAATAAAAAAAAATTATAAGAGAAAAATATCCAATTGATAATATTCAAATAATAAGTTGCAACTTTTAAAATAGTAGATATTAGTCTCCGGTCAAATTAAAAGATTACATGTATATTATTTCAAAAATACGAAAATATTCGCATAATATGCTTGTCACCAAAAGTCGATTGACATGCGCGCATCACATATCCACATGATATGAAGTCTATGTGTGACATGTACGCATCACATATCTACATGATATGTTTGTCAATCAAAAGTCGACGTCCGACGTGTACGCCCCATATACCCGCGTGATGTGCTCGTCGGTTAGAAGTCCACACATCCGCGTGATATAATTGTCAACCAAAAGTTCGCGTCTTATAATTTTATCTTCTAATTTTAGCATGTAATTAAAAAAAAAGGGGCAGTCAAAATGATGAAACCAAATCAACAAATGATTCAATTTCACAAAAGAAAAATTGAGGGCCAGGATTTGACTATCCCACCGTAAGAATTGGTGGGATGGTCATGCTTAGCTTAATCCAGAGATATAATGTCTATCTCGTGAAAACAGGTGATCTTTTTTTTTTTTCATATTTGTAATAGGGTCACTTTTCGAGTTTCAATATAGGCGTTAGCATGTGAAATATTATGAGAAAGAGCCATCTTTTCAACCGATCTTTCTGATTTGTAGGTTGTAAATGACGGCATCCTTCCACTTTTAATCTGAACGTGGTTGATGCCTATGTTGCACCGACACGATACGCGACACAAGACACGACACGATACGATACCTCGACACGTGATTTCTCAAAAAGTAGATAATTTCGACACGTTGAGATACGTTATATATTAAATATATATTTTTATATATACATGATAAACTATTATGTATATATAAAAATATTAACGATGAGTTTTTTCTTCTTTTTTATTAAGGATTCACGATTAGATTTTTTTGTGCTTAAAATTGACCTCGTGCGTGTCAAGACGGCATGTCGGGATGCTGGACTCACATCTTGTCTGGCGTGTCCGGAGTACTCACCATATGTTGGTCACATGTGAGAGAGTGTTGGAGTGTCGGAGAGTGTCCGACACGACACGACACGGAGGACTCCAAAGAGTATCCGTGTAAGATAGGTTGATGCAGATAAATATTGGTTACCCATAAGTCAAAAAAGCTTTCTCCAACCTCTTCCATATAGCCATTATAGCATTTCATTGGCCTCCTCATCTGCCATCGAAAACTATGAATAGGTTTATAGAGAAGGTTTGCTGCATGGCTTTGCTCCGACTTGAGCCCGGCAGTCTCCACGTCGAAGAATCGACTTTCTTGAATTTCCTCGATCCCTTGTTGTTTCCCTCCGGGTGACCGTCGAGCCCATCAGCCGAGTCGGCTTCCCCGGCCTTCAGCCTTTCTCCTTCCGTTGCACCGCCGTCACGCTCCATCCGAGAACCTCAATGCTAATCGGAAGTTCACCAAGGAGGGGCTACTGATTGATTTGCACGGAGAGACCGGGCCCGTTTATTTCCATACAAATCTCGCCGATCAAACGCGTCTCACCTGTTTGATTTAATGCGTCGGCGATGTATCTGGTGAGGAGGCCCGAATCTTTGACAGATTGTTGGTTTACAAGTTGTGAACATCATCCTCTTTTTTCTTTTTCTTTTTTATGTTTCAAGCTAATTTGCATGCCGCGGATTCCAGCGAATGCCGATAAACCCATCTGTCGGAAGTATGATCGGAGGAAACTTGCTCACGCCGTCCCACATATAGCCATCATAGCATTTCATTCGTCGCCCGGCTATATCTCGGGAAATCACTTTGTTATGTTGGTAATGTGTGTGCTAGAATAGGTAGGTCTCGGAATGCCGTGAACCACACGCTAGTTAATTAAGGCGCCGTTCGAAAGAAAATATTTGAAAAACATTTTCCTAATAGTGATCGTTTATATCCCTCGAAATAATTAGTCAATAGAGAATGTCTCATTAACGATAACAATTTATGTGTAAATATTTTCATGAACGATGAAAAAAAAAATTGTATAGTTATTTTGTAAGCGATACAAGCGGGTTTTTTCTTTTGGAAGATGATTTTCAAATTTTTAATTTTTGCTAAATAAATGGAGCTTTTGTCTCATGATATTTTTCTCGGGTAAATATATGATTAGATGAACCATATTTCCTTTTCTAGAGAAAAGAAAAACGCAACTTTTTTTAATTATATTTGTCTCCAAAAGCAAAATATATCATACTGAGGCTCCGTTTGTTTTGTAGAAAATGAGTGATTTCTAGAAGTGATAGTTTATATCGCTCATAAAAATAAATAAACGAAAAATATTTTTATCATCTACGCAAATATTTGGACCCGAAAATATTTTTTATTAACCAATCATTTCAAGTAATACATGCAATCATTTTAAGAAAATATTTTTCAAATCACTTATTTTTTGCGAAACAAACATAACCTTATTGGTCATTAATTCATCAATGTTCGTGTACTGAGTGTTTCGTCACCTTACTCCTTAGTACTAGGTTTTCTCTTCTAAGGTAAATTAAGAACTCTCTTTGTGACGCAATGTGTTGTAAGTAAAACACTTCAATAAGAATAAGACATATTCGATTAAATGCAGCTGTCGCATCACTCTACTAATCAATTTTGCGAATCAATATTATGTCCTACCTTTTAGATTCTGTATATTTCGTGAATGATTTGTGAAAAATCATGTTCAAGAAATCATTTCCAAAAAAATGTCAAGATTTTCATATGTGTCGACTGAATTCTGGATATGAATTGAAAATCATTTTCCTTCGTTTGGAAAGGAAAGTTTGATTTTATTTCATAAATAGACATGAACCGTTCTTGTGAAAAGGGATGCCCAGCCATCACCAGGGACACATAGCAAGGGCCGGGGTTTCCTAGGCCCCAGCCACTAAGAACTCGAGCATAGGCGTTAGGGACCTGGGCACGAGAACCAAGGTCTTGGGCTCAACCTCGATGGACTTAGGTCCAACCTTTTAGGATTTGGGCTTGGCTGCGAGGAACCGATCCAGGCTCGATGTACTTGGGATCGGGAGTCGGGTTTCCCATACATGGCTACCGAGAACTCGGGGTACGAGTACCGAGTTCTCGGGCATGGTTGCTTAGGACCGGAGTATGGGCACTATGGTCTCGAGCATTGCTGTCAAGCACCCGGGAATGGGCACTAGGTCACGAGACCCGCTTTTGTTTACCCAAGCTCAGCTATGGATTACCCATGCACTAGTGCCGGTTTTCGTGCTCAAGCGCCGTTATCCAATCATGTTATGGAAAATGACGAAATTGTGTTCCGACGAAATTTTTTGATGAAACTAACGGAGCCTTAGTTTCAATTAGACTACCATAATTGCTATTAACATAGAGTAGACTTCAACCGTGCCTAGGCAGATCGCTAGACAAGCTTACACGAGTGGTTTCTTTGGATGGAATCCATGGAATCCATTTAAATTTATGGGATGATTTAGCTTGGTTTCGATGTTCTGGAGGCATTGAAGGGTAGCTAATTCAAGGGGATTATGTTAACTAATATCCTACTTAAAGCCAGGGAATCGATTCGAGCGACAAAAATGATTTAAGATTGTTTACTTTGAAGTCGTTTAGGATGCGCATGATAACTATTCTATTTATTTGTTTCGTACCAAATCTATTTGGAACAAGTTTGGAATAGAAATTCGTTTGGTAATACAATTCTATTTTACTATTTTTGGAACAAACTTTTGTTCTAGAAATAGAAATGAGAAGCTAATGATTGTAGCTTCTCTGTTCCGGAAATAGAAATGAGTTAAATAACTTACCAAAGCCTTTTGGTTTTTTCTCAAGTTCCCGTCGCACTCTCTCTATCGCCTTCCTTTGTCAATTGCTACCCACCACCAACCGCCGCTCCTCGCGGACCTTCGTCGACCCTCGTCATTGTCCTCCTCCAGCCCCCAATCGTGGTAGCAACCATTGCCAATTGCCACCGCGACCATCATCGTGACCACCAACGTCGACCGCCGCCACCCATCACCGTGACTACCGCTAGCCACCTTCAACCCTACGACCGCCAACCACCGATCGTTGCTACCCCCCCGGCAACCACCACCACCCACCGCCCCTCGCTACCAACCATTACCATCTTGCTGCCTACCGCCGCGATCACTGCTCGCCACCACGGACCACCACCGCCTACCGTAGACCACCGCTCGCCACCGTCCCTCGCCAACCTCGACCGCCCATCGCCTCTTGTCATCACCCACCATTGCTAAAATGAAAAAAAAAAATAATTATTTTTTATTCTTGAATAGTAAATAATATTTTCTCATAATAAAAATTATTTTTAAAGAAATGTAAAAAATTAAAAATGTAGTATAAATTTTTCATAGAAGATTTTGTATTAATCATTTTCCAAAAGTAATATTTTCAACCGCTATCAAACGAATTTCTGTTCCATAAATAGAAATTTTATGTCGTTATAAACATGTTTTTTTTTCTCAAAAACTCATCTAGAAACTAGAAATAGAAAAATCAATTTTTGGTCAAAAATTGATTCAAAAAATAGGATGGTTATCATGCACACCCTTAATATCACAAGTGCGATTCATATTCGATATGACCTTTTCTAGTCCTGGTACGATGAAGTAGTTTCTTGCGAATCTCATACATGATGGTCGAACGAAAAATGAAGAACAAATTTGGCAATACGTGTGGATTATTTAGCCTTTCTCCGAAGTGTATAGATGTAAATCAGCCACCCACATCGAGCAGATCACCATGTGATTGCTTCAAAAAGATCAATAAATCTCGCCTTAAATTCATAAATTCCATTATCTTTAAATATCTCACTAATTTAATGGCATGAGGACATTTTAAGTGTCAATATTTGTGTACAGCGTTCACTTTAATATCAATATTTTATTTTGAAATCACTTTAGTGTCAAATCAAAGAAAAAACGATCACCGTAGTGTCAACGGAGAGAAATTCCAGCTACCTCATCGGAGTTGGCACTTAAATAATCATTTTTTCAAAAAATTAATACTTAAGTGATCCAAAAAATAATCATTTTAGTGCCAAATCAAAGAAAAAACGATTACTTTAATGCCAACGACACGAAATTCTAGTGACCTCATCGGAGTTGGCATTTAAATAATCGTTTTTCAGAAAAATTGTCATTTAAGTGATCCAAAAAAAATATTGATACCAAATTGAGCGCAAGTACATAAATATTGACACTTTATATATCCTTTTGCCCTAATTTAATCAAATAAACCACGCTGAAAAGAAATCAAATTGATCATGTGAAACCATCCTCCTCGGAACGGGTTATTAATCATCGTTGTCGTCGTCATTCTATTCATCTAAAGAAAATCAATCCATGGAGCTTCATTGTTTTCTTTAGAGGGCCATATCTTAATATCTATCTCTTCAATTTTGAAACCAAACTAGTTATTTCAAGTGCTTGTGCTTTGCCTCCGGCCTCTTGTACTTTTGGATAGATAATGTTTTTTGACATTTTAATCGTTTATATTCTCTCTATATCGATCTAGCGTTACATCTGATATGAGTAGAGAGATCGATTTCAAGGTACATCCTTGGAACCTAAAATCGAACTAAGACTCAACCTTTTAGGGTCCTCCATTAAAGGTGGCGAAGGGCTTGTGTGGAAACCAGCACCGGGAATCGAACTAGTTTTTTTCAATTCCAAAAATTCAAAACCAAGAACCAGGACCGATCCCCATGAGAATTGTCCGGTTCCCAATTCAAATCGGAGCCGATGCCCAACCCTAGTTATCAGTTGAAATCTCCATGTTTAGTTTTCAGATAGTAAACTTCATTCGCTTTTGAGATATTATTGTTAATCTCTTATCATATCAATTAATTATATGCACATAGCAATACATTTATATGTATCTTTTTGTTAGTCGGGTATATGCACAGGTATGCATATTTCAATTGCACTATTCTTATTTAAAACAAGTTACAAATAAAACTAACATTTCTTTACTCTCTAGTATATGATTAGTGCTTGCTTAGATTACAATAGAGAATAAGTTTAGAAGATAAAGGAAACGATGAAACGTAATGTGTGTGGAAGAAACACCTCCAGTGAAGAAAAGTTGTTGGGAAGGGACGTACATAAGTTTTTCTTTCAGTGATAATTCTAGAGCATGGCAACACTTCTACTAAAAATCCCATAGGAAGTGTTGTAACACTAATATTGCTTTGTTTAGAAGTGTTGACATGCAACTTCTGCTCTTGAAATTAATTTTTAATAAGAAGTTAATTTTTCTACTTCTGGAGATAAGTAAATCATTTTTACTAGAAGCCAAAAATTTCAGACCCCTCACAAAATTAAGCATTTTCTTATTATAACCATGTGAAAAAGACCTTCTCTTGATCATTGATTGTTGGCACGATTTAGAGAATCAATTGATGGGGGAACTCAAACTGTATGTAGATTCAAGCATAAATAAGGTTTTAAGTAAATTCGAACCGAAGCTAAACTAGATCTGAAATTGAATCATCGAACTTCATAAACTTCGGAATAGTTGCGCCCAAATTAAATCATGCATAGATGGCTCTTCAGTGCTCAAACCTTTGTTGTTTAGTAAAACAATCTCAAAGGCTTCATTGTAAAGTCGAGCTTTAAAACTTCTCAAAATCCAACACAATTTCTTCCCAGTATTGGGCTTTTCACATTTTCGAAATGCTAATTCGGAGATCTAATCAATTCTTTTCCTTCTCTTTTGCCCTCACTAATATGTTGATGGTCCTAATTTACCTTCTTTGACTCCGGCGTAGGGCCGCCCCACGAGAGGGTCGAGGAGGTGGTCGGGGCAGCGGTGGCGAACGAGGGGAGGATCGCTGGCGAGGCTCGTGAGGCCAAAATTGCTCGCCGGAATATATTTTACGTTAATCACCCAAAGTAATGTGTGCATATAAAGTTAATTTCTTAAGCTCTTCCCAATACACCTCGAAATTATTTTTCTAAACTCCTGTACCGAAGAATCTCTAATCGATTCGTCCCCCCAAAAAAAAAATCTCAAATCAGTCGTTGATTCGAATTTTTTTTAAATTGTCAAAATGTTTTTAGTATTTGAAAAAAAAAAAAAACCTATTCTTCATGTATAACAAAGAAAGAGTAAAACTCGAAGAACTAAAAATTCATTTTAATGCATTCGACGATTTATTTATTCTTAGTGGAATGATACATGGAGGGGGTCCGACTCCGAGACCGAGACCCGAGAGATAAAATAAAATAAAAGGAAAACAAAAAATCGACCCCCAAAAGTTTTGCTCTGTTCATCGTCATTGTTCTTCCCCCTATCTCTCTCTCTCTCTCTCTCTCTCTCTCCTTCAAGGCTGATTTCGCTGCGATTGCGAGTTTCGTTCTCCTCTTCGTCTTCGTGACCGGCGGATTCTTCAATCTCGATCAGGTCCTCCTCTCGCTGCTCCGCGAATCAGGTCACTCCCTTCTCTATCTTATGTGTGGCTGTCCGTTTGTTGATCTTCTTTTGCGTTTTTTTTTCTTTTTGGGGCCTCCTTTTGATTCATTCGTGCTGCGCCCGTCGTCGTTCTTAGGCTTCGGTCCCGAGGCTGCTCGTTCTCGCTTGTGCAAATTCGCGTCCTTCGTGGCCGTGATCTGTTAGTGATTGCTGCTGCGTGTTTTTGGAGCTTTTTTGGGTTTTGGTGTGCCCGGTGGGAGCCTTCAGCTTCGTTTCTGCGCTTGCGCAAAGTGTGGGGATACGGTGTAGCGAGGTGGCTTCTGTTTGGGGAGTGATGATGTTTTGATGCGATTTAGGGCTTGAACGCATGGGGTTTTTTTAAGGGCCGAAGAGGGGGAGGGGGAACACAGCTGTGTTGCCTCTTAGGTCTTGCAGTTATTATCGGCGATTTACAAAGTTGAAGCTTGTGACCTACGTCTTATTGGTGCGGGTTTTAGTGTTTTTGGTGCTTGTGCATTGGTGAGATTCTTAGCTGTGAATTTGTTCTTCCTGCAGAGGAATTGAGAGTTTAGATGTAGTTCTAGCAAGATGAACGACCGGAAGACCATCGACCTAGAGCAAGGATGGGAGTTCATGCAGAAGGGTATCACAAAGCTGAAGAACCTCCTCGAGGGGCTTCCGGAGACCCAGTTCAGCTCTGAGGACTACATGATGCTATACACGTATTTAGCCTCTGTTCCCTGTTCTTTTTCTATGCGTGCCTGCTCGCTGAGCCGCATGATGATGTCTTTTGTTGGCAGTTGTTGACTTTGTTGATGTTATCTGCAGAACGATTTACAACATGTGTACTCAAAAGCCTCCTCATGACTACTCCCAGCAACTGTATGACAAGTACAGAGAATCATTTGAAGAGTACATCACTTCAATGGTGAGAAATTAGAAATCGTGTTGTTTGTGCTCTTTTCATTTAGTTTCATCATGGGCATATGAGAAATATGCAAGATACAATGATAGTTAAAAACTGCTCTGGAAATTGAAGTTCCATCTGTTTGTTGTACAACCTACGGGCACAAAGAGTTGCCATTGATGTATGTTAAAAAAATTTCCCGGGTGATGTTCCTCAAAATTAATGCTAGTTTTGAGGTGCCAGTTGGCATTTGTTCCAATGATTGAGGTTTGGGGATTGTGAATGATTGATATGAAGTTTTAGACCAAAAAATCTTTCATACGAAAAAGGCTTCAGATTCTGAGATATGACAACTCCTCCTTGTTCGAGTGAAAAACTGGATCTCCTTTTTGTAGTTGAAGTAGGAAAATTATGCCAAGATAAGATCACCAATTGGAAACGATCTGAGAAAATTACGACACTAATGAACAATAAGTTTCGAGTTATATTGCAGAGTTTTCAAGAAGTTTGAGCTATATAGTGAAGTGATCGAATTTGAATGCCGTCTCCTGTGCTATATGAGAAATAACCAAGACTTGTTGGTATATACAATATACACTAAGCTTTCTAGTACACCAATTGGTTCTTTGGTGTGAATCTGATATAATAGGTGGATATTGTATATACCCAGAAGTGCCTTTCTAGTACACCTATTAGTTCTTTGGTGTAAATCTGATATAATTAGTGCGATTGATTCATTGATTCTTCTGATGGAAGGTAAGAATTCAATCAGTGTACTTATGAAGTCCTTGTTGACCTCTTGACATGCCATATGAACCTTTCTCCTCTTTCCCGTAATCATTGCATCTTCAGGTAGAAACTATTAATTCAATCAGTGTACTTATGAAGTCCTTGTTGACCTCTTGACATGCTATATGAACCTTTCTCCCCTTTCCCTTAATCATTGCATCTTCAGGTAGAAACTATTTTGTAAGTACTTAATCCCGCTGATGGTTGGAAGTGAGATGGTAGTACTCATATGACATGGACATCCCCCAATGATACAAGCTTAGAAATTTCATAATTAACCCTTTCCAGATTGAAATACATGCTTTTCACAGTGGATTGCATAACCTTTGGATTCTTGATTACTCTCTCCATTAATTTCGAGGTTTGTCTTTGATTTAGGTATTGCCTTCATTGAGGGAGAAGCATGATGAGTTTATGCTGAGAGAACTTGTTAAAAGGTGGGCAAACCATAAGGTGATGGTGAGGTGGTTATCTCGTTTCTTCTATTATCTGGATCGGTATTTCATTACTCGAAGATCATTGCTGTCCCTTAATGAAGTTGGCCTGACTGGCTTTCGTGATCTGGTGCGTCTTCAGTTACCTCTCGTGTGTGATGCCATCTTTCTGCTGATCATCTGCAGAAAAGTTCATGGTTGAAATATGCAGGAATTATGCTGACTGCAGTTTCACAATGTCTACCATTTTCATATGTTATGGACAGTTATCTTAATGCACTTCATTGATGATGTTTTCAGGTATATAAGGAGTTATATGCAAAAGTGAGGGATGCAGTTATCTCTCTGGTATGATTGTACTCCATGCCCTCTGATTCTTGACAGTTTTCTTAATTCTAGAAATGTCGTTAGTTCTTATATCGGCTTGAATTTTGATTAGATTGATCAAGAACGAGAGGGCGAGCAAATTGACCGAGCTTTACTGAAGAATGTTTTGGATATATTTGTTGAAATTGGGATGGGGCAAATGGATCGGTATGAAAGTGACTTTGAAGCATCACTGCTTGAAGATACTGCTGCTTATTATTCTAGGAAGGCTTCAAATTGGATACTAGAAGACTCTTGTCCAGATTACATGCTGAAGGCAATGATTACACTTTATACCATTAGCCTGAAATGTTGCAGTGGATGGTTTCTATCAATGTTAATCCATGTTATTGGTGATCACAGGCTGAAGAGTGTCTTAAACGTGAGAGAGACAGGGTTTCTCATTACCTGCATTCAAGTAGTGAGCCGAAGTTACTTGAGGTTGGTAATTGGTTTTACTTTTGGAATTAGAATTCTGGATGAAGTTGCGGTATATCATTTGTACTCAGTCTATCAACTCTAATTTGTAAGTTTTACTTCCTGTTTTCTGCAGAAAGTTCAACATGAGTTACTCTCTGTCTATGCAAACCAACTGCTTGAAAAAGAGCACTCCGGATGTCATGCATTGCTTAGAGATGATAAGGTGGTTGCTTTGCTTTCTTCATATTTTTCCCTTTGGAACTTCTAATTTGTGTACAGGGAGATGCTTGATTACTGACTCAAGTGTTTGTTTTTCAGGTAGAAGACTTGTCTAGAATGTTCAGGCTGTTTTCTAAAATACCCAGGGGCTTGGATCCTGTTGCAAATATATTTAAACAGGTAATTAACTGTAGACTCGTGCTTTCTCTAGGGAAATGGATTTTTTACGTTTTCTCAAACTTATTTTCATTGTATTGCGCAGCATGTTACTGCTGAAGGTACAGCCTTGGTCAAACAGGCTGAAGATGCAGCAAGCAACAAGAAAGTATGCACATTTATTTTGATTCCTCTACTTGTTTACCTTTTCAAATTGCTAAAGTGCATGATTTTATAGGGATTCATAAGGTATAGAATCTTAGCAAATCTTAGAAAATTCTCTGTTTTGAAGGATATCTAATTTCACTTAGCTAAAAGGATTTTTACTAGTAGATTTTGGATTCTTGTATCTGAGAAGACACGCCATCTTTTGTAAAATCATAAGGAGTGTACAAGTCAACACAATGAAGTGACAGAATTGTAGATATTTTGTGCAAGACATATCACGAATGCATAGTGGTGTTTATATGTGTATTGATAGACCTCTGGTTGGGAAAATCAGAAGACCCTTCATGATGAACCATTTTGGTTACCGTCTTTAAATTGGTCATGAGAAAGCAAGTTTAAGAGGTGATTAGAGGTCATCCGATGCATGCTCCTATTCAAACTTCTGTAGTAAATTTGGCACATCCTATGGGATTTTTGTTATTGATCTTTCCATATTTCTTAAGCAAGCAGGCATGTTGGACTTGTGCATGCACCATTTGCTGTTATTTTTTCATCACTTGGTGATGTGAGTTTCAAGGGACTGAAGGATAAACAGGGGCATGCATGCAAATAATTGCTAAGTCTGAACCTCTGAAGTTGGAGTGAGAGGCTTGAACTAAGACCACCGAAACAGTCCATCATTCGCATTCTGTTGCACATTGCTTATTAGTAGCTTGGAAATTCCATTTTCCTGAATCTCTCGCTGGCCCATAAAAGTAGAATAGAAATTGTTGCCCATAAAAGTAGAATAGAGATTGTTGCTGCTAAGCATAGTTTTCACATTTCCACTGGAAACTGGATAACTGGAAAACTTGTGCACTGCATATTTTCATTGTTCTGATGCAATCCGCTTCAAGATCCTGTTGAACAGTTGTTTCTTAAAAGTGTTGATCTGATGACTGTTGGGTTATTTGTAGGCTGAGAAGAAGGATGTGGTTGGTCTGCAAGAACAAGTAATTTTATCTGGTTTTTTCGCATCTTACTTTGAATGGAGGCTGAATATTGACAGGAAGCTCAAATAGATGCACGTTTTGCAGGTTTTTGTGAGGAAAGTGATTGAATTACATGATAAGTACCTAGCATATGTCAACGATTGTTTCCAGAATCACACTCTTTTTCATAAGGTATGCTGCTGCTGGTGGGGGTTCTGCCTCTGGGCATCCCGTGTTTGTGCTTATTGTCATGTTCTCTGCTCTTCTATAGGCTCTAAAGGAGGCTTTTGAGGTCTTCTGCAATAAGGGAGTCGGAGGAAGCTCAAGTGCAGAACTGCTGGCCACTTTTTGTGACAACATACTAAAGAAAGGTGGCAGTGAGAAGTTGAGTGATGAAGCTATTGAGGAAACGCTTGAGAAGGTATTATTTGGCAAGACCCCGAATGGGCTGATGACATGACATATTGCTGCTCCTGATTCCTTTTTCTTTGGTCATTGAACAGGTGGTGAAGCTGCTTGCCTATATCAGTGATAAAGATCTATTTGCTGAGTTCTATAGGTGTATATTTATTCATCTCTCCTTATTAATTGCCTGCAATCAGAAGTTCTCTGTGGGCAAACCATATTGATAGAATCAATTTTTTGTGTACTCTGGCAGGAAAAAGCTTGCGAGGCGGCTTCTCTTCGATAAGAGTGCTAATGATGATCATGAGAGAAGTATTTTGACCAAGCTAAAGCAACAATGTGGTGGTCAATTCACTTCAAAGATGGAGGGAATGGTTGGTTGCCCTTCTTGTCCCTGCTGATTGAATGACTTGCGCTATATTTGATGCTGGGCCAACTATTTTCCACAATTTGCTGAATTACTCTTCTTTCAGGTGACAGATTTGACATTGGCAAGAGAAAACCAAAACAGTTTTGAAGAGTATCTCAGCAACAATCCTAATGCAAATCCTGGGATTGATCTGACGGTTACTGTTCTGACAACTGGCTTCTGGCCAAGCTACAAATCTTTCGATTTGAACCTTCCAGCAGAGATGGTATGCTTGTCAGCCTTTTTATCTTTCTCTGTTTCTTCAGGGAATTATTCTGTATGGTGCCCGTACAAGTATATTTATGTTTTAGCCCTTGCCCAGTTGTTGCCTTACACACACACACACACACACACAAATTGCTTTTTGCAGGAGTTGCTCATGTCACTTTCTCATTTTTGCATCATTGTAGGTAAGGTGCGTTGAAGTTTTCAAGGAATTCTATCAGACGAAAACGAAGCACAGAAAACTAACGTGGATATACTCCTTGGGTACTTGTAACATCATCGGAAAATTTGAACCAAAAACCATGGAGCTCATTGTCACAACCTATCAGGTTTCTTGAATGGAATTGTTCAATCTCTTTTCCTTTAGTTGTTCCCCACACCACAGTCACCAGGATAGATGGAAGGGGTTGCATACCACAAAGTGACACATGCAAATGGGTTTAACCTTTGTTCTTTTCTATGGATAGGCATCTGCTTTGCTGCTTTTCAATACATCAGAGAGATTGAGTTATTCAGAGATCATGAACCAGTTAAATCTGAGCGACGACGACGTTGTTAGACTTCTGCACTCTTTGTCGTGTGCCAAGTACAAAATTCTCAATAAAGAGCCCAACACGAAGACAATATTACCGACCGATCACTTTGAATTTAATGCAAAATTCACCGACAAAATGAGGAGGATCAAGGTATCTATTGTTGCTCGACATTTTTCCACATTTTTTTCCTTAGCTTTCAATTCCTATGCAGTGAAATGACTGCAATTTGCCAATCAACAGATTCCACTCCCTCCTGTGGACGAGAAAAAGAAAGTAATTGAAGACGTTGATAAGGATCGACGCTATGCCATAGATGCGTCAATTGTGCGCATCATGAAGAGTCGGAAAGTTTTAGGTCATCAACAGCTGGTTATGGAGTGTGTCGAGCAGTTAGGACGCATGTTTAAGGTCTCTGATGATCTCTATTTTTTCCCTTAATTGTTTTTTTTGGTCCATCTCCGTTGCAAATTTTGGTTCATCTTTATTAACTGACAACTTGTCCATTACAGCCTGATTTCAAGGCGATCAAAAAGCGAATAGAAGATTTGATCACTAGGGACTATCTGGAGAGGGACAAAGATAATCCTAATTTGTTCAGATATCTTGCATGAAAAACTGCTAGTCTACCGCTCAGCTACAGAAGTTGCTGCAGATACGGCAATGGCAGAGGGGTTCAATCATTTTCCTTCCGAAGGCTTTGGAAGACCTATGTTCAGCTGTACCTCTTCCACTCGATTAATTGGGAGCGCACGAGCTGAAAATGCCTGTATATTTTGCCTTGAGAGCCAAGCACAAATGGTTAAAGAATATGCACCGGTCCTGGAAGATGTCATGTAGTGATTGATTTGGTCTGATACTTAGAGCGGGACCATCCAGCGTCTTCCGCTGGTGTGCGAGCACCCAGATGACTATTGGTGTTTTCGGGTTGATGTGTCCTCAGTCCCAAATATTTAAGAATGAGACTATTTGTTTTAGCACGAGATGTCGATGCGATTTCTAACTTTGTCGTCTTCCAAACTGGAGCTGCAACTAGGTGGTCTACAGCCTTGTTTTATATTGTTCTTCATGGAATGGTAATTTTATGATATTCACTTTATCTTTGTATGTGTGATGCCATTCTCATGCGGAATCACTTGATCATGCAAAGTTCTGTAGATCGAGAAAGCCCCACAATCGACGGGAAATCCCAAGAATTTGAGAGCAAGATCTGTTCCATTAGCACTGAGAGTGAAGTTATATCTCCCGATGTTTTGTATGGAAACAGCTATCAGAGATTTGGTGCGGTTTTGGATGGTCTTCGAGTGTTTGGGAATGAACTTCCCCACACGGCACGGTATCTCTCTCGCCTACAAATTGTCAAAATGAAAGGATCGTGATTAGTCAAATGTGGCATGAACCACGAGCTCAATACACTGACTAGTTGCCAAAGGGGAAAAAGCACCTTTTTATGGGCGGAGAGACGAGAGATTGGAACTGAGGAAGGTGCCATCTTTAATCGTTGGGATCACTTTTGACATGTCAATGCCACTAACGATTGTTGAGCAATGACAAGCAGCTTCATGCTTTTGGTAGGCTGAAGGAGCTCCGTGGAGTTGCTTGTGGGATTCTCCACCGTCGCTTCTTGGAGAGGGAAAAAGACAAAACTTGTCGTTTTAGGGAGAACGTGAAACCGGCCCTCTTTTGTTCTTTTCTAATTTTCCTCAATTCCTTGCATTTGGGTTGAAACTGGAGAGAAGAAAAGAGAGGGAGTGAGTGCATTGTGTGACCCTTTTGTTTCTTTAAGTTTTTAATTGTTAATGAAGCAAAATTTTCGATGAGAAATAGTGTTAATCGGTTCAAAGATCAGTTTTATTACATACACAGTGATTTTGTTTCTTGAGAACGAACTGATTGGTTCAATCCTTCGCGGATTATTAAAGATTGTCTTTGATTTTATCTAGTATTTTCTCATGGCTCACCCTATTACCACCCCTAAAATAGATCTAGACGCACCCTAAAATTTACTAGGTCCAATAGCTCTCATTGGGACCTCATACACCACTAATGTAGATCAAAGGATATCTTGATTTTTATCAACCTTTCCTAAGCCATTGCTTCTTCTTCTTTTGCGTTCAAATCGAAAAAGTTTACGTGTTCATCGCTTTTCTATGAGAATCATCTAAGATTTGAGTATTTCTACAAATTTGATGATGCGGATCCTAATTTAAAAATAAATTACATCTCTTTACAAAGTTTCTCTGAAGTTCAATCTCTACAGACTCATTGGGATAGTATAATTCTTCAGTCCAAGCTCTTTTAGGGGAATTTTGGGTTAAATTTGTGAACTCTTTATGATTATGATTTATATTTAATAAATGCTCATAATCATCAGAGATTGCGAACAAGGTTCAAACTCATTAGAAAATGATCCTTGACAGAAATCAGCTTGAGCACATTAGTAAGTAGAAGAGAGGAAATGGAATTTGTACACTCGTGAACAACAAAAATATAAGGTTGTGGAATACGAACATCATGGTTTCGATCAATAGGGATTGTCTTGTATTTTCATGTCAATGTGCTGCTCTTGCTTTCCAATAAATAGGAATTTTCATCCTCCCCCTTTGTTCGTTGATTCTATTGTGATCGGGGATATGTTTATTAGAAATCCTAAAACTTGTCACAAAAGTACAATTGAGTCCTAAAACTTGCAAAAACGCAATCGAGTCTCAAAACTTGTCAAATTCGTGCAATCGAGTTCTTCCGTTAACTCCGTCCAATTTGGCTAACGAAAAATGATGACATTAATTTTTTTTTTAATATTTTCCCTAACTTATGTGGCTAAAACGACGTCTTTTTGGTCCAAATCTAATTTTTAATATAATTTTTATTTAAATTAGTTTTAAAAAATGAGCTAAAATAATAAAATAAAATAAAATAAAAAATGCGTAAGTTGAACCGGGGACGAGGGCTTTAGCCCCGTCGCCCCCGCCGCCCCCAAACCACCGCCAAAGGTCGTCGGGCATTGACCGGGGGTCAACGAGGGCCGATTGGCCCTTGGTCGGGGCCCGACAACCATTTCCCCACCATCGCCTACCCTTTTCGATGGTGGTGGGGCGGCGTCACCCTCGCCACCTAGTTTTGCTTTTGCGTTCTTTTTTGTTTCTTTCTAATTTTAGCATATTTTAAAAATTAATATAAATTAAAATTATATTTAAAAAAAAAATTTGGACCAAAATGGCGTCGTTATAGCCATGTTATCGCCACATAGGAGAGAGAAAATATTAACAAAAGTCACGTCGGCATTTTTCGTTAGTCAAATTGGATGAAGTTAGCGGAAGGACTCGATGGCATCAATTTGACAAATTTTAGGACTCAATTGCACTTTTTACAAGTCTTTGACTCAATTACACGTTCTTAACAAGTTTTAAGATTTTTAGTGAACATGTTTCTCGTGGTTATTATTGTCGGTAGTCAATGAATTATGTGGTTTGCTCACTTGATAAATAGCGTGAGCCTTTTCTCATGTACTAATATAAAAGTTTCTATCTTTTTTTTTTGGGATAATGACATTAATGGTCCTTGAAATTTGGCACAATCTACAATGTAGTCCATGTACTTTTGATTTGTTCAATGCGATTCTTGGACTTTTGGTACATGTTCAACTTATTCCCCAAACTATATGAAAATATTCAACATTGTCCTTCCATTAATTCAAGTTCAACGATAATATTGAATATTTTCACATTATTTATGGATTAATTGAATACATATCAAAAGTTCAGGGATCACATTAAGCAAATTAAAAGTTTAGGAATCACATTAAACAAATTAAAAGTTTAGAGATCACATTGCATGTTGGATTACAGTTTAAGAATTATATTGGACAAATTATAAGTTCATAAATCACATTACATACGTGAGCAAAGTTTCGGGGCCATTTATATTATGCTTCCTTTTTCTTTTTTTACCCGTTGTTATGATCTCATGTCATAATGTTGAGAGCACTGGAGTTTGACGTGAACAAGAAATCTGGGTCGTGGCCTATCTCGCCTCTCATCAAATCACTGAAAGGAGAACCAAAAGCTTTTGTCAACTATTTTGTCCTCTTTAGGAGATTTTGTGCGTGGAGAATGGTGGGGATTGCTTGCTACAGGAAGATTCAATGAATACGTGTGAACAACATGCGAAAAAGAAGTGTTCCTACCTTCTTCTTCTTTTTCTTGATGGTGTGTCCTAGTGCAAATGGTAGTGAATTAATGAAGCAAAATAGACGGCCATCTTCACATGCTTTTCAGTACGAAAAGATTATCAGTCGCTCGTTTCAACTCATCAAGAAAAAGACCAGCAGCAATTCCTTACTCTAAAGCTCTCTCTGTCTCCCGCTTCCAACATGCTCAAGAACCGAGGGCCGTTCAGGGGCTGGACGGTCGGAGTGAGCTTGCTTATGGAAAGAATATAAGTCGGTCAAACAAAAACGACACGAGAAAATCGAAATTTCCAAAGACTTTATTAATAAATGCTCTCAAAAAACTTGTTAGGCAATGAAGCAATTTCGGCGCATTACTTTCCTTCATTTTTTCTTTCATGGCAAAAGGACAGCAGAAATGCCAAAATTTTAAAAATAAGCTAAAAGCCTAAAAGAAAGTTAAAAAAATAATTAGGGCTTGTGGCCACCCTCGTTAGCAATGGTGGGGGCGGCAGCGGGCAGGGGCTTTAACACCTTTTTTTTTTTTAGTTTTTTAGCTTATTTTTCAACATTTTATTTTTTAAATTTTTTTTTTTAACTTTTACCTTTTGTTTATTGCTGATTGGATCCTCCGGTGAGTTATGTAGGCTTAAGTTATTAATGCAAAAAATGCCACTTAAGATTTTCGGCCAAGCGGATCGAATTGGCACTTAAATGATTTTTTTTTTTTTCGAGTTGGCACTTGAGTAAGCCGGCGAAAAACTTTGGCACTAAAGTAAGCGATGTAAATAAATTTTGGCACTTCGGGTGTTCTTTTGCCTTCTTTTTTCACTTCGTATAACCAATTTTTCTATGAAAATCGAAATGTTTCTTGTTAGGCATGCTTAGCGCATGCCACACATGTACCCTCAAGGGATCTTAAACAAGTATTTAAATGCAAGGTTAGGCATTTGCAACTCATGAAAAGTTCCTCTCTTGAGCATGGAATTCTGGACCCACTTGGGTGATCTCACCCCTCCAAAAAACACAATGGAAAAGCAAAAGTGAAGGTGAGAAATGGAGGGAGGGATGAAGTTCCCAGATGCATTGGCAATTTATTAACAACCGACACATTGCTCTGGGCATAGGCTTGTTTAATGTTTTAAAAAGAAGAAAAGAAAATCAGTGCTTGTCATAGTCACTTGAACAGGAGTCAAACCTTCTTTGGCTTAGAAAATCTTCTCTGCTCCTCATACATTGGGTTCCAGAGTTTCGACTCCCTTGTGGTCCCATCAAGATCAAACTGTGACATATTAAAGCTTTTTAATTTAATGTGCCCAATTGGAAACTATGTTTGGTTTATTACTTGCCCTTCCTGTTGAATTACAAACTGCAAGTGGAATCCCTTGAAATTAAGGAGATAGACCAGTACAGATCCTTTCAGTAACAGTCGGTAGGGTCGGCAAGCGTTGGTCGCTCGTTCCTGCCGTTTTACCAATCAAAACGATACTTTCGGTAGCTTGTTCGTTCGTTGTAACATTCCTAGGGATGCATTACCGTCGTGCTGTTTCATATTTTCGTAATGCACAAACAGCACCGTCCAGGTGACGCCGAGTAAGGCTGCATAGTCAGTGGCAGATTACTCTATAAATATGAAGTTGTGTGATTTGAACGCGGGGATTTTTCATACCCAAAACAAGCGCTTAACGACTCAACAAGATTTGACTAACGCATATAGATATTTTACAAATTTATTTTCTGCCCTCCTGTACCTTTGGCCACGAGAATCTGGAGTTCACTGTGAAGGTCTGAATAATTTACAGGGGAAAACAATGGGCGTAATTGGGTTCTTGCTCCCCACAAGCTCTCTGATGAAACGATGGGCAGTGAGGTAATCATTTGAAGCAATTTGGTTTTTGGTGAAAGTTAGTCTTATATTCCTCCACTTTGTTCTTGTTTGCATTGCATCATCATCCCCTTCTTCCTCAAGTGCACTGTTCTTTTTTTTTGTCCATTCCTGCTCGCTTTGCTGATTGCATCATCATTTCATTTGCTTATTATGTCTCCCTGAATTGATCTGTGTGTGGCATATTTTATAGTCCTTGGTGTGTGCTGAGCTCTGAGGTGGGGGAAGGCCACTGAGAGTATAGTAGCTTGCTTTTGTCAGTAAGTTTTTTTTTGTGAACAATCTCAATGTCAGATGCTTCTCTGGCATTCGTTTTATGCTCAATATGCTTCGACACTAGCGTCATTTCAGCTTAAGAATCGGCGAAGCCCGCGCTCAAATTGCTCGGCTAGTGCTTCCCTGAGCACCAATAATATGAACAAGTAAAGATACGACATATAATTGTGGGCTCTCCCTTTTTCTTCATTCCACTGAGGAAAAGCTGCTCCTCCCAACTGGTTGAGCCATCTGGGTGGAAAAGGGGAAAAAAATAAAATAAATTGATGGAATGAATGAAGTGATTGGAAACGCAAGGAGGCGATGACGGCAGCAAACCGAGAAAAGACGAGTAATACACGATGCTGTGAGGAAGATACGATGAAACATTATCGAGGCAGCTGATCTCTATTCAGTTTTATTACAGCTCCTATGTGATATCAGATCAGTTGGTTTAATTGTAGAAAGCGATTCAAACTCTGCACGCGCACGCTATAGCAAGTTAAACACAACTTGAACGGTGCATCGGACTCCTTTTGCTTCCTCAATCCCATATATCTTTCTTCACATTGTTCCATTAAAGTTCGCGACTTTAATTAGTTGAACTTGGCAATTCTAAATTAGTCAATGACTGTATCCGATATTTTCTTGCTTTATACTTTTATGCATCAATCACTTGTTTTTTAGCCAATGACCCCCTAGTATTTGAGTCCTAATGAATATAACCGGGAGTTGCTGCCGTAAACATGTTAGGGTCAGTTGCAGTCAATTTTTTCATCATCCCCGAACTTTTGATGCTAAAATCAGGCTGAACAGAGAGAAATTTCAACTTGAACTTCAACTATGCTAATTGGATGCTGACAGAAAGAGTCTTCACTTGGTCTTAAGATTGCAAATTCGATAGCAAATGGAGGCACTTCTTCTGGGTTAATGATGTCAATCTTTATGACCGGAGAATCGACATTAGCTCCACACGACCATTCTTGATCACGAAGCGTATATCAGTATTCCCCTCGTGAACTTTCTCGAGGTCTATCATAACTTCATAAGAATCTATGCAGAATCTCCAACTTGGGCATATTCTAATGAAAGATCTCTATGATTTGACTGTAGTTGGCTTGTGTCAATTTGCTTCTGTTTCTGGTCAGCTTAACTCTTATGCTCAGATGGGTTCTCATTATTGCAGCCTCTGTATGATTTTTGCTGTAAACTAGACGGGTACTCATGCAGTTCAGTTTTCCTTCAGACCATGGTTCATAATGTAATTACCATTGACAATAATGTTTGTTTCGATGTCTGCAGTACCG
This sequence comes from Rhodamnia rubescens, assembly GCA_021437795.1. Taxonomy (NCBI): domain Eukaryota; kingdom Viridiplantae; phylum Streptophyta; class Magnoliopsida; order Myrtales; family Myrtaceae; genus Rhodamnia; species Rhodamnia rubescens. The sequence continues at coordinate 1,487,289 of JAILYA010000023.1, forward strand.
TCATCGTTTGGTGCTGTTTTCCATAGTGGCAATCTGGTAGGCCAAAAAGCAACAGCGGCATTTCGTGTTCTAAAATGTGTTTCTCCCTCAATGCTGCAAGTGGATCAAACCTCAGGGACTCATGAATATGGAGTATCTCAAAGGCAAAAGTAGTTTATCATAAGACCCCACTTAGTTTCGGCATTAATGATAATCACTTTACGAACAGGCAATAACTCCCACTAACGATACTGTCCCCAAATGATTACATCTCTTTCTTCTGCTACAAAACACCGTTCAACTTGAGCCGTTGCCTATGTCATATACAGTGACTAACCTGAAGCAATACAGAAACATGGTAATTTACAAGGTACTAGTTTATGCCTCCTCCAATTATTGGAAACCGTAAGGTGGCGGACTAAGATGGGACTGCTTTCAACTCGAGTTCTCGGTTTGAACCTTAGCGAACTCGAGGGTCTTTTTCCCTTGCAGCTTGTTGGTCACGTAGTGCTTGCTGTACTCGCCATGATTGTATCTCCTATACTTGCATGGGTTGCTCCTGTCCACAAATTCCGCCATCGGGCCGAGCTCTACGTCATAGCTAGGGGCGTAGAATGTGACAATCGATAGGCGGTCCTTTTCCCTATGAGTCACGGCTCTATGTTCCACACTCTTGTACTTCCCGTTCGTTAGGACCTGCATATATGATCTCGGTGAGAAAGACTATCCGGAGGCCTAGATCAGGATTAACATGAAAATGAGGACCGAGTTTCATACTTCAATCGTGTCGCCAATGTTGATCACAAAAGCATTCGGAATAGGATGGACTGGCACCCATTTATTATCCTTGAGTATTTGTAGTCCTACCGAGCTACCCTTTCCTTGCTGCAGCACGGTCAGAGCACTTCCATCTGAATGGGGACTCAAACCGAGAACAAGATCAGGCCTCGAACAGGGAGGGTAGTAATTCATCCTTATGGCTTGCACAGCTACCCGGAACATCTCTTCGAACACGTTACCTCTCAACCTGAGGCTCGCGGCTATGTATTTCAGCAGACTCTGGCACAGCTTCCTTACTTCCATAGAGTAAGCCTCCACAATCTCGCTGAAAAATAAGCCTCGACCGTCAATATACTCGCAAGCATAGAAGTTTGGACTGACTAACACATCAGTACTGTCATCATTACCTAAATTCAGGTGGATTCGTAGGCCATAACTTTGGATCCCGAATGAACTTCGGTTCGATGCCGAGAGCGAACATGTTGCACCAATCGAGCTTCTGGTCTTCGGAGAACACGAAGGCCTGACCATACCCCTGAACAGTTCCTGGAGCCATTGGGTATTTCTGCTTTTCTTCCAGAGGCAGCATGAAGAAATCCTTCGCCACCTCCTCTACCCTCTCGAGCAAACCCAAATCAATACTGTGATTCACCACCTAGCAGAACGAAAAAAATGTTTAGACTATGTATGAACTGTCTTTCAAGTGCTAAAGAAGAGGAAAACAAAAAGATTATTTCCATCTGTACCTGAAAGAATCCCCACTCCTGGCAGGCCGCTGCGAGCTGTGATATTTCAGCGTTGCTCACATCTTTTGTTCCACTCATGAGCTTAGACAAATCAATGACCGGAACTTCACAAGGCGGAGGCAGAGCGACAGTCTCTAGAGTTGGCCTCTCGTCCATATCCCGGACGAATCTTGTGGGGATTTTCATAGGCTTGGACCTTCTGAGTTCTTGAACATCGTCTATGTGACCGACCTTGATCGGAGTAATGGGTACCGGAGACATCGAACGGTTATAGAGATGGGCAATGAGTTTTGTGCAACTTTTTTTTTTTTTTTTTTGAAGCTCTGGGTATGAAGGTCTAAACCATGAAGGGTCTGAATTTATAGATGGAGAGAAATGAAACATGTTTGCACTTTATGGGCTTTGTTCATTCATGGTGTGTGGGACCAATTTGATAGACTTTAGCATAGTCCAGTCAAGTATGTTACATAGCTTTGCAGTGAAGTCAGTCATGATGCTTGGTTGTCCTCGAACCACGGAACTAAGCAGGCATAATTCCATTAGGATTGCAGGATCAACCAAAAAGATGTAGGCAAGATTCTCTTTAACTACTATGAATGGTGACCAAGGTTCGTCTTCGTGGCACTGCTATAACTCCACCACAGCCCCCAGCATAACTAAAGAAACCTAATGCTTTACATAGTAGGAGACTTCGTCACCTTGTCTAACTTCCAATAACATTATAGACGTTCGCTTCGGTTACCTGCCATTTGGCACAAACATCATTTTTGAAACTTTGATTAGGCCTAAGAGGCATAAATGCCGCAGAAGTAATCAGTCTCGCCATGGGACAGGTTCTTCCCAACTCAGACGAGTACGATAACTGCTTGATGGTTTTGGAATTATGCAAAGGTGAAGAGTAGCTTTCGGCAGAAATGACTCATAATCCAAGTCTTGCAGCCTGCAACTATCTGTTCCTTCCCCACATCATGATATTACTCTCTTCCACCTTTGATCCTTTCTTATGACCAATCAATTGTTAGAGAGCGGAGAAAAAGCGACACCACTAATTTGTTTTGGTTTTGGCCAATGCGAAAACATCGGGCGAAAGAGACTGATTCAGTGCGCTCGACCTCAACCCGCATAGCTGCTTGGACACTGCTGATCTCATGCATTCCAAAATCAATCGTTTCTTCTCCTTATTTGTTGCTCTCCATGTGTAACATCATGTGGGACATTAGACCTCTTCTATCCTCAGGCTAGGGAGAAACCTGCTCATCAATCAACAAGGAGCTGTTCCAATGCAGGTCTGGTTCATTATGACAAGACTAACACCATGCGTGAGATAATAGTCACAGCATCATCAATCATTCTTGGTATGTCTTCATATGTGCCAACTTGCAACATTCTGGCTTCATTTTTCTCGTCTCTGCCTTCTTGTTGTAATCTTTCCCAACGTTTTAAATGAACACAGGGTCAAGAATTGAGAGAGTCCACGCCCTTTTAAAAATGGAATCTTTTGGCACAACTGAGTGAGTGAGTGAGTGAGTGGGTGGCTGGCTTTCCCTTGTCTCTTGTGACAGACTTTACCTTGTCCTCTTAGGAGGGGTGTGATAGAAGGAAGGGCCCTTCTTGAGTAATTAGTAGGTATCTCCATCTCTGTAAGACCAAACCTAGTGTTACCGTCATAAATCTGATGGCCGGGCGAGACTGAGGAAACGGAAATTCAGCACAGATGCTTTTGCCCCGAGAAATTTTGCGTTGTTTTCATGTTTTCATAAGGGGTTTCCGCTACCAGTTGGCAACCGATTAATCTCTCACTCGATGCGGCAATCTCATCATCTGACATGAATCGGACCATTTGCAGGAGCACACACGTCCATGTTCCCCACGAGCCATCCCTAGAGGATGCGTAAGTGCAGCGGTCCAAACTTGGACCTTGAGCTAGGATGACGAGTACACACGCTACTCTTTCCATTAAATGTATAGAATAAAGAAGACATGGTGAAAACACAATGATTATGGAATGCAAAAGCTTTCCTGTATGCATGATGGTGGTAGATTATTTAAAATGCAGTGGGCAGGTGAAGAAATTTTTAGGGGCAAGACTATAAGTGACATCACTGAAATTCTTAGCAGTCAAGAAACCATGGAAAATGGTTCTGGCTCCTTTTTCAGACCAGTGCTGAGGAACAAAGGAGGCTGTCCTGTAGTGAAGTCATGTATTATTGGACTCTGCTGCACTAATGGGCCTCACTCTGTCCTTTCTTTCCTTTTCCTTTTGTCTTTCCCCCACCTTCATCTTGTCTTCTTCTTCCTCTAGCTAAAGGGCAGATTCCATGTCTGCTCTGACCCAATTTGAATGGGGTTCACAGCAATTTTCAGAACATTTGCTGGGCAATCAGATTCAGGATGCAGAAGTGAAGAGAAAAATTTACAGCATCCCAGCTGAATGTCTCTGTCTCACACGCACCAGTTATAGCTATATGATTTCTGAATAGGGGCTTGGGTGCAGCGCACCCAAAGCCCTAAAAACTTATTTCGAAAGTATAATCAAATCCTAAAACTAGTCATGAAAATTATAATCGAGCTCCGAAACTTTCAAGAACGTGTCTTGTCAAATTGGTGAAATCAATACTTTCCGTTGATTGCATTTTTTAAAAGTTTTAGGATTCGGTTGCATTTTCCTAACAAATTTTTAGTACTTCAAACACCCTTAACCTAATTACTTTCATTGGCCTCTTTCGGATTCCTGGGGATGGATTGCCCTTTCTGATCCTTTTTTTTTTTTTTTGGTAGTGGATGATGATGAACTTTGGAGGCTAATGGGCTTTGTATGATTAACCTAAGTTTAGATCCTAATTGTGACCTAACTTTGTGGTCCTCCATCTTTTTGCCTCTTTGTAGCTTTAATGATTCGACCGACCATCTTGTCCAAAAATTACTTTTGAATAGAATAAAGAGATTATTTGATTCGATAAAAGAAAGCCAATGATTCTTTTTTTTTCCCTTCTGCTTTTAAGTTGTGATCTCGCGATTCGAGAAAATAAGACAACAACATGGCTTGTAGAATGGATAGAGTTTCATGAGTTCCTTTATGCGATATAAATCACGAGGAAAGTGTAGTAGATGAATCGAATAGGTGACGGGCAATTTGTTAATAAGCTAATATTATTAACTTTTGTATTTGGCGGAATTTTCAAGGCGTTCATAAGTGCTTTCCTGAAAGATAAAAATAAATAAATAATAGTGTATTGATTAATTTTTCGATCAATTACAATAATGAGTAATAGTCGGCGAATCGTATTGAACATCTAACGGCGTCGTATGAGTCACGAAACGACGTTTTTGCCGTAACGACGTTATAAAAAGGGCAACGAGTTGAACTTTGGAGGCGCCTTCGCGTATGAAGACGACGTCGTTCGCAGGGAATCTCCTCTTTGCCCTGAAGAACGCGCGACATTGGCGCCAAAACCAACTGACGAAGTTCCACGGCAAAACCCTCCACGCTCGGAAACCCCCAAAAAGTAACGATTTTTACTCTGCGTTCTCGATACACACTCCCCTTCTCAAGTCCAGCCTCCTGACCGACACCATTGCCGCGAATCACCTCATCAACCGCTATGTGAAACTGCAGGAAATCGAACACGCCCACCGGTTGTTCGATGAATTGCCTGACCCGAATGTCGTGTCGTGGACTTCACTCATGGCCGGGTATATCAGCGTGGACCGACCCGCGATGGCTCTTTGGTTATATGGGAGGATGAGGAGAAGTGCAGTGTTGCCTAATGAGTTTACTCTTACAACTGCGGCCAATGCTTGCTCGGTTCTTGCCGACCTTAGAGTGGGGAGAGGAATTCATGCCCATGTCGAGGTGTTTGGTCTACGTGGTAATCTTGTGGTGTGTTCTTCACTGGTGGACATGTACGGGAAGTGCAATGAAGTCGATGAAGCTAGACGGGTTTTCGACTCAATGTCCAATAAGAATATTGTCTCTTGGACATCGATGATCACAGCATATGCACAGAGCGGAAAAGGCAAAGAGGCGCTTCATCTGTTTTGGGAGTTTGATTTTTTCGAGATTTGGTTTTCCGAATAATTTCATGCTGGCTAGTGTTGTGAATGCTTGTTCAAGCTCAGGCTCGCTAGTCTCGGGAAGGATCGCTCATGGAGCAGTGATTTGCTATGGTTACAATACTAATGATGTAATTGCTAGTGCATTGGTGGATATGTATGCGAAGTGCGGGTATTTCAATTACTGTGAGAAAGTTTTCAGGAGCATAGAAAATCCATCTGTTGTTCCCTACACCTCCATGATTGTGGGTGCTGCAAAGTATGGACTCGGGATGTTGTCCTTAGAACTGTTGGAAGAGATGATTGATAGAGGTGTTAAACCCAATGATGTCACCTTTCTCGGGGTACTGTATTCATGTAGCCACTCGGGGCTTGTTGATGATGGCCTTGCCATCTTGGAGTCCATGGATAAAAATCACGGAATAATCCCAGACGCAAGGCATTATACATGTGTAGTTGATATGCTTGGCCGAATAGGCCGACTTGACAAGGCTTATGAGTTGGTGAAATCTATCCAGGTGAGGCCTGAAGAGGGAGCGCTCTTGTGGGGAACTCTTCTATCAGCAAGTAGGCTTCACGGACGGGTCGAGATTGCCACAGAAGCAAGCAACTGGTTAATAAAGTCAAATCAACAACTATCTGGTGCATATATTATGCTCTCTAATGCTCATGCAATGGTTGGAAACTGGAAAAATGCTCATGGTCTTAGAGTTCGGATGAAGCATGCAGGGGTTCATAAGGCACGCGGTTGCAGTTGGATCGAGATTAACAATTTAACATACATATTCTATGCTGGAGATCTACGGTGTCCAAGGCGCAACGAGTTGTTGGGTTTGCTGAAGGAATTGGAGGGAAAGATGAAGTTGAATGGATATATGGGGGGGATTGAGGGATTAGTGTTTGTGGAAGTGGAAGAGGAGGGTCAAGAGGAAATAGTGAGCTTGCACAGTGAAAGTGGCTTTAGCTTTTGGCCTGATAAGCACCCCAAAATGGGTTACCATGAGAATAATGAAGAATTTGAGAATGTGTGGGGCTCGTCATGAGGCCTTTAAGATCATTAGTAAGATTGTGGAAAGAGAATTCATTGTTAGGGATGTGAATAGATTTCATCATTTTAAAAATGGATCCTGTGCATGCAGGGACTTTTGGTGACGTCTGAATTTGTTTGATTTGTTGCGTATTTCATGGACTTCCAAAGTAGCAAATGACTGACCTCGAGGGCTTGTTGATAATAGACTGCATATTGCATACCCATTACACAAGAAACCAAATATTATGGCTCTATATACACAACTTATCGATCAGGTTCTCTATCGTAGCATTAGGAAAGTGCCGTATCATCGTGGATGAAGAAGCATGTAATATCGAGAAAGATTTGTACTTAAGGCATCGTAGGTAACCTTCAGCTTTCCCAAGACATCCTCATGAGGCGGCTACCTCAATTTCTTGCTCCATAACCAATGTCACAATTGTCGCTCGTGGCTCAGGAATTCACAATCTCGGACAGTAACCTCTGCACCTCGATGAGGCCACCATGTTCGGACGACTGCTGCTGTTTCCAAGTTGAGGAGATAGATGATGATGATCACCTTGGAATGGATTTTAAAAAACTGAAAATTAAGAATTACCCCCTTCCGGAAGCTTTCCGATTAATTAAACAGAAGTCATTGTAGAGTACAATAAAGAAGTGCAATTAGCCTTGAAATTAGACACAATTCAAAGGTTTTCGTTGTTTGAAACGTTCCAACTACTTGATATCAAGCTACCAAGGGGGGTCCTACTTAGCTTTCCTTTTGAGCATAAACAAATCTACGAATAAGCCCTTGTGCTTCCTTAGCATAATATAAGCCAGGTCGTTGTTTTCAGTTGTTTCACTTCTCTGATGATCCAAGTTGGAAATCCGTCTAAATATACTTTCAGTATATCTAGCATTATTCTCAATCTCATATACGAAATGAGCAACATGAAACATATGAGCTGCATAGGTACAGAGATGTAAGCAACTTAATCAAGTTTACTTTCTGCAATCAAAGAATCTATCTCCTGCTGATGACAAAAGCAACTGCGAAGTCGTCCAAGCGACCATGCACATTGATCATTGAGTCACCAGTGACCAAGACAGCAAGTCCAACAAGCATTTAATGGAAATCCATAGAAATAATCTAATGAAAATGCTAGAAATGAACATGCAAGTATATGCAATGGCAAAGTAAGAGAAAGAAAATGGATTCAATAGATTAGATTAGAATAGAGAGCCTAGTGCCACTTCCGTCAAAAAGTCGGATGTTTTCATCTGCCCTTCACAATTGAAAGGAGCAGTTCCCTTGCTAGACAACCTGGAAGCAAAAGCTAGTTCAACACTACGATTGCGACACGCTAGTACTCGTGCCTGTGTTCATGACTTGCAACAATACGAGAACAGCCATTTCAGGTTGGTTCATCCGGTGAACCACTCGGGGTTGAAATTTGTTCCGTGTACAAGTTATAGGTAATTTGGTTGGGATAATGTCAAGTAAAAAGTTCTCTTCTTCGTTGAAAACATCACGAGAACAGCTAAACGTAATCCTCTTGGCCTAACTCCTGCCAGCACCACATGCAATCAAGAGGGAATGGCAAGACGCTGAACATCAGATATAGCCCAGTTTACATAGTCAAATGAATATATCACCAGGCGGAGAGAAAGAAGAGAATGATTTTCAATTAATATCTTGTCATGCAAAATTTGCCATCTAAATACAGTCATGCTGTGCGAACAAGAAGAGAACTCAATTTGACTTAGAGAGGCATTTTCCTGCATAACAATCCAAACCCCAGAGAACAGCTGCTAGTACCACAACTCTATAACCTACCTCATGGTACCATGATTCCCACCATCTGCACTTTCTTGCTGATCCATTTGAAGTATGAAAACATGTAAATCAATGCCCGCGGCACATTTTTTTCAGAATCAGAACAATGTGTATGATGTACAGATTATCTGCTGAAAGTGCTAGTGAGTTTTGTCTGCTCAAAAAGTTACACCATTGAACATTTGCCTGGTAATGTATATGACAACTATTGGGGGACCTGACACCAGATTGCTAACAACCAAAGCTATCACCAACTTCCGGCGCCATCTTCCAAACACAGTATTCTCATAAAATTCCATGTTTGTAGACATTTATTCAGGTGACTTGTGTCGATGTCTCATAGTAGAACGCATTCATTATAGGGAACTAACTGGGGACCATGTAGAGAATGCTTCCTCAGATACAGTTGAACCTGCGTGCAACAAGACAAATAGTAGGAATTGAAAAACAGGCAAAGAATGTGCACAAAGGTTAAGGATTATATATATATATAATTCATTGTAAAGAAATTCCCATCCTCTGCAAACATAATTGCTCACTCTGTTTCTTGGAACAATGGACTGAGGCTAGCATCCAATCCAGAGAAACAAAGAGGTTCATTTGTGCCTCATAGTTAAGTAAATAATCGACTGAGGCCACCACCTTCCAAGAACCACAGAGACATCTCTATTCCGCAGAAGACAGCTGTAAGTTTACCTCTGCAGAGATGCTGATGAAGTCAGAAACCATCAGCATACTTCATCCATGCAGGCACGGCAAATCTTACTTTCCCTGAGTGCATTTAAAGAGGACCAATGCAGGTTAAGAGTAAAACAAGTAAACAAACAGAGAGACCATATAAGCATGGAAAAGCAAAAGAATATCAAAAGTCAAATGGATTACACATCACAGAACATCTCATGGAAGATGTAGTGTCATCTGGAGGAGATCTGCAGGTTTCTTCCCTTCAGATGAAAAATTGGATTGCAAGAGTAGAAGTGCAAAGCGCTATAACCAACCTACTCAGAAGAAGACGTTCAAAATTTGTCTAAAGAAAGGGGAGTAAAAATAGATTAAAGAGGTGCCGCTACATTAAATAAAACTACTTACCCGCAGCTAGAATGACTGGAAAGTCGGAGTTACTAAAGAGAAAAGCTGAAACAGTATAAACATACACAGTTCATTGCCTCCAAGAATTGTATTTTCTATTTCCATCAAACTGCTTTTTAATATGAAACCAAAAATAAACAACAGAACAGCCACCAATTGTCAGAATCCAGTATAAATGGCCAATTTCACCATGACAGTAGTGAACCTCCTCAAAAAAAGTTGACTTGGTTTGATCTCAATAATAATTCACCTTTCCTGCTCCCAGTCAGAGGAGCCAAAAACAATAAAGATATGTTACATCATTCTCAATTGTACCGCCAGCAAAGCAAAAAACTCATTCGTCTCATCCCAACCACTGAAACTTAAGGTTGAGAACTGTGTGCTTATCCACGTCTAGAATTTATCTAAACACTAAAATTAAATTACAAAATTTCATATCAATCTCACTTTGTACACATGTACAGAGAGGTGACTCTAGGTGACCTGCCTTCCTGCAGGTTGCCAGGTGCTCATGGCAGCATTTTATCCATCTCAATCGTTGCTCACCAAGGGCAATAAGCACATATGTACAGAGTCAACTTAATCCCTAGCACCATTGATACCTGACTGGCTTATGGCTTCCCTTGCGAGCTGAACCAGCCGTAATAGTTCATCTATATCCTGGAAGCTGAAATCAATTACCCTTTTAATGCAAGTTACTTGCTCAATGTTTTGTGCCTCTTCCAGGTTGGCAGTAGCTGCTGCCAAAGCAACCTGTGATTTTCTTGAGGCTTCCATTGCACAGTTAACATCAAATGTCTGCAAAAACACTAGCATGTCACCTATTTATTTCCAACAATGTACCTAAAATTTCATCCCCAAAGGGTGGTGGGAATATATATATATATATATAATCACGGAGGGAGAAACCCAGGCTCCATCGGAGATGGACAGAATCATTTACAATCCTAACAATACTCATGGTGATAGATGGGTATACATGATCCACCCAGCAAGCTTTGTGACAGCATCCAAAAAGAAGAAAACTAGAGCATCACAATTCCTTGAATATCCCTGCAATACATGATTATCATGAAAAGCGCATTGCAGTATCCGAAAGCAGCCATAACATTTCTTCAGCGACAAAGCATGACTGTAGTATAGAAACTATTCATACTAAATACAACTATGTGCACGCAAAAGGACAGACATCTTCTATTCTAATAACGATGTTAGTTACTTTCTGTACCCAGTGTTAAAATTGGACAACCAACTAACTTCGCAGCTTCCCGAGTCCTAAAAAGCCACAAAAATTTGAAACTAGATAGGGCAGAAGAGAGTGGTTGCAAGTTAGAAAGTCTGACCAATGAAATGCAAGGACTTTTTAGTGAACTTACAAAATCAAGCAGCCGAGCTATGCAGTTCCGAGCAGCAACAATGTGATTTCCTACGGCATGTGAAGCAGCACCCTTCAATAAGTTAGGCTTGTCCGGTGCTACTTGATTGTTCAAGTTATCAACATCTGATGCCGAAGATGATGGTGATTCACCTAAAAATAAAAAACAATGAGTATAGAGACGATTATTACATTCCTGTTCCATCTCCTATAATCGCACTAGGGATGGTGAAATGAGAGGTGAGAGGTGGGTGTTGAAAATAGGATTAAATTTGAAATGTTATGGGCAAGGAGGGGGGAGCACTCCAAGTTTAAACCCATTTTTCCACACCCACCATCCCGTGGTGCTAACAAGCAAAGTGTAAGACACGGCAAATGCGGATGAGATTTTGAATCCCTTCGAAATGAAATTACCACTACCAATTATAAATCAAATGTCTCAGGGATCCCACTCCACAGAGGGAAGAGCAGCAGTCATTTCGAAAAAACATATCTTCCATGAACATGTTATTAGCTTGAACGTTGACAGCATCAAGAAATAACGCAATTGCATGCAACCAGATTTTGCTTCCAAATAGAAGCAAATATAACCACTCAAACTTCAACCAGATTTTGTCCAGACTTCAACCAGATTTTTTTTTTATTTGACCCAAAAAAAAAAACCACTTCAACTTTCGTCCAGACTTCAAAAAAAACAACTATCAATGCATCTTCAATCATCCCATACGGATAACTAAAGCATATCAAATACACTACTTGAACTTCTTAGTTTTAAATATTTCTCTCCACTAAGCTAATTTCCTTATAAGACCATGAATAAGACAGCATCAGGATTTGACATTTCCACCTTCCTCTCCACTTAAAAGTTAGTGGAGACTAAAACCAAGAAAGCAAGTCAAAAGGCTTAAAAGAACGCAAGGTAGGAGGTGGCTACAAAAAGAGACAGAAAACATGAGAGTTCTCAGCTTGAATACCTTGAGGAACCATTTGCAGTGTAGCTTGCAACTCACGCCGATCTCGGCTTAAACTTGAATATTTACAATAGACAACCCTCATGTACGCCACCTCCATGCACTTGTAGGCCAATGCAGCAGCACCCATTTCTCGGCTTTTTTCAAATTCAAGAGCACATGATCTGCAAACCAAAAGTTTCAGCAGAAGGCTGAAAAACTCATGCACCATACATAAGAGGACTACCCCATTCTCAACCCTACAACCTGCCCTGATAATTTAAACTAGCGACACATGGCTGAATGTTCCAATCAACCCCAGATGAGAAAAGCGGGATTCAAAACAGCTAGATAGATGGAATGAATGAAAAAGAGAAAGATGCTCTGTGCAAGCATTTTCTTGGATACTAGCATAACATACAGCAGATTATTAGTAAATAGCGTTTTCTTGCAGGTATTAGCAGATTATGATTGAAAATTCCCAAAAAGGAGTCTTAAGCCCAATTTACATAAGCAATGGATAGACTAAATGAAATTATATTAGGTATGGTCTGTTTATACACAAACATCAGAAACGAGGTAGGTCTCACACAATAAAATGTCTCCTGAAGAAAATGCAGACTGGAATAAATCAAGACAACTGCTACCCTCGAGAGTTCAACATTCACTACTTTTCACTTCTACTTACTTGCAAAGCTTGGCTGTAGAATTGTACACTTGCATTGGAGTCATTTCACCATGTTTGCTACCATCACCATTGCAAGTTTCTAGAAGTGAAGCTCCCTGAAGAAACTTCAGGGCAGCCTGGAAGCATGCCTCGTTACTTTCAAAGCCAAATCCAGAGCTCTACAGGAAATAGTAGAACATCTATTAAAGATTCTTCTGACAACAACTAACAGATAGCCGTATCTGTTTCTGAAAACTAAAAACTAGATCAGTTATAAACACAACCTTAAGACGATCACCGTAATTTCTAAGATCTTTTGCTTCTTTCAGAACATTAGCAGCAGTACTATTGGCTCTTAATGGACTTGAAGCAACATCTTTGAGCTCATGCTGTTCAGGCGTAGCACACCCAGTACTATCGTACACCCCTTTCTTTTTACCAGCAATCCCCAATTTGCTCAATGCCTTCAATGGACCACTATGGCCAGAAGCATCAGGTGGAGATTCAATGCATACACCTTGCTGCAGTCCCTCCAGTAAGGAATCTTGAGCACATATTTGTTGTTTGCCATCATCATTACAACGTAAAAATGACATTGACTTCCCACTTCTCATCTCTAACTGCAAGGAATCAGCTTTATTTCCTATCGTAGAATCCTGGACCAGCTTCTGCAGTGGAGAAGCCAATTTGTTGGTCTCATGTTCAGCATTTAATCTCCCATCTGACAAGTCACGCTCATTTTGTTGTTGAAGATCGTCCCTCAAACTGCCATTTGACAGGTTTCCTAAAGATCCCCTCCTGCTAATATGGTTCTTCTCATTCTTCTCAACAGGACATCTATCAATCCGCATTGCTTCATGGTTGACTGCAACATGGTCCGGATCGACCACCAAGTCATGCCTTTGCTCCTTAGATTGATAAACAGGCTCCTTCTTCGATGAGAAATCTACGCCCTTTACCTTATCTCTGTTAAAGTCAGAAGCAGAATCCATCTCACTATCCTTAGTTCGCAAAATAGAACTATTCCCTTGCTTCTGGGGAAACAAAGTGCTGCCATCATACTTCTTGTGCATCCTGTTCTCATAAGAGCTAGGACTTGAACCATGCTTTTCCATGTGAAACTCACAATTCTGTGAATAATCACCTTTTCTGTCTAGATGACCAATTCCCAATCCAGATGTTGGCTTAGCATCATCAGCAAACTTGTAATTAGCACCTCTGTCTCTGTAATCTGCTGTGCCAGACCTTAGAGACTCGGAATTATAGCCCCCTGAAACTTTCTCTTTCTTTATCTTCACAGGAATTCTGTTACCACCACTGGCCTTCTCCTCCCCGCTTTTTCTGGCAGCCTCCAGCACTAGAAAATCACCACTTGCAGCATCCCCTTTACCTCTAACATCACTTCCTACAGATCTAAACTTCACTGAGCTGGACACCCTCATAGGGGATGAGGAAACAGATTCTACGGGCGAACCTTTCACTTCTTCATTGTTTCCTTTCATCTTCTGAGAACCCGATACTTTTGAAGAGCTAGAAGCCGCAGCAAGTGTAACCAGTTCATGTCTTCCATTGGCTCTTGTCAAATCATGATCAGATTGAAGCTTCTTTCTGGCTTTTTTCCGTTTCTGGTCCTTATCTACTTTGAATTCCCCAGCGCAATCAGCAAAATCACTTCCAAACAAATCTCTCATGACCCTGATTTCTTTTTTGGACTTATTGTTGCCATCGCTGCTACCAGACTCCATTAGAGCAGTCTCCGATCTCCGCAGCTTCTTTTCATTTCTAAGAATGTCATCACCGATCTCATCAGGTAAAACCTTCAAGTCCTGTGCTGAGTGATGAAATGTCCTATCACAGTTCCCATCATCAATGCTATTGTTAAATTTTCGCTTCCTACAGGAGTTGCTACCTTCACCTCTCGAATCTACCGATGCACTACCTGCAGAAACCTGAGGTTGATCTCCAAGAGTCTTTATGGAGACCAATATTCTTTTTCTAGAATCTTGCTTTGCCTCCCTTGGGGAAAAGGATTGAAGATGCTTATTCTTCCTAATATCTGTAGATGATCCTGGAGTCGTTGAGCTAAGATCCATTCTTCCAAGTTCAGCAGCCGGATTTTCTCGTTCAGCAGCATAAATGGATTTATCTGACTTAATTCTTTTAGAGGGTCCAGACTCATATTGATCAGGCATCCTCTTACCCTTCACCTTTATTAGTTTGGCAACCCCTGCACATCATAAATAATAAAAGAAGGGAATGAGTAAATTACATACTTCCACAGAAAAATCCGGAGACCCGTAAAAAACTGCACTGTTTACATCAATACCTCCATTTGCACTCTTTTTCTTCAATGTAGGTAACTGTTTCTCCACAACCACAATGCTTGACTTGCCTGACTGAAGCAAATCACATCTCTTTAATGTTGAATCAGAAGGATGTTTGCTCATGTCACTCAAGCTTCTGCTTCTGCCAGGCTCTGAGAACTGGTTCTTCTTGGGGTTGGGAAACTGAACAGTCCTGTTGCCTGATTGCAGAGCATCCTTCAGACTATGTTTAGTATTTCCTAGACCATCTGTGGCTTGACCACCGAGATTCTGGTTGCTCTTGCCAAGGGATTGATTATTCGTAGAAATGACTGCTGATGCAGATCCATTCAAATGATTTAGAATATCAGGAACTGGAGCATTAAGGGCCCTCGTGGTCTCATCCTCGCTAATGTCACAATGATTCATTCCAGGCCTGCAAGATGATAGAAGTTGAACAAAGTACAGGGGAATGAAAGAATTAATTACACCATCAGAAATACTGATTTTTTCATGATTGTCGGCAATCTAAAAGTTGTAAAGAGAACTTACAGCCAGTCAAGCATGCTGCAGACCCACTTCTCAGGTAGGTCATCAGGTCTCCTACCAAAGGGTAGAAGCCGCCATTTCTGACAAAGATCACAACAAACCCAATCTTCCACATATTGTTGAACCACAGCTGGCTTAGTCTCAACATTGAGTCCATTTTCTGTCCCGAGACGTGCAGGACCATCTTTTACTGATACCCCAGATACAGATGTATTTCCACCACTAAATCTATCCTTGGATTTATTCAAGAGAGTATCATGCGCCACTGGAAGATTGCTTGAGTTGGTTGCCTTCTGCCTTTCGGTGGAAAGCATAGCTAAAGATTCCATATGTTTATCTGCCTGTCCCATATCTATGCTCCCTAGTGGATCTTTTGGAGTACTGGAAGACTTAATAATATGCTTTTCTGGCTTTAACTTAAACTTCCTCTTTTTAGCAGGGGAGCTAGCATTATTAGTTCCCTTTTTATCTTGTACTCCAGCACCATCAGCAACCTTTGATCTTTCCGTCGATGAAAGATCAGCTGCCCTGCCATTGCTCTCAAGACCCTTTGACTTCTTCTTCACTTCCATTACTGGCATTTCCTTATGATGAGAAATGTCAGTGTCAGTCTGCTTATCAAATGCAGCATCCCATCTTGCACGCTCCACAAGCCCAGCCTCAAAATCATCCGTATTTTCACTTAAATGAGGACCACCTTTTGAAAGAACAATTTTTTCACCTTTCCACTCACCAATAACTTTCGATTGACCCGACACCTTGTTTAGGGAGTTTACAGGCCCACATTCTTGCGACTTCTCAGTCAAATTGTTCCTTCCATTCTGCATCTGTACACCGGTCTCCTGGCTAGTAATTGGCTTCAATGATAAATCCTTTACCAAAACCGTCACTGATCTGCCTTTCACCTTATCCTTTTTGTTTACTTGAAGATTTTCAGATGGCTTAGAAGCCAGACTCTCAACGTCGCAAGCGTTGCTAGAATCAGCCAAAGGCATCTTTTTGCCGTTGCCACCGAACGTCTGCTTGCCATCTATCATCCCATTCTTCACTTTTTTCTTCATTGATGATGACTTATTGGCCTGAGAATCAACTCCTGCTTCATACCTCTGTCGCATTAAACTTCCATTCCTGTTGTCCAATATTGTCTTAATCCCCTTATCAGCCAGAAGGCTGACTGAATGATCCTCTAATATGGCAACATCTTTTCTGCTGCCCGTAGGGGATTGAACAGGTTTACTATCCTCGAAGGATTTTTCCTTTTTGTCAAGGAAAGCAACTTCTCATGAAGAGGAGATATCAAGCCGACATTAGCAACTGGACAGGATGTCATGACCTGTCCCAGAAATAAGTGCAACCAAAATAGACAATACATGAGTCCAGAACAATACATCATTCATCAACCCACTTAGATAGATTCAATGAACACCAAAGTAAGAGGAGCCTTCACCTGAAGAATGCTAGCAGGAGACACCTCAATAATCTCTCCAGATGATGCTGACAGGTCCTCGCTTTCTCCAGAGCTGCTTTCCGATGATGTAGATGGAGAATTATCAAGCCCAAGACCGCTGTAAATTGCAGCATTTTTCTGGGCATTCGGATCACAACCCATTTTAAGTCGGACCTTTAGAGTCCGCTGATCAGATTGATTACCTGACTTGTTTGAAATATCTTCTTTAATTGTACAGCTAGGAACCAGCTCAGAGCAAATCGCCAAATCTTGCTTCAAAGGATCATTTGGCAGAACCTTTGAATTATGCGAAGTTGGTGCATCAGATGCAGTTCCAGGTTTCCCTGAAGGGGACACGGCTGCATGAGCTTTAAAATGCACACCCTGCATGGAAACAGAATCCATAACACTAGTTAGTACACTATTTCCCAGGTGAGCACATATGTTCCATCTTCCAACCAAAGATGATGAATTAGGAGCTAATTGTCTCCAAACCTCTGTGGAAAAATGATTTGGTGATTTAGCCGTGATCTTATTTCTTGGTGGAGTTGGACGAGACCAGATAGAATGCGAACGCGCGTAGGAAGGCAGAAAAGAGCCATACCCACCAAACTTTGCCCCTGTCAAATTAAATACATGTCACGTCATTACTTTCAGTCATTGACCACTTTTCAGCATCTATTTTGTGATTATAATGATCAACATCCCTTACCCAAATTCTCTGCAGTAACCCCACCTTCAAAATCTTTCTGGAACTGACCCAGAACATTTTGAATTTTCTCATCCTTGGGTAAAAAATAGCATTCTCATCAGTTTCGCCAGATGTTAAGAGCAAAATGAAAAGCAAGAATCAAGATGAGAACTCCATAATTTTCTAAAATGACAGTAATTGCTACACGCATCACAAGACATATCCTCTTCATTACAAAAGCTGCATATCAACATCAACATCAACATCACCTTTAACCCAAACTAGTTGGGGTCGGCGGTCGATGAACCCAAAAAAGCAAGACCGAAAGAGCTATAAAATAAAACAAAATACAATACAATACAATACAATAACATAGCTATAGAAGTGGGTGTATTCATTGTTGTCTCATTCAGGTGGACAAAGTAAACGGCATGATTGTCGCTATATGGCCACCGACTGCAAGGACTGTGAAGCCCTCACAGATGTGAACAATTTAAAGAACATGATTCCCATTATATGGCTACCAAACTGAACTGGCCGTAGATATATTCAAACCATGCATTACAATCCCAGCACTCCGAAGTCTCCACTTCTGGTTTAAATTATGTTCAAGGCTCACATGTATGTGCATTACAAACTCACGAGAACATCAAAGAAGTTTGCAGTTACTGAGATCTCATCCAAAAGAATGTTTCAAGACAGCAATTGCCACAAAAGTTTCTTACAATAGTGATTTATGAAAAGTTTTGGCCTTATTTCTTGCTGAAAAGCCTATAATTCGAGAACAACCATGAAGCCCACACGAGAATCCAGAGCTCTCACTATGTTGGACACTTTCTACAGTCAACTTTTCCTGTCCATCACTTTGCAAATGATTCTCACTTCCAGCAAAACCAATTCAACTGTACTCTCTGCTTGGCCAAAGTCTCATTTCAAGCCAAAGTTCAGTTTGCCAGATTCCAGTTAAATTAAAAGCCAAACTAATCACACCCTATTGCCAGCCTCCCTTGTTGCTTTAAGACAATCAAAGAATTTTCACCCAATTCTCGGTGACACTTGACTGATCAAGCACAAAACAACACATGATCAACAAATCAACTTCCTCAAAATCTCCACTAACCGAAAATTCCAGCATCAACCAGAATTCCAATCGAGCCAAAAACCAAACTTTACTCAAGCAGGCACATCAAAAGGCAAAGGGCTCTTACAATGTAAGAGAGGTCAATATCAGGGTCAATGTTGCTGCCCTTGCCGGCGTCCTCGGCGTTGTAATAGCAAGCTTCTCCTTCCTCAAGCTCGGTATTGTTCTCATCCATCTCACACACCAACTCCCCCAAACCCCGACCCACCCTAAAAGCCAGCTACCCCCAAAACCCTAACCCTAATCCCCCCTCCCTGAAATCCAACATCACTCACACCCTTCCGGACGAAATTCAACCCTCAGAGAAACCGCCAGAACTCGCCACCAATGCCTCCAACCCCCCAATTCGATCGTCCCCCACGCGAAACCCTCATTGAATGTCCGCCAGTAACTCCAATAATTACGAGAGAAAAAAAAAACCAGTGAAATTATCAGATAGTAGTGGATTGGTCGGAATTCACGGCAGTTACGGAAGGATCGGATGGCCGGAATCCGGGTGCCGATCAGTGCTGAACCAGAATTGGAGAGTGGTGCGAGCAAGCTCGCGATTGCGAGTTCGAAATCTGTTCGAATTTCTTCTCTCTCTCTCTGGTTTTCGACGGGAACATACAGCAGAGGAGGAGGAGCTGTGCCTTTTTTTATTTTTTGGGCCCAAATTATTAATATTTAATTACCTTTTTTTTCCTAATAATATTCTTGCATTTATTCCCTTCATTTTCCTTTTTTTCCCTTCTTCTTTTGGGCAGTGAAAAAGGAAGTTTTGATATTTAAATTCGTTTTAATTTTCGGTTTTAACTTCAATAAATATTTTCGCACGCACATGCGGGTTTGTGCATGAGTCCCGCTCGAGCGGTGTGTCGATGCTTCTTCCGCTTCGAAACTAAGGACAATGCGTGGGATCGAAGACAGCGCTTGAGAAATGGCACGTGGTAGAGGAGGAGGAAGGTGAAGTTGGTGGTTGCTGCGAACGGCGGCGTTTTGGCGGAATTTGGCCTACTTATTTGGTCATGTATAATATATCATTATATTGTTGTTTAAATAAGTTAAAAGAGTCTAACAAAAAAAATATAAGTTAAAAGAAGTTTTAAAAAAAAAAAGAAGTTAAAAGAGATTAACCACCAACTTTTCATCC
This sequence comes from Rhodamnia rubescens, assembly GCA_021437795.1. Classification (NCBI taxonomy): domain Eukaryota; kingdom Viridiplantae; phylum Streptophyta; class Magnoliopsida; order Myrtales; family Myrtaceae; genus Rhodamnia; species Rhodamnia rubescens. The sequence goes on from JAILYA010000023.1 coordinate 1,507,040, forward strand.
ATCTAAAACAAATATTTATCTTTCTACGAAATGATTAAGCCGTTAAATACCCTAAGTCATAAATGAGATAGATTGACTATTAATACTCATAAATCTCATTGCATTTAAAAATAAATAAAATTCGATCTACTTAAAAGACGATCCTACGAGAGATTCTTTTTGTGATATGATAAGATTTTGTACTTGCAACAATCGCCCATATTTATATCACTTGTGATTGGTTCTATTCAACTATGACTCAATCGGGAGTTTGTGATTACGAATCCAATGTTAAGAACGGTCAATAAGCTGCAAATTATTGGGATAATTACCAAAAAAATCTCTAGAACCTATTGTGTGGATGTTAATGCTTTCTTTTGGTCGGAGGATGTTAATTCATTCCTAAACTTTTTAAATTAATCAAATTAGTTATAAACCTTGTAATGATTTTTCAATATGGTCATTCGGCCAATTTTGATCGAAAATGGATGATGCAGACATTGGTCGTCTTACATGGTATGATCACTTGGATGGTTTTTTAAATTTTTTAAAAATTTGTGAATTTTTTTTGTTGCTTTTCTTTTCTTGTCCTTCTATTTTCCCACTATGGGCGAGGCTAAAAAAAAAGAAAAAATTTTCCACGTCGACACCGGCCATGTCATGTAAGATGGTCGACATTCACGTCGGCGATTCTAGCCAAAATTGATTGGAATGATCTGTATTAGCAAAATATCAAAAGTTCTAAGACTAAATCGGCCGAAATTTATTTTGCAAGAGTAGATTTGGATCTCATTTATATGTAGCGGATTCCGATTATGTAAACGAGGACAATAGTCTTTGTAACATCCCGATTTTGCTTCCTTAATTAATTAATGATAATAAATATATTATAATTAAATTACGTGACTTAGAATTGACTAATATTATGTAATTTTCGATAATAGACAATATGAGCTCAATTTCTCGGATGAGAAATTATGGGTAATTATCGTATGGAGGGGACACCCTAAAAATGTTACCTTGCCAATTGAGTACGGTTATGGTATGAATTGAAGTTTTATTTTTACTAAGTCAATTATATTAACGATTCAATTAAAAGGACTATAGTATATGTTAACCTTTAAGAAAAAATTATCAAGAGCATAATATATGATATTAGAATCAATTGAATATTTTAATAATTTGAGCATGTCACGTGACTAATTATTTGATAATAAAGTTACTAATATTATACTAATTGAATTACCAATTAAATTATAGAGGAAATTATAGTCTAACCTAAGTTTTAATGTACATAATTAAACTTATGGGGCCAAAGTGGACATTTCATCCTCACAAATTATGGTTGGCCAACCTAGGAAAATTGTGCCAAAATTTAATTAACTCAATTTCATAATTTTACCCTAAAGAGTGGTCGTTTCACCACCCATAATAGTCAATGAAAATCAATGACAATTGGTAACTTACACTCGAGCTCACTCTCTCACCCTTTTCACCCCCTTGGCCGAATCTCACCCTCTCCCTCACTCTGATTTTTCAAAAAATTTACACTCCAAAGTGCTCTCAAGAGGTTCGCAAGAAGGATCAAAGTGATTTCCACCAAAGGATGAGGGTTGTTTTGCATTCTAAGGCAAGTTCAACATGCACTTATTATTTTATGATATAATATTGCTAGACCTAATTTATGTGAAGTATAAGATGTCCATGTGCATGTTGTAGATTTCGTGCTTATGGAGGAGAAATTGATCAAAAGAGTGAATATTGCAAGCTGGCCTATTTTGAGACTATCCTAGACCACTTGTTTTTACTTGTTTTCGTACTAATTTTTGTAAATTTCAAATGCTCAAGTCCAAAATATAAAAGTTAAAGTCAACATCTTAAAATATAACATATATTATTTTGAGAATTTTTGGAGCTCATATTGTCATTCAAAAGCCCTCACTTTCTTGGTTTTAAACTATGCACGAACCGGTACCACACTCGACCTTCCGATTTTGCCATTTTTGTGCCATCATTTGTGAATGTCAAATGACTTATGTCGAACCACTTGCAATATCCTAAACTACTACATATATTATATTGATACTTTTTTTGAGCATGTGAGACCAACCTTACTATTTTCTATTTCCACGAGTGTGCATTTCCCATTTTGTGACTGATTTGATCTTTGAAGTTGGGCATTTTTGTATCTCTTCTTGTGGATGCGTACAACTTCTACATAAAACATGAAAGTTAAAGATAACATCTTAAGCTAAAACATACATTAAATTGAGAATATTTGGAATGCTCCATGATGGGGTTAAGACCATTATATTAATTGATTGAGTTTTGTTTCTAGGTCTGAAATTTGGTGCCACTTCCACGAATTTACGTGAAAAATATAAAAAAGATCTAACTTGGTTCTAGTCACGAAAGTTGTAAATCTTGGTCTAAACTATAACATACTTAATTTGGTGATTTTTGGAATTGGTTTACTTAGGTAAAAGTGCAAAATTCGTTTAAGATGTAAAATTGTCTCTAAAGGTGTTATTCACGAAATTTGGGTAAAACCCTTCGATCTATGGGTTGAATGCTCGTGAGCTTCAAACGGAAATTGATCCTTAATGAATGAATTATTATTTTGTGAAAGTTGAGAATTTTATGATTTTAATTACTATATTAGTCACAGCAGTTAATCGAGCCTAAATCGCCCGAATTTAGTTTTTGGATAAAGAAAATTGTCATATGAGAAAATGTTCCATAAATGATGAATGGTAATACATTGAGTGAATTACATATGGCATGATCATGTGATATATCTTTTAAATATATATGTGCATTGATCATGGCGTAAAAAATTACAAAGAAACCAAGTGTGCCGATGAGCCCCAAGTGTCTGGAAAGCCCCTTGTGTAATATGAATTACCCTTGCTATATGATCGGGGAAGCCTCCGGAATTGGAGATGCCCAAGTGCAAAAAACTTGGTAGTGCCATGAGCGGATGTCGGGGAGGAATCCATGAGTTATTGGCAAGAAAAATTGTGAAATGTGATCCGAATTATGGTTAAAGTTGAGATAAATGCATATCCGCATATTTATGAGTGCATGGCATATTCATCTATGTGTATTTCATTCTTCTTTGTGATCATGCTGTCTGGATTAAATTAATGTTATGCGTCGGGTTAAATAATAAAAATAAAAGGGCGCTATTTAACACCGCTAACGCCTTGCCATCTTGGTATGGGAATGAAAAAAATCCGAAGGTGACTAGAGATCGAATCCCGAAAGTCATTGTTATCATATTAATAAATAAAAACTTCTGTCCAAACTAAAAGAATATTTTATTAATTGCCAATTATGCTTCTTTTGATAAGACCCACTAAAGATACATGTCTTTGGATAAATTGGCATTGTACGATATTTAAATCATGCTTTGTAATATTTAGATGTTTTTTCTTCTTTGGGTGATAGCTCATTCTTGCTAAAGTTTTCATACCATTAGCTATGGATGTCCCACCACATCATCATTATGGGACGCCTGTCAATTTCAAGTCATGAATTGAGGATATTGTGTATTCCCAATCCGAGTTAGTGTTTGTGAGCGAGGCGTCAATAGTGTAGGTTCATGCGGGGCATGTGATCTTAGTCCCCTTTAGATTTACCGCCTGGTACGTTAGGCAAGGTGATCGTATAATGGGTCCTCTACTCATATTGATGATGGGAGTAATGGAGGTGATGATGGTGGAGCCAACGCGGATGATAAAGAAGGTGAGCCTAAGGAGGAGAGCGATCGGGACGTAGGACTAGGCCGCTCTTGTTGGGGTCGTAGCCGACCACTTGTGGCTATTTGTTTAGTGTTTATTTGTGTTGTGCTCCGTTATCGGTTGTGACACTGGTGTGAACTTATCATATGTCAGTTGTTTTTAATTAATGAAGACTTTATGTTTAATATGAGCTTCTCTTCCGCTTGCATTATTTAATAAAATAATAATAATTTAAACTAAATTGTGTTGTACGGTCATCACAAATGCTTCAAATGACGACGCATCATCATCGACATTGCATGCTTATGTGATCAAATATCTATAAGTTTATGAAACGTTTAAGGATGTTATCGATTTTTTAGGATAATTAATTTCTTTCTTCGGACTTATGTTATCACGTTTATTATAATGACGTATTCTTTTTTTAATTGAGAAATAGTATAGTTTGGAGGTGAATTTTTTTCCATTTGAATTCTTTTAGCAAAAAAAATGAAAATTTTATTTATAGATTTATTAATACATATCTTTAACGTTGTTGTCAATATTTAAATTTAAAAAATTATATGCATTTTTTTCAATCTTAAACCAATTAAGAATTAATATGCTTAAATTAATTACCCAAAGGGACTTTCCAAATATATTTCTACCAAACAGCTTTTCTCTCAAAATTGGTTTTCAAAGTAGAGTTTACTAAAGAGTATTTGCATTTCCCCAAAACCCTTTATTAAATTGCTTGGCACTTTCTCATGGCCCCTTAGAAAAGCTGAACCAAACACATCCTCAGCCCTCGTACTCCTGTTCAAACCCCTATTCTTTTTTATTTTTATTTTTCGCTTTCTTAAGTGGTACTTTTAATGTTTTATTTTTTTGTTATATCTATTGTGATGTCCAATATTTCACCAAAATAAAATATTGGGTTAATATTACCAAAAATCTCAAACCGATCCACTTGTGACAAATTTACCATAAACTACTTTTTTGACCATCAAAAACCCCAAACTGGTATACCTTTTATAAATTTATTCCAAACTAGTAAAGTTATTACAAATTTACCGTCCATTAGTTTTCATTAAATTTTATCATTAAATTTCTAGGTTGGAGGACATGTGGTAATTATTGGGTGTATACGTTACCTACTTTTATTACAAGTGTATCAATTTGAGATTTTTGTGGTATTGACGCAATTTAACATAAACTAACAAAGGATAAATTTGTCACATTAGTACCGATTTGGGATTTTTTTCTGTAAAAAATAATTATTTTTGGATAAATTTATCACAATTGTACATGTTTAGTATTTTTAGTGGTTAAAAATATAAAAGTGTACTAGTTTGAGATTTTTTTGGTGGTCAAAAAAAATAGTTTAGGGTAAATTTGTCACACGTATACCAATTTTATGGTTTTTCGTGATATTAACCATGAAATATGGGACATAACAATTCCCCGCATTTCTTATTATTTTCCATTTTATTATCCTGGAATCCCAAACTAATTATTTTTTACAGCAAAAAAACTCAAACTAGTACAATGTGACAAATTTACCCTCTGTTACATTTCGTTAAAAATATAATTTGGGATAAATTTGTTACAAGTATACAAGTTTGGGGTTTTGGCTGTCAAAAAAATAGTTTTGGATAAATTTGTCATAGATATATTAGTTTGAAATTTTTTGTGCATTCATTGTTATGTCTATTATATTCCATTTTATTATCCTGTAGACCAAATACAACTATAGAAGAGAAAATAAAGATAACATAAGACAAGTGAACTTAAGATTGATGATTCATTTTCATATATTGTGGAACTCTCATGAATTTTGCACATTACTATTTTCACAATGAAAAATAACCCTCTCACCTAAAAGTTTGTTGGTGGCATGAGAATGGGAGTTGGTACTTAGGTGGTTACTATCTAAGTCCAACTTCCAAATTTGATATATTAAGATACTTTTATTTTCAATTTTCAACATAATAATGCTTAAAGAGTAAATTAGACATAGCTAATGAAAAATCAGCATTCCTATGCTATTATCTCGACAAATCTCTTATTTTAATGTAGCACATACCATAATACTGAAATTTGTTTTTCAATTTTCTTATTAGAAACCATTAGCATCAACATCCATCTTCAATTTGATATGCACATACCACGTGCAAGGAGTAATACCTAGGTAAATCATTCAAAACCAATTCCGTGCTTAGTATCGAGGACTTGACTCAATTTGCACGGGCGTAAAATCTAATGTCAATTTTACCTAGCTAAGAAGAAAATTGAAAATGAAACTAAAAAAATGCATATTCATAGTTACTTTTTCACATAAAAAAATGTCAATTCCGGGGAATAATTTACTTGATCATATTTGGCAACAATTCTAGTTCTTTAATTATGTTCCCCGCAACGAAAAAAGATGAGAAACCTATTAGATAACGTAAATGATTTCCGATTCTCAAATTTAATTATGTTATTGGGAAAAGATTCGGAGAAGAAACAAGAATTAAAAAAAAATGATCCTTAAAAAGACGAACAAAGTGAGAGGCACTCACTTTGTTCCCTTGACCCAAAAAAAAGAATGAAGCCTCAAAGAAGAATGCTCGACCAACTAACTCCCTTCGCTTGTCCATGGCTCTCGTCGCTCAACCAACCATCTCCACCACCATTGTATGTTGTTGACCTCCAGTCAGTGCCGACCACCTCCGACCACTACCGGTCTTTGTCTTTAACCATGGAAGAAAAAAAATAGAAAATTAAATTAAATTAAAAATACGTTTTTCAAAAAAAATAATTTTTTAAAAAAAATTCACTAAATTTGTATTGCATGAAAATGTTTTAGCAATATCATTTTTTTAACAAATTATAAGAAATAAATATTTTATATGGATCGAGTCGAGTCTTGGTTGGGTATCGATTGGGTCGGATATGTGCCGTTAGATTTGTCTTGTATGAAAATAGATCAAAATGATTTAAATAAGTCAATATTAGCATAACCATATTCGACTTGACCCAAACCCGACCTCACCTAACATCTCTACTCGTCATTCAATTCCATATTTTGTGTTTCCGACCTTTGTAATCTTATTTTTTAAATACTTTGCAACATTTATGTTTATCGTAACAAGCAATTTAAGTACAAACTTCGTGGAGCAAGTACCATTAAGCTTATGTTCAGTCCATCTCTACATGATCGGCACCATCATGGAGCAGTCATGGGGTTATTCAAACTTATTTCATAAGCCAATTTAAGTGCAAATTCGTGGCAAAAATGTAAGTGCAAATTTTTTATTGAGCTTATTTCTTTCTTAAGAATATTGCATATGTCTTCATGCTTCACGAAATAAATAAACTAATTATGGATTATGCATGATCCGTATTCATTTTATTAGTAATGTTATATAGGTTGACTTTATAGTGACAAGACGTAATTATTTGACTTAAATCAAAAAAAATTGAGAAGAGCAATTGTTTCCAAGAATAGAAATTTTGTGCGTTACCAAAAATATTTTTGTTTCGGGAATAAAAATTTTGTGGAATTATTAAAAGCGTTTTGATTCTTTAAAACTCGTCCGGGTAACGAGAATAAAAAAAGATATTTTGGAATAAAGTTGTTGCCAAACACACCTTAAATGTTCTTTCACGTAGACCAAAATGATGATATTCACCCGAAAAGAATCGAAACCAAAATCGCCCAAGCCGGACCAAGCATTGTTTGGCAGATCCCGGTGCGGTTCGCTCACTAACGAAGAAGCGGAACAAGCGGGGCCGAAGGAAGAAGGATCGCCAACAATCCCCAACACAAGAGATCGAATCCGGGACAAGAGCGCTCGGGACGTTGCTCGATGTAGTGGGGGAGAATATCACGGTCCGGCAAAATCCTCGATCGAGGATCTACCGTAAGAGCGACCAACCGACCATGCAATGATCCATCACATGAATCAAGTCGTGGTCGGGCATGTAAATTAACCAACATTGATCCCACTCGACCAATCATCAACCAAGATGGTCGAATGAGTGGATCAATGGGATTATCCGTGCATACATCCATGGACGATGCACGGATTGTACGGCTGACTCATTGCACGATGCAAGACTCGATCAAAATAATCCAACACACAATGCAAGACTCGTGCAACATAATGTTGCGCATCGTGCAACAAAGCGACCCAAGCGATCGAGTAGATGACCGAATGAGCGAGTGGGTAAACGAAGAGTCACGAGACCTTCGCCTCCCCAACCTTCTAGAGCGCACACATGGGTCTGTCAACAACATCATTCCTATTAGGAGTGGTGGACAATCACGACCAAGTAAAATGAGCAAGAAAGAAAAAATTGAGAGATAAGATTTTATCCTGGTTCACTCTTAAACTAGGGCTATGTCTAGCAGAGAATTCTATTATAATTAGCACATTACACCCCTAGTTACATCACTTAATTTCAAGCAAAAAAAAAAGTGTATATTAGCATCTATTCACAAGTCCAAGTCCAAACTACTAATGAAAAATTATGAGCTTAAATCGTAAAAAACCTCTAGTGTCCAGGGAGTGCGCCCCTTAAGACCCCGTTGAAGTGGCTCCCTCGAACCCTCGCCCGCTCGGCGTGGAACGAGACCCATGTGCTTTCCTGTCGCAAGAGAGTATGAACCACACCCCCAACAATTCCACCATGGGAGAGCCGACCAGCCACACTAATGCCTAAGGATTCAAACAAGCCAAGCCAAATGAATAAGACAAGCACTACAAGACGAATCGCAAGCATCCACGGGTCACACGAGATCCCCCCCTCTTGTATTATAAATAGGAGTGAACATCAACATTGTACATCATCTTGAATCACATTGTATCGCCCGAATATCAATAGAACATCATCCATTCTCCCCACGACTTAATCTCTCTCGATTCATTCTCATTCTCTTCACCAAACGTGAGCGTGTGTGTGTGATCGATCCTCGGACCAAGCTTAGCTCGTGCACTACATCATTCACATCATCTCAAGTTGTCGCATGGTCGTGGTTCAAACACCAACCCGTGACACTTGCATGTCGTTTCGTTGCTTGGGGTTGTGTTCGTGGTCTTAGGTAGCTGAAAATAGTGAGCCGATCATATTGCATACCTCGACTTGCATAAATTGACGGTATGCGGATGGAGAACACTTGGGCCATGGACTCTAGGCGTTCGGAGGTGAAATTTCTGAGTCGTTTATCTCGTTTAATCAGTATATTGGATTCTTGGAGCTTTGGGTAATTGGCTATGGTTTGGATGGTCTTGTTTGCGATTGATGCAATCGGATTTGGGACTTGAATAGTGCACTTGGGTGCCCGAGAATGACTTGACGTGGACCGATTGCTTTGTTGGCCTTAATATGTTTATATTGTTAGTCTAATTGGCGTTATGGAACACTTGGTTGGTTAAATTACAAGTTTATGCTAATTGGTAGTCTAGATGGGACTGATATAATCCGATTTCTTGATTAGAATTGTGTTGAATAACCTCATAGGTTTGGGGTATTGTTATCTTGTTCTCTCGACTATCTTTCTTTGGTCGAATCGTGCTCTATTAAATCATAAATAGATAGTTTAATTCATCGGGCTAGAAGTTTTACTTGTTTAGTATTGTACCCACCCCTTGTCGTTTAAATATTTTCCAGACTAGCTAGTATACCGATTTCTCCACCTTCCGTTACTCGTAACCTTCGTTATGGTGCTCCATGGACTTCGACTACATTTGGGAGGTATATGATGAACCGTACCCTCCATTCATGCGTTACGGGAATTTGCGATGTGTCTTTTGGTTGATGTAGAACTCCCGATAGGTCGAGTTTCGTATCGTTTTATTGCTTTGTATAGGCGAGACTTTGACCACTAGGTAGGATCACTCCAATCTCCCCTTGGAGATGATGCTAGATGATGCTAGTGATGACAATAACAATGGTAGTAATGATGTTTAGTAGTAGAGTTCAATGATATTGAATGTTGTACATGTACGTTTTTAGTGTTGGGTGCCATAGCTGTCCCTTTTTTATTATAGCGAGTGAGTTAGACATATGTTGGTGGCATCAATGGGGTACGCCAATGGTGGTGGACAAGATGGGAGTCATAGTCTTTTTATTGTTATCTCCCAATTGTTGTTAACTTTTGGAAATGGATATTATACACAATTGCTTATATATATGTATTATCACAATTTGTTGAGTGACCTTTTTGTGTGTATGCTACGGGTTAGCAAACCTTATTGAAGGCCATACCCCTTAAGCGTTATGTCTACGTCCTTTGATTGCACTCGTATGTATGTCTAAATGACCGACTTGTTTGTGTAGTCTTCCGCATGTGTCGTGTTATATTTAATATCATATTAAAGCGAGCACGTTAGTGAGGTGGCGAGCTAGGGACGTCATAAGAAACAAGACCAACAAAATGAGAATGCTCGGGGAAGGCACTCACTTTGTTCTCTACACCCAAAAAAAGAACAAAGCCTTAAGGAATAATGTTGGACTAGCAAGCTCCCTCGGCTCGTCCATCACTCCTGTCGCTCGACCCGGCGACTCCACCACCTCCATACGTCACCGGGTGCCTTCACCGCCAACCACCTCCAATCTGCCGCGTCGCCATCTCTAGTCGTCGAAGAAAAAGGAAAACAAAATTAAAATAAAATTCAAAAAAGAAAAAAAAACCATTTTTTTGAAAATATAATTTTTATTCTTAAAAAATTAAAAAAATTCACTAAATTTGTATTGCATGAAAGTGTTTTAGCAATATCATTTTTCTTAAAAAATTATAAGAAACAAATATTTCATGATTTGACTAAATATAGAGGTGTTTAAGTAATATGGGTCGGATACGGGTTAGTCATCGGTTGAATCGAATATGAGCCATTTGATTTTTACTTGCATGAAAATAGGTAAAAAATGAGTCAACATGGGCATGGCCATATTCGACTTGACCCATACCCAGCCCCGTTTGGCCTCTCTACTCGAAATTCAATTTCATATTTTATGTTTTCGACTTTTGTAATCTTATTTTTTAAATGCCTTGCAACATTTATATTTACCGTAGCAAGCAATTTAAGTGCAAACTTCGTGGAGCAAGTACCATTGAGCTTATGTTCAATCCGTTGCTACATGATCGGTACCATCATGGAGTAGTCTAGGGAATTTGTGGCAAAAATTTAAATGCAAATTGCTTATTGAGCTTATGTTCTTTCTTAAGGATATTTCACGTGTCTTCATCCTCCACGAAATAAATAAACTAATTATAGACTATGCATGATTTGTATTTATTTTATTAGCGATGCTATATAGGTTGACTTTATAGTGACAAGACGTAATTATTTGACTTAAATATAAAAAATTGTAAATAGAAATTGTTATCGAAATAGAAATTTTATGCGTTACTCATTTCAATAATGTAAATTTTGTGTAGTTAGCCAACACATTTTGTTTATCTAAAACTCGTCGAGAGTACGAATAAAAAAAAAATCAATTCCGAATGGATCAAAATTGTTGCCAAGCGCACCCTAAATGTTCATTCACGTCAATGAAAATGATGATATTCACTCGAAAAGAATCGAGATCAAAACCTGGATCGAGTTCGGGTTCGCAATAAAAAGACGGATCACCAACCAAACTCGCATGGGGTGAATATAAAACTAGATTGTGAAAAAAATAAAATTTAAACGATTTTAAGACGGGAATCTGTAATTATTTCCGGAGAGATCAAAATAAAATAAAAAGAAATGCAACTTCTTTGTTTCTCCTTTTTCTCAATTGTCTCCAAAAGCACATCCGCACGTGCGGCGGACAAAGAGGGGCCCCCAAAGCAGAACAAAACACAATCATTCTTTTCTCTCTCTTTTTTTTTTCTTTTACAGCTTCCACCAATCACAGTACGCCCTCACACGCGCGCCACACACACACAAAAAATCCCCAATTATTTATTTATTTTCTCTTTTTATTTATTCCCCTTTTCTTGAGAGAAAGAAAATTGGAAAATCGAGAAAAGCTAGGGTTAAATACTTCTCTCTCTCTCTCTAAAGCTTTCGAACCCAACAGCAACAATTATTCAATCATCATCCTTCGCACACCTAAAAAAGAACAAGAAAAAAATTACCGATCGAAGAAGAAAGAGAAGAAAAAAGAAAAGAAAAATTCGTCCTTTCTTTCATTTTTAGGGCTCGAAATTCAGATTCGATCGTGTCGCAGCTGGGTTTCTCTCTCTCGATCTTCACGTCTCCCTCCCTCTCTCGCTCTCGCTCGCGCGTCCAATCCCTTCAGAAGTTTCCATTAATTCACGAGCTGCTGATTCTTCTGTTCCCCCTCTCGCATTCTCTCGGATTCTTCTTCTCCGCAGCGGAGGAGGCCCCGTCCCCCACTCTTGCTCGTGATTTTGCGGCGGTGGTGAGTTTGTTTCCTTTCTCTATGCTTCGAGCTCGCGCATGCGCGCTGCTGTTCTTGGAGATGATGTGGTGGGTTGTGGGAGATTGGCGCCTTTCGTTGTTTTCGTGATTGACTCTGGGTGGAATGCCCTTAAAGATGGTTTTTTTTTTCTGGGTCTGGGGAAAAGGAATGCTGGTGGGTGTGTTTCGCTTCTGGAGGTGAATTGGGAGCTGAAGTGGTTGTGTATCGTGGAATTCAGCTCTCTGGATTTTCTTGCTAGTGCAGTTCGGGGGGTTTTGAGCTGTTTTGATTTTTTCGTCTTGCAGTGAAGAGAAGTGATATGAGGCTCGAACTTTTGCTGCGTTGAGCGTGCTAACCGAAAATATATTGCCGATTGGAGATCGATTTGGGTCCGGTCATGGACACCACAAGAGAGTCCGGCGGAGTCGCGGGGGTGATTCTGATTCCGATGCGGTTCGTGTGGCCTTTTGGCGGTACGAGTGTGTTTCTGTGCGGTTCCTTTACCAGGCAAGGCTGGAAATCTTTGATTTTGAATCTGAAAAGGAGAAATTTTTTCTAGTGGCTTGATGCGGTTGTGTTTCTGCACTGAACTTGATAAATTGGTTGTCTGTTTCTTTTCTTATTTCAATTATGTGAAGATGGTCTGAGTTGGTTCCAATGAGTCCGGTTGAGGGTTGTCCCACAGTGTTTCAGGCTATTTGCAGCATACCTCCCGGATACCACCAGGTCAGATTGCCATTCTATGCTTGCTTCTCCTTGTTGTTATCTGGAATGCATGTTTATATTCTGGCTGTTTATACCTTCGTGTCACGAAGAGAAGAAGATACGCATTGCTTCACTCTCTTGTTTATATATGCTCTGAATTTTCTGCACCATATGTTCGGAGATTAGTCTAGAGCTGAAGTACTGTTGTGAAGTTTGATGGTGGACATTGTGTTAGGCTCTCAACATGTGAGTTTGATCTTTTGTCATGTAATAACAATTATTGGAGTTTTTATGCCTGTAGGGAGTGTTAGATTCATGAGATTTAGATTTTCTGGAGAACACCTGAAAGATCCATGAATACTTCCACTTGCACATCTCCTTTGTGCTTACAAATCTTTTGGTTGCAGCTGATTTAGATATTCTGAAGGGAGATGTAGAGGTGTAAAATGCGAGGGGAGTAAGGTTGATTTGGGAACTTCTCTCCACTAGTATTAGCAATAAGTTCGCGGTGATTGAGAAGTGGATTTCCTTTCTTTGCTTGTTGTTGGAAGCATTTTCTATTATGCTAGTGTCTTGTGAGTGATGATAAGATAGTCAAGTTTGCGACGCCTATGAATGTGTTTATTTAAATTTAACATGTGCATGCAGGAATTGCTGCATCAGCATAATTCATTTCTCTATGGTTCAAAGATGCAATTTAGCAGACTAAACATCTCGCACATCTTTGGTGCAGTATAAATTTTTTGTTGATGGAGAATGGAGACATGATGAACACCAACCTTATGCAACTAGTGATTATGGGATGGTGAACACTATCTTCTTGACGGCGGAGGCTAATTATATTCCAGGGACTCCCAGCCCAGATAACCCCCCCGGTTTCGAACATGGAGGTTGATGACCATGCTCGGCGTTTGGTGAGAGCTTGCGACCAACAGCAATTGTTATTCCTTCTGGCTTCTGTTTTATGTGATTTGATTGAATTTAACTGGCTGTAGGAGCACATCTTGTGTCTGGGGGAAACTCTCTATGGAGATTCTTCCTTAGAGCTAGGTGCTTGTATTCAAACAATCTGATGATTAAATTGAGTGTCACTTTGTGTTTATTTATTTTTCAGTTGATATGTGCATCATGTCTTTCAGATGTCCCTTAAGAATTTCAAAAGTATTGGCCACTACCGGTTCTCTGTTTGATACTAAATCTCTTAATTCATGGCTGAAAGGCTGCTCCAATTTTCCTTTTGCTTGTTTTTACATATGCCTACAGGTATTTTTTTTCTCCTAATATAGCTGGTCTACAAGTAGACTAATTATCTTTTCGATTAAAGAAAACTCAGGTCCGCATAACGGATGGCACATTAATTGAGGCTGTACCAAGGATCTCAGACACTGACTTAGTGGTTTCTCGTCACCGCGTTTCTGCATTCTTGACTAACCACACTGCATATGAGTTACTTCCAGAGTCAGGCAAGGTTTGGTCACTTGATCTCTGGCTATATGCAACTTCAATTTCCATTTGAGCTTTCTTGGTCAAACTTTCTCCAAATATATATATTCATGACAGGTAGTTGCCTTGGACATTGATTTACCCGTGAAGCAAGCATTTCATATTCTATACGAGCAGGTATTCTTTTCCACATCAATTTCTTTTTTTTTTTTTTTTTTTTTTTTTGGGGGGGTGGTGGGGTTTCAAGTGAGGGTTTACATATCTTGGACTGATTGACTAAGGGTATGTAAATGTGGTGTCCTCACATTAGTTAGTAGAGTTTGGATAGGAGCAAAACATCCTCTATAGACAATAGGCATTTTATTAAAGATTATAGATCTCACAGCGTTCTTAAAGTGCTCGTTTTTTGGTGATGTCTTGAAGGATCAAAGAGCCAATTTATTTGTGCTTTTCAGACAACTTTGGTCTGGATTTTTCATGACAATATTCAAGCTTAGACTTTTTCTGATGATTTGTTGATGCAATGCTGTAAATCATGTCTCTCTATCTGTTGAAGATGAAGAATCTTGAATTTCTTTGTTTTTGCTTAATGTCTGCAGGGGATCCCTACGGCTCCTCTCTGGGACTTCCGCCGGGGACAATTTGTTGGAGTTTTAAGTGCGATGGATTTTATTTTGATTTTAAGAGAGGTAAGTACCAAATGGAATTGAAGTTGATGTTCACTCAACTTGCATATGTTTTTCTAAGCATATTCTTTTTTTGAAAGCATTCTTCTTCCAGCTCTAAATGTTCCAACCAAAAAAGTATGCAGATTTATATGTCCTGAGAGCGGGCTTAAGATTTCTCTCGTTTCATCTGAACAAGCCACATTTCATTATATGTGTATTAATCATTAAGAGGATTCAATAAATCTTCTTTCTACCCTCTAGTTTTTAGGATAGTAATGAGTTTCAAATATTAGATGGGCATTGAAAGTTGGTAGCCCCTGTTGAATGTTAGTCTCACTTTCTTCCTTTTGATTAAGTTTTGCCTCAATTTTCATGGTTTCCATAAGATTGTCCTCCTTTTTCAGCTTGGAAATCATGGATCAAATCTGACAGAGGAGGAGCTTGAAACACACACAATAGCCGCATGGAAAGAGGGGAAAGCATATTTAAACAGACAAATTGATGGGCATGGAAGAGCATTTTCAAGGCCTCTTGTCCATGTGAGTCCTTTAACATCTTGGATCATCAGTCTTGGTCTGGACTGCTGTTCTTTGCAATTTGATTATGTTCTTCCTAGATACACATCTTTTAAATCAAGTTGGTTGGCGATAAATTGCTCTTATATATATATATATACATACATATATATATATAATATATATATTCATACATACATATATTTCATGGAGCATTTCCAGAGCCCCCCTTTGAGAAGGGACCATATGGAAAAGGTAGAGGAAATAATGTCTATGAAATTGAACTACATGTGAACCTCCTAGCGGGCCATCTTGAAAATTATCCTCAACACCTGATAAATAGTGGCTGGAGTATTGCTTCCTGCCAAAATAAGGTTGATGTAAACCGCACTCGATACTTACTAGCAGCCCATCTTCATAGTTTGCCTGAACTCTTCCAGAAATAGTGGCCAGTGTATGATATCCTTATCTTGTCAGTTTTTCTTTTGCGCCATGTTAGGCATATATAGATGGTACTGCCTGGTGGTTGGTGGACAAGTGTATTTTTGGTTCAATATGGCGTTCATGAACTAACATCTTCTCTTGCTTATGAGTTCATGTGTCATTGAGCTTTTGATTTGGCTTGTAGAGTGAGTTTGACTGACAGCTCAGATGGATTCAAACCTTGTGTCTTATACATCTTCGCCGACTTTTTTGTTGTGTTTTCTTGTTTGATAGGATTATTCTTTTCTGATTGGCTTATCGTGTAGGCTGGGCCATTTGATAGCTTGAAAGATGTCACTTTGAAAATTTTGCAAAATGACGTGGCATCAGTTCCGGTTATTCATTCTTCTTCAGAAGATGGTTCATTTCCGCAGCTACTGCATATGGCTTCTCTCTCTGGGATACTAAAATGTAAGCCACATCTGCTAGTGAGTATGGCAGTAATAATTCCATTTGATTGCTGATGGAATTGTTAGTTTCTTTGTACAGGTCTTTGCCGTTATTTCAGACATTGTTCTAGTTCATTGCCCGTGCTTCAGTTGCCAATATATGCAATTCCAATCGGCACTTGGATTCCAAAAATTGGCGAATCTAATCGACGGCCTTTAGCCATGTTGAGACCTAGTGATTCGCTTAGTTCAGCCCTCAATTTGTTAATTCAAGGTATTACCATAATTTTAAGTAGGTTTAACTGCCCTGGATGATGGTTGTTTCAGTTTGGAAAGTATGTGCTTTCTACTGCCAGTTAATTATGGGTACATACTTTTCTGCATTCTCATGATAAAAAAGTTCCGCTGTGATAGATGCTTCTCGAAACATTCATTCTACTTAATTGTTCAAAGCTGTTGCTAAGAGGTAGACTTTCTCCCTTCACCTGTGGAGGTACTTGGAGGTGGAAAAGTCCAGCCTATGGTAAACGGTTTGCAGAGTGCTTTAAGCCATGCTTGTTGTATTTTGTTTGTTATTAACTTTTTAAAAGCTGAAACTATTGTCTGACCATTGGGAAAGTGTTTTACGTCCGTAAATACTTGTTTTGGTTGCTGATGTAATGTGGATGTTCTAGAGGGAAAATATTAATGACGTGTTTTAGACTTTGGTTTGGTTCTTATGCTATGCAACTGTGTGCTTTGACAGCGCAAGTTAGTTCAGTTCCCATAGTGGATGACAATGACTCTTTGTTGGACATTTACTCCCGGAGGTATGTCATTTCTTTCCACCAGGACTACCTGATTTCCTTCTATACAGAGAAACGACATTAGCGGAATCAGTTTCCTCTTTTGCTGTTATGTTAAAACATTTTGCTTTGACTTTGGCAGTGATATCACTGCTTTGGCAAAGGACAGAGCTTATACCCACATTAATCTCAACGAAATGACCATACATCAGGTACTTATTTCGTTTGTCTTCTATTTAGCCCTCATAAGTAACTAGCTTGTCAATTTTTTTAAGCAAAGAATAAACTGATCCTGTGTATGCTCAGAGTTGGTATATTTTCGATGATATTATCAGAAAGAAACTTGTTCCAATTGAATGGTGATCATTTTCTGTCCAGAAGGAAGGCGGATTATCATTTAAGACTTCTTTTCCTTTTGCGAGCCCTGGCTTTGAGTAGTTTGATTGTCTTCTAAGGTTATTTTCCTTGTGTGAGCCCTGGCTTTGGGTAGTTAGATCATCTTCTAAGGTTATTGATAAAACCAGATTAGTTTTTCTTCGAAGGAAAGAGTGTCTGATGAAGGATTTGATTACATGTGATTGCGTGGTTAATTTGTACCATGGTAGGAAGTTTTGAATATGCATACAAATGATGGTTATACTCCATTTCAATGATGATTTCTGTTCTCTGTTCCATTTTTCGATCATGCCTGAAGAGTTTATACTGGGGACAAAGTGATCCATGTTAAGCCCCCTGCATACTCTGCTTTCATTCATGAATAACACTTCTTAGAGCTCTTGAGGTTAGGGTTTTGATGGAATGTTTAGGAACTAGGTTGTTGCAGCTGGTTTTCTTGCACTGAATATATTGAGTAGATACCTATTGGTGGGATTCAGTATGACAGGTACTGTTGAAATGTGAAGCACCATAGGAATGAATCTATTTTCAGTTTGCAGTACAGCTTGAGCGCTCTGCCTGCCATATTGAGTGGAACACATGGAAAAGTTCTTTTGTTGGATTGTGAAGTTCACTTATCAATGCATTTAGGAACTTCTCTTTGAATCTGTCCAAACTTGAAAACTTTTGTTTGGAAATATTCATCTGCAGTGACTTGCTTCTTTTCTTTTATTAGGCACTTCAGTTGGGACAAGATTCCTATACTACTTATGATCTCAGAAGCCAAAGATGTCAAATGTGTCTGCCATCTGATTCACTGCACAAAGTGATGGAGCGATTGG
Source organism: Rhodamnia rubescens (assembly GCA_021437795.1). Lineage (NCBI taxonomy): Eukaryota > Viridiplantae > Streptophyta > Magnoliopsida > Myrtales > Myrtaceae > Rhodamnia > Rhodamnia rubescens. Next base: position 1,525,349 of record JAILYA010000023.1, read on the forward strand.
CAAACCCAGGTATCTGTGTTTTATCAGTCATATCATGCGTATATAAATTACCCTAAATAATGAAGAGATAACAAAAAAAAAAAAAGAATCATTCATTTTGTTATGAAATATTACAGTAGCAAGAATTAAGTTAGGGTTGATCAACCGAGTATTCCATTTTCCTTGGAGTCCTTTCAGAGAAGGCGCTGAGTTTTCGATGTATACATATGGAAAACCATGTGCAATGAAAAATGCAAGCACGGTTTGGGACGGGATTTTTGGTACGTATTTGAACAACGAAATTATATACTCCATCCGACTAGTTCCGGGCTCGAGTCCTGGGCAACCCATTCTATATGCCTTGCTCCCGCTGTTGTGAACATAGTGGAGAAGTGAGTTCTGGGTCTGTTGAGCTGCTCGTTGCTTTACTAATATGCATCGATTTGTCAACACATGTTAGTGCACAAAAACATTTGACATGTGTAGAGCGGCTTCATGTCGTGCTCAAGTCTTCCTAATATACGAAGAGTAATATTAGCTTGTGCTTTTTGGACATGCTTTTCTGGTTAAATTTTTCAAAGGAGGCAATATATGCCACATCTTGTGGAAAATTCAACTCAAAATGTCTACTGTTTTGGTCTACTTGGGTTCTGCAGTAAGTTGGAACATGCCCATGGTTCCCATGTTGTAGTTTTCCTCAGTTGTCATAGCCAGATAAGCTGTTCTTGTTTTCTCATGCTTGTGTTTTGGACAAAGGGAAAATTTGGCTTCCAAATTGATCAGCGTGTTTGCCAGATTGGTTTTGGGTTGTGCCCTAGAGATGTAGTTTTATGCTTTGTCTTTTCTCCTCCACTCTAATTTTTGCAGTAAGAAAACCTTGGATTGCTTCTTTGGACAATTTAAGCATAATTGTCATGGCTGACATTACAGCAAGATCTAAATATGAACTCTGCATTGTGCTAAAAAGGAGATGGCTATTGCTACAGGTATTAGACGACTTGTCATTGTTGAGGCTGGCAGCAAGTGCGTGGAAGGTATTGTTACACTTGGTGATGTTTTCAAGTTTTTACTTGGTTAGTTAAAAGGCGACAAGCGGAATTATCCGGAAAAGGATTTGTTCCAACCATCCAGAATTCACAATGTCTAGACTCCAACGGCCGGCCATTCTTCATGATGAGACTTACCGCGGCTGACTTGATCAAACTGCTCTTATTCCATCCTTGAAATTGGATCGGCCTCTTGCTAGCTGGCTTTTTCAAAATTATTTTAGGCTTAAGATGATGGCCTTCAGAAATTGGAGAATTCATCTCTCTCTCTCTCTCTCTCTCTCTCTCTCTCTCTCTAGATTTGTGGTAATTCCACCCTCCCATGGTGTTTCCTGTCTCCATAGTGCTGATTATTTATGGGGTTGTATATGTTTTGGGAGCATTGGGCATGTAATAGTCGGGAAAGAGAAGGAAAAAAGAACGAAAAGCAAATCATATGGAGAGGGACATTGAATTATTAGTCATTGTGTATTTGTGCATACTTTTGATGTCAGTGGGTTCCAGGTTTGTGAATATTTTTGTCGCAGTTGAATATGCCAAGGAAACTATTCAACAACTGAACTGAAGATGCATATGCATATGTGAGTCGATAGCTGCCTGCATGTCGCGTTGGGGAAGAACCTCCAACCTGTGACGTGTAGCATACATTTGTCAATCCAATCGGTCCTAGTATGGTCCTAGTATCTGCATCCGGCATAACGTGAAATTAAGTAGCCCTACTGTTAGAAAAGCGTTAGAAAAGCGGGATGTGGCAAGAGATCGGTACAATCCAAGAGGACCTGGAGCCGCTGACAGACACTGAAGTTGATGATATGCCCGACAGTCTAAAAGACAAAGCTAAGTGTGGGTTTTTTCTTCTGCTTTGCTGGAAGTGGCAGTAAGAGTATCATCGGCCAAAAGTTGCAATTGACAATACCAAAGATTGACCTACTGCTGATCGAAAGTGGGGATGACAGTGCCCCGCATATGACGTGAGTTTGTACTATGATCCACCCAAGTTAAAAGGCAAAACATTGGCATGAAATGGTACTTGTGTTCTGTATGATTCAATGCTGTTATCGTTTGTATAGAACTTCTGAGCTCGTGTCAGCACCTTTGACCGCTCTTCGCGCGGAATTCATCAAGACAGCTCCCACTCAATGTGACAGCAGATGAAGAGCAGCTGTGAAGCGACCATCCAAGAGTTGATCAAAGCTCAACAAGAAAGGCGACCCTAAAGCTTCTTCTGAAGGAGCCCTTGATCACCTTGTACGAAGCAAACCATAGGCGGGTTCCATTGCACGAGCCACAACTCACTTGTTATGAACAACTTAGTTTCTTGTGATGACTTTGGTATGCCCGGGGATGGATCTTCCGCATTGTCCACTGCCGTAAATGGCACGTTGAGGACAATGGAGAACATTTGGATTCTCAGACGGCGTAGCAAAGGGTGGCGCTATCTTCCCCTTCTGCTTCTGCATTTAAGCATAATCATGCCAAGCCCAAAAGGAAAACTTCTGAAATTCTCCGTAAAGATAGTAGTATCAACTATCAAGCACAAATGCCTATTCCGTCGTCAAACATTCATTTCACAAGAGCAAGGTCTCCCACCAAAAAGCTTCTAGTTCGCCCACGAATAATCATCAAGCAATTCGTAAACTCCAAAGGGCATTAACTATGACAGACCCCTTTATTCTAGTCCATATAGTGTTTTCTTCGGGAGCCGGAGGAAATGCACATCCATCTGCGGCTAGGTCTGGGAGTAGAACTCCTCCCAAGTTCCGAGGATGGCAAAATTTGAGTAAAAAGAATTTCTTATAGCTTCAATGCTGTGGACATAACATTCCAATTGTTCCCCAGAACATAAAGATTACGCATCTAGGTGTCAGACACACTATAAGGTTTGTGTTCGTAAGTATCTGTTCAATGACTATTTGTTGTGTATTTTTTTTCTTTTTTGGCTTTAGATATCATTTGTTATTGCCACTGCAATCGTGTTAAAAATAGAGGATGTGAATGTACCTATGGACAACATGCACATGTCGGCGTCCGGATCTCAACCATGAGATAATGCTTACGATAGCCTGGGAAATCAGACAGTCTGATCTGCAACCGCGTAAATCCGATTCGCTAATTTTATCCTATACCAAATTTGGATTAGATATTTTCCAAAAAAAGCATGCATTATCTTTTGCATATTTTGAGCCCATATTAGGAATTCTAGTCTCGAAATCTACATACAATAACGGCGGAGAGCGGCTAATAACAACAACCGCTTGCTTATGGCACCGAAGATAATCCCTCATTGCACCAATTTAGTTATGAAGCCCTTCTCCAAGCTCTCATTGACATACCGGAAGAGCAGTGATGAATTTGACCAGGTTATAGCTGGAAAAGCCGAGAGAGCTCAAATACCTGAATTTGGGCAAGAGGGTCCCCTCCCAGGACCGGCCACAATCAGCTGAGGAAGTGTCCCTAATGATCTTTGAGATCTGGGATCGATAGAAGGCCGTTGTTCTTGAAGAAATGAATGGCCAAGTCGGGTCTCGCGGTCTTGAAGTTGACATGGTTGGACACGAACAGCGCCTACTCAGGAGTCAACCCACACAGGTCGCGAGGTAAGAGACCGTGAAAGAAGGTTGATTCGAGGTGGCGGCGCTGGAGTTTAATCTGAATGTGGGAGGTGAAACTGGCGGGCGGTGTAGTAGGGTTTGCCAGAGCGAGCTTGCAATCTATCTCTGCTTTACAACCACCATGAAGAACATCAATGCACATTACAGAGTCACAGTAGTTGTAACAAAGCACGACAACCTTTGATCTGTCACACTGAAGAGTGCTGTGTATCAGAAGATTCATTTCAGACTCCCAAGCCTTTGGAGCTATGGTTTCCTCATGCTTTTTGGCACTTTTCTCAAGCTTCTCAATTGGGAAAAACTTCGCGTGAATAAAGAATGAACCGACATACAAGAGCAACTCTAAGGGAGATGATGAAACAATGGACATTGTCCCATGGTTGCACCGGAAAAATGGTAGGCGGCTGTTCTCAATCGATACAAAATCCAGTTCGAAAGAATCAACAGCCAAGATTCGAGACACAAAACAAACAGTATGACAACCTTAAATGAAAGAGGGACAAACGAATTATTGGGTACCCTGTGCCATTTCAAGAAACCAAAGTCCCCATCGCCATATGCTTCTTCTCCCGATATATATCCAGCAATTCCGGCGCTTCCTCGATATGAGGGGTCACAAACTTCTCCAGGAAATCTTCTTCCGAAATTTTCAACAGGTAAGTCAAGCAATTCTTTGTCTTCATCATACCATGCGATGACAGACGTTCAAAAACCAAACATCGAGGACGAATTCGTTTTTCTAAGCTCATTGACATCAACCAAGGACGTCCCTGAATATATGATGATTCAAACCCCATTTCCTTGACAAAGAATCCCATCACTGCCATTATCTTTTCCTCGGACAACATCAAGCACCAAGGACTCTTCACAAAAGCACTCATGGCATCATCTCTAGACCAACCCCACCTGCCATAAGCATCGAGTTTCCTCTCCCACGTCGATTCGCTCATCCCCACGACCGCTAACATAGCCACAGCAAACTTTGACATGGAAGGATCATCAAAGCCCAATCCCTTGGTCTTCTCCAGAATTTCCTCGAGGCGATTGTACGATGTTATCATCGTCCTACAGTGACACTTAACTAACCACACAATGCTTGATTCACGCACTCCGTTGTCTCTCAAAATCTTGACGATGGGATCAACTCTAGCCTCGAAACCTTGTATCAATATTCTCGGACTGCGTCTAATAGCCACAACCGCGTACTTATCGCCCCCAATGAAGTCCCGAAGCCTACCGAAATTGGGGATGATGTGCTTCTCTAAGCTCCTCGTCAATACGTAGGGAGCAGAAGTGATCATTGTAGCCAGATCAGAGCCGGAAAAGCCGACGGAGCGCAGATACTTCAATTTGGGCAAGAGGGTCCTCTCAGGACTCGCCAAAATCAGCCGAGGCCACTTCCTAATGATACCCGAAATCTGGGATTGAGAGAAACCATGGCTCTTGAAGACATTGATGGCCGAGTCGGGTCTCGCGGAGGCTTCGAAGACGACGCGGTTGCAAACGAACAACGCCGATTCCGGGGACAACCCACATGAATTCACGAGATAAGAGAAAGCGAAAGAGGGTCCATTCGAGGTGGCGGTGGAGATTAATCTGAGAGCCGCGGGCAAGAACAGCGGGCGGCGAAGCAGGGTTTTAGAGAGCGAACTGAACATGGGACTTCCACCGAGACAAACGGCGAGTACAATCAAAACAAAAAAGAATCACGTTCAATTCGACTGACCTCTTTCCTTCCTTCTCTCCGTCGATGAAGATAGAACTTCCAATCCCGAACACGAGACTTCAAAGCTTCCTGGAAAGAGAGCAAGAACAACGAAATCCTAAATCTATCAATCATAAATTTTTTTATATTTATTCTAATTTAGTCCTAAAGTTGCTTACTGTGAATGTTAATCATCCTACGTAATGGCATTAACGCTGAAATGGAATTTTTTTAATAATATCATAATAAATTTTATGATATGATTTATTTAATTTTGTCTCTCTCTCATTTTTTTTTTTTTTACTTTTTTTCACTATGGCCAATGATCTCGGCATTGCCTGCGTTGGCAAGGGTCAAGCCTGCCTAGCGACTAGGATGGCAAGGATCAAGCCTCGCCAAGCCCACGAGGGAGGTCAAAACGCTCACCAAACTCAGGCGAGGGCAGCCCTCACTAGAGGCCTCGAGGTCAACCTTCTTAGTTCCTCTTCGGACCTTCAAAGAAGCATGTAGTCACGGTTGAGCTCGCGGCTCCACATCAGCCTTTGACCTCACGGCCTCTAGCGAGGGCCCTCATCAGATCTAGCAAGTGTTAGACAGCCTGGGCGAGGCCATGGCGGCTTCTGGCAAGGGCTTGACCCCCTCTAGCCCAGCCTTGGCGAGGCCGACCTCCCCTAGAGACTTGTGAGATCGAGCCTCGCCCCGGCCAACCCTTGACGACTGTTGTCTCAATCCATGCCGCTCCATCCCCACTCCGACAAGAAAAACTAAACCTCTATTTTCAGTTTCAGTTCATTCTTAAAAACCTTCGCGGGAATACCACCTCTGTTGAATTTATGCCTTCTGCTAAAAGGGAATATTCGAAACTACGTGGTCCACAAAAGCCAATGAACCAACATTTCTTGCACAAGCTTGAACGGTGGCCGGTAAAATCAGCACCGTCACAAGATGGATAAATCGGTTGCCGCAGATTATAGCATATCACTTTCTCTTTTAGCATCTCCCCTAAACACATGCGCGCATCCGAAAGGATTGATGATGGTAACTTCGATCAGTCCGTAGCATCAACAAACACATCTGTCTCGGCACGAGTCCGAGATATGAGGATTGAGCCATAGCAAATGAAGTCCCACTTTAGGAAGCTTTCCGTTGAGAAGCTTGAGAACCTCGACACCTCAAGTGTGTTCCTGACTCCGCAGCAGCTGACAGGATTCGATCTTCAAGAGGCAATCACAAAACAGGACGTGCTTAGAGGTGCCGGCCGGTACTATAGCCCAAAAGCTCCAAGGAATCCAGCGACTCGGCGGATTGCTCAGATGCCAGCTACAACACGTGATCCCGCGGTCTTGAAGTTGACACGGTTGGACAAGAACAATACCCGATTCAGGACACAACCTACACGAACTCACAAAATAAGAGACCGTGAAAGAGCATTGATTCGAGCTGGCGGCACGGGGGGTTAAAATGGCGGGCAGCAAAGCAGGGTTCGGCGGAGCCAACTTACAATGTATCTTTGCTTTACAACCATCATGCAGAATACCAATGCACATTATAGAGTCACAGTAGTTGCAACAAAGAACTCAAATTTTAACCTGTCACCCTGAAGAGTGCTGTGTATCATAAGATTCAGACTTCCAAAACCTTTGGAATGAACCTGCATACATGAACAACTTAACTTTCTGATCTTATTAAGCCCACAATAAAGGATCATATAGGCCATGCTTTCAAACTAACATTAAACCTCAAGGAATGGTACACAGGAATCCTACGAATAAAGAACCAACTCAAAAGGGAGATCACGAAACAATGGACATTGTCCTACGGTTTCACAAAATATGGTAAGGGTTCTCCATCGATACACCATACAGTTCAAACGAATCGACAGCCAAAACTAGAGACACAAAATAAACAGTATGTCAACCTAAAATGAAAGAGGGACAAGCCAATTATTCGGTACCCTGCGCCACTTCATGGAACCAGCAACCTCGTCGCCATATGCTTCTTCTCCCGATATATATCCAGCAATTCCGGAGCTTCCTCGAGATGAGGGGTCACAAACTTCTCCAGGAAATCTTCTCCCGAAATCATCAACAGGGTAGTCAAGCCAATCTTCGTCTTACTCAAACCATGCGATGACAGATGTTTAAAAACCAAACACGGAGGACGAATCCGTTTTTCTAAGCTTAGCGACATAAACCTAGGGTGTCGCAGAAGAAATGAAGATTCAAACCCCATTTTCTTGACAAAGAATCCAATCACTGACATTATTTTTTCTGCGGCCAAAATCATGCACCAAGGACACTTCACAAAAGCTCCCACGGCATCATCTCTAGACCAACCCCACCTGCCATGAGCATCGAATTCAGTCTCCCATGTTGATTCGCTCATCCCCGCGACCAAAGACATAGCCACAGCGGACTTTGCCGCAGAAGGATCATCAAAGCCCATCCCCATGGTTTTCTCCACAACTTCCTCGAGGTGATTGGACAGATTTATCATCGTCCTTAACTAACCATTGACTGATTTTCCAGAAGGAAGTCCCGAAGCATACCGTAGGGGGGGAGAGGTCTCTTCTTCAAAAAAAAAAAAAGAGGGGGAGGTAATAATTTTATCCAGGCCAGAGAAAAAAAGAAAAAAGAAAAAAAAAAAAAAAATTTAAATAAGAGAGAAAGGTCCTCTAAAAATAAAAAAAACCCGACCACACCCTCACAAAAAAAACAAAAAAATGAATAAAAAAAAAAAATTTTTTTTCTTTTAATTAATTACCCCCCCCCCCCCAGGAAACGAACAATGCCAATTCCGGGACAACCCACATGAATTCACGAGATAAGAGACTGCAAAAGAGGGTCGATTCAAGGTGGCAGTGGAGATTAATCTGAGAGCGATAGGGAAGAACAGGGGACGGCGAAGCAGGGTTTTAAAGAGCGAACTGGACATGGGACTTCGACTGAGACAATGGCGAGTAAAATTCACAACAACAAAAAAATCACGTTCGATTGGACTGACCTCTCCTCTTCCTTCTTCCCCTCGCAGATTCTCTGTCAATGAAGATAGAACTTCCAGTCCCGAACACAAGAAACTTCGGAGCCAGGCCGAGGCGGCTTCTGGCGAGGGCTCAACCCCTCCAGCCCAGCCCTGGCAAGGCCGACCTTGCCCAGAGACAGTGAGATCGAGCCTCACCCGGCTGGCCCTTACCGACCACAATGAAAAAAAGGAAAAAAGAAGAAGAGCAAAATAGAAAATTCATAAATATTCGAAACTATGTGGACCAGAAAAGCCAATGAACCAACATTTCTTGCACAAGCTTGAACGGTGGCCGGTAAAATCAGCTCCGTCACAAGATGGATGAATCGGTTACAGCAACTTATAGCATAGCACTTTCCTTTTAGCATCTCCCACAAACACAAGCACGCATCTGAAAGGATTAATGATGGTAACTTCGATCAGTCCGTAGCATCATCTTATAGCATAGCACTTTCCTTTTAGCATCTCCCACAAACACAAGCACGCATCTGAAAGGATTAATGACGGTAACTTCGATCAGTCCGTAGCATCATCGAACATGTCTGTTTCAGCACGAGTCCGAGATATAAGGATCGAATGAAGTCCCACTTTAGGAAGCTTTCGGTTGAGAAGCTTGAGAACCTCGACACCTCAAGCGTGATCCTGACTCCGCAGCCGCTAACATGATTCGATCTTCGAGAGACAATCACAAAACAGGACATGCTTAGAGGCGCCTGCCGTTACTATAGTCTGAAAGCTCCGAGGAATCAAGGTGATCCTTCTATCAACTGCTCGGCGGATTGTTCAGACGCTTACAATGCATGATCCCGCAGTCTTGAAGTTGACATGGTTGGAGACGAACAACGCAGATTGAGGAGACAACCCACACGAATTCACGAAATAAGAGACCGTGAAGGAGGTTTGATTGGAGGTGGTGGCGCTGGAGATTAATCTGTGCGTGGGAGGTTAAAATGGTGGGCAGTGAAGCAGGGTTTGCCAGAGCGAACTTACAATCTATCTATGCTTTACAACCACCATGAAGAACACCAATGCACATTATAGAGTCACAGTAGTTGCAACAAAGAATTCAAATTTTAACCTATCACCCTGAAGAGTGCTTTGTATCAGAAGATTCAGACTTCCAAACCTTTGGACATATGGTTTCCTCAGTCTTTTTGGCACTTTCCTCAAGCTTCTCAATTTGGAAAAATTTCGGGTAAATAAAGAACGAACCTGCATAACACGAGCAACTTAACTTTCTGATCTTATTAAGCCCACAACAAAGGATCATATAGGCCATGCTTTCAAATGAATATTAAACCTTAAGGCAAGGAATGCAGGATGCCTATGAATAAGGAATCAACATAAAAGGGAGAATAAGAAACAATGTACATTCTCCACGGTTTCGCAAAATATGGTAGGCGTTCTCCATCGATATACACCATAGAGTTCAAAACAATCAGCAACCAAAAGTTGAGATGCAAAATATGCAGAATGACAACTTTAAATGAAAGAGGGACAAACGAATTATTCGGTTCGCTGTGCCACTTCATGGAACCAGTATCCTTGTCGCCATATGCTTCTTCTTCCGATGTATATCCAGCAATTCGGAGCATTCTCAAGATGAGGGTGGTTCACAAACTTCTCCAGGAAATCTTCTTCCAAAATCGTCAACAGGGTAGTCAAGCCAAACTTGTCACCCTGAAGAGTGCTGTGTTACAGAAGATTCAGACTGCCAAACCTTTGGATATATGGTTTCCTCATTCTTTTTGGCACTTTCCCAAAGCTTCTCAATTTGGAAAAATTTTGCGCAAATAAAGAATGAACCTGTATGCATGAGCAACTTAACTTCTTGATCTTATTAAGCCTAAAATCAGGGATCATACAAAACCTCAAGGCAAGGAATACAGGAAGCCTACGAATAAAGAACCAACTCAAGGGGAGAGTACGAAACAATGGACATTGTCCCATGGTTGCACAAGAAAAATGGTAGGCAGCTGTCCTCCATCGATACACAATATTGTTCGAAAGAATCAACAGTCAAAATTCGAGACACAAATAAACAGAATGACAACCTTAAATGAAAGAGGGACAAGCCAATTATTTGGTGCCCTGTGCCATTTTATGGAACCAGAGTCCTCGTTGCCATATGCTTCTTCTCCCGATATATATCCAGCAATTCCGGAGCTTCCTCGAGATGAGGGGTCACAAACTTCTCTAGGAAATCTTCTTCCGAAAATGTCAACAGCGTAGTCAAGCCAATCTTTGTATTCATCAAACCATGCGACGACAGATGTTTAAAAAACAAACATCGAGGACGAATCCGTTTTTCTAAACTCAGCGACATAAATCCAGGATGTCGCAGGAAGAAACGAAGATTCAAACCCCATTTCCTTGACAAAGAATCCCATCACTGCCATTATTTTTTTTTGGGACAACATCATGCACCAAGGAAACTTCACAAAAGCTCTCATGGCATCATCTCTAGACCAACCCCACCTGCTATAAGCATCGAATTTCCTCTCCCATGTCGATTCGCTCAACCCCGCAACCGCTACCATAGCCACAGCGAACTTTGCCGCAGAAGGATCATCAAAGCCCATCCCCATGGTTTTCTCCACAATTTCCTCGAGTTGCTTGTACCGTTTTATCATCGTCCTAGACTGACCCTTAACTAACCACGCGATGCTTGATTCACGCACTCCTTTATCTCTCAAAATCTTGACGAAGGGATCAATTGTAGCCTCGAAACCCCCTGACAATAATCTCGGATTGCGTCTAATAGCTGTAACCGCATCCTTTTCGCCCCGAAGGAAGTCCCGAAGCCTACCGAAAGTGGGGATGAGGCGCTTCTCTAAGCTCCTATGCAATAAGTCGGGAGAGGCAGTGATTATTCTCGCCAGGTCAGAGCCGGAAAAGCCGACCGAGCGCAGATAGTTCAATTTGGGCAAGAGGGTCCTCTCAGGATTCGCCAAAATCAGCGGAGGCCACTTCCTAATCACATCCGAAATCTGGGATTGAGAGAAACCATGGCTTTTGAAGGCGTTAATGACCGCTTCGGGTCTCGCCGAGGTATTGAAGACGACGCGGTTGGAAACGAACAATGCCGATTCCGGGGACAGCCCACATGAATTCACGAGATAAGAGACCGCGAAAGAGGGTCGATCCGAGGAGGCGGTGGAGATTAATCTGAGAGCAGCGGGCAAGAACAGCGGGCGGCGAACTAGGGTTTTCGAGAGCGAACTGAACATGGGACTTAATAGACTGAGACAACGGCGAGTCCAATTCACAAGCAAAATCACATTCGATTCGACTGACCTTTCTTCTTCCTTCTCTCCCTCGCAGATTCACCTTCGCTGGCGAGAGCTTCCAGTCACGAATGATCAAAAGACCCCACGGCTTCCTCAAAAGACAGTAAAAACTCGGCAAGACGAGACAAATGATGCATCAATTTTGACCGACGTGCAACGGAGTGTCTCAACTTTTATTTTAATATAATTATGAATTTTAATATAATTCATATATAATTTTAAATTTTTAATTTATCAATATAACTTTTTAATTTTTGAAACATGATCAACTTAATCTCTAAACTTGAATCAATGGAATAAATATATTAAACATCTTTCTATAATTCAAGATTAAGTTGAATATGTTCTAAAAATTCGGGACTATATTCATTAAATTAAAAATTGAGAAACCATATTGTACATTGAATTAAAACTCAGAGACTATATTAATCAAATTAATAATTTAAGGATTACATTATATATTTGGTCAATGTTCAAAGGGCGTTTGTGTCATTATTCCTAAAAATAATGAAGAATAAAATTACACTAACCAAGTAAGGATGCTTTGGTCGTCGGAACTATGATTGGCGTATAATAGGATAAAGTGAGATACCAAATTCTCTGCACAATAAAAGTGGATATATTTAATCATATTAAGTGTTTGGTATACTTCAAGGTAAGATTATAAGTAACAAAGTATCCAATTAAATTAAAAAAATTTAATTAATTGAAAGCTAAGGAAAAATACTAGATCTAGGAATTGTGGCCACCGCCTCCACAATGGCCATTATCTAAAACGTGAACCACCAATACCGCAGTGCAACGAATGACGCAAATCGATAAATCCGAGGCCGCGACAAAGAGAATGGGCGAGGAATTTCAAGCTACCACCGTAATTGTCCATGCTTCACCTCAGATTAATCAAGATCCTGGATTATCGACGATATGAAAGATTTACGGGCTCTTCATCACTATCTTCCCCCTCTTCCATAGAGAAGTTTAGTACCTCCATGAGGATTATAGCGTCGTGGCGGACACCTGATTTTGTCCACAATGATATTGATCATTACCTCAATGAGGTGGTGCAAGCGAAGCCATAATTCTAGCCACCAATGTCTCGAGGTGGTGCAAGCATTGCTTTCATCGAGGATTCATCGAGGGTTAGACCCTTGATTGCTTCCACCGGATCTATTGCGGGTTAGACCCTCATGGACTCTAGTGAGGGCTTGAGCCTTGCTAGGGGCTCAACGAGGCTCGACCCTCACCAGGCCAACCCCGGGAAGGCCAACCTCACGTAGGGACGGGGAGATCGAGCCTTACTCGGTCAATCATCGCTAGCCACAATGAAAAATAGAAAAATAAAAAATTCAAAAAAATTTATTAAATTGTTTATGTCAACGCAGCATAGTCTCACGTAGGCGGATTAGCTTCTATATCAATAATTTCGGCCAAAATTAGCCGAGTAAACCGAATTGATACAAATACAAAAGGTTTGGGATTACATTTAGAAAAAAAAAGGTGTAGGATGGAATTAACACAATTGCAATAAGTATAGGATTTTTGTTACTAATTTTCCCGAGTTTTAAACTTTTTCATTTTTTTAAATTGAGTCTATCCGACTAATTTGTCGAAAATCGCTAACCTAGATAATTTTATAATATTCTAGTATTGTTTAAAAAAATAAAGATGAGGCTATTTCTATCCCTATATGGCTAAATCCACCCAATTTTAACCAAAAAGACAAATCTCCCTTAATCTTCAATTGCAATTTAAGTGGTGGCCCTAAATTTATCCATTTTCTTTCTCTTTTTACTTTTTCTATTGTTATGTAGAATCTAGTTGCAACTATAACTAAGAATTTCACATGTTTTGCTTTTGTATATTGTGAGCGCTCTATATATATAAGAAACCCTCTATCAAAAAATAAAACCACACTTACATTTTTCAACGTGAAACTCTAAAAAGAAATTGCACAAAAAAGAATTTTTTTTTTTCCCAATGCCAGTCAAATCTCATCATTTTGGATTGACAAAGGTGACATCATCGATGAAGTTTTTATGAATAAAAGTCAAAATGCCTTGTTGTGCATAAGTTTTTCACGTCAACGATTTTTTAGAATATTCCTAAATATTTCGGTAACGTATTACATGCTTTGTGTGAAAATATCCCGTCAATAGGAAGGAAAAAAAAAAGAGACATTTTTTTATGTGGTAAGTGGGAGACTATATACATTTTCCAGGAAATTTCTCTATTCAATAAGAATTGTTTCTATGGAAATAAAATGTAAAAAATAAAAAATAAAAAATATATATTGCATTAGATAACACAAAACATCCACACTAAACAAAGACAAAACATGTGAGATGCTTAACTATGACAACTAGATCCTAAATAGAAATAGAAATAGAAATCAATAAAGACAAAAAAAAAAAAAAAAAAGATGGACTGGGGACAACCATTTTAAGTTGCAATTGCATGATGGAGGGAAATTTTGTCTTTTGAGTGAAGAGCAAGGTGTATTAGTAATACACAGGGTAAAAATAGCGTCGCCCTTAAAAAAATACTTATTTTTTATTTTATTTTATTTTTCCTTTGGGATTTTTTTCTTCTATTTTCCCTTTCTTTTTTTTTCTCTTTATCTATTTCCTATGTGGCACGGCCAAATGATGACTTGAATGTAGAAAGAGCTAATTTCGAAGACAGGTGCGCGTGATTTTATGTGGTAAGAGAATATAAATCGCTGATGAGGCCGCTACTAATCGAATCGGATGATGAAATGATTCGGTTTGGGGAGGCTAGCCCAAGTTCCCTAATTGTAAGCAAGGGCAATCGAGAGTCGAGTCGAAGATATCCGATGGTGTGACGACCGTGGTTGCCAGATCGAGTGAAGCTACCATCTCCATTGTTGACGTTCACTGGTTTCGTGAAATAGACTTGGAGAACGATGAAACAAAATGGACAAATCGAACACATAATCATGTGGATAAATCGAACACATAACCATGTTTTTTTCTTTTCTTTCACTTTTCCCTTCTTCCTTTTTTTTAACCCTTTCTTCTACCCCCAGGCGAATGACCAGATCTGGGCGCCGCGTCCCCCAACCAAGGGGAAGCCGATCCGCGGCACCCGCTACGCCGCCTCTATTCAATCCCGAGTGTTCTATAGCAACTCCGACAGATTTCAAGCGAATCTAGGCATCTCTCCACATCAACAGGTCGCGGCGACCTCCCATGTGCTGGTCAAGATTTCCGGGGAGCCCCAACAAGCCTCTAGTTTCCTGGTGGTGCCTCAACGCCTCACCTCTTTTCGTGGTCACACCGAGGCGCTCGTCCAGCAGCCTTGCCCGAGATACCGAACCCGCGACAAAGCATCATTGACAACCAACACGAAGTCAGACACCGCCCGTGCTGACCACCGTTGTGAGTATAGCGGCCACCAAGAATCGCTGTGGGCTGCCAAATCCAGCCGCAAGCCCATCATCGCCATCCGCCGATTGTGGAGTCGATCCGATCCGCATGGCGAGGCCGACTTAGACCAGGCCAGATCTAGGGAGCGCAGGACTTGCCATGGACAGTGAAGCCTGCCCTCGTCAAGGTGGAGAGCGAGGATTGGGTCTGCAAGTGGCTTGAAATCAAGTGATCTCGTCACAAGATGGATCAATCACTTGCAGCAACTTATAGCACAATACTTCTCCTTTAGCATCTCCTACAAAGACAAGGAAGCATCCAAAATGATTGGTGCCAGTAAATTCGAACCCATCTCTTTGCCTTGACACGAGTCCGAGATAGTAGGATTGAACCATAGCAAATGAAGCCCCACTTTAGGAAGCTTTCCGTTGAGAAGCTCGAGAACCTCACCACCTCAAGTGTCTTCCTGACTCCGAAGCAACTAACACGATTCGATCTTCAAGAGACATAATCACAAAACAGGATGTGCTTAGAGGCGCCTGCCATTACTGATAGTCTGAAAGCTCTCAGGAATCCAGGTGATCCTTCTATCAAATGCTCGGCAGATTGTTCAGATGCTTTCTACAATGCTTGATCCCGCGGTCTTGAAGTTGGCATGGTTGGACATGAACAACACCTATTCAGGAGACAACCCACACGAATGCACAACGTGAGAGACCGTGAAAGAGGGTTGATTCTGGGTGGCGGCACTGGAGATTAATCTGAGCATTGGAGGTGAAAATGGTTGGTGGTGAGGCAGGGGTTTGCCAGAGGGAACTTATAATCTATTTATGCTACACAACCATCATGCAAAACACCAATGCACATTATAGAGTCACAATAATTGCAAGAAAGCACACAAATATTAACCAGATTAAGTATACTACAAGTGTCAAAACTTACGTACGGCGCCAAAACTTTTAAAACGATCACTTAAGTACCATTTTTTTTTAAAAACAATCACTTCAGTGACTGAACTTTCAAAACGGATCGCTCAAGTGTGAAATTTTTTGAAAAACGCTCATTTCAATGCCAACTCTAGAGAGGCACTTCAGCTCAAATATTAATAAAAAAAGATCGATTTTCGGGGAGATACATTAGCTCAAATCGGAGTTGGCACTGAAGCAAGCGTTTTTCAAAAAATTTGGCACTTAAATGATCTTTTGAAAGTTTTGGCGCTTTTAGTATACTTTGGCCAATTTTAACCTGTCACCTTGCATGGTGCTGTGTACCAGAAGATTCAGACTTCCAAACCTTTGGATATATGGTTTCCTTATTCTTTTTGGCACTTTCCTCAAGCTTCTCAATTTGGAAAAATTTCGGGCAAATAAAGAATGAACTTAACTTTTTGATCTTATTAAGCCTACAACTCAACTTCAACAAAGGCCATGCCTTCAAATTAACATTAAGCCTTAAGGCAAGGAATGCAGGAAGCCTACGAATAAAGAACCAACTTAAAAGGGAGAATACGAAACAATGGACATTCTCCAGGGTTTCACAAAATACGGTAGGCATTCTCCATCGATACACCATACAACTCAAAAGAATCAGAAGCCAAAAGTTGAGACACAAAATAAACAGAATGACAACCTGATGTACGCGTGGGCGAGTGATTCTGTCGGTAGGACTTTAAGGATTGTTCTGATGTGTCGGATGCTCCCGCATCACAACCTTAAATAAAAGAGGGACAAACGAATTATCTGGTACCTGTACCGCTTCATGGAACCAGTATCCTCGTCGCCATATGCTTCTTCTCCTGATATATATCCAGCAATCCGGAGCTTCCTCAAGATGAGGGGTCACAAACTTCTCCAGGAAATCTTCTTCCGAAATTTTAGTCAAGCCAAACCTGTCACCCTGAAGAGTGCTGTGTTTACAGAAGATTCAGACTCCAAACCTTTGGAGATATGGTTTCCTCTTTCTTTTTGCACTTTCCCAAGGCTGCTCAATTTGGAAAGATTTTGCGCAAATAAAGAATGAACCTGCATACATGAGCAACTTAACTCTTTGATCTTATTAAGCCTAAAATCAGGGATCATTTAGGCCATGCTTTCAAACGAACATTAAACCTCAAGGCAAGGAATACAGGAAGTCTACGAACAAAGAACCAACTCAAAGGGAGAGTATGAAACAATGGACATTGTCCCACGGTTGCACGAGAAAAATGGTAGGCAGCTGTCCTCCATCGATACACAATATTGTTCGAAAGAATCAACAGCCAAAATTGGAGATACAAGTAAACAGAATGACGACCTTAAATGAAAGAGGGACAAGCCAATTATTTGGTACCCTGTGCCATTTCATGGAACCAGTGTCCTCGTCGCCATATGCTTCTTCTCCTGATATATATCCAGCAGTTCCGGAGCTTCCTCGAGATAAGGGGTCACAAACTTCTCCAGGAAATGTTCTTCCGAAATCGTCAACAGGAAACTCAAGCCAACCTTCATCTTCATCAAGCCATGCGACGACAGATGTTTGAAAAACAAACATCGCGGACGAATCCGTTTTTCTAAGCTCATGGACATCAACCAAGGATGTCCCTGAATATATGATGATTCAAACCCCATTTCCTTGACAAAGAATCCCATCACTGCCATTATCTTTTCCTCGGACAACATCAAGCACCAAGGACTCTTCACAAAAGCACTCATGGCATCATCTCTAGACCAACCCCACCTGCCATAAGCATCGAGTTTCCTCTCCCACGTCGATTCGCTCATCCCCACGACCGCTAACATAGCCACAGCGAACTTTGACATAGAAGGATCATCAAAGCCCAATCCCTTGGTCTTCTCCAGAATTTCCTCAAGGCGACTGTACGACGTCATCAGCGTCCTAGACTGACACTTAACTAACCACACAATGCTTGATTCACGCACTCCGTTGTATCTCAAAATCTTGACGATGGGATCAACAGTAGCCTCGAAACCTTGTATCAATATTCTCGGACTGCGTCTAATAGCCACAACCGCGTACTTATCGCCCCCAATGAAGTCCCGAAGCCTACCGAAATTGGGGATGATGTGCTTCTCTAAGCTCCTCGTCAATACGTAGGGAGCAGAAGTGATCACTGTAGCCAGATCAGAGCCGGAAAAGCCGACGGAGCGCAGATACTTCAATTTAGGCAAGAGGGTCCTCTCAGGACTCGCTAAAATCAGCCGAGGCCACTTCCTAATGATACCCGAAATCTGGGATTGAGAGAAACCATGGCTCTTCAAGGCATTAATGGCCGCGTCGGGTCTCGCGGAGGTTTCGAAGACGACGCGGTTGCAAACGAACAACGCCGATTCCGGGGACAACCCACATGAATTCACGAGATAAGAGAAAGCGAAAGAGGGTCGATTCGAGGTGGCGGTGGAGATTAATCTGAGAGCGGAGGGCAAGAACAGCGGGCGGCGAAGCAGGGTTTTAGAGAGCGAACTGAACATGGGACTTCGACTGAGACAAACGGCGAGTGCAATCACAGCCAAAAGAAAAATCACGTTCGATTCGACTGACCTCTCTTCTTCCTTCTCTCCCTCGCAGATTCCAGTCACGAAGGCAAGACTTCAGAGCTTCCTGAAAAGAGAGCAAAAACAACGAACTGTAAAATTAGAGAAAATTCCAAATAATTATTCGAACTGATACTTTTGTCCTTTAAATTTTATTTTTTTTTCGTTTATTCTTCTTCTGTTTTCCTGTTTTCCTTCCTCTTTTTACTTTTTTTTTTTTTTTTGATATCTTTCGTCTTCCCTCCTCTCCCCCTCCCCAGCTTGAGACGCGCCTGGTCAAACGGCCTGTTCTTCTGGTTTCATTCTCTTCCGTTCTCCCTTTTCAATTTCTTTCGTCCGTTTCCTGGGAAAATCCGTCCTTCATTTTGTTTTCCTCCTTCTATGTTCCAATTTTCAGCGTTTCTCATCATACCCGCTTCTTGATTTGGCCCTTCCTGTTTGGTTTCTCCAAACATACATGCATTGGACTTCGGTGCATTATCGCCTCGCCCGCGCTTTTCGATTGCGAAATATGATCGGGATTCCGTCCGGCTATTCGGTGGCGTGGTATGTTTCCGCGGCTCATCTGGTGATTCGTAGAAGATGTGTGTTAAGTATTAGATGGCTCGTCGCGCAATTTCGCCTGTCGTTGTCCATCCAAGTCCTGACATTTTTTAGACTCGGTAACGTTTGCGAGAGAAGGCCCTGCGGAACGTGTACTGGGAACTCCGGTCGGCGGTGGGTGGCCATTTGTGCAGATGTGTGGGGACGGTCGGGAGCCTGTGCCAGGGAACATGAGTGGCCACTTTAGTTTTCATCCATTTTGATGATACGTCGTTCCCAGATCTGGGTTTTCTCAATTACAAGCTGGGAAATCACCATCTTCCTGACCAGATCCTTCGCCACCGGTGACACCGACCGGAAGACCCGTGAGGGGGACCTCAGGTTCGCCCTCAGGACAGCCCCGAATATCTCGCTCTCCTCGGTGAACAGCAGGAACCCCGCCAGCATTACGTACAGCACCACCCTCCATACGTCCACCTTATCCCCCTACTCCCTCCCCGCCACAACCTCCGGCGCCACATAGTTAGCCCACCAGCCCCCTCAGATCCATCGCCGGCTCTCCGCTGTTCACCTCCGTAGAGCCGAAGTCCGCGAGCCTCAGCTGCCCCTGGGAATTGAAGAGTATGTAGTCGGGTTTAATGTCCCAATGGACGATGCCTTGGCAGTGGCAGTGGGCAATGGCGCGTATCAAACTGGGGAAGGAAGAGGAAAGACTAAAAAAAAAAAAAAAAGAAACCCTGAAAAACAGAAGAAGAGAAAAGAAAAAAAATAAAGGACAAAAATGCCCTTGAACTAGGCCATTCTTTGAAACAATTTGAAAGACTTCAAATCCTTATTTCAAACAAAATTCATTCTGGACTCTTATTTAAAAAAACGATAAGATTCGAACCCTTATTTGAAATTTTCCCGTAAAATTACACTAGAGGGTCCTTCTACAACATATGGAAATTTTCACATCTGCTAAGAAAATTTACGGCACTATTAAAAAGGAAACTTCAAAGAAAATTTTGGATTTTTGAATAATTCCGAACTGAAATATGAGGTACCCAAATGAAAATTAGACATTTTGCGAATCCATGAGTTTGGTTTATCATTTATAGTGCGATAGGTATATTAGCAGTCGCGGACCAAACAAGAAGAGATTCCAACGCCGATACGCAATTATTGACATCAACAAATTAGTGTAAGGATCTTCCTAGTGAGCAGATTTAGAGTACATGTCGCATTCCTAGATAAAGAAAGTTTGCTATTTGCACCGTCTCTCTCGTGAGTATGATTAACGGCCATCCTAAAAACACTCGCTAACAAAGCCATGATAAAAAACTATGTGTAGGCCGTGTTTGATAGTTCGAATTTTTAGTCATGATAGAACCTGAATAGGATAAAATAAGAAATCCAAGTATTTTGTCATATCATATCTATTGTTTAATGAACTGCGCGTATAACCAAGGGTCTTGATTTGGAGTCGAATCCTTTGAGAATGACTCGCTGCCCTACTCATCATCTCTTCGAGTGAATAAAACATTGCCGAACAATGGAATTATTCGGTCTCTTTTAACAAGTCGAAGGTGCACTTATGCAAGTCGTCCAAGAGAGTTACCTTGAAAGTCGATGATCAGCATCGAATTCTTCATAGACATGTCAAGACCCTAGCCTAGCGCCGCGTAAAAGGCGACCACACGTGATGGTCGCTGCCATCGGAGAGGCGGCCCCACACGGAGGAGAGACGGTGGTTGTGAAAAAAACCCGATTCTCCTCATGTATACTCTCTTGAGAAATGCTATCCGGGTCTATCCCTCCCCTCCCCTAGGATATTTTTATCCGAGCCGCATCCCTTATATCCCATTTTTATCCTATCATAGTGTTGCGCGTCGAAATCCTTCGACGGGGCTTCTTTGTGATTATGGGTCGAGCCCGTAAACGACCGAGGCCCAAAAGAAAGTGGCTCACGCGAGAATCTTTTATCGAACTTAATCCGTTCGTTTTTCGAAAAGGGGTTCGGGTCGGTTTTGGAAGAGAGAGTGTCAAATGCAATGGATGTCTTTATTAACACAAAGAGGGCGTATTACGGACTCTCGATGAGTTAGGCAACTCGGTGCGTTCAGTAGTCAAGATGTACGGTAAACTTCAACGCGACTGCGGAATTGAATCGACAAGGTCGGATGAAAGCGTAGGACACAATGCTTGGAATTGAATCGACAAGACTTGGACGAGGGGGATTATAGGACACAATACCGGAATTGAATCGACGGTCTTGGACAAGATGGGAGGGATGTGCAACACCGGAATCGAATCGACGGAGTCGAACCTAGTGAGCGGTGTCGGAATCTAATCAACAACACTTGACTCTGGATATGAAACTCGCCGGAATTGAATCGACGACGGGATTCGGAAAGCTATAATTACGCTAGACTAAAAGGCTATAAGCTAGGAGCTAGTTTTTTGAGAAGATGTGTGTGTGTGTGTCTCGTATGTGGGGATATATATATATAGATAGACTCCCGGTAACCGTCAATCGGTTACTTCCTTCGGGTCCCCCACGTTCTACTCTTCTCCACAAGCCACGTGGATTGCTCTTTCGACGGTTTCTTAGCCTTCGCACTCTTTTCATTTCACCTCGTGGGGATTTACCGCCACCCTTTGGTAATCTGCTCCGATCGTGGCTTTCCCCCGCGCGCTTTTCTTGTTCCGGAAGGAAATGACGCCATAATTTACCCTAACACGTGGCACATGCTTGATCAATGCATGCCTTACCTCAATGTTCTCCTTATAGCCGATTGGCGCTTCCTCACGTGTTTGTCACGAGCCTTCTCGGAATTTTTTAAGTGTCAACACATGCCCCCTTTTAAAATATGTAAATCAAGATTTACCTCTTTTAAAATACATCCCCGATCCGTAGGTTTCAGTTTGTAGAAGGACGATCACGCTTTTCCTTTGATTTCGTGCGGTGCATCGTTCCTTTTGTTACGCTTTTTTAAGGATCCTAAAAAAGCTTTCGATCGTCGTCTTTCTGCGTCTAAAGCTTTTCTTCTAAACCCTAAACCTCCGTCGAACGTTTCAAATTTCCATGGCGACCGAAACCTCCGAGTTCCTTCCTCATCGGTTTATCTCCCGCTTTGATGATATCATCAATAGCAAGGAAGCTGATCATTGTCTCTTCAAGTTGTTGAATACTCGACGAGAACATGCCGGCCTTATTCTTGGGCCCGGTCTCCATGATCATCATCACATCCCGCAGTCCCTTCAACCTTGCTTTCCGATGCGGGCGGATGAGTTGCTTCCTATTCGGGTTTCTTCACCGAAGGATATTTGGACCGCGCCGGCTCGGCGATTTAGAAGCTTTCCATCCTTTGATGACAAAGCTTACACCTGGTTTCAAAGGCTTCGGGGTGATGCCCCAACGATTGCCTTTTGGGAAGCGGCGCAAATAAGGACAGCGATCGAGGTCGCATCTTGTCACACGACCTGAATAGGGGCCTCTGGGGCTGTTATGAGCTTCCTGGTCCTCCTCTATCAATTGTTTTTTCTTCCCATAGGGTCCTATGTCCGTAACTCTTTTGGATGCTTTTGCCATTGTTGGCCTCTCCCCTTACGGGATTTCGTCAAGAATCTGGGAAAACCAAGGATTGCCCCTTTTTCGACGATACTCTTGCTTATGGGAAGTTCATCGATGCTTATGGTAGGACCTCGGGGCTGTTACTCCTGAAGAACGAACCGCTTTCCTTCTATTTTGGCTGTCGAAATATTTATTTTTCAGCCCGACTCTTAAAGTGTCCGGGGGACTATTTCGACCTTGCCTCGCTTCTAGCGAAAGGAAATCTTGTTGTCCTTGGTTCACTTGCTCTGCATCTTTATACGAAGCGTTTCTTATGCTGCCCGGTTAATGTCGAACTTTGAGGAAGACAGGTGTGTTGTCGGGTCCACTGGATTCTCCAGGCTTGGGCTGCATTTTATTTCCCTTTCTTGTTCGAGAGCGTTCCACCCTTTGATCCCAACAAAGTCCCTCTAAAACTTGGATCTCTTGCTTCAATCGCTCCGTTGAAGGCCTCGCGATGTTCCACCTTTCCGCTTCTTCCTTCGACAGCTCTTATCTTGGGAAGCCGATCGAGTCGATTTCTTCCCTTACCGTTCGGTGAATTCAATTTCTGTTTTGATTCTCGGACTTTGAAACGGCTCAATCACCGTGACTTCGGACCTTCATTTTATTTCCTCGGGACCTTCCAATCAGGCTTTGCCTCAAATGGAGATTTTATCCCGGTTT
Organism: Rhodamnia rubescens; assembly: GCA_021437795.1. NCBI lineage: Eukaryota > Viridiplantae > Streptophyta > Magnoliopsida > Myrtales > Myrtaceae > Rhodamnia > Rhodamnia rubescens. Next base: position 1,548,722 of record JAILYA010000023.1, read on the forward strand.
TGAACCATATTCTCCGCACTATTGTGCTAGGCGGTTTGGCCTTCGACGGGCAAGTGCCCATGCCTATCCCCTATCTCATGGATTTTCCAACCTTGGATAAAAGGGTTTACAATATCAAGGTCGATGACCCGTTCATCTGCAGCTGCCGAGGTCACGAACGTGATGTATCAACGGTTTTCGGGCGATATCCCATCGGTGTTACGTTCCCCTGGCGTGACCCCCGAGTTCGTAACCTGGTGGACATCTTTTGCCTTCGAGAGTCCTTTTGAGGATGCTATCACATCTATACTCAAAGGTGGTCGGATATAGCCCTTTAGTCATGTTGTGAAGAAAGCTGGAAAAAAGGGTGCAACCATGGCCCTTTCGATTGGTAGTCGCAAGCGCCCGACGACTATTTCTCGGTAAATTTCTTTCTTTCTAGATTTCTTCAGTATCACCGGCCCGAAATAACTTCACTTTACCTTTGGTATTAGGCAATGACTCAAGCGATGATGCTGATGAGGAGACGCTTACTTCTCTTAAACGGCGAAAATTGGGGGCGAAGAAGAGCAAATCTCCAATGGAGTCCCCTATAGAAACTCGGAAGGCTCCTCAATATGTTGAAGCTCCTCCTACCCTTTGTCCCGAAGGTCTCTTTGGGGAGCTCGACCCACTTACCGGGAGGCCCAACTATATTGCCATTCTTTGGGAGTCCGCCCGACCCTGCTGTTTCGGAGATGGCTGCTTCATCTAAGGCGCCCAAGAGGAGTCTTCTTCGCTTGCTATAGTTCCAACTTCGACGGTTGAAGTGCCTTTGATAGCCGAAAACCCTATGATAGCCGAAGATCCTTCGTCGACGGACCCTCTTTGGGATTTCCTTGCTGCTTCTCTCCTTCTGCCGTCCGCCGAAGATGTTCGGGCCTATCTTGTTGGGTCTTCTCATACTTCGGACCATCCGAGTATACCTCCCCCAAGCGGCTCTTCCGACTCGGAAATTTTCAGCAACCGGGGATTATCTTTGTCTTGCTCTTTGGACCTTGTTCATTCGGGAGTGGCCTCCTTTGTCGACAACCCATCAAATATTCAAAGTATTAAGTCCGTAATGGAGTCGTCGGTCGAAGGAGAATCGGCGAAAAGCTTCCTGTGGATTTAGTTCGCCGGCTGAAGATATTCCTGGAACACTTTTCCACTCCCTTTATGCATTTTCGGCAATGTCGGGATAAGATGCTGGCCTTATCAAATTTTCCGGATCACCTCTTCTCTCCCGGCCCGAAGCTCAAGAAGCGGGACAGCTTGTGAGTCAAGGGGAGCAGTCCCTTCAATCCTCCATTAAGGAGCTTGCTATCCTGGATGATAAGGAGTCCGCTCTGGAGCAAGCAGAGGTTGGCCATTGAAAGGGAACTGGAGGAGACTCGGCGCCAACGATCAATCGTACTCTCTCGGCGTTCTTCAATAGAAGACTAATTGAAGGCATCCGTAGTCTCCTTGGAAGAGAAGAAAAGGGCTGATCGCGCTCGAGTAATGCAAGTAGAAATAGATCGTCATCGCACTAGGAATATGTACATGGATAAAAATAAGAAATTCGGCGTTTACTCGTGAGTTGCTCGAGGGGATCAAGTCGGCCTTGTACATCGAACATCCTTAATGAAATTTCCCCTTTTTTCTCGTTGTCGCATGTCGCCACGATCCATGTATTCTCCCACGTTCGGGTAATCGCCATCGTTCTCCTGGGTTGGTTACTTCCCAATTCCTTATAAATAATGATTGTTTCCTGTACCAATCCATGCGACCTTCACTATAGACTTCACATGAATACTCACGCAGCTTCGTGCTTGTCGCGCTTCGACGCTCTTTACGAATGAAGCCAAGAGGGAACTCTCCTTATCCTTCATGGATTACCAGCCTAGCAATGGTCACATCATTTTGGGTCCACATCTTACCGTTTACCCTTTCTCCTTTGTTGATTGATTGTTTTCCTCGTTGCTCTAAGGAAATTTTACCTTTTGAGCAATCTGTCATTTGTTCCTCTACCGGTCGTCGAATAATCACGGATTTTCTTCGTATCCGTCCTTTGACTACCGATTTTATAACCGGTACAAACGACTAGAAACGGAGGTGGCCGGTGTCGGGCGCGAGCCGGATAGACGTTTTGTTAACATTTTGTGGTATATCCATCGATCCCCTAGAGTATGGGCTTGTTGGCGTTTATGTTGCTTCGGTCGCCCTCATCGAATCGCTTCTTCTTTCCCATCGGTCCAGGTGGCGCCTACCCTTCTTGATATTTGGTCTCGACCGGTCTTTCTCCATTCATCGAAAGTAACATTCGCCCTTTGAGCGACCAATTTCTACCGATATGTCCCGCTACTTTGACCTTCCGTATGATAAATTCATGAATCATCATGCCAAATCTTCAGGACCCATTCTTCCCGGAGAACATACAGCCTTCCTTTTGTGTTGGCTTTGCAAATATGTCTTTTGTCTCCCCACATGTCGAATTTCTTCGGAATTTCTTGATATGGCACATGAACTGGCATGTGGTGTCGACATTGGCCTAGGCCGAATGTTCCTGGCTGCATTGTATCGAGGGTTGTCGGACGCACAATCTTCTTGGAGGGTAAACACCCCGATCCTTTTTCAGTCCTCTATGGATCTTGCATTATTGGGTCCGAGCGTATTTTCCTCATATGTTCCTAGAAAAGGAGCCTACTTTAGAGCCGGATCATCGAAGAGTACAGGAAATGATGCTCCAATGGCGTTCAACCAAATTCTTCGCCGCGATCCCGATAACCCCGACCCTTTCAATGATCTCCTCGCTGAGCTGTTATCTCTCACTAGTTTTGATTTTTTTCAGCTGCCTGTCGATGATGATGTTTACAGCTCCTTCAATATAAATCCCGACTCTCACTGTTTTGGATGAGTGTATTGGTCCCAACCGACTTAACTATGAATTTGACGGGTGGAGGTGACTTCTCATCGGGATTCGAAATTTATAATCCTCATTTCATGGCTCGCCAATTTGGACTTACCTAGGGAATTCCAATGCCGATAGTATATTCTATGAATTTCTCGTTTTCGGTCACAAGGAAGATACAACCGACCCGATAAGCCACATCGAAGTCGCACGTGCCGTTTTCAAGCGTTTCATGTTCATTGGCTTCTCCGGCCATCCTTGTAGTTCCTCGTCCTTCGATGAATGGTGGCTCTCTTATCGCTCCTTCCTGTTCCCGGCCCGTACGAGGAATATCCTCCCGAGAGTTTGTCGAACCCCTTTGGGTCTACCGCATCCTCTAAGGAAACCCGCCCCTTTTCTTATACCGAGCGTTATGCTTGAATCACCAATCGATGAAGGTAAGCCCTTCCTTAGTATCGGTATGTTAATAACCTATGGAGGTAGGAGCTTCATTCTTATCCGGCATTGGTACTAATCGCTTTTCCTTTAGATGGTTCACTGGCTTCGACGGCCGTACGGATGACCTACCAAGTAAATCGTGGGTTGTTCATATGAACATGGCTAGTGTTTCAGCCGGCCCATCGAATGTTCTTCCATATGATTACCCATTTCTTCGTGCTAAGTGGTCGCCCGCATGAGTTATCAAGAGAGGCTACGCCGTTATATGTAATAGAGCATCCGTCGAAGATGAGATCAAAGCTCTTCTTACTTTTTTGGCTCATTTACCCTTCTCCATTCAATGCCGTGCCCTTGAGCCTCGCCATCAATGAACTCTTTCTCACCTTTGGCTCTACCTTAAGGCTTTTCGGGACGAGGGCGCGTGAATCGACTATCGACAAGTTCGGAAGCGATTTCCTCCTTGCGATAATGACGGCCTATCGACGTAGTATCCTTGGGAATCCGGAAGGTGATGGTAATACCACCCTACAAACTTTGTCCGCCCAATTGAAGATGATTAGACGGTAGGAGTCGATTTGCGAATCATTGCATCTTGATATGATACGGCCAAGTATCAAAAGGAAGCCATCGTCGATGCTAACCGAACAATGTGAGATGCAATTGCATAGTTTTGTTCTAAATATTGAGCAAAGACGCATCGTGATCCACTTTCTATCGGTCCTGTACTCGCCACCCGTTATTGCCGCCATCTTGATCTCTTATTGAATTTTTCTTGGTCTTAGCGTCAAATCTTCCGGTTTATCATGACATGATCTTATCGAGACTATCTTCTTTCTAGCGGCATTTAATGACAGGCATTATTCCTCGATTTTCCTTCGAATCCAAATCGTCGCGATTGTTTGATGTGGACGTTGACTAGCGAGAAACCCGCTATACGTGCCATTATGGCCACTCTACCAACCGCGACATCCCCTTCGTCCCGATAAGCGCCCACTAACTTTGTCGCTTCGATTATCGGAAGGTCGTGGGTGGATACTTAGTGTCGTGGGGTGAATCGTTCCTTGATCTTTGCCTATAAATAGCGCCCTTTATTTGGAGTGAGTTCTCATCCAAACCCTTTACCACCCAAAGAGCGAGCTTTTCACAAATAGCGGACCTTCTACGATCATGGAACGCGCTTCGTTCTCTTCGGCCTCATCTTCCCCTTCTCGGTTTAGTCGTGAGTTTTGGCTATTTGGAGGGAGATTATCTCCTTCGAGCTATACTTACACCATGCTGGTGTTAAAACCTAGGGCTCTCGAGAAACCGAATGCCCTATCGAACCGGTCTGCACCTCGGAATCTCCCCTCCGAACACCCGTTCCGGTCGACTATGAAGAGTTCATCACGCTCTTCGACTATGGGCTGGAGAAGTTCCGTGAAAACCTAGCTACCATGTCCCAAAGACGATCTCACCGATCATGAAGTTTGGTGCAAGATCGAGGAGATTGAGAACGGGGATGTGGTGTTTAAGGAGCTCGCAACGTCCCGGAGGCCCTCCATGCCTCTTAGGCCAACATCCTTCAACTTCGGAATATCGTTTCCGACCGCCTAAATGCTAGCCCGACACTGCGAAGGGCCCCCGACGGGCTCTCGAGCAGCGAGAGTATGAATGGCTGAAGCCGCGAGTCTCAATCCTTGGCTTTCATTGAGGCCCCTCGGAGGGTTTGAAGGCCATGCTGGACTCCAACCGATGGTCTCATGCGGAGTCCAAAAGGGGTACCTCAAACAGTGGAGAACGAGAAGGACAAGCTGGAAGCGGCAATGGAGGGATCGGCTGAAGCTCACCATCGTGCAAAGGAGGAGAACATCAAGTTGGAAGGCCGATTGCGGGACTTTGTCGTTCGTTTCAAAGAACACTTTCCGTGAGGGCCCGGTAAAGTGAGTAGGATGAGAGAGAGAGAGAGAGAGAGAGAGAGGGAAAGATAGAGCGAGAGAGAGAGAGAAAAAGCGGGAGAGAAAGAGAGAAAAGGGATGGAGGATATTCAGCGGTGCTTTGATGAATGAACCGACTTTCTTACCTCGTGTCCCCGATTCTTCTCGCATCTCCCACATCGAAGGGTAGAACTTTTTCAAATATTTCCCGTTGATGGATCGCTGTAGTTCCCTTCCATGGATTTCCATCATTCGATATGCGTTTCCTGGGAAAACATCCATTATTACGTATGGCCCTTCCCATTTCGAGGACCATTTGCCAAACTTCTCACTATCGAGGTTCGACGGCAAAATAGTTTTCCCGGACCAAATCTCCCACATCGAAGCGCTTAGCTCTCACGTGTTTGTTGTAAGCTTTAGCAACTCTACGTTTCGAGCCATCAATTTCTCCAATGCCGTGGCTCGATTATCTCCCAACTCATCAATGTTGGCATACATCATCTCATCGTATTGTTCTTTAGCCATACTATCTTGAAGCTTCACCCTTAATGATCGCACAGTAATTTCAAGGGGTAACACGGCTTCTTGTCCGTATGTGAGCATGTAGGGACTAACTCCAAGTACTTGATCTTTTAGACGTTCGGTAGGCCCATAACACTGTCGACAAGCGGTGAGTCCCATTCCCTTGGGTTGTCTTCTAAATGCTTCTTAATCATTCCTATGATTATTTTATTAGAGGCTTCAGCGACCATTAGCATGGGCATAATAGGGCGTAGAATGAATCATCTTGATGCCCCGAGAACGGTGAAATCCGGTATCTCTCGCCCTGTAAAGACTGTCCCTTGATCGGCGGTGATGGTCTCCGGGATACCAAATCGATGAATAATCCTCTCTTCGATAAACTCCCCGATTGTCTTTTGTGTCACGTTTTTATAAGTTGCTTTGCCTCAACCCACTTCGTGAAGTAATCGGTGGCCACTAAAATGAAGCTATGTTTCTTCGTCGAGGGAGGATAAATTTTTCCTATTATATCCATCGCCCATCCCCGAAAAGGCCATGGCTTGATTATTGGGTTTATTAGTGCGGGCTGGTGCGTCTTTGGATGGTCCATGTCTTTGGCATGGCCGACATCCTCTAGCATAGTCAATACGGTCTTGAGTGATCGTTGGCCAAAAGTATCCATGTCGCCTCAATAGCCACTTTGTTTTTACTCCGACTGATGCGCCCCGCATATTCCTTCATGGGCCTCTGTCATGGCTAACATTGCTTCCTCCTCGCCCCCAAAGACTTAAGAAGCGAGTCCATCGATTGTTTTTCGATATAGCTCGTCGTCAATCAACGGATATTTCGGAGCTTTCTTTTTGAAATCTTTTTTGCCGAAACCCGGGTTCTTCAAGTAATTTATCAAAGGAATCCTCCAATCTTGTTGTCCTTTGATCGGGTTTTCGGATTTCTCACGCTCACTCATCATCACCCTAGCATCCATCGACGGTAAAGTCCTTACCCGAGTAACGATATGCTCTGCTAACTCCTTCGATATGCGATATCCCGATGCCATTTGAGCCAATTCGTTGGCCTCTCGAGTTTTCACTTCTCTTGACATGGATTAGCTCATGCTCGCGAACTTCGACAAAGCAATTCACTAGCCGGATGATGATGTCGAATAATGTTTTCACTCGGCATTGATACTCACCACTCGGTTGTTTAATCACCGGTTGGGAATCGCCCTTTATTTTAATTGACTTTACCTCCATATCAATTAAAACATTCAACCCTACGATTAGGGCTCAGTATTCGGCTTGATTGTTCGAGCACTCGAAATCAAGCCCGAATATAAGCTTTGTTTTTTGTTTAAAGGGTGATATGATCATGATCCTCGCGCCGCCAAACCCGACGCAACCGATCCATCGAAATATAATACCCAAGGTGCAATCTTGAGATGATTTTCATCCTCAATCTTCAACTCGATGGATACTCGGCGATGAAATCGGACACGCTTGCCCTTTTACTTGCTTTGAGCGGCACGTAAATCAAATCAATTTCTATCAAAGTGAATGCCCATTTTGCAATCCGGCCTCTAATGATGGGCCTGGACAACATGTACTTAATTACATCTCGTCTTGCAAATTACATGTACCGTCGTCGGCAACATGTAATGCCGTAATTTTGTACGGGCGTAATACAATGATAAACATAGTTTTTCTCGGCGTGTATCTTGTCTCGGCGTCATTGAGCATTCTCGCTCAAGTAGAATATGGCTTGCTCTTTGCCTTCATCGTTCTCTTGAGCCAACATGCTCCCAATCGTCATTTCGGCGGCCGATAAGTATAACCTTAATGGCCGTCCAACCTTTGGTGACATCAAAACCGGTGGCTTGATCGGATACCTTTTTAACTTGTCGAAAGCCACTTGATGTTTTTCTTCCCACACAAACTCTTGTTCATTCTTCAATTTGAGTAATGGAGAGAAAACTTCAATTTTTCCCCGACAAGTTAGCTATAAAACGTCGCAAGAAATTCAATTTCCCCACTAGCATTTGCAATTGCTTTTTTCGGCGGGAGATGACAACTCTATGATAGCCTTCGCTTTGTTCATGTCTATCTCTATGCCTCTTTGATGAACCAAAAAACCTAAGAAATTGCCAGCTCCTATCCCGAATGCACATTTCAACGGATTCATTTTTAATTTAAACTTGCACATTCTCTTAAAAGCCTGTTTCTAGTTGGTCCGGATGACTTACCTTGTCTGTTTTGACAATGATGTCATCAATGTAAACCTCCATGAACCTCCCGATCATGTCGTGGAAAATGCAATTCATTGCTCTTTGATATGTAGCACCGGCGTTCTTCAACCCGAAAGGCATGACCACCCATTCGAATGTGCCAATGGCTCCAGGGCATCAAAAGGCTGTCTTGTGGACATCCTCTGCTGCTATGAATATTTGATTATACCCCGAATGTCCATCCATAAGGGACATCATTTCATTTTGGAAGCTGAATCGATCAACATGTCGGCCATATGCATCCGGTACTCATCTTTTGGGGTAGCCAAATTGAGGTTGCGGAAGTCGATGCATACTCGAAGTTTGCCATTCTTCTTCTTAACAAGCCACGATATTTGACAACCATTCGACATACCTTGCTGCTCTTATGAACCCAAGCAGAGAGAAGGCGCTCAATTTCTTCCTTAACTTTAAGGATTACTTGGGAGCGAATCTTCTAGGAGCCGCCGATGAGGTCGGAATCCCTTCTTAATTGGCAATCGATGCTCAACCACGCTTCTCGATAAGCCGGGCATCTCGTGGTAATCCCAGGCAAAGCAATCTTTATATTCTCTTAATAGTTTTACCATTTGAACATTGTACTTGTCGATCGAGTAGCCGATCGATATAAGTCGGTTGTGAGCGGAGTTTCATCTCCAAGATTGACCTCTTCTAACGGATCCCGAGCTTGGATTACTTTGTCATCCTCTTTAATTAGAGCTTCTTCGAACTCTAGAATGCCATCAACCCGGTTCGCTAGTTTGGCCATTTCGTTCGGCCCGGAAAGCCGTATACCTCTCGAGAGGTTTTTGTACAAAGAATGGAGTTTCCATCTAGAAATCGATCAATTGGCTCCACCGGTTCCTTCCTGGGGACCCATTCGGTGGTTCCCTTGTCGAAACGGCGAACACGATATCCCTTGAATCTACTTCGGTGGCTTGGATATGCGAAGGCAATCATCGACATAACTTTGTCCCGTCCGGATATACGGGTCCAAGTGACACAAATCTGGGGATTCGCTTTTACATATTCCACCTTATCCCCATTCCGAATGCCAGCATTTGGTGTAACGTCGACGGTACGCATTGATTTCCATGTATCCAATCTCTCCCCGTAAGCAAGTTATAAGATCCGTCCGCGTCCACAACGCAAATTGACGTCCTCGATGTTTTGGACCCGACGGTTAGATTTGCAATATACACCCCTTTTACTTCGATAATCTCACCAAGTGAAGTCGGATAGTCTGTATATTTGACGGGATTATCTCATCATCACTTCTCCCTATTTTCTTGAAGAAACGGTATGGAATGAGATTCAATGTTGAGCCCCCATCTACCAGCACTTTCATAATCGGTCGCCCATCAATCTTTGCATTTATGTTGAGTGACCGCAAATGATTTGAAATGTTTTCCATCGGCTTTCAATTCCATGGTTTCTTCATTGTCGAAGCAAAATTGGGCTCTCTCTATCTCTTGTGCGGTTTCTTTGTCATAACCATCAGTGAAGATGACTCAAGTCGGAATTCGTGTGGCAACTTAACCTGCACCATACAAGAGCTCAAAGGTGATATTGACCGGCTAACGGGAGTTCTAAACCGCGATTTAGGTGCGGACGGTTTTACGTGGCTCGATGGTTTTGTCGTCTTTTTTCTCAACCGTCGATGCTTCATTCGGGCACCGCCTCCAAACCAAATTTCTTGCTCTCCGGGGCTTAATATGGTTAGGGGTTGCTGGTTTTGATTCACGGTTGATTGGGGTATCCTGTTGTCGTAGAATGTGGGTTTTCTTTTTCCTTTGCACTCTTCTTTTTCGAGTTCGAGTCATGCTTTTCTCCTCCTTTTGGTCCTCTCGTTACCTCGCACTGGGATCCCTCTCGTAGGGTTGCTTGGTATCTTCGTAGTTTGTTGTCGATACGGCTCGTAAGTTCTCTCGTCGAAGGTCTCTGTCGAACTCTTCTTCCCATCTACGAGGGACTTCTTGTCTAGGACGGACGGGTGGCGGACCATAACTTACATAATAATCGAACTTGCCGCTTGGTTCGCCCAAGGTACCGATTGTGGGGTCCCCTTCCTCATACCTCGCTTAAATGATTTATAAGCACCTCGAGGGTTGAGGCTTCCCCGATGTCTGGTATTTTTGATCCGAGGAGGTACCGACCCTCCGATGGGTTTGGTTATTTTTGGTGTAACCTCCCCCGGGTACATCCGCATTCTCCAACTTTCGTCTACGGTAAGAGCATATACCTAGTACCTCATGCTCGTCATTCGACCGCCTTAAAGAAACCATCCCGGTCATCACCGGGAAAGGATCCGTATCAACATCCATTGGAGGTTTACCTTTGTCCTCGCCGAATTTGATTTTTCCCCGCCGAATCGCCTCCCGAATGTTCTTTTTAAGAACTAAACAATCCGAGGTATTATGGCTCCGGGAGTGGTGCCATTTGCGATTACTTTTTCCCTGTTAATTCCTCCTTGGATGGTATCTTCCGCCCTTTCGTTAGCCTTATTTGTCCGTCGGCCAACAACATGTCGAAGATTTCTTCCGCTCTGTTTGCGTCGAATGAGTAGAATACTGCGTCCTTTGCTTTAGCCATTATAGTTGACTTTTCTTTCATTCTTGCGGGCTTCGGTGCTTGGCAAGTGTACGGCTTGTCGATGGTTAGTTGGGCGACGGCTATCTCAACGGGATCCGTTAAATCTTCATCGAAATCGGGTGATTCGACAAGACTTATGTCTCCCCTCCGAGTGTGCCTCTTGTCTTTTCTTTGAGGATACTCTCATGTTTTACCGCCATTGTAGATAATTCGAAAAGATCAGCACATGGATGACCGACCATCCTATCTCGTATTTCGAATTTCAACCCATTGAAGGCAAACTCGCAAATGTCTTTTCGGGCAGAGGAACCAAGCATTTGTTCCGAGCTCGTTTGAACCTTGCAATAAATCGATCGACAGCCTCATTCGTCATTTGCTTCATTGTCGATAAATCGGCTACCGACAAATTCGGGACCGCTCTTTGAAATCGCCCATGGAACAAACGTTCCATCTGTTCCCATGTTAACACCGAATTGGGTGGCAATGCTTGTGTACCAAGTAAAGGCCGTCCGAGATAAAGACAATGAGAATAACCTTAATTTCCAAGTGGTCCGCTTGTGTAGCATCTCCACATAATGCTAAGAAACGATTGACATGTTCATATGTAGATTGGTCATCTTCACCAGTGAATAGCGTGAACTCGGGTATTTTGAATCCTCTTGGATATGGAATCGTATCTACCCAATCGGGATATGGCTTTCGGTAGACATTAACCCCGTATCCTACCATCGGGTCAATGTACGCGGGTACCTGATCAATCACCGGCCGATAGTATGGCATATGGTATCCCGGTTGTGGTGCTTGATACACGGGTTGTATGGGAGGCCGATAAGCATGAAACATAGGCTCGGGACCTGGTGGGTGGCGGGCTTGATTCATTGGATGAGGCCTAGGCCGTATATCTTGAGGTGCAACCGGCCTTGGCCTCTAACCTGGTGAATTTGGTCTTGCCCCCGGCCTCGCCATCGCCCCCTAAAGGGTATCGGTACTCCTCCCCGGTTTTCGATAACCACGGGCGCTGGTTGCTCGTTACCAATGACAGGATTATACTAGACGGGGGATTTCTCGGCGAGCAACAGGCACATTTTGTGGAATAGGATGTCCAGGGAACATACCCGTGTTTGCATTTACCGGGGTCCGGGTTCATTGGCTAGCAACACTTCCCTCGTTGCGGAATCCGTGTAGGTTCCAAAGGTTGCATATTTTGCTCAACAAGTGCCTACATTTGGTGGCGTTGTTAGCGGTAATGCATCATTCGCTGCTGGTGCGAAGCCATTCCCTCCTTGTCCCCGAGGTGGATTGACCGTAGTTCCTTGCTGTCCCTGCACATTCGTGATACGTATTGATGATCGGTGGTCTAACGACCTCGGTCATTCGCTGAACCATATGATCAGCAAATTCGCTGGACTTCCTCGATGGTACGTCTTATCGATGTTAACATGACGGGTGTCATTTCTAGACTCCTCCTCGGTTCTTCGACATTCCGTCGAGAGACTTCGCATCTTCTACTTGGACTGACGGGCCGTAGATGACTCTACTCCTTGCATTACTTCACGAGGTTCGTCTTCCACACCGTCTAAATTGTTACGTCCTCTTGTGCGTGGCATAGCACTTCTCTCGAACTAACACCAAGGTGTCCCACCGGGCGTGCCAAAAAACGATTGTTGCGCGTCGAAATCCTTCGACGGGGCTTCTTTGTGATTATGGGTCGAGCCCGAAACGACCGAGGCCCAAAAGAAAGTGGCTCACGCGAGAATCTTTTATCGAACTTAATCCGTTCATTTTCCGAAAAGGGTTTGGGTCAATTTTGGACAGAGAGTGTCAAATGCAATGGATGTCTTTATTAACACAAAGAGGGCGTATTACGGACTCTCGATGAGTTAGGCAACTCGGTGCGTTCAGTAGTCAAAATGTACGGTAAACTTCAACGCGACTGGAATTGAATCGACAAGGTCGGATGAAATCAGAGGACACAATGCTGGAATTGAATCGACAAAGACCTGGACGAGGGGGATTATAGGACACAATACCGGAATTGAATCGACGGTCTTGGACAAGATGGGAGGGATGTGCAACACCGAATCGAATCGACGGAGTCGAACCTAGTGAGCAGTGTCGGAATCTAATCAACAACACTTGACTCTGGATATGAAACTCGCCGGAATTGAATCGACGACGGGATTCCGGAAAGCTATAATTACGCTAGACTAAAAGGCTATAAGCTAGGAGCTAGTTTTTTGAGAAGATGTGTGTGTGTGTGTCTCGTGTCTGTGGGGATATATATATATATAGATAGACTCCCGGTAACCGTCAATCGGTTACTTCCTTCGGGTCCCCCACGTTCTACTCTTCTCCACAAGCCACGTGGATTGCTCTTTCGACGGTTTCTTAGCCTTCGCGCTCTTTTCATTTCACCTCGTGGGGATTTACCGCCACTCTTTGGTAATCGCTCACGATCGTGGCTTTCTCCCGCGCTTTTCTTGTTCTGGAAGGAAATGGCGCCATAATTTACCCTAACACGTGGCACCCGCTTGATCAATGCATGCCTTACCTCAATGTTCTCCTTATAGCCGATTGGCGCTTCCTCACGTGTTTGTCACGAGCCTTCTCGGAATTTTTTAAGTGTCAACACATAGATATCTATCAAACGCAAGATAGGATAAGGTGTTTGTTCTAACGATCAAATGTAGCCTTAGTGTCCTTAATTTAATGTCCGCGTTCATAGCACCTCGGTAGCACATTACAATTGTGATGGTTTTTGGGGAGAGAGATATGGACATGAAGCAATCAAATTCCATATCTTCTGGAAATAAAAACAAAAAATCAAGATTAGTTCATCTTTAAAAAAGCAGATTCCATGTTAAATTTTGGATTATTAACGAATTTCTCAACTTCCAGAGGGCAATAGCTAGAGGGTCACTCGGTGTCTCTCTCACGTGTGCATGAGCTATTGCACTTATTCTAGTCTCATGAAATTTACGAGGTACGGGCGAGAAGGGATTAGCAACATGGTGGATTCTTGTATGATCCATTCTGAAGAGCATATCTATCTCTTGTGGCTTTTCTCACTTGATCTCTTTATAACCACCAAGCCTCATGGAGCCTACAGTTCTAGCATCAAGCTCATCCCCACAGACCAATTTGAAACCACTCTCTTTCTTAAAGAATCTCACTCTGAAAATAAGATATCAAAGAATCTCCAGTATTTCCCGACGGAGTTTGTGTCCGCCGACTCGAATCCACGGTTTCCTTGCAGTTCAACAGATAAGGAGGAGTCCATAGGATGCAAGGCAAGACAGCTTCAGCAAAGAGTCAATGGAAATCGTTCAGGTCCTCCCCTTGTGGCGGCCCCCTTTGTTCTCCTAAGCTATGTGAAGGCGACATTCGTCTCTACGACAAGATGCACCTTGGATCTGGGCGTTCCAATTGCTATGGCAAGGGACAAGACCCCTTCACTCTTAAGGACAGTAAGAGATACCGTGTTCGATTGCGGCCCAAACACCGACCATATGTATTGGGTGACGAGCGAACAAAATAACTACATAGCCGAGATAACTGTTTCAAAAAAGCAATAGTTCCATTAGACTCTTTTCCTGTTATGCACTCTCTTTATTCTTCGCATTCTAGAGAAAACATCAAGTCGACCTGCCAGCCTCAGAACCTAATGCCTATTCACCGGCTCACGACGAAGACAGCAAGCAGTAAAGCTTTCACTGATTCGCATAACTGCCCATTTCCTAGTTACTCCAGCTTATATAAAGAGCTCTGTTCTACAAAATACATCCTACAAAATAGCAATTATCTTGAACCATTTGCTTTTTTGGGTAGGATCGTCCATCCATATGATGTGAGTGCAGTATGGAAGTATTTGAAAAAGAACAAAACTCTGATAAGAATTGTTCCTATGAAGAGCGGACAGCTATGAGGCCAGGCCCTTCTCCAAGCCCTCATCAACATACCTGAAAAGCAGTGATGACTTTGGCCAGGTTAATGAAGAAGTGAATGACGAAGTCGGGTCACGTGGCCTTGAAGTTGACACGGTTGGACACGAACAACGCCGATTCAGGAGACAACCCACAAGAGCTCATGAATAAGAGACCGTGAAAGTGGATTGATTCGAGGTGTTGGCGCTGGAGAAGAATCTGAGTGCAGGAGGCAAATATGGTCGGCGGTGAAGCAGGGTTTGCCAGAGCGAACTCCCAATCTAGCTTTGCTGTCCAACAATTATGCAGAACATCAATGCACATTACAGTCAAAATAGTTGTAACAAAGCACCCAAATTCTAACCTTTCACTCTGGAGATTGTTGTGTATCAGAAGATTCAGACTTCCAAGCATTTGGAGCTATGGTTTCCTCATTCTTTCTGGCACTTTCCTCAAGCTTATCAACTTGGAAAAATTTGCGCAAATAAAGAATGAACCAGCATACATGAGTGACTTAACTTTTTGATCTTATAAAGAATAATCAGGATCATATAGGCCCTGCTTTCAAATGAACATTAAACCTTAAGGCAAGGTATATAGGAAGTCTACGAATAAAGAACCAACTTAAATGCAGTTTACTAAACAATGGACATTGCCCCACAGCTGCACAAGAAAAATGGTAGGCAGCTGTCTCCATCGATACGAAATACAGTTAGAAAGGATCAACAGCCAAAACTAGAGACACAAATAAACAGTATGGCAACCTAAAATGAAAGAGGGACAAACGAATTATTCGGTACCTTGTGCCACTTCATGGAACCAGCATCCTTGTCGCCATATGCTTCTTCTCCCGATATATATCCAGCAATTCCGGAGCTTCCTCGAGATAAGGGGTCACAAACTTCTCCAGGAAATCTTCTTCCCAAATTTTCAACAGGGTAGTCAAGCCAACCTTCGACTTTGTCAAACCATGCGAAGACAGATGTTTAAAAACCACACATCGAGGTCGAATCCGTTTTTCTAAGCTCAGCGACATCAACCCAGGATGTCGCAGAAGAAATGAAGATTCAAACCCCATTTCCTTGACAAAGAATCCCATCACTGCCAATATATTTCCTTCGGACAAAACCATGCACCAAGGACACTTCACGAAAGCTCTCATGGCATCATCTCTGGACCAACCCCACCTGCTATAAGCATCGAATTTCCTCTCCCACACAGATTCGGTCATCCCTGCAACCGCTAACATAGCCACAGCAAACTTTGCCGTAGAAGGATCATCAAAGCCCATCCCCTTGGTTTTCTCCACAATTTCCTCGAGGTGACTGGACCACCTTATCGTCATCCTCAACTGACACTTAACTAACCACAGAATGATTGATTCACGAACTCCATTATCTCTCAAAATCTTGACGATACGATCAACTGTAGCCTCGAAACCTTGTATCAATATTCTCGGACAGCGTCTAATAGCTGCAACCGCATTCTTATCGCACTGAAGAAAGTCCCGAAGCCTACCGAAATTGGGGATGAGGTGCTTCTCTCAGCTCCTAGTCAATACGTAGGGAGCAGCAGTGATCATTCTCGCCAGCTCAGAGCCGGAAAAGCCGACAGAGCGCAGATAGTTCAATTTGGGCAAGCGGGTCCTCTCAGGATTCGCCGAAACCAGCCGAGGCCACTTCCTAATCATACCCGAAATCTGGGATTGAGAGAAACCATGGCTCTTCAAGGTATTGATGACCGCGTCGAGTCTCGCTGAGGTTCGAAGGCGACAGGTTTGGAAACCAAAAACGCCGACTCCGCGGACAACCCACATGAATTCACGACATAAGACAAGGCGAAAGAGGGACTATGCTCGCCGACCAGGCCAATAGTCCTTAGTTGAGACAATTTGGCTATGATAGTTCGGTATAATACTCATCCCCTTATATCGATTTGACATCACTCTCTTTTTTAAGAATCTTACCCTAGGAGAAAGACATCAAAGAATTTCCAAATTTTCCTATCCAGTTCGTGTCCGCCAACTCAAATCCATGTTTGCCTTGGAGTTCAATGGATAGAAAGGAGTCCATTAGACCCAACCCTGTCAGGCTATACAACCTCTGATTGTTAGTTGTAATCTCGACTATCCTTTGACCACCTTATCGATTGGCACTTGTCTATTATATGCTCCGAACTTATTGATGGATGCGGGTAGCGTCCATACACGGCAGGAAGTTGAAGGATGCACCTGTTACTTGGGAAAACTATCCGTTCTAAATTTATTGTATTTATACCAATTCACTCCTAAAATTTATTGTGACGATTGAGTTTTAAACCTTTTGACAATTCGCCAATGTAGTCCATTTGGGCAATCTAGCAAGAAATCTTTACGTGGATATCGATCATCTTATGCTACGTGCATGGCCGGCGTTGATATGGAAAAATAATTTGATTTTTATTTTTTCTTAATTTTTTAAATGTTTTTATCTTCCTTTTTCTTTGCTTTTCTTTCTCCATTGGCCGTCAACCCTCAACGAGGGTCGCCCTCGCGGGCCTCACACAAGGTCACCCATGATTGGATCTGCGAAACACGACCTCGCCATAGGCCGCGAGCCTCCGGGATCGAGCGGGGGCAACTTCGCCGGCCTCAAGTGAGGCTTGCTTCACCAGATCCGGTGTGGTCGAGCCTCGCTTGAAGCTAGCGACGGGCAACCTTGTTGTTCTTGGAGGCAAGCCTCGCCCTCGCCGAGTCCAGGCAAGGTTGGTCTCACCTAAGGCCGGCAAAGGCAACCCTCGCCGGTCATCACCTTCGGCCATACGCAAGCAATCGCCGAGGCCCAACGATCTACAAAGAAAGAATGAAGAACAAAAATAAAAATGTAAAAATTTGTGAAAAAAATATAGTCTATGTAAGAAATTTGCGGTCAAAATTGGTCTGAATAATCACTTGAATATTTTAGTTTGATCAATTCAATTGCTTCAAAACAATTGCTATTTTGCAGAATGTATTTTGTAGGATGCAGCTCGGCTAAAGTACGTTACACGTGCCAAAACTTATGTATGGCGCTCACTTCAAATGTCAAAACTTTCAAAACGATCGTTTAAGTGTTAACTTTTTTTTAAAAACAATCATTTAAGTGCCAACTTTTTTTTTAATCGATCACTTTAGTGCCAACTCTAATTTGAGTCGACGTGACTCGTCGGAAATCCGACGTGGCCTTTTTTCTTTTAAATATTTGAGCCGAGGTGGCTCGCCAGAGTTGTACTGAAGTGAGTGATTTTCAAAAAAATTGGCACTCAAGTGATCGTTTTTAAAAAAAATTGGCATTGAAGTGATCGTTTTGAAGGTTTTGGCATTGAAATGAGTATCGTACACAAGTTTTGGCACTTATAACGTCTTTAGCTGAGCTATATTCTACAAAATACATTCTCAGAATAGCAATTGTTTTGAATCATTTGCATTTGGTTAGTATTGTCCGTCCTCAAAATAATGGATAATTGTGAAGCTTAACTCAATATTATGATGCATATAGTTTTGATTTGGAAAATTATCAAAAAAAGTCCTAAACTTATTTAAGGATGCAAATTGAATCCTAAATCTATCAATTTGGCCAATTTAGTTCTAAACATTTTGAAGATTTGCCAATATGATCCTTCCGATCAATTTTGATCTCGAAACCGTTGATTGGGACGCTGCCATCCTATGTGGCACAATTAGACCGACATAGATAATTTTTACAATACTTTAATTTTTTTTTATTTTTACTTTATTATTTCAATTTTTCTGCTTTCCCTTTCTCTTTTCGCTAGTTCTGGGCTTGTGGCCCTCGCCGGCCATCGTGAGCCTGGGGGACCAATGGAGGGTAATGAGAAAAAGAAGAAAAAGAAAAGGGAAATAAAGAAAAGGCAAAAAGAGAAAAAAAAAAATATTAAGAAATTCTTAAATTTGTCCACGTCTCGTAACGACCCGGTACCCTCGATCCTCCTTCTCTAATACCGCCTGCAGCAAAGTAGCCCGACCTTAAACCTCAACTCCACACCCTAACAAGTGCATGTTAGTTACCTAAAAATAATTGTCAACGAAAGGGGTGAGAAAACTCAGCAAGTCAAAACTCTAAATCATCGACTAAACTGTCTAATAAGGTGACCAGGTAATGATGAACGACAAAAATAAATTACTCGGCAAGCCACCGTCTCACTCGTCACAAAGATTATTCACGAACCCACATGCAAAGGATGTTAATGCGTGTCATGTAATTTGTGCACTCATGTCAATGTCTCGTTCCACCACAGAGACCTGGTCCCAGATCACACAGCATGACCGCCTGGATCACACAAAGAGGCTACCCGGATCACGCAGCAAGGTATTTCTATATACTCCATGGGGTATCAACGGGCACAAAGTCCCTTCGTGAACATTTCATAATAACGATTTCATGTCATGAATGCCCATGGGATGCAAGATTTAGTATATCTCAAACATATTCAGCAACTCGGCCAGGCTCGCATTCAACTCATTTACATTTCGAGTTTAACCTTGTAACATCAAATCCCAACATAACAAAAGCTATTACCTAGAGCCTCCATTTTTAAGACTCGAACAACGCAATCCATATTTTTGCACTACCGACATCAATAGATATATAACCCATAAACAACCATCGCTCATTCACCAGCTCGTTAATTACAGCATCTATCCATCACTCCTGTCACAAGATTCAACTGTTGTTTTTTTTTTCTTTTTCCCCCATACTTCTTATTCCCTTACTTGGCACCAAGTTGGCCTACCATACTCCTCCCAATATCTCACCCAGTACTAGCATTCAGGCTACTAAGACATTTGTCCCCGGTTGCACCCAAGAATTCCACAGTCTCCAGCCCCGACACCACTCCCCTATAGTCCCCCGACTTCCCCCTCTCTCTTGCACCCATTACCAATCAAGGCGCCCTCACCCGCAACTACCGGCGATACCTCCGCGACTAATCGACACCCGAGACGACACATTTACGTCCATAAAACCAGTCTTGAATGGCGGACAACACTACCACGCGACTGAACAGAGTCCGAACAGAGGCGCCCGCACACTAACTTCTCGAATTTCAGTCGGAAAAGAACCAACTTGGTTGCCCACTCTCTACCACAGCCACGACTCAGAGTTTCATCTTACCATCGCACCCACAGAACATGCACGCAGCCCTTTTTCCTCACGAGCAACCACATCACCCTGTCAACCGAAATCACCTGACACTCCGTTGTTCCCACCAGACACCCGACACCCATTACACAATCTAGTCAATGGGTTAGAGCTCGACTTGCCTTGAGGAGTGGTAGCGGCTAAGTTGTGCGTGAACTGAGCAGACGGCGGCGGACAACGTTGGTCTTGGCTGCGCAGACGTTGGTTGAACGAGAGGAAGTCACTGGTTGCTGGCGGTGCACACGAAAAGGGAGCGAGGGGCGACCTTGTTGTTCTCGAGGCAAGCCTCGCCCTCGCTAGGTCCAGGCAAGGTTGGTCTCGCCTAAGGCCGGCAAAGGCAACCCTCGCCGGTCATCGCCTTTGGCCATACGCAAGCAATCGCCAAGGCCCAGCGATCTACAAAGAAAGGATGAAGAACAAAAATAAAAATGTAAAAATTTGTGAAAAAAAGATAGTCTATGTAAGCCATTTGAGGTCAAAATTGGTCGGAATAATCACTTGAATATTTTAGATTGATCAATTCAATTGCTTCAAAACAATTGCTATTTTGCAAAATGTATTTTCTAGAATGCAACTCAGCTAAAGTACGTTACAAGTACCAAAACTTCGTACGGTGTCTTTCGATCCAAAACTTTCAAAACGATCGCTTAAGTGCCAATTTTTTTTAAAATGATCACTTTAGTGCCAACTCCGATTTGAGCCGACGTGGCTCGTCGGAAATCCGACGTGGCCCTTTTTTTAAAATATTTGAGCCGAGGTGGCTCGCCGGAGTTAATACTAAAGTGAGTGATTTTCAAAAAATTTAGTGCTTAAGTGATCGTTTTTAAAAACAATTGGCACCGAAATGATCATTTTGAAGGTTTTGGCATTAAAATGAGCATCGTGCACAAGTTTTGACACTTGTGGCGTACTTTAGCCGAGCTGCATTCTACAAAATACATTATGCAAAATAGCAATTGTTTTGAATCATTTGCATTTGGTTAGTATTGTCCGTCCTCGATCAAAGAATGGATAATTATGAAGCTTAACAATATTATGATGCATGTAGTTTTGATTCGGAAAATTATCAAAAAAGTCCTAAACTTATTATAAGGATGCAAATTGAATCCTAAATCTATCAATTTGACTAATTTAGTTCTAAACATTTTGAAAATTTGCCATCGTGAACCTTCCGATCAATTTTGATCCGAAACCTTTGATTGGGACGCCAACAATCCTATGTGGCACGGTTGGCACCGACATAGATAATTTTTACAATACTTTAATTTTTTTGGATTTTTACTTTATTTTTTCAATTTTTCTACTTTTCCTTTTCTCTTATCGCTAGTTCGGGCTTGTGGCCCTCGCTGGCAATCGCGAGGCTGGAGGACCAATGGAGGTAATAAGAAAAAGAAGAAAAAAGAAAAGGGAAATAAAGAAAAGGCAAAAAAGAGAAACAATATTAAGAAATTCGTAAATTTGTCCACGTCAGTGTCGGCCATGCTACATAAGATGGCCGACAAAGGCCCACAATTAGCAATTTTCAGTCAAAATTATTCGGAATGCATAAATTGACAAATCGTCAAAATGTTCGTAACCGAATTGATCAAAGTAAAATATTTAGGACTGAATTAACATCCGTATAATAAGTTTATGACATTTTTGGTAATTATATCTTCCAAGTTTTTGGTGAATTATGTAGATTTCATGTTTCTCATTTGATAAGGCAATTTAAGAAAGATATTTACGAGGCTATGCTCTACGATTCCTCTAAATAGATACTTCATCTCCCTTGAAGCTACGCAGTGTAATTAAACAAATTTGCATCAATAAACAACTTTTCGTAAAAAGGCTAGACCAACCGAATAACCAATAATCGATTTAATTTGGGAGGTGCACCTATAACGTTAGACTCAATTTTCTTCAAGTCATATTGCCTTTGTATTCATATACTTTTTTCTTCCGTAGACAATCTAGAGATACGGGCATAGACAATCTCGCAGCCACGAAAAAACTGTTACGCTATCAAAGTACCACATTATAGACAAGTTGACTTAGAAAAATGAAATTTTCACAATTAATATGGATAGTATATTTAATTATCTCTACTTTTGGAGTGAATATTAATTAGGAGGGAATCCCATATGTCTGTACCATATGTGCATGAACTGTTGCATTTAATATCCTCTCGAGATTATTTTCTTTCAAGTTTGACAAAATCATATGTTCTTGCTGTCAGAAACGATGTCCGTCTCAATCGCTGAATAAACTTTGATATCCAATCCCATCTCATAACTGATGGAGTGAAAAACTGTAGCACTCGCAAACCTCTCCAAAACCAAGATTTTCCGAGACATTCGACAAACCGAGCAAGCTACAGACGAGGTCTTCCTCCAATTCAACATACTCTCAACATACAAAAACTGAGGATTCTCTCGAACCCTGATCTCAAACATCATCGGAGAATAACCCGCCCGAGTTTTATCTCGAGGACAAATCTCAAACATCATCGAGAAAATTACCCGAACTTTGCTTCCGCGAGCCCGAACAGGAATCGCGCCACAAAAACTTGACTTCTTTTGCACCAGAGCCGTCTCCGATCTTCACCTAGCCAAACTCTTAGCTGCATTTCCTGGATTATTTGTCTCTTCCCAGGAGCTTAGGGAAGCATTTCTTACCCGCCTTTCGATCACAGGAGTAACTTTGTTGCGATGCTATGAGAAGGCCAAACCTTATCCGAATCTTGGTCCTTGAGTCAACTGAGGACCGAATCGGGGTTCTTGATGGGGCTTCATAATCACCGAGCTTTGACGCAGAAAGAGCCGATCCTGGAAGATTGAGTCGCGCTCTATCAATAGAAAGAAGTCATTGATACGCGGTCTATCAACGACCGCAATGGGCACTTCAACAAGAAGATTGAACGTGCCTTTGGTGAATAAACCCTTGAGATTAAAAGCAACCTTGAGCGAGCTGAGGTACTTGATGGTTGTTGCCTTGGATTTTCTCCTGGATCTTATTCCTAGTGGTGTAAGTGCACTGAATCAAAGCAAAGAACTGCTGCCTTTGGCTGCTATTGCAGCGTCATAAATTGTCGAATGGAACTTGGAAACCCCTTACGTAGTGCGCCAGATGTTGGATTTTGAGTTTTCAGGCCCATCTTCTGAAATGTGATATTGGAGCATAAGCAAAGTTATTTGGAACCTTGGCGAATGAATCCACATGCCTTGGTGGGTGTGAAACAGAGAGTAACATGTCTATTATCTTACAGGTTCTTAGACTGGTGTAAGTGTTGTCTAGTAAATACAGGGGTCCAGAAGCCAATGAACCAACATTTTCTGCACAAGCTTGAACGGTGGCCGGGAAAATCAGCTCCGTCGCAACATGGATGAATCAGTTGCGGCAACTTTAGCATAGCGCTTCTCCTCTTTTAGCATCTGCTACAAAGACAGGCGTGCTTCCAAAATGATTAATGTGGGCAACTTCAATTGGTCCATAGCATCGTCAAACATATCTCTGTTTCGACTTGAGTCCGAGATATCAGGATTGAACCATAGCAAATGAAGTCCCAATTTAAAAAGCTTTCAATTGAGAAGATTGAGAACCTCGACACCTCGAGTGTCTTCCCGTCTTCAACAGCTAATATAATTCGATCTTCAACAGACGCAGTCGCAAAACAGGACGTGCTTAGCAGCGCCCGCCATTACAAATAGTCTGAAAGCTCTGAGGAATCCGGGTGATCCTTCTATCAACTGCTCGGCGGATAATTCAGATGCTTTCTGCACTGCATGTTCCGGCAGCTTAACAATGGAAAAGAGGAAACCTTTCCTACTTTTCAGACGAGATAGATGAACGTGAATCAGTTGCAGAATTTCCGCCATTATCTTCTCCTCTGGTCCATAGCATCCAGCACACTTGCGTTGTGCAAACAACAGTAAAAGCTCCGGCCTCCTATGTAACGACATCATAGGAAAACCAACATCTGTATCTCAGAAACCTTGTGTATCCCCATAATTGTACTTTAAGACTCCATAACCTCGAGGAACAAGTAACTTCAGGTTCAGGATATCAGGGAAGTGTTCGACATAGCAAAATACTCAATGGTGATGCATCGGAACATCAGAAATTCAATGGACTAGTACACACAGCGACATCCTCATTAAGAGATGCTGCGATTCACTTCTGTTTCAGTACAAAAAAAAAAGTTCCAACTCATTGATTTAAGAGATGCCGCCGGGCACCGATCACTTCTGTTTCACTTCATTAAATTGCAGGCACAGTTAAAAATTTCCTCCATCAGTAACTGATTAGAAATGGGCTATTCCTCATATAAGTGAACTTAAAGGAAATACAAAATCAGCGACCTAGCTATGTAAGTGAATGCAGAGAGAAGGAAAAACCAGACACGTCCCTGCTAGGCCTCAAGCTTCCATCTTTAGTTAAGGGCTTTCAAAAAGTACTTTTCAATTGGTTTCATGGTCATCAGAATCATTTGGTTTCACAAAGTACCCAAATTTAGGATGGTAGAACTAGTACGCATTTGCGAGACCGATCTTCCCATTATACAGATCCAACAACTCAGGTGCTTCCCCCAAATTAGCGGTCACAATCTTCTCCAGGAACAACTTCTCCGGCAAACCTAGGAATCCACTCAAGCTACTGTTGACGCCTAAATTTTGACTAATATATATTTTGCATAAAAATTAGAACTAATTTTAGTTCTAAACAAAAATCATCTCACATACTCATTTAGCATTGGCATACATTTTGAGCTTAATTTAACGGGTCCTGGACTAGGCATGCGGTGGAAAAATGCATCAAGAAGATTTGGGCTTGAAAGAAATATTTTCTCGGGGATCTGTATTGCAAATATTCGAACTTCGGGGATCGTATTGCAAATACTCGAACTTCGGGGATCAGATTGCAAATACTTGAAACTCGGGGACTGCATTGCAAATACCAAAAGAAGATGGGGAAAGGAAGATGGTGAAAGGAAGATGAAGAAGAGGAGATGAAAATGGAAGATGGAGAAAGGAAGATGAAGATGAAGAAGAGAATATGAAAATGGAAGATGGGGAAATGAAGATGAAGAAAAGAAGATGAAGATGAAGAAAGGAAGATGAAGATGAAGAAGAGAAGATGAAAATGGAAGATGGAGAAATGAATGTGAAGAAGAGAAGATGAAGATGAAGAAGAGAAGATGAAGATGGAAGGTGGGGAAATGAAGATGAAGAAAAGAAGATGAAGATGAAGAATGAAGGATGAAGAATTTTGCCTATAAAAGAGGAGAGTTTTTTTTTGGAGTGAAAGAGAATTGAGAGAGTTTTTGAGAGAAATTCTTTAGAGAGGAAAAAGAGAATTCTTGAGAAAAATTTTGAGAGAGTTTTGAGAGGGCTTGAGTGTTTTGAAGCTCGGTGCTACCATTGCCAATTTTCTGCACCCATCAACACAAGCTACAAGTTCATCACCATCGTTCAAGCTCGCCGCAAAAAAGGAAAGCTAAGTGATTTCCCAACTTCCTCTAAGTTCGGATACAAATTAGCCCGGATTTTCTACACTCGATTTTCTCTCTACGTTTTTATGTTAAATAACATTGCATATCAACGATGAGACATCAATTGTACAAGAATAGAAGGAGAGCAAAAAGGAAAAAATATCAATGCCCGGATTGCTAGTCTAATGGAATTCTAGCGAGATGAGAAAGAAGCGTCAAGGAGAGATAGGACCAAGAGATTTCTCGGTCTAACGAGTCACCAAATCGGTCCAATGATCAAGACAAGCCCGGAGCATAAGTTTGGTGCACGAGTTCAAATTGGGAGTAATCTTGAACTTATTTCATCATAATTCCATGTAATTTTTTTATTTCAAACAAATGTCAAGAGAAGAAAAACCCAAAAAAATTGATTCTTTGATCTTCAAGTAGAATTCATCAAATTTGTCAAATCCATTATTTTTTTCATGAATTTTAAGGTACCGAAAGGGCATTAGTTGTAATTAATGTAACCAAGTCCCCGGACTCTTAATCTCCGGTTCGCGAAATAAGATAGTCTTCTCCCGCTATTTTATTTAGGTTTCTAATCGACCTACCAAAAATGATTAGTGGCGACTCCAAATTCAAATCACATTGCATGTTAATCATTCGAACCTTAAGTTGCGATTTGGTATGGACTTGGGAGAGTCCGAGTTAGGTTAGTTAATTAATTAACCTCGATAATCCATTAGCCCGAAAAAGATAAATTTGTTTATTTTTTTTTTTAGGTCGCGACGACTTGGCGACTCCACTGGGGATGTCAAAGAGGACTTAAGCCGGATAAGTTCATGAAAAGGAAAATTACTTGATTTGGCAATCTTGGTTGAATTTTAATCCCTATGTGTTAAATAGTTTTGCGGGAAAGGGAGTTATAAGGGGAGGAGTCGTGGCTAACCTCTGTTTTGCATGTGCTTGGTGATGAGAGTTTTAATTTTTGAACTATCGAAGTGCCGATTGCCTTTAAAATGTCATGCATGCCCCTAATATAATTGCACTACACCACCTTGACTTGTGACCGAACCCGGGTCACCCGATAGTTTCGAGGATGGTATTTATGTGGTTCTTTAACCTTGGCGGTAAGGCTTCGCTAAAGGTTATCCCACTTGAATCCCGAGTTCTTCAAAAAATGGCTCAAGGGTTGTTCTCATGCACATGAGGCTATGATGCATGAGAGTTGCCCTTGTTGACCGAACCAAGCCGAGATGATTGGACCCGACTAGTCATGACTATGTATGCGAGGCGGCAACTAGTCATGATGAACGTGCGCGAGGCCGCGACATGTCGTTCTATCCTTCATTTCATTTTGCTAAAAGAACTAAAATTTGAATTCACGATTCATGCGCATGTCTTTGTGATTGACATTTTCTTCCTATGAGCGGTAATTTCCTGTCTCTTACGCCCTGTTATCTCATTTTTATTTTGGGCTGGTCCATGGTTTAGGTTGATTGTTTATGAATCTCATTGTCTTGTTTCCAATTTCACACTTTGCTTCCGTAGTTTTTACAATTTCATCGGTTGTCCTCAATTCTGATTTGGCTCATTCCTGTTGTACGATTTTTACTAAATTCTACGATCGAGCTTTGAGTAAGTGTCAAACATGAAAGTTGTAGACCTATGTTTCAACTAATATCTTACAAAATTTCAGAATTAAATTCATAATTTAAAATGGCCTTTCGTTTTTTCAACTACCTGCGGTTATAACAGTTTTCTGAATGCGAATTTTCGGAAAGACACATTAAACTGATTTGATCCGCTCATTTCTAGTCCTATTGGCCAACATAAAAGTTGTTCATCATCTTCTTAACTATAAGTTTGTAAAATTTGGACGCATTTTGACCAACGTATCGAATTAATACGGATTTTTTTCGTAAAAGCGGACAAACTGAAAATTACATGTTTCAATCCTTTGGTCATAATCACTTTGTTCGTTTGAGTCTAGAGGGATGCCATGGGCCGGCTCGCTATTCTTGCTCCCTATACTCACTTTTGGTTTGTTACTTGCGTACAGGTAATTTATCACGGATCCTCAACATATTACTCGATCGGTCGCGAAGAGGATGGCCGACATTAACGCCACCGTTAGTGCTGCCCTATACGAGAAATTTGGCTCCTTGATTGAGCGCTTTGAAGAGATGATGTCCCGAAAGATGGAGGAAATGATGGCCCCCTTCTCCGCCAAACTTCAATCATCCACCTCCAGCCCGCCGCTAACCATTCCTGCTCTAGTTCCTCCTACGGACAAGTCCGGTAAAGCCCTAGAAACCGCTCTCTATCGACAATGCCGCTAGAAGATGTGATCTTCACGGGCGTGAGCTCGAGCACGCCGCTTGTAGTCCCAATCTCCCAAACCAACCCGATGACGATAACCAACAACTAACGAGTTTGTCATCATGGGGGATACATGAGGAGGGAAACCTAGTGGATTCGAAGTATACGACCTTGATGAATTCACCAGATTATGAGGAAGTTCGTCAAGATTTCGAACGACATGAGGAGATCAAGCCCTTGACCGGTGAACAAGCTATCTCGATCAACCTAGGCGATGCGGAAAACTCTAAAGAAGTTAAGATCGGGGCAAACCTTTCCAAAGAGATGTCGAGCGCTTGATTAAGCTCCTAAAGGATTACCAGGACATTTTCGCTTGGTCCTATGCAGATATGCCTGGTCTTGACCGTTCCATTGTCGAACATTGTTTGCCGATCGATCCTTTGGCTAAGCCGGTGGTGCAAAAGTCAAGGAGGGCCGCACCGTAATTAGTGCGTAAGATCAAAGAGGAGGTCATAAAGCTTCTCGATGTAGGATTCATTGAGACTACAGAATATTCCGATTGGGTCGCTAACATAGTCCCTGTCATGAAGAAAGACGGCCGCATTCGGGTTTGTGTCGACTATCGAGACTTGAACAAGGCCGGTCCTAAAGATGATTTCCCCCTCCCGCATATCGACGTACTTGTTGACAGATCTGCAGGTTTGAATTGTTTTCATTCATGGATGGTTTCTCCGGGTACAATCAGATCCCGATGAATGTCAATGACAAGTTGAAAACCACTTTCACCACACCATGGGGAATGTTCCATTACCGGGTAATGCCGTTCGGTCTCGTAAACGCCGGAGCCCACTTACCAACGAGCCATGGTTGCCCTTTTCCATGACATGATGCATAATGAGATTGAGGTTTACATCGATGACATGATAGCAAAAACAAGGCATGGAGAAGATCACGTCGAAACGCTGAAAAAATTGTTCGACGGACTCCGAAAGTATAAGTTACGCCTCAACCCCGCCAAGTGTGTCTTTGGGACCAGCTCGGGCAAGCTACTCGGATTCGTGGTAAGCAAGTAAGGGCATTGAAGTCGACCCTTCGAAAGTTAAGGCTATTCGTGAGCTTAAGCCCACCGACGACGTTAAAGAAGTTCGAAGTTTGATGGGTAGGCTAAACTATATTGCTCGATTCATCTCTCGTTATCGAAACCGCTAAGCCATTCCTCAAGCTATTAAAGAAGAATGCGCTAGTCCAATGGGATAGCGAATGTGAAGAAGCTTTTGGAAGACCGAAGCAAAGATCTCATGAATCCACCGTGCTTGTTCCTCCAACACCGGAGCAACCTTTAATCCTCTACCTCACAATCCTTAGTGAATCCTTGGGTGCTATGCTAGCCCAAGAGAAGCAGGAGGACGGAAGAGAACGAGCCATTTATTATCTCGAGCAAGAAATTCACAACTTCGGAAATGAGGTACTCCGAAGTAGAGAAAACATGTGCGGCGTTAGTCCGGGTACCGCATGTGCTTCGGCAATATACCTTGCATTACCAAGTGCTTCTGTGACAGAATGCAATCCCATCAAATATTTGCTTAATCAACCCGCCTTGATTGGTAGACTTGCTAAATGGCAAATCCTCATCTCCGAGTTTGACGTTCAATATATGTCCCAAAAGTCAATCAAGGGACGAGCTATAGCAGATGTCCTAGCTGAAAATCCGGGGCAAGATGATGATGCCTATCATTCCGAGGATCGAATCATGTCGGTGGAGGATTACATCTCGGACTATGTATTTTGACTGAGCTGTCAATTTATCGGGATCGAGCACGGGCGCGGTTCTTATATCTCCAGGTGGTCAAGCATTATCCTCGTAGCAGCGAAATTGGTATTCCCTTGCACAAATAACATAGCAGAATATGAGGCATGCATCCTCGGTGCAGGCTGCAATTGAAATGGGGATAGCCCGACTCAAGGTGTTCGGAGATTCCGCTTTGATTATCCTTCGATCGTTGGAAAGTGGAAAACGAGAGATGCCAAATTGCTACCCTACCATGAGTATCCTGGATGAATTGGTAGAAGAATTTGAGGATATCTCATTTGAGTATCCGCCCAGGACTCATAATCGATTGCCGATGCATTGGCTACCTTGTCTTCAATGTTACAAGTCGCCAATGGACTTGAGGTTGACCCACTGAAGATCGAGGTATTAAAAAAACCAGCATATTGTATGGCCGTGATCAATGAACCCGATGGTAAACCATGGTACCATGACATCAAGACTTATATTCGGAAGCGGGAGTTCCCCGAAAAAAGTACCGTATTCGACCAAAAGTACATAAGGAAAATGGCCTCGAAGTTCTTCTTGAATGGAGAGAATTTGTCCAAGCGGTCATTCGATTCCGTCCTACTAAGATGTATTGACTCGACCAAGGCGGTTCGTCTAATAATGGAAGTACATGAAGGGATTCGTGGTCCACACATGAACGGCCACTTGTTAGCTAAGAAGATTATGAGGTTGGGTTATTATTGGCTCACGCTCGAAAGAGATTGTATTCAAGCATGTCCTGAGCTGTCACAAATGTCAAATTCATGGTGACAAGATTAATGTCCCTCCAAATGAGTTGCATCGTTATCCGAACCATGGCCGTTTTCTATGTGGGGCATTGATGTTATCGGTCCTATCAACCCTAAAGCATCTAATGGGCATCGATTCATCTTGGTGGCGATTGACTATTTCTCCAAATGGATCGAGGCCGCATCCTATTTAGCGGTTACGGCACGAAATATCGCAAAATTTATCCGCCGAGATATCATTGCTCGATACGGTTCACCCGAAGCCATAATCACCGACAATGGCTCGAACTTAAACAACAAACTAATGGGCGAATTGTTTAAGGAATTCAAGATCAAGCATCCGAACTCTTCCCCATATCGCCCTCGGATGAATGGAGCAGTAGAAGCCGCCAATAAGAATATTAAGAAAATTTTAGCGAAGACGGCTGAAAATTATCGCGATTGGCATGAGAGGTTGCCATTCGCACTTATGGCATATCGGACCTCAATCCGGACATCTACTAGGGCAACCCCGTATTCTCTTGTATATGGAATGGAGGCTGTTCTACCGGTTGAAGTGGAAATTCCTTCCTTACGTATACTTGTCTCAAGCTAAGGCGACGGAAGTTGAATGGATCCAAAGAGAGAGCAAGCCAATTGAATACGATCGACGAAAAAAGACTTAAGGTTGTATGTCATGGCCGGTGTTATCAGCAGAGAGTTGCTAAATCATTCAACAAAAAAGTTCGGCCTCGATATTTTCGGATCAATGACATGGTCTTGAGAAAATTATTGCCAATAGTCCCACTCCCGGAAGGGAAATTCGCTCCAAACTATGGTGGTCCATATATAGTAAAGAAGGTGCTCCCTGGTGGTGCTTTGATTACGGCCGAGATGGATGGTCGTGTCTTTACCAATCCAGTCAATTCGCACTGTAAAGAAATATTATGCTTGATTCACTCGATTTTTCATAATCGAGTTATAATATTAATACTGATTCACGAGTTGTTCACATTTGAGCATTCGTTTGTTTTCTCGCTACTAATCTTTCTTTGAGAGATTGTTTCGAATGGGGAGCTCTCTTCGGCCCAATTGGATTGACCATCGGGAGCGTGAGATTTACTTATTCGCGAGTAAAAGGGGTTATCTTGCGAAAAAATATGACGACCAAGATGAAATGAGTAAAAACTTGCATTCATTTCATTCATCGGAAAGCTTTACAAATAGATCAACGGGGTGGGAACGTAAAGCCAACAGCCCTAATGAGCATCACAAAGGAGTTTAACCGACTCTCCATACGGTTGATGCTCCGCCTACACCGATCGCTCCGAGAATCGAGATCCGCCAACTTAAAGAGGAGGAGCTCACATTTCTCTTTGAGCTTGGCTACCTTGTCCTCGTGATGCTCGGCAATAAATTCCGAGTCATGGATCGGCATTCTCCCGCGGGCTATATCCAGGGTCGGATCGTCCAACCTTTCTTCCAGCCATGTGCATTGAAATTTTAAAACAATATTGAGCGGATCGCGCTCGAAGATGGTCCGGGGACATGGCCAAACACCCCACCAAGTTTCCCCTCTCACGAATCGGCGGGGAGACTTGTTCATTACCGTAGTCGAGGGCCTTCTTATAATTGTCGCCTACAAGATCGGCCAACACCAAGCCTGTCCGACCGATCCCGATAGCGTGCCTTCACAAGGTGGGCCAAAGTAACATCTTGATAAGCAACATGGTAAGCCTCCGGGAAGTTAGTAAAGAGGGTGGGGAAGATCCCGTATTCCTCTTCTAACTTGGTACCTTCAATGGAAGCGGTGCCCATATCCCTAAACATAAGACGAATCTCATTTCGGCCTCCGGATGGTTGGCTATATAAGAGTAGCCCTGGCCTAGGAGATTATAAAGTTTCTCCCATTTGGCCAAAACTTCACCGAGAAGCGTGCGCAGGAGGGGAAGCCATTGTTGTTGAAGCGGCTAAAAAGAGAGTGGATGCAAAAGAGTGCTTAGAAGGTTGGAGATGAAGATATGAAAGCGATAATTGTCTCGGCGTTAAATCCTAATTTAAAGGGCAAGAAAAGCTATAGCAATAATTATTGTGGATGTCGAGTCAATTATCCGGGTAAAACTACGGACGTTTCATCCGTGAATCACGGATCTACCATCTCGAGCCTCATAAATCCGAAAAAGTTACGAAAAGATTTGAGGACGCCACCATGTTGAAAACCGAGTGGGAGACAAGCATACTTTTCGGGAAAAGAAACAAGCAATTCTTGCGGAGCCACGTTAGTTACTCGGGTAAAACTACAGGGCGTTTCGTTCATTGGATCCTGGATCTATCGTCAATCCGTGATCTCGAGCCTCACAAATCCGAAAAGTTACAAAAAGAGTTGAGGACCCCACCATGTTGAAAACTCGAGTGGGAGACAAGCATACTTTTCGGGAAAAGAAACAGCAATTCTTGCGGAGCCACGTTAGTTACTCGGGTAAAACTACAAGCGTTTCGTTCATTGGATCCTGGATCTATCGTCAATCCGTGATCTCGAGCCTCACAAATCCGAAAAGTTACAAAAAGAGTTGAAGTCCCACCATGATTGAAAACCGAGTGGGAGACAAGCATGGTTATCAAGAAAAGAAAATCGGTGCGAGTGGATTCGGGGTCCCATCACGTTGAAAAAATAAGGCAAAGCGGAAACACGAAATCTTGGGAAAAACGTCGGCTTAGTGATTTTCATCCGCGTTTAAAGGGAGGCTTTGGAACATACCCGATTACTCAAAAGAATTTGGAGAGAGTAAGCATACATCGGAGAATAGAGTGAACAAAAGGCGGTAAGAGGTATTTCAATCCAACATGTTTAGAGGCCATCAAGCACTTCATCGGAGGCAACCAACCTAGACATCCCCGAAAGCGAACCGCTGGATTTCGAGACCGGATCCAACGCCGAAGCCGTAAAACCCAACTCTCTCGGCGATGAAATTCAAGATTTCGACAAAGAACAACAATGGCTGGCAAACGCAAATAACCCCTTAAAAGAAAATATCAAATCAAAGTGCTCGAAGCCGCCTTCAAGGAGTGCTCTTACGTGAATAGGAGACGCAAAAATGAATTGAGCCGGATGATAGGAATGGAGCCCTTGAAGGTCAAGTTTTGGTTTCAAAACAAGCGGACCCGATTGAAGGTTAAAAATGAAAGTCATGAACTTACGTTTCGAGGGAAGAAAGTGAAAAGCTTCGAGAGAGAACAAGAGGTATAGGGATGCTATCAACACCGCTGTTTGCCATGTCCGTAGCGGCCCCATCTCCTTTGGTGACATGTCCCTCGATGAGCCACATCTCGAGCATTGAAAATGCTCATTCACCAGTTCATCCCCGTGAGCAAGTTCTCGTACAATCCGATTTCGTTGGAGATACATCCCGAAAGTCGGTCTTGCAGAGGCAGAACCGATGCCCTTCGAGGGAAGAGACATGCATCACTACAATTGGAGTTTCCTTGATGTCACAAGCCAGCCAATTCAACGCCGATGGAACTCCGAATGTGTAGCCTACATGAAGCTTTAGTTTTTTTTATTATGGGCTCTCAAAATATCTCTTCTTTGAGCATTACTAGCCACCCTTACGAATCCTCAAGAGAAGTAGTGACATGTACGAATGAATGTACTTGTTTGTTACAAAATCCCCATGTGAGACATTCTTCTTTTAATCCGGGGCAAAGAACAGTCACTATCCACGAACATCATCATGTTTAAATGCGTGAATTCCTCGCGATTTGACTAAGCATTGAAAACCTTCACGTAAGTAAATGCGAAAAGATTTGAGGAGGGAAATAACTGCCTCGTTAGTGGAGAAAGCGAAAAGATTTGAGGAGGGCAAATAATCGCCTGTTCGTAGGAAAAGCGAAAAGATTTGAGGAGGGCAAATAAGCGCCTCGTTCGTAGGGAGGAAGCGAAAAGATTTGAGGAAGGAAATAAGCGCCTCGTTCGTAGGAGGAAGCGAAAAGATTTGAAGAGGGAAATAACCGCCTCGTTCGTAGAGAAAGTAAAAAGATTTGAGGGCTCCTCCATATCGGAAAAGTAAAAAAGAACGACGGATTGAGCGGGGAGGTAAGAGTTATTACGAAATGGATTCAATGCACTAGGACCGAAAAGGAGAGAAAAGTCGCATGCGAGACTAACAGATCGTAAAACGTTTATAAAGAACTTGAAGTCTCCATGCACCTCCGTAACTCGTCACGAAAGGCCATCGTCGCTTTTGTCTTTGCAAGTCCAAAGAACATCTAAAGCCCAGTCTCTAGTCGAAACACCCATTTTTCGGTCTACATATGGAAGGTTTTGAAAGGAAAATAAGTATGCGTCCATTCCAGCGGAAGTATGGGAAGTTTCCTATCCCGAGGATCTGCGAGTCATGGCCATTGATGGTAACCCCGTTTCCCTCTCGATCCTCGTTGCCATTGAGAAAGTGCATGTATAGGATTTCACTTATGTGAAAGCAACGGAGCCTTAGAGGAGCCGAGAGACAAGACAAATATGATTTTGACATCGTCGCCACAGCCATGGTAGGGATCGATATGGACGGTCTCGTCTCTTAAAGATCATTGATTCCGAGTTGAATATACCGGTCATCGTCACATCGCAAGTGATGATCGAGATTCATAACGAGGGCCATATTGCATGGTGCTCGTGGCATCCTAAAGAAGCCGGTTCTGCGTTCGAGTGCTCCAAAACATTTGGCAAGATTGTAAGGAAGCAATTACTCGAACAAAAGAACTATGGCCAAGCCGCCTACGACGATTTTGTCGGAAAGAAAAGGCCCCTTTGGTCCGCCGAGCTTCATTCTATATTCATCGAGGCGTTCGACGCCTAGGAATCAATTCAAGCACGACCAATGGCCGTACTCAAAATGATGAATGTAGACGGACTCACCCTACGAAGTGTCACAAATCACCTTCACGGATTTAGAGAAAAGTGAAGAAGCACGATGTAGCTTGGAACCAAGGCGACCGGAGTAAAGTTGATTTGGAAGATCAATCCCGGGAAAACCTACGGAGCAAAAAGTACCCGACCACTTCCCAATCAAGAATACCGGCCATACCGACCTTCCGCTGGTGGTTCTAGCAGGACCGGTTGATCATCCCTACGAGTTCCCGAGCGACGGCGGAGGCTCAAGCTCAAGGAGTCGACCGTTCACCGCAAAAACAAAGTAGAAAATGCGTCGCAGTGTTAGCAAGTAACAATGCCCAATTCGAGTATCAATCAAAAGGTTACTTTGATGATGAGCTCACCGCCTTGGTCGCCGGTCGGAGCTAAAGGACCTCCGGAGTTGTGATCCGAAGCAAGTGACTATGGATCCTCAAACAACGATCGTTGGTGTATGATCCAAGACAAAATCAGCCGATCATTAGAATGGCCAAGAAAAGAGGTGGAACCAATCTCACATGAATACTCCTTTAATTCCATGTATAGTTCCCTGCGTGGGATACTTTTACTTTCTAGTTGTCTAGAATTAAAGGGCGAATTTTCTCCTCTCTTATCAAATGCGTAAGTTCCTTATTAAGCTAGGCTTGTTGCAAATCAATTTGTGGACGACGCCCGAACGCCCATAAAGAGAGATTCCGAATAGCCTTACTTGGGAGAATGCAAGGAAAAGACCAAGCGAGGCTCAAAGATGGGTAACTCCGTATCGTTCCAATTGATTCTCACTGTTTCAAACTCTAAGTTAAGCTTATTTTATTCTCGACGGTGGATTGCCAATCGCTTTGAGAACAATATAACAAAAGCGAACCACCCGTGGACGCCAACAACACCGCAAAGATAGTGGTTGGGGAATGACAGGTGGTCCGAGGCGCCCGGGTCGATCCCGGGATTTGGCATCAATGTACAAAGATTAATAAAAACTTTTTGCTTCGCAGATCGAAGCTCAGCCTGACGGTTATAGAACCTGGAGAGATGACATTCGGACATACAATCCGATCCGGATGAATCGATCTTTTCAATTCAAAGTTCGCGAGGAATACGTACATGGGTAAAGTGGTATCGTTTCAATTCTTTTTAGAACATGAGGACATACATTGATGCTTTCCCTTTGATTTTTACGGGGTTCACTACTCGTCCAAACAGAGAAGTATCCCTTCTCCATGAAAAATTAATGAAATGAGAAATTCTTGGAGCCTTTGACAATCTCATGTCTCGAAGCGGACAATGAAGTTTTGCAACGCATTTGCATGAACAGGGCAACTCACGATCATGCCCCTAAGAAATTTTTTATGTACTTGCGAACTTTGTCCGCCAAGATAAAAAGTTGCTGCATTTTATATGCTCGAAAACACTCATACACCGCATAGTTTTGCGCATGATTGTTCCTCATGTTTAATTTACCAACTCGAATAAGGAACATGAACTACATAAGATACATCGAATGTACGAAGGGGGCATGACAGATGATGAAAGGCAATCCTTTCCCAAACACCTCCAATTTTTTCAAAGCGAGATGAACGATGGCTAAATTCCGCACTCCCCAAGGTAAAGAGTTTTCTCGCGAAAGGTACGATAACCGAAGTGATGGAGGCATTCATTTCTCTACCCTAAACACTACAAGTTATCCGTTGATCAACCCATTTGAGCGGAGATTTCACTTCCACAACCCTGTCAAGAATCACCCCACATTGGGGCAAAACAGAGGTAATTCCATCAGCATCACGAGACAAATGGTTAGAAATCTTCTTGCTTGGACTAACATCAATCTTCGGGTGGTTCTTTGCATTGTACTTGCGCTTTAATTCAAGTGCCTTAGGGTGACGAAGAGCATTTCTTTTTCTATCCCACACATCTATATCCATTTGCACAATCCATTTGAGCCGCAAATTCGTTTCTAAAAGCCCTCATTGGTGATCATTGTTGTCCCAAAGCAAATATGGTCTATCTTTGAGTAGAAGGACCGAAAAGTTGGATCAATAGGAAATCTCCCAATGAACTCATCAAGATGCAATAGTAAAAAAGAGTTGGGAGTAAAAAAAAAGGGAGAAGAAAGAGGAAAAGCTGATTCCACAAAAACTCCCTGGGCATTAAAAAAAAAAGCAAAGTGCCTACCAAAAGCAAGGCCAATGCCATTTCAATTCATTGTTCATTTGTAGAATATTTCGAACTTGAATGCACAATTTTCCCGTATATCCTAAAAGGGTTGAAGAAAAATCTCCATGAAGTGTCAAATTGCAAATACAATCTTCGGGCTCATACCATCCTCGAGCAATGATGGTATCATAGAAGGCCACGATCGGTGACAAGATTGTAATGATCACCAACATCAAGCCCCTTCTCAAATATCTTCCGAGCCAAAACGAACCCTTTCGTTTCTCGGTCCCCAAATCATTACCTCCATTACAACCCTTTAAAAGCCTTTTTCGACTAGGGCACTTGAATTAATGTGGAGTTCAATGATTTTAAGCATCACTCGAAGAAGTTCGAGCAAGATTATTTCTCTCTCATTTTTGCAGGGGTTCTTGACTTGTAAACCCGGCAGAGATGACGAAGAAATTCATTTCAAGCACTCTTGACTCAACTAGAGTCCCCTTTGTAAACCTTTGACCTAGCCCTCATTACGGTCCTAATCAAGACCTCCGGGATCGGCTCGGTCGTATCAATTGCGAGATTACTCGGATCCTTATCGAATGCGATGATGGAAAGATTGAGTGATTTCTTTTGAATCCTGGCAGATGGATAAATAACTTTTCTTGAGAGTGAGAGAAAACCCTTTCGGATCGAAGTCCCCCATTCAAGCTCACATTCGAGGTATTCATAATGTGAGAACATCCCCTGGACAGGATTGATAATGCAAACTTGATAGAATGGTTATGCATAAACCATGGTATGAGTGATTGCATTATACACATGTTATTTCTAATCATTGCAAGCTCGGTAAGAAAGTTTTGCATGAACTCATTATTGAATATGTTTGCGCATGTTACCTCCGACATTCTATGATGGGTAATACATTCTCGATGTTCGATGTCCCTCCCAAGGTCTCGAAATTCATCCAAGGATTATTGAATGAGCAAGTTCTCCGGGCAAATGCTTACCATGTACGGTACGAGCGATCTGTTTCGTTCTTTGATTAATCGTTCGGAGAACCCAGGTAAGTTTTCTTCGAACCCATTTTCAAATTAACAACTCCTCCGATGATAGTTGTTACGACTCAATTCGAGCAATATGCCTCTCCCGTTAGGTCGTGTAGACATATGCACCGGCGATCTTGACATCTTATCAAATCATGACGACGTAGCTCTTATGATTTCGGTCTCGCATCACGAAGACATATGCACCGGTGATCTTGACCTTTAGTCGGCTCATAATGACATAGCTCTTATGATTCTCGGCTCCTTTATCAAATCACGAAAACATAAGCACCCGTGATTTTGATCCAAACCAAATCATAACGACGTAGCTCTTAAGATTTTGGTTCCCTTTGTCGATCACGAAGACATATGCACCGGTGATCTTGACCTTTAGTCGGCTCATAATGACATAGCTCTTATGATTCTCGGCTCCTTTATCAAATCACGAAGACATAAGCACCCGTGATTTTGATCCAAACCAAATCATAACGACGTAGCTCTTAAGATTTTGATTCCCCTTTGTCGAATCGTGAAGACATATGCACCGGCGATTTCGGCATTTAATCAACTCACAACGACGTAGCTCTTGTGAACTTGATTCTACTTCTTTCGATTCACAACGACGTAGCTCTTGTGATCCGGAAGGATACACATATCTTGCGTTGTCTCACATTAGGGAGAAGTCTCGATAACGAGATAGGCCAAATACCTTAAGGTCCTCGTGTTTGCAAGAAACTTGGAAATTAAGGGAATCA
This sequence comes from Rhodamnia rubescens, assembly GCA_021437795.1. Classification (NCBI taxonomy): domain Eukaryota; kingdom Viridiplantae; phylum Streptophyta; class Magnoliopsida; order Myrtales; family Myrtaceae; genus Rhodamnia; species Rhodamnia rubescens. The sequence continues at coordinate 1,587,586 of JAILYA010000023.1, forward strand.
CCAACTTATGAGGTATTTGGTAAAACAGTATTCTCGTATGCGATCCATGTGAGTTTCTCTAACATAGAAAAGAGAAATTATGACACATGTTATTTACGATCTTGCATATCATGCATCACTTCATTACATAAAAAATGGGATTAAAACTCCCGCCAAAAAAGTTCATCCATCATTTGCACTATCAAAATTTAGGGTTCAATTTTGTCTTTGAGCGGAACCTCTACGAGCCTCCACTCAAAGAGGGGCACTGTTGACGCCTAAATTTTGACTAATATATATTTTGCATAAAAATTAGAACTAATTTTAGTTCTAAACAAAAATCATCTCACATACTCATTTAGCATTGGCATACATTTTGAGCTTAATTTAACAAGGGTCCGGACTAGGCATGCGGTGGAAAAATGCATCAAGAAGATTTGGGCTTGAAAGAAATATTTTCTCGTGGATCGTATTGCAAATATTCGAACTTCGGGGATCAGATTGCAAATACTCGAACTTCGGGACCGTATTGCAAATACTTGAAACTTCGGGGACCGCATTGCAAATACCAAAAGAAGATGGGGAAAGGAAGATGGTGAAAGGAAGATGAAGAAGAGGAGATGAAAATGGAAGATGGAGAAAGGAAGATGAAGATGAAGAAGAGAATATGAAAATGGAAGATGGGGAAATGAAGATGAAGAAAAGAAGATGAAGATGAAGAAAGGAAGATGAAGATGAAGAAGAGAAGATGAAAATGGAAGATGGAGAAATGAATGTGAAGAAGAGAAGATGAAGATGAAGAAGAGAAGATGAAGATGGAAGGTGGGGAAATGAAGATGAAGAAAAGAAGATGAAGATGAAGAATGAAGGATGAAGAATTTTGCCTATAAAAGAGAGAGAGTTTTTTTTTGGAGTGAAAGAGAATTGAGAGAGTTTTTGAGAGAAATTCTTTAGAGAGGAAAAAGAGAATTCTTGAGAAAAATTTTGAGAGAGTTTTGAGAGGGCTTGAGTGTTTTGAAGCTCGGTGCTACCATTGCCAATTTCTGCACCCATCAACACAAGCTACAAGTTCATCACCATCGTTCAAGCTCGCCGCAAAAAAGGAAAGCTAAGTGATTTCCCAACTTCCTCTAAGTTCGGATACAAATTAGCCCGATTTTCTACACTCGATTTTCTCTACGTTTTTATGTTAAATAACATCCGCATATCAACGATGAGACATCAATTGTACAAGAATAGAAGGAGAGCAAAAAGGAAAAAATATCAATGCCCGATTGCAGCCTAATGGAATTCTAGCGAGATGAGAAAGAAGCAAGGAGAGATAGGACCAAGAGATTTCTCGGTCTAACGAGTCACCAAATCGGTCCAATGATCAAGACAAGCCCGGAGCATAAGTTTGGTGCACGAGTTCAAATTGGGAGTAATCTTGAACTTATTTCATCATAATTCCATGTAATTTTTTTATTTCAAACAAATGTCAAGAGAAGAAAAACCCAAAAAAATTGATTCTTTGATCTTCAAGTAGAATTCATCAAATTTGTCAAATCCATTATTTTTTTCATGAATTTTAAGGTACCGAAAGGGCATTAGTTGTAATTAATGTAACCAAGTCCCCGGACTCTTAATCTCTGGTTCGCGAAATAAGATAGTCTTCTCCCGCTATTTTATTTAGGTTTCTAATCGACCTACCAAAAATGATTAGTGGCGACTCCAAATTCAAATCACATTGCATGTTAATCATTCGAACCTTAAGTTGCGATTTGGTATGGACTTGGGAGAGTCCGAGTTAGGTTAGTTAATTAATTAACCCGATAATCCATTACCGAAAAAGATAAATTTGTTTATTTTTTTTTTAGGTCGCGACCGCCTACACGTCGTCCTGATCAGACCTTTGGACAGCAGAACACGAAACACCAAACACCGAGGAACAATTCGATTCTGCAAGCTCATCATCATCATTGTCGGATGCCGCGCCATGTATAGAGGGTCGAGCCCCATCTCATTCACGAAGATGTCCATCACCCCTTTGATTTTACTCTCCGACATCGACATACACCACGGGTTCCTCCTAAAAGCCAAGACAACGTTGTCCTCGGACCAACCCCACTTGCCAAAAGCATCGATCTTGCTCCTCCATTTCGACTTGTTCACTCCCCTGATCACCTTCAAAGCCAGCATGAAATTCGTCCTCAAAGGATCGAAACCCATCGCCTTCACCCGACTCACCGCCTCGTCAAACTGCACCTCCGATGTTAACAACGTGCCCGGATGGAACAGGACTAACCACCTAATCTTCGCCTCAGGCACTCCACAATCCCTCAGAATCGCAATGCTAGGAACAAGCAGCGTTTTAGGGTCATTATACAAAATCCTCGGCTTCTTGTTGATGCATTTTATGGCCTTAGCGTCGGATTGAAGCAAACCGCTTATGTATTCAAAAGTGGGTATCAAGTGATTGTCTAGGCTCCTGGTCAGAACCGCCGGAAGTGCGACAACGAGTTTGACCAGCTCTTGATCCGAAATGCCTCTAGAGCGTAAGAAGTCGAGCTTCGTCAAGAGTATATCTGGGCGCGAGACAAGCATCTTGGGGTATCTCCTAAACACGCACGAGATTTGAGCCCGAGACATACCTCGGTTCCTGAAGACCTCGAGGACCGCATCTGGCCTCGACGGGTTCGCGAATTGCACGATCTTGGAGGCGGAGAGAGCGGATTCCGGAGACAGCCCGCAATAGTCGATGAGGTAAGAGACCGTGAACGAGTCCCCTCCTTCGAGGAACTCGAGACCGGCCTGAGCAGTAGTCGGTGGAGAGCTTGAGCTTGTTGTGGAAGGGAAAGGGAACCGAAGAAGCCCCGAGTCGAAGGAGGGCTTCGCGAGCGAGACGGAGCATGGGCTTTGAATCCGGCGACGGACGGCGAGAACCGGCACGAGGACGATTTTGATTCTGCTCTTTTCGACGAGCTGACCCAGATGTTGCTCCTCGTCCTACGGTTATGCGTCGTCGTTTTTTGCCCACATCGGGTCATGCCTCGAGCCGGCAAATTTCAAATAGGGTTTCGAATCTCTCTCGTCTTCTCAAAAGATCGTACAAGGAGAACTTTGTCTTAAATTCAGGCCAGAAGCGATTTATTTACTCTCAAATAAGGGCCTAACTCGCCGACCAACCAAATCTTCGCCCGTCGGCGAGCACATGCATCTCATGTACTGATGATTTTCGCAACGCCATCAGAGACATGCACATTCAAAAGCATTTCTTTCCTTTGGTTTTCGTTTTCACTGTTCATCGTCTTCTTCGTTCGTCCTCGTTCTTGAACATTTCAGAATCATGACAAGCGATTGGCTCATCGGAGAAATATAAAAATGTTTACAAAATATAAGAATGTTGTAAAAAATTGTTCTGTCGGCGTCGATCGTATCACGTGTGATGGTTAACGTTCACATCGGCGATTTTCCGGCCTAAACGGCCGGATAGATTCAATTGACAAAATTAAAAGATTTAGAATTAAATTGACAAAAAATATAATAGATTTATGACTTTTTAGATAATTTTTCTCTAGATTTTTCGGTAGTTTTAGTTTTATTTGGGTATGTCAAAATCTTTTAGTTATGTGTGTTTGCTTTGGCTCCGGGAAAATCTTTTAATTATGTGTGTTTGCGTAGTAATGAATGATACGGATTTTTAACTCTAATGTTTCTTTTTCCGAGATCATCGTTTCCAAAAAGTCATAAACCTATTCTATCGTACGGTGGCTAATGAAATTATAAACTTTTTAATTTAGTCATAAACCTTTTGACGATTCTTCAATATAATCATTCCAACTAATTTGATCACAAATTGCTGATGTGGAGAAGGGTCTTCCTACGTGGCACGATCACTATTCAGCAATTTCCGGTCGAATTGACCGGTGGGACCACATGAAAACATATCAAAATGTTTAAGACTAAATTCGCCAAATTGAAGAGTTCATGACTGAATTGATCACTAAAATAATAAGATTTAGGATTAAATTGATCAAATTAAAAAATTTATACCGAATTGATCGTCATACAATAGATTTATTGCATTTTAGATGGATTTTCCCTGTTCTTTGCTCCTTAAATCTATTATGTGTGTAGTTATCTTTGCTTCTCTTTGGGTCTAAAATCACGGCCCATTATCAATCGAGCGCGCAGCCACAAATCGCACGGGAAATGAACTCGGCTTCAGCGAATTCGACCCGAACGGGCTCGGAGGCGAAGTGGAGACCCACGATGATCAAGTGATCACCATCGACTCTCCACGAGTCTTTCGTCTTTGATTCCATTCTACGATCCAATTTCTACACTTTAAATTCCACGAAGAGTGCGTCTGTTCGAGTGAAAGTATTTCTCGAGAATTAATTTTCTCGAGCTTTCATTCGTTAGGTACGCCAAAAATGATCCGGTCAAGCGGAGAACACTTGTCGGTCAATGGAAAATCCGTGCATATAATTAGAAAAATAAATTCCTAAATTTAAAGAGGTGAAACCATTTTTCGAAATTACTCATCTAAATTTTTTCTAATATTTTTATTATATTTTTTTATTTTTTATTTGTTATTTATGTTTTTTATTTTTTGTTTTCCTTCTTGCTCCGCCGGTCGCCGGGCCTCGGCTACGGCCGGCGACCGACGACACGAGGTCGAGCCTTCGCCGGAAATTAAGCAAAACTAACTATTTCCCCGAAAAATGATTCCCCCGAAACTAATTTTCTATTATCATGAAATTGTCCAGACATCACAAAAAGCCTTCGGTCAAAAATAACGAAATAAAGGAAAACTAATCCATTTTCCTGAAAAATCAATTTTTTCGGAAAGTATTTTCCCATTCTCGTGGAACTAAGAACCGATTTCGGGCGCTCTCTGATCTGCTGAAGTCCGAGATGATCTTGGCCAGTATCGATCTTCGCCGATAGCCCTAGATCGAGCCTTTGCCGCAGTCCGCGTTGACGTGGTCGGGAATTAGCGGAGATATATTTCCCTTCGTCGAGTTTTGCAGGAATCAATTACTGCTAAACTGAGAAATGCATAACATCCTATGCACGTCATGAAAAACTATAAATCGAATTAATATAGACAGTCAACAAGTTGTCGTTGATGAGTCTTGCTCAGGAAATTCAAATGATACTCGTTCAACCGAAAATGCGTTTTGCACTTCCTTCATGAAAGATCACGTAGTTAGTTATTCAACCATACGTAGTCATGCAACAAAACTTCATCCTTTCATAATGATATTTTCAAAGTTGTCCCTTGAAAGTAGGACTCTAGCGGTGATGGAATTTCCTTTTGGTTTAATGGAAAATTTGATTTTTTTTTTTTTATATTTCCGGCCCGAACGCGGAAGATGATAGACTCGAGATATCTCCATTTGGACATGTTCTCGTCGAACCTAAGTAAATCCTTAAACCGTTTCATCTCGAGGCTTTGTCTTAGCCTCGGGATTCCTTGAACGTGAAACACATAGAGGGTATTCCCCGCCATCGGTAGAAGAAAAAAATACGATTGGCAATTGAGGTGTTGGCAACGAGGGGTGCGGGCGTGCGGGCATCGACACGTAACAAGACTTCGTCCTTTCTAATAATATTTTCAAATTGTCCGTTGAAAGTAAGATTCTAGTGGGGATGGAATTTCCTTTTGATTTAATGGAAATTTTGATTATTTTTTTGGTCCGAACGGGGAAGATGATAGACGAGATATCTCCATTTTGAGATCTTACGTATACCGATTGTCAATGAAAGACGTATTAGCATGTGTAATTCTCATTGGTTGAAATTTTCTCATTTTTTTTTGCTTTTCTCCTTTTGCTCCTTGACTTTTCTTTTTCCCCATCCCATTTGTTAGAATATCGACATAATAAGCCACGTTTGATCAAGCGATTTAAGTTTTTAATATAATCGACAGATGATCTTGTAAAATCTCACATAGTATTAAAAAAAGAGGTCTTTGGTTCGACTCTTCCAGCTCCCTATTTGCCCCCAAACCCCTACCCCAGTCGCTCCCTCTCTACATTGTTGTCAATTATACATATAGGATATAGGGTCTTCGATCATCGATGGCAACCGTCTGAATCTCTAGAATTATAAGTAAAGAGATGGTCTTAATCAAAGGTGTCGATTCTCGAAAAAGAGGGAACGAGTTGTTAGGGCAATTAGTTTCGGTCCGGTCCAATCCCCCCTAGGAACCGGGAACCGTACTAGACCGAACCGGGCATTTCAATGAAACCGTTGGATCATTAGTAGAGGTGAGCAACACGGATTTTAATTTTAATATATAGTTAAAATTAAATTTACATTAAAATAAATAAAAATAACGGTAGATTATTAAGTTTATATTTAAGTGACAAAATAAATAAATAAAAAATAATTGGTCGAGTCGGGGTGGTAACTGGGAATCGGATTGAAAATCACCGATTCTAATTTTATGAAATCGGGAGCCGAACCAAACCATCTGATTCAATCGGTTTGTCTTGCTTACCCGTAGAGTCGACGTCAAGGCAAGACACCCGTGTACTCTTGTCTACGGTTTGTCTTGCGAGGGCAGTGGTTGACTGGTGTGTCGCCAAGCTAAGGGTTAAGGAAGGAGAGAGCGAGAGTTTTAACATTGGCGATTTGGATTTAGCTTTCTATGTGTACTGTTTTTTTTTTTTTTTTTGGGTAATACATTGTTTTGGATTTTTTTGTTTTTGTTTTGGTCAGAGGCTCAGCTAAGTTGAGCTGATTGAAAGTTGTCTAATTTCTTTTTATATGAATAACATATCCGGACTCTTTAAACTCCTGACCAACCGTCACAAGGTCCGGTAGTGCCCCATGTTGATAATTATTAAAGATTAGTAAAGTGTGTTTGCTTTGGGAAAATCTTTGTGATAATATTTATGGCAAAAATTTTCAAGAAAATGTTTTCCCGCTTTTCTAGTTAGGGAATTTATCTTCCTAACTTTAATCATGCGTATTTTCTTCAACCGTAAGTGAATTTTCGTCGTTAGGTCATTTTAAGCAAACCAAACACGTGAAAATCTAGAAAATTAATTTGCGGAAATTTGTTTCGCTCGAACAAACGCACCCTAAATTTGTGCTCCCCATGTGTCCCTAAGAGAATGTGTTGATATACCGAGTCGAATCCAGTTTGGCTGAGTTTTTCATCGATCGCGAGTTTGATTCGGGTCACGCACAAGCGAAAAAGAAAGTTATCCTGCGTTGGGAGTAACTTGAGAAGCACTCCACCACAAAAAATACAATGACTATGCCATTAATACCATCTTTCCTTTTGAAAAAAAAAGGATTAATCCACGAAAAATTTCAAACCCAGTATATTTGTAATAAATTTATCCAAAATTATTTTTTAACAATGAAAAACCTCAAACTGCTACACTTGTGACAAATTTACCCTAAGCTATTTTTTTTTACAATAAAAAGTTATAAAATTGTACACCGGTGACAAATTTATCTCAAATTAATTCTTTTGATCATGAAAAATCCTAAATTGGTACGTGTGTAACAAATTTACCCTTCATTAAATTGGGTTAATACCACGAAAAATCTTCAAATTGATACACCCGTGATAAACAGAGGGTGAAAATCTTAAAGTGGTATACCCATAAATTATCGCGTCCATCTAATTTAGCAATTTTACCGTTAAATTTAACGAAAACTAACGGAAGATAAATTTATCATAAGTGTCTTAGTTTGAAATTTTTCGTGATAAAAAAATAGTTTGGAATAAATTTATCACAGATGTATCAATTTGAATTTTTCGTGGTATTAACTCAAAAAAAATATACCATCTTTCCCGAAAAAGAAGACAGATCCCTATTCCCCTTTACAGTAGGGGAGCGACCCTCATTGGCGAAATGACGGATCTGTCCAAGCATCGGGCCCAGATCTTCGGACACGCAGACAGAAGACAAGGCCATTTCCGACATTCCACGAGAACCCCAGCCCCCAACCAGAACAGCCAACAGCTCGTTGGTTACCAGTTCTAACTCACAGACTCGTTCATTAAAAAAAAACCAAAAAGAGAGAAGTAAAATTTCGATAAAGTAATAAATAACCGATCCAGCAGGTCTACTGCTAATTTTTTTTATATATTTATTTTTAGGGAACACCTCCTAAAATTTGGCGCGTACGTAAACCACCACCACGTCCTCCTCCCCACCCCACCTCCCCACGCGCGCACGAGTGTGGAAAGATCACAAAAACGAAGGGGAGGGGGGGCCTTCGAAAGAAAAAAGGGAAACCCCGGAAAAGGCTCGTCATAAAACTGAAGGAGCAAACACAGCATCAGAGTGACGAGAGAGAGAGAAGAGAGAGAAGAGAGAAGAACCCACAAAAACCAAAACCAGAACCACCAAAGGAGGGGGAGAGAACACAGTCCTTGTGTGCTTGAGGAGAGAAGCAGAAGCTGAAGCAGAAGCAGAGCACAGAACCGGCCAATCCCTCTCTCCTCTCTGTCTCTTTCCCTATTCTGTCTGTCTGGGTCTCTCTCTGCGGGTCTGTCTGCGTGTGAAAAGCAGTAATTCTTGGAGAGAGAGGGGAATTTAAAGGCCACCCATTTGATCGGAACCCGTTTCTTGCGCCAGCTGAGGAGCACTTTTGCCACTTAGTGTCGTCTCTCTCTCTCTCTCTCTCTCTCTCTGCTGGGTCTGGTTTCTTGAAGATCGTCCTTCGTGTCCGTACAATGGATGGGTACGCTGGGGCCCACGAGGGCTCGCGGTCGGATCCTTCGCCGGAGTGGCCCGACGACTCGGGAGCCGAGACGGGCCTCGAAGGTGAGCTCTGTCTCCGCTCTGCATTTCGGGTCTCAGTGGGAGGGGTGAGAGGGAAAAAGTTTGGATTTTTGTGATCGGGGTGTGAGTGCGTTGGGAGGATGGGAAATGGGGGTTTGATCCTCGATTGCGACAAAAATGCAGGGCCTATGTGGCAGCTGGGATTGGGGGGCGGAGGCGAATCCGACCCGGCTTACCCGGAGAGGCCCGATGAAGCCGATTGTATCTACTACCTCAGGACTGGTTATTGCGGGTACGGCGCGAGGTGTCGGTTCAATCATCCCCGTGATCGGAGCGCGGTAACTCTGTTTGGAATTTGCTTTTTGTTGCCATTTATGGTCTTTCAGCTTTGATTTTCGGCTTTCCTACGTGATCACTTGGCTTTGTGAAGCCACTTTGGGGGCGATCTTGTAGTTTGGGGTTATTACTATAATTGATAAGGTGGGATTGTCCATTTTTGTCGAACTTACTAAATTTGATTTTATTGGCGATGGATTTGAAAGTGATCAAAGCATTGTTAGAAGATCTATATGGCTTCGTACAGAGGTGATGACCCCTATAGGTTTGGTGATTATTGCTATTGAAATGCGGATGTCGAATGCTGCGCAGGTCATAAGAGCGACAGGAGGTGGTGGAGCAGAGTACCCAGAACGATCAGGCCAGCCGATCTGCCAGGTATTCATATACGATCATTTCACTTGTTTAATGTTGCACAACTTAGTTTTCACTAGGAACAATGTCGAAACTCTTTCAGCTCATTCGTTTACAATGTTGAATGATATCTCTTGGTCTTGTTTCCAACAGCCTTTCTTCTTCTTTTTTTTTTTTTCTTCTTCTTCTTCTTCTCATGTCTGACATAGTTTATATTTTGTTTTTGCAGTTCTACATGAGGACGGGTACATGCAAGTTCGGTGCGTCCTGTAAGTACCACCATCCTAGGCATGGTGCTGGTTCCAGTAGTCCTGCACCGCTAAATTACTATGGTTACCCCTTTCGTCCGGTCTGTATTTGAATGCAGCTTAAGATCCTAGTTCTCACATGAGCTGGATTTACTCATGCTCACTGAACAGCATCCACGATTGTATGGCAGGGTGAAAAAGAGTGTTCCTACTACGTGAAAACTGGACAATGCAAGTTCGGTGCAACATGTAAATTTCATCATCCACAACCAGCGGGCGTACAAATTCATGCGCCATCACCTATCCCTGTAACTGTGCCTTCATCGTATCCAGCAGTGCAATCACCATCTGTTCCGTCATCGCAGCAGTACGGGGTAGTCATGGCCAGGCCTCCTTTGGTTCCCTCATATGTACAAGGCCCTTATGGTCCTATGCTGGTTTCTCCGAGCATGGTTCCATTTCCAAGCTGGAATCCTTATCAGGTTGGTTGATGAAATCCATTTTTCTCTCACTTGTGTCTAGATCTAAGCACATTTTAATCAGTTATCTCGCTTGCTCAGGCACCTGTGAGTCCATTAGCCTCTTCCAGTCCTCAAGCTGGTTCAGGATCAAGTTCTATTTATGGGGTAACGCAGTTGTCTCCTTCTGCACCGGCTTTTCCGTGGCCTTATCAACCTTCGCCTTCGTCTCTTGGCCCTTCAGTCAATGGCCGGAGGGAGCAATCATTTCCAGAAAGACCTGGGCAACCTGAATGCCAGCATTACATGAGAACAGGGGACTGTAAATATGGATCGTCATGTAAATACCATCATCCACAGGACATGAATGCGTTGAATGTAAATATTGTTCTTAGCCCCACTGGTCTGCCAATTCGTCCGGTAAGAATCTCATTCCTGCTTTCTGTCTTAGCTGAGATTTCTACGAGAAGTATGGACAAAGTTATATTCAAGATTGAAAAACAGTTGTGGCTAATGGTGAATCAAGTCTCCTGGATGATTCATTAAGTTTCTTTCTGAAAGAGGAATTGTGGGCATTGAATTAGTGCATACAGATTTGCTAAGTTGGCTATACAAATAGGAGAGGGAGGAAAAGAAAACATATGTACAAGTCTGAAAGAGGAATTCCTGTTGCACAGTTTTCTTTTGGCCTCAGGGTAATTCTTGGTCAACCTATTTCTAGTTGGATCTGTAACTTAATATACTGGATGCTTTGAGCTCTAATATAATAAATTTTATGGAATAAGATGGATATAATGGTCTTCCTCTAGTAACTACAAAAACATTCTGTAAACCAGTTAGTGTGTTTAAGCGTAGCTTTAAATCCTTTCTTGTTCCCGTGGGTTTTGTTGGATGTTTAATTATGAAATATTGCTGCATTTACTTATTAAGAGGTACACTCAACCATCAAAGGACTTGTCAAAATGAATTATGCTTCAGATAAAGATGGGTAGTTTTGGATCACGTATTTCGCCCTTGCCGAGTCTTTTGGCCTTTTGAAACTGTTTGAATTGTTCATCGAAGTGTGGGTGCCTAGGGAGCTAAAGATGATGGAATTGTTTCCGCTGTATACTTGTGGACAATATGCCATATTCTTATTTCTGTGTGGCAAATGGACAACATGAAGTAAATTATATATGACCAGTTACACGTTCTCGTGTTTCATGACATTTGAGTACGGGAGATGCTTGCTGCAAGCAATATGTAATTGATTTGCTACTTTTTTTCTGTAACACTTATAGATGTATGCTCCTAATGCATTTGTCAAGTGCTGTTGAAGTTGTTAATGCTACCAAAAAACATAATGTTCTTCACCTTTTCAATGTCTAATTTGTGATTCTTAGGCGATGAGAACATTTGAAAGGTTTAAACTGTTTGATGATCTTCCATTCAAAGTCACTGGCTCAGCTGCAGTTGCAATGATGAAGTTGCTGTAAATTACTTTATGTAACCGATATTTCGAGGGCTATGGTAATCGTTGTCCAAAATTGCTGTTTCTTTTGTTTAGGAGCTGGGATAGGTACTCATATTTTAATAGCATATGATTAGGTATTATTCTCACAATAAACCGTGGCTACTATTTCGAACGTTATCTTTGATATCTTTATAGATCTTTTTGTACTGATTAATTGAAAGGATGCGACAATCAAAGCACATCAGGTACTATATTTTGCGGAAATATCTTGATTGCTATGGTTTATCTGGGTTTTCCACCCAGGTTGCTAATTGTGGAATAAGATGCAGGCCACGGCTATTTGAGATTATTCTTCTTTTTTCTGCCATTTTTCTTTTGCTTCTCGTCTAGTGTGACCAATTGCTAATTATCCGTTATCTTTTTGCTCCCATGAGTTCCGATCAAGCTGCATCTGTAATATGTACTGTGTGTGTACCATTTTGTTCATTCACTGCTATTACTTGTCATTGTGCTTATGGCTCTGAAAGTTACGTATCTACATTAGTCGCAACTGTGAACTTATGTAGCTGTTTCTTTTGCAGGGCGCACCTCCTTGCATGCACTTTGCACATGGAGAATGCAAATTTGGTCTTGCATGCAAGTTCGATCACTCGTTTGCGCCCCTCGGCTACAGTCCATCAGCGTCTTCTCTCGGAGACATGCCCATCACCCCCTTCCCTGCTGGGTATTCCTTCGGAATGCTCGTTCCCTCGTACTCATCTCCAGAGTCGAGGGCCGAAATCATCTCCGGACCCACAGATGATTCTCTGCCCACAAGATCATCCTCAATAACAAGCATGTCGGTTACATCGGTTGGGTCAGCACGTGCAAGTAGTGGACCTGCTCCTTCCCAAATGCATAATCTGAGTTCCGCAATTCCAGCTAGCTGCAACTCCAAAGAGGGTCATAGCACTGGCTAAAAGAATTGTAGCAGGACTTCTCTGGCTCCTCTCTTTGGCCGACCTTCCACGAAGTGAGAACCGTCACAATTTTCTTATGAGTAATTCATCAGATAGGTGACATTATTTCTTTGTAGCTCTTAGGTCATCTATCTGCTCTTTAATAGGGCCGTACCGTAGTCTAGGTTTTAAATAAGACATGGCCAACCTTCAAAGATAAAGCAAAACCCATCTAGTCATCCACCTTCCCTCGCAAATAACTGCGAAAAGTTTCTGCAGTCAATAGCATACCCACCCCGATTCTACACGAGCTTGTTATTTATATCCGATTCTTTCCCTGAAAGGGGAAATTCCGGTCCTTAGGCATTCATTGTGGGAATTGAGTGTCTGCCTATAAGCCTCTCCACTAAGGCAACAAGCTTCAAAGTGAAACTTGAGATACGCTTCATCATTCTGGTTTTCTCTGTTCGTCCTGGGTCCATCTGTCGACCGAGGGCATTGCTGCAATGCAAATTTCTGTAGAGAAGATGTAACCTTTTGGTTTTGTGCCAGTGAAGGATAGACTTGATCCTTTATACTATTTACAATATACGCATACGAGGAATACAATCAAGCTTTGTGATCACTTTACTTTGCGTAACCTCACAAGGTGCATTTTCCTTTATATTTTGATCTATGTTTGTCTCTGTATGTTAAGGGCATCCTTGTGGCTAGAAGGTGGCTTAGAAGGTTTCCTATTCTGCAGTTACAGAACTCCTGAAGGGAATATCATCGCCAGTTCTATCTGGCAGAACTCAAACTGACTTCCGGGTTTTTAGTGTTACCCATGCAAGTATAATCCATGTCTACGTGTCATGTTCAATCACATTTCCGGCGGTTAGAAAAACTTTTGACATTCGGCGAGAATTCGGTCGCAGCAGAGATGAACTTGCTCGCACCTGTGAAGCGCGAAGAAGATTTAATGCCTTCGTACGTGCCATGGGCTGCGACCACGAGCATTCCGACAGAACGTAGCAACTTCTTGAAACTAGCAGGTGCTCTTGGCAGAACAGGGAAGATTCTCTAGCGAAACTGCGTGAGTTTTGGTGACATGCGATCGACCTTTTCGCGAGGAGGGATAACGAGCATGACGATCTCGCGAAAGAAAGAGATGCGTGTAGGTCCAACTAGGAGAAGAGGGGGCATAAAATTGTCGTGGTCCCTATGGTTGAGTTCTAACCAAAAAGAAGTTATGTAAATGAGACATCGAGTGTACATATCTTCCCGCTCGAAGCAGGTGAGATCTCCCAATGTTCACATAAATTAGTAAATTCTTGATGTGATTGATCATATGTCTACCTAACCATCACATATTGAGAGGAATCAGTGGCTAACAATTTTCCCTTTTTTGGCTGAAAAATCCTGTCTTTCACAATCAAGAAAGCCAAGACATCAATCGATTTTTCTTGTCTGGACATCGGATATGGACTGGTAGGAACCAAATCAAAAATGCGGAAAGCTCAAATTTTTAAGGAAGATTAACAAAAACATTGCCTTACTCTTCATGCCTCTACTTTTTTGTAATGCATTTTCCAAGCCTCTAAATAATAGCCCATCATGGAAAGAAAGATCGAATTTTAACCCTATTTTTCTCAAGTTTCTCGAAAACCCCGGTCTCTCCGTTCACCACCGTTAGCGACGTTATCGTCCATCCTCTTTAACCTTTGATTGTGCCGCAGTCCACAGCCATGGTGCACATCATCTCCGATCGACGCATCCCTCGTTCCGGTGCAGATAGCATTTTCCTAAATAAAGAGACTAAAAACTGATGCATGATGTAAGGTGGGATGTAGAGCTAAAGCTCAAGTTTTGCAAAGCTGTATTTTCAAAGTAAAGGTAAGTTTTTGGACTCTGGGTAAAAATTCAAGCATGTTTTTTTTGTTTTGTTTTTGTATTTGCCCAATTTTTAACTTCCTTTTTCTTCCTGGAATTTAGATGAAAGCGTGTGAAGGCGCTGCTAAATCAAAAGCACATATGGTCAAAAGTTCATTGTTTGCATGAAGCAAAGTGCATGTGCGCACGTTGAGTTCATACGACATTTCAAACCCTATGAATTTTGTTTGTTGTTGTTCTACTATGCTTTGAAGGAAAGATGTCACCTCAATGCTGGACAGCCGAAAAGAGTGACTGTGTGTGTCATGCTTACATGCAAAGATCCTCCATAAACCCTAGCAACTTATATGCAAGAGACGAAGCACCAGCCAAACATGTCATAAATCAAACATGGAGGCTGCTGGAGATTTTCTGACGAAAAATATGTATCATAAGATGAATTTAATGAGCAAGAATGGCATCAAGATAGACAGCGGTCCCATATCTTTTTCCATCAAGCATGGATTATATTAAAGCTTGACAATGATGTGAATTACACGTGCACAGCTACCGAAAGATCCTAAAAAGGAAAAGTCAAATGAGAATTCATGGGATGTAAGAACCCGATCAACCTCAAAGCACGCACACGCTCTTCAAATGACAAAGTCGCATTGCACCTATATCAGTAGGGAGAGTACCCTCCATATTCTACTGAACCTTCCCCGTAGTAATTTGGAGCAGCTTGAGGCAAGAAGCTGTAACTACTTCCCTCGGCCGCGGTGCGCGAGCTTCCCGCGCACCCCTCTGCGGTCTTCGCCGGCACCGACGGGCCACTGATCACGGAGGCGAGCTCGCCCGAATCCATCCCCCATGCCGTTTGATCGCTGCTCCAGAGCTCTCCGGCACCAAATATATCACCTCCTGAGTCGGTGACGACATCTTGTGGAAGCGAAAAGTCATCATCCTCAAAGTCTACCATGAAATTTGAAGCGCTGGAGTAGTTTCTAATAGCATTAGGCTTTGCAGTAGGAGGGTCGTCAGCGCTAGCAGGAGGTCTCAAGCAGTTGTCAGGGACAATGCAGTTCAGGTAGCCGGAATTTGAATAATCATCATCACCAAAGTGGAAGAGGTCGTTATAGTTTCTATCTTGGTTTGCATCAGAGTCATCACATGAGTTGGTGTCAGGACAAGTTTCCTCGTAGGACTGGTGTGGCATCATGGTAGTCATGTAAGTGCTGGTGGGCTGAGGTGGATTGCTGTGACTGGTGGGTCGGTTCTTTGCTTGACTATTGCTGTTGGCGGCCGCGGCGGCGGTGGTGAAGAAGTGTGAGGAAGGTGTTAGAAGTGCTTGGACCTCAAAGGGGCTAAGAAGAGAGTGAAAGCTATTAGGGTTTTGAATTTGGTGATGGGTATCGGAGTAGATGAAGTTGGTCCTTGCTTGTGTGCCTTTCATGGAGAGAGCAGCCCGGTCATAGGCCAGGGCCGCCTCCTGGGCAGTGTCAAAGGTGCCAAGCCAGTGCCTCTCCTTGGTGGCGGGGTCCCTGATCTCCGCCGCGTACCGCCCCCAGGGCCGCCGCCTCACCCCGAGGAACCGCCCAGGCTCGGCCTGCTTCCGGCGGCCCCTCCTCTCCCCGGGCTGCGGCGGGGCGGTGTTCCTCTGGAGGATGCAGAAGCCCAGTTGAGCATAGGCTGGGTCAAGGCCTTTCGAGGGTGTCTCTGAGGCCTTGGAGGTGGACATGGACGAAGAGCTTGTAGGACCTTGATCGGTGTCTCTTGGAGTTTTGACTACGGAATGAACAAAACGGTACGGAGAGAGAGAGAGAGTGAGAGAGAGATGCACTGGAGGAATATCCAGCTGAGTTATATTGAAGTCGAGCAAGAGCATGGAGTGGAGAAGAGTTGCACTGAGCTTTTATAAGGACGTGGATGTGTTGCCTCGTATTAACATATTGTCACCGAAGAAAGAAAAATGCTTTTCCGACGATACTATTATAGGTCAATTTCAGTACTATTAAATTTTTTCCACCTATCGTCCAAAAATTTTTATCATGTTGTTCCGAGTCTCACTTATAATTCCTTCAAATTTGCGGATAGTGACTCGTGTTAAGGGTCACATTCGAGATCTATATTCTATCATCACGTGTTTTAAATAAAATATTTATTGATTAAGAGATCATGTAGTTAAAAATAACCGATAATATTATCAAACCTGTCATGCTAGTAGATTTTTTGAAAAAAAAAAAATATTAGAAGCACTCGTTTCGTGAATTGCATAGCGTATAGATTTTATCGCAATAAATCAAGGTAGATGAAATTATGTATTCTCTGATGAAGTTTACTGTAAATCTCACTGTATCTTGATATGTGATTGATACGATTGAACGATTTTTTTCCTTTATTTTTTAAGGTTGAAGAAAAGGACGTGTACACACGTGATTGGTTGGAAGACCAACTTTGCCCTTTTCCACCCACTTGAAGATCTTTCTTTTCTTCCCCATTCTTCAATCAAATCCTTGGGCATTGAATTGTCATAACTTGCATTTGGACGTATGGGCAGAGTTTGGAATTCCCTTAATATTTCTTAGTTTGTGCCTTTTAGGTTAAACACGACTGGAGTTAGAATAGAACCTCTCACATTGGTCTACATGAAGATATTTATCTAAAACTTGGTAAGGCACCCTAGGATATATGTAAACTATGACGGTACGCATGATAACACTTCAGTGTTTTTGCTGTTTGGTAATATAACTTGAAAAATCTGTTTGGTAAAATTTATACTTTTAAAGAATTTTTTTAGTTGTTTTTCTAATTTGAGAAGTTAAAAAAAAATGCTTTTTTTAAAGAGTATTTTTGTTGCCCTGCTCGATGCGCTTGTCGGCTTCTGCCGCCACCATTGCCAATTGCCAACCATCCGCCCACACTGCACCTCCGCCCATTGCCGCTCGCGACCTCCGTCGCCCACCTCCAACTACCGATCGCCGCCCACCGCTAACCTTCATTGGTCGCGATCTCCGCCAATTGCCAATCTTCTCCGACCACGACCGCCGCCTCCCCGTAGCGCCCATCGACCATGTTGTCGGCCACGGAGTAAAAAATAAATAATAAGATTTTATTTTTAAAAATTAAATAATATTTTAGTAATAAAAGTATTTTTAAATAAATTTAAAAAGTTCAAAAATGAAATAGAAATTTTTTGGCCACCGATAATAATTTTTTATAGAAGTAAAAATTTTCAACCATTATCAAACGAATTTCTCTCGATCATAAATACCTTCCTGGAGTAGAAATAGAAAAATCAACTTTTATTTCTAAAGAGAAGTAGAAAAATCAACTTCCTGGTCGAAATTGACTTTTGAAGCGGGAGTGTTACCATGCGCGCCCTAATTATATTTCATGATGCGTCGCCTTTTATCATAATATGTAAAAAGCAGATCTCGAAAAATAAATATTTACTTAACAATTGTGCTTGCACGATGCTTGTGTCGTATATTTAAACAGAGAATACCCATTTGCGGATTCAATTGCTGAAACACTACACCGGCTGCAATTTTTATATATTCAGTAGAACATTCCCTCTCTCATACGAATAATCATTTGAAGATTAGATAAGACAACAGCTAAAATGTCGAAAGGAGCTGGTTAATGAAAAGTCAATGTACTCATGTTCAAGATGAATCTTGGTTAGATAAAGCCAGGAGAGGAAAAAATTGGAACATGACATGAATTTTTTGTCCACATGCTCCTTGAGAGTATCAAATTTTTGAAATTTCCAACGTACCGAAGTCGGTACAACATCATATTTAGTATTTACTTCATCATGTTGCACATGTAAAATCCGCATTTCGTGCACAGAATTTCCCTCGATCACCCCCTTAAGACATCTTTGTTTGCTTCAGGATTTTCAAAGGGAGCAGTTGAGATAATCTCCAACCAAAACAAAGTATAATCATATTTTTCTATGATATTAAGAAACTTCTTTTTTCTGGACATCCTCTTGTCCTGTGTCATTGAAATTGGAAACAAACCCCACATCAAATTACAAAACAAAACAGGTTCCTTTTTCAAAGGGGGGGGGTCCAAGAAGTCAAAGCTCTAGTGCTGTTTCATTTGTTTTCTTATGGAATTGATCCATGGGTGCTTCACAACAAACGAGAATAAGTAGTTGTTTAATGTGCTGATTTTTGTTTATTCCATGCCTTAAAATGTTGTCATTGGAAGGTAAAATCTTGAGCATTTTTTAAGGATGTGTGAGAGAGCTTAGCAAAAGTCTTTTGCTTGGTCTAGTCCTACCTAAAAAATCCATGGAAAAAGGACATTTTCTAGCACAAAAAGAGAGGAGAAAATTTGAAAGTTTTCAACGTAAACCTTCTCGACATTTCAACGACGATCGTAGCATATCAAAACTATTCACATATGGGAATTATTACATGAATGTAAGTACGCACTAAACTAAATCTGTACTGTCGAAATTAGTGGTCCCATGTGGACCCCACTCGGGTTCCACGTGGACCTGATATAACCTTTTCTCGATGAAACATCATCTTATGCATCCTTGGTTACTTAACCTCCTCCCTTTTGATTGCTTAGAGAGTCCATCCATTTCCCTCGCTGAATAATTGTGATAGCATCTTTAATTAAGTTCTGTAATGACAGTTCTCAAGAGAAAAATACTTCATATCTTTTGGAACTGCTATTTTTTCATATGCATGTGATCTTCTTTCACCTTTGAACTGAAGTTTGTACGTTGGAATTTGTATATAGCGATTTTCACATAACAATTACTGTCATTTTTCTGCATTTTTCTAAAAAGTGAGGAGATAAAAAAAATTGAATGTTGGAGGAAAACGATGATGATAGTTCTGACTTCTCAAAAACAGATGTTAGGTTGGGAGAAAATTTTATCACCATTACATTTCCCAAAACTGATGCTTTTGATTGTCACAGATTTTTCTATTCTTTTTTTTTTCTCTTTAAATTTTATAATATGCAATCAAAGGAGAGGGGTCAGCTTATTTGAACTTGATCATAATAAAAGGAGCAGAAAAGGGCCATAGTCAAAAAGAGCAATCAAAGCTCGAGAAAATAATCTTATTTTCAAAAGCAAATGTGGATTAAACTGCCCAAACGGGAGGCAATTAGTGGGGCACTCAAAAACCCTTTTTTATATTCAATGTTCCAACAGGAAAAACAAGCATGGTTTCATCCATCCCTCTCTTTAATTAATCTTTCACGTACGCAAATGGCATTGGGAATTACATAGACTATAGTCATAAATTCTTAGGTCTTTTAATTGGGTCTCTTGTCGTTTCTTGCAAGCACATCAGATGTCTGCCCTACGTGCCATCGTCAGCGGCCGTGCATTTCCCGCGATTAAATGATTAAAGCGATATTGATTAAATAAGTCATGTTAACCCGTAGGTTAATGACGCTGTTAAGCATACTAAGACAGTCACTCGAGAAAATAGCTTTAGCATAACATGGGTATGATGTTTTGTTAAATATCAAGCTATTGTAGGTAATTGTTTACACAAGCAATCAAATCATACATAGTCACTAAAATATAGGAAAAATGACACAAATAATATTTGAACTTTGGTTTAGTGTGTAATGTGATCTATGGTTTTCTAATTTATTCGATGTATTCCATCAACTTTAGTTTAATGTGTAGTGTCATCTCTCGAACGTTAAATTTATTCGATGTGGTCCATGAAATTTTTGATTAATATTCAATTTAATCCATAAACTATACGAAAAATATTCAATATTATTCTTTCATTAATTCAAGTTCGGAGACAATATTCAATATTTGTATAGGTACCACATTGAACAAATTAAAAGTTTAGGGACGATTTACACGTAAAAATAAAGTCCATGGACTATATTGAAATTAAAAGTTTATGGAGGTCTTGCACATAAGAATTAAGTTCATATACCACATTGGACAAATAAAAAGTTTAGGAATCGCATTACATATTTAATAAAAATTTAGGGATTATTTGTGATATTATCCTTTTATACGTGCCCAACAACATGGCCCTCTTAATTTTGTTTATGCACGACATGAACTAGGATCTGGGACCTTTGACTGCTCCACTAAAGATTTCGATTTGGGAAGGGGACATTCCTGGCATTAACTGAAGTGGACCTGATGACATCGAATGCTCTCATGAAATACGGGACTCCATAGGTAACAGTCATGTAATGAACTCTATAAAAATGTACTCTTTTTTCACTTTATATTAACTTAAATATAATGGTGGGTTTCTTCGCATTATTTAACTCTTTTAAAAATTCGTCATGATTCTGAATTAATTGAGATACGCTAAAGCGATCTAATAAGGTAAAATAAAATCGATATATGCATAAATAGCGTATCCCTACAAATTGGTAAAAGGACACATAGAATGTCAATATTTGTGCTTGGCACTCACTTTGGTATTAATATTTTTTTGGATCACTTTTTCTTTTGGTCAAATTTTTGGATCACTTAAGTGTAAATTTTTTTTGAAAAACGGTTATTTCAGTGCCAACTCGGGTGAGCTTCACGGAAATCACACGTCTCATCTATATGGCTTGTCGGAGGATCCAATCGGTAATAGAAAAGGTAAAAATTAATAAAGAAATCTCACGTCGGATTAAAAAAAATTAAAAATAAGCTAACAATAGAAAAATAACCTAAAAAATAAAATAAAATAAAAAATTCCATGGCTGGGCGAGCTCTCCTTGGACGAGGCTAGCCTTGCCGAACCTAGCAAGGCCATGGCGGGGGTTGCTAGGCCCCCACCCTCGCCAACCATTGTCGGCAATGATGGGGCAACAAATTTTTTTTTATCTTATTTTTTTTGTTTAATTTTAGTTTTTTAAAAAAATTAATTTATTTTTAAGTATAAAAACCCACGTGGATTGATTGTTAAAAAAATAAATGCAACGTAATTTTAAAAAATTAAAAACAAATGACAACATAATTAGTTGGGGGAAATTTCTCGCCGTTGGCACTAAAAATGATCATTTTTTCTCTGATTTGACAATTAAGAGATCAAAAAATAAATAGCGCCAAAGTGAGCGTCGGCACTCCAGGCGTCCTTTTGCTCCTAAAAATTGAAAATCGGCTGAAGTGATTGTTATAAGCAAACTGCTAGGTAAAACTCGCCCGTGAGTATCTCCAGTGACTCATCCTCACACGAACATTACTCTATAAACATGTACGAAGATAGATACTTACGTTGTACTTGAAAAACACGCTGCGATTGCAATACTTTCAGAGCACCTTTTAGTAAACTGCCCTACCGGCTTCACGGTATTGCGACTTTAAATGCAAAAATGCATACTCAGCCTCTTAAAAATTCATTACACTAAACATATAAGATTTCTCTTTTGGTTGAAAACGTATAAGGTTCAGGAAGATAATGCTTGTAGGTATAGAATATTTGCTAACAAATGGTGGATCCATGCCTTTTCCAGTCGCTTGACTACTTTTTGTTAGGAGTGACTATTAAAATAATTAAATATTAAATCACATATTTATTTAATAGCTTAGATTTTAAAATAGTTTGTAGTGATACCCACAAAATCTCACGGTAACTTTCCTGAGTTTGTGTTGCTCGGAATACTTTCCAAGGCAGTATTCAAGTTAAGGTAGTTTTGAACTCAAACTTTGAAATAGAAAAGTGTAAGGTTGGCCAATGCCATCACCACGAGCACCAGACAACCTGGAACTGGCGTAGCATGGAGCTTGTTGGAAGCGTGAGAGGACCTGAAAGTTTAGTCAGATGGGAAGGTTAGGCTGCGTATGGTAACGTTTCTGTTCCCGAACAACTTTTGGAACGAAACACTTTTTCTATTTTTGTTCCCGGCAACGATTTTTGGGAACAAAAACGCGTTTTGGTAATCGCAAAAAAATTCTGTTCTTGGAACAAAAAAAGAACAGAAACACGTTTGGTAAATACATAAAGTTTTTGTTCCCGTAATAATAATAAAAAAAAATAAATACGTTTGGTAACTACAAAAAAATTGTTCCTAATTTTTTCATTTAATTAAGGGGACTATATATATATATATTAAAATTAAGATGTCTTTATCTTTTTAACTTACTAAATCAAATTAAATCTCAATTATTCAATTTACTAAATCAAATTAAATCAATATATGTATAAGTAATTTATGCATGATTAATCAAATTACAATATGGACGAGATCAACTATAAAAAAAAATAATAACCTTTAAACGGGGACCTCTAGAAAAATATTAATTGCACTTTGAGTGAAATCAATGACTAAAATGAAAAATATTTGTGCATTTAGGTCCTTTTAGTCCAATTGTACAATTTTTCCAAACATGAGGACTGAAATGAGATGCAGGGTATCAAAGTCTCATGTTATTACTCTAAAAGTAAAAAAAATTGGATAAAATGATTTAAAATGAAATTTTTTAGCCAATTTAGAATTATGTTCAATGAAGAGGCATGTGGTCCCAAACTGAATTTTTAAAAATTTAAGAGGCCAAAATGAAAAGGGAATTAAAATAAAAATATGGACTATTTTTGCACATTTTTCTGACCATGAATACTATTTTTCCTGATTTTCACCTATTTTTATAATTTAAATAAATCCGAAAAATGTCAAAAATTACGAAAAATTATTTTTGTTCAAAATTGATTTCTAAGGCTAGGCCAAAGATTCTGAGATTAATTTTTTAATTTTATGAATTATTTTGATATTTTTAATTAATTTTTTAAAATAAAATAATTAAAAATCATGTGTCAATATCGTGCAAGAACAAAAGAAAAGAGATTGTGTTAAAAAAAAATTGTTCTCAATTGTTTCTAAAAAATGTTCCAAAAGTGTTTTCAAAAGTGTTTAGAAACAAGTTTTTCTTGTTTTCTTGTTTTTCTTCCAAAAGTGTTTTTTTTCAAAAGTGTTAACACTTTAACACTTTTTGTTACGTTCCCAACACTTTAACACTTTATGTAACACTTTTGCGTTAACATACGCACCCTTATTGCTGCGAAATTTGCCATTTAATGGGGACAAAAAAGGGCTGGTCAAGTCCCATCTGGGAAAGGAGTCTCATCCCATAACTTTCTAGCCGAGGAGGAAAGAAATGGAAGTGAAGCAGTGGCCCTCCTGTGGGAAAACCATCAGGTAGGGGCCAACCATCCTCTTGCTTTCTGTCGAGTTCTTCTCTTGACAGAAGGGTCAGAAGAAGCTGACAACTTTTTACATCACATTCTCCGAGCACAAGCACACAACAAGCCCTCCTTTCCTTCCCTCCTTTCTTTTCCCCTCTCTCGCTAAAGGGTACCCGGAATTTGGGGAAAAAGATGGTTTTTTTTTCATAGGACTTGGACTCGGACTCGGGACTTTGACGAGAAAGATAGAGAGAGAAGGAGAGTTCTCGAAAGAATGGCTTTTGAATGATTCAATCTTTGTCAAGATTGAACTTGTGTGGGTGTTGTTCTTGCTTCTTGGTTTTTTTTTTTTCAGCCTTTTCATGGTTTCAGCATCCGTGCTGCTGCTTTCTCTGGTCAAACGCACACATGTGTCCCTCCACCAAAAGCCAAGAAATCCCAGTGCCACCACCCTATATGCCGGGGTTGTGTCACCCATTTTATTATTCGACCAAAAAAACTTGTCCTCCCTTTGCTTAAGAAAACGCCATTGCGTTTTAGTTTGCTCGTCCCGTGTCTTAGAGGTGCCAAAAGTTGTCTAGCCATCCTCCATTCCTCCTCACCGTGAGCATCCACACAAGCAAATTTTAAAGCACTTACTACAACCAAATGATTAAGGTTCTTTTTCCGAGGTATTGAATCTTGACTCCCGTCATGCGATCGGTGGAATGCGTGAGGAAAACCCATTATAATATTCTGAAAATGACAAAATAATCACATACTATTGATGTATTTATTGATTGAGTAAAACCGGATGAAAGATGTGAACTGCAAATAATGTCCAAATAAGATATGCAAATATTATGCGTTCTTTATCGATGATGAGCAAAGCTTTAAACGTAGAGGTGTCTACAAGCTAGATGTATCAATGTAGAAGGTAAACAAGCCTACGAAGAAATGTTTGGTAAAGCTTTGAGGGCTCTTGAATGGATGAACAACGAGACAGACCCGCGATTGCTAATATACTTAAAGGACCTTGAATATTAGCAATTTACTTCGTGAATATTATCAAAATAATATAGGGATATCAATGAAACTTGCACGTGAATATTCGTCAATGTATTTGGTATTTTCAAGACACTATGTGAAGTCTATTCACATTCGAGAGAGTATTTAGATTTAGACATCATCATCATCCGATCAATAAGTCTATTTAGGCTCAATATATATATTGTTCAGATTTCACATTTAAAATGTAACAATATTCAATCTCAAATATTGATGTGGCAATGCAACTCATCAAGCAAAACATCTTGATTGATTGACAATATTTAAGAAGGCAAGATAATCATTCCAAATGAAGAACCCTACTTATGGAAACTCGGTTTTAGTTGTATTGGTGATCGAATCAATGGGGATTCCGATTTCATTTGTCAACGGCTACTCAATCTCCTTGCAGCATTCGTGTTCAACGGGTTGATTGGAGAATGATACTTTGAAAACTATCTAATGGCTAGATTGGAAGTGGATGAGCATAAAAGGAAATCAAAGTGCTAAAGAGATAAGAATAAAAAATTTCAAAGTTTCAAGGGAGCTATAATCTTTCATACTTGTCTTTCATGAGCTTCTTAATGTAATCTTCTAGAAGTGTTGACAGTGTAATAGTAGTGTTTGGGTGTGTGATAATGTGGTCTATTAGTTTTAGGTATAAGCAAAGCACCAACTTTGGGTATAAATGTTTCAAGTAGAAGCAACATGTATTATGCTATAACTACAATAAGACTTATGCTGAAATTCAACTAATAGGTCTGTCGGCGTGCAAGAATAGACGTAAATTTACATTAAGTTGAACCTTTATAAACTTTGCGTGCAAATTTTTCTATCTCTTAACTCTTATTTATTATATTCGATATCATTTTGCACGCTAGTGAATCGATTATAGTACAACCTTTCTTTTCACATGATACTAATCTCGACTCGTTTAATTCTCCATATTTAGTGAAGAGTTTTCAAAATCGCCTATGCACCCCCTATTGGTGATAGTTCTAGCCACCTCACAATGTTTTAGAAGTTCAATATGTACCTAATTAGCTCGACTTCCTTTTTTATAAAATGAGACGGTGTTTTGAAATTCAATCAATCTTATCACTAATCGTTGCAATATATGTGAAATGACCTGAAGAAAAGAAAAAAACTCCTCGTCCTTCTAACTTTTTGGCATTCCTCCACTTAACATTGGTTGTGTTTTTAAGAATTCAATTGACTCGAGCTTCTTCATTTAAGCTTCTTGGGGAAGGATGACTACAAAGGGATTGATTCAATCAATCGAGCAGCGAAAATCTAACAACGTCGGGACTATAGGAGATGAAATTGACAATGTGAGACCAAATAATTCTTACATCCATCATCATTCATCGGACTCATTCTCACGAAAGAAAGTATCTTTCGTATTAGCCGCAGAGGTGATGGGCACGTAAGTAGTCAATCGAAATGCTATTCGGATACTACGCGACACATATCCATTCGAATAGGCTGAATTATATACTGAACTCTCGAAACTCTTTCTCCATTGATTCCCCCAAAGCTTAGATTGCCTAGCATCGGCGGAACATCTCATGACCGAGGTACCTCCGCGCCACGACGAGTCTCCACGCTCGAATCATTCGGACCGGATTTCTTGCTGACTCCGTCCGTTTCGGTCAATCAGGGATCGACAACCAAACCCGCCCCCTGCCAAAAACACCCCCCAGCCCCATCCCCTAGGACGTGCGACACCCGCCATCAAGCTTTTCGATCCGACGTGACACGTGGACACTGTTGCCACGCCATCGGCCCCTCACCTCACCGGGCCCCGCAGGTCGACGTGTCAGCCCCTCCCTCCCTGCGGGGCACCCACCCCCCCCCCACCCCGAGATCGCTGTTGTCGGGGAATCCGGTGACGTGGCCCCCTGCACGGCCACGTGTCAGTGCGCAGGCCGTGGGATTGGTTATATCTGAGTGCCCCCACCGTACGAGGAGGGGCCAAAGGAGTGAAAAGATTCAGAACCGGTGAGGTGCGTCTGATTGATGAACCGGTGGGATTTGACGGCTAGAGATTGTGAAGGTGGGAGAGTCTTACGTGGTGTGGCGGTGGGGCGCAAATCACCGGAATTTTGTTGCTCCGACTCCCCCCACGTGCGCTACGCTCGTGCAAGGAGGGCGGAAGTGTAGCATCAACAAGACAACCAAACGGAAGGACAAGGCCCTTTCCCTTTGTTCGGTTTGAAGAGGAAAAGCCTTTGAAACGTTTCGAGTTCGATTAGAGTTTCTCGTGGGAAAGAAAGGAGCTGTATCGGACTAGGCCCATCCCTCGAGTGGTCGGGTCTTTGTCACTCGATCGAGGTCCATACCCCCCGTAAAGCGAGAAAAGCTTATTTGCGATTACGACGTTTTCGGAATATCGCCTTGCCATCCATCCAAATCAATCAATTTTTTTTTTTGGACGAGAGCATTTGTGCCTTGCGGGATCTAGTACTTTGAGAATCTTTCGACGTGTATAGGATGGGGTTTTGAGCATTACTCGCTGCAAACCATTCATTCGCGACTCATATAACATACGATCGAACCGGCATTAAGTAACGAGAGCGGTTGCAACCGGAACAAACCAAAACACAACGGAAACATCCCCAATGGAACAAAGTACAAGGGTGGCCCAGTGAAACACAAGACGGGGCCAGCGAATCGGGCAGGTTGACATATGGATCTGTCAAACTTAAGTTTTCTAACGTGCAGGATCCGACACGACACTTGGGGAATCGCATGAGAGTTCCCTTTCCTAACAAGCGAGCTTCCTCGTCGTGGTTGGTTCGACAGGGCAACTGCCCCAATGAGTGCATCAGCGCTGTCTGCACTCAGTAGCAAGATTCACGTTTCTGCAGCGATCGTTTTCCAGAGCATGTTCACTCTCTGTTGACAACACAATAGTATGAAATAAATGCTCTCTTCCGTCCGTTTTCAGTAACATACGCTCCTCATTTATCTTCTTTGGGTTGCGAAGGAACCATTTGCACCAAAAAAGTGACCAGGTCATTAACACGGGGAGAAATTCTGGCGAAACAGAAACACAAGACGTTCGCGGGTCATTAGCACACCGACTGTTCTCCTTGGATGCTCATTATAACACGAAAGCAGCTTTTCCAGAAATCATGCTTCCCCGACTGGAGGTAATGGTGCTTGCCTCATAATGACAAGGATCGGGGGTACAAATAACGCTGATGGAATTGTTTTTAGAGAAACCTTAACCTACTCTCTTGCATCTGATAAATTTTCTGACTAGACCATTTCATTGGTAGCCCGTCTGGTTAGATGCAGCACTAAGAATTCCAGGGACCTCCAGTTCCGTCTAAAGTAATCATTGCGAGCAAACCAGAAGTTAACTGCTTATTAGGAAGTGCTGCGCCCCGTCGGACACAAAGATTCGGACAGTCACTCCTTCATGTTGTCACTCCCGGTTTCCATTTGCCAAAAAGTGAATCTGCACCCTCATTTCAGGTTGACGATGCATCGATTTCATGACAGTCCTGTTAGACAAATTTCTACTCGAGAAATGCCCAATGGGTCATAAAATGCAGAAGACAGACAAGACAATACCTGTAAATCTGCACCCTCATTTCTACAAATTCTTTTGAAGGCAGAGTACCACTACCACTTTCCTGATGACTTACGAGCAGCTGCTTAGCTGTGCGCGTAATCCAACTGCAGTGGAGTAATAAGACATGTTTGTGAGGGAAGCAAGAGAATGGCAGGCACAGAGCACCAAATTAGAGTCTTCAAATCATAAACTACATGAATCAAACATAGTTACCAGATAATAGATTTCAATGGCCAGACATAGGCAAGCTATTTCCACTGAGGCCACCTATCCGTGGATCCCTTGTTTATATTTGATGGACCAGTTCTCCCAGTAGAATCATGCCACACCATCTCCAACTGACAAAATTTGAAACATAATCCCACTTACTGTGACTCAATTGACAATAAAGAAGAGAATAAAATCTTAGAAATAACAGGATATGTGGGATTTCCTAGCATTTGCTCGAAAAGTCACTTCATCAGATTAGCGAAAGAAATAAAAGAGAAAGGCTCCTCATTTGCTTGATGGGAATTAACTTCACCCAACACACAATAATTTCCAAAACTGCAGACTGGTAACTAGTAATACTTTTTACGCATGAAAGAACACTATGGAACATGTTGTCGTCGCGAAACTAAGTCTACACTGGATTAAAGGATGGGCAAAATAGACGTAAAGAATCTAGAGATTGCAATAGGATGCAAAAGCCCTCTGAAGAACGTCAATTTGACTCGCAACGAGGCCAAGGTTTGCCATTTCGCATTATCTCTGCATGTTTCAATATTCATGTATACTCCATGCATTATCAAGCTTCAAATGGTTAAAGATGTGAGAATCAGAGAGAATCTAACAGATGTCTACCTCTCCAACAATGACTGTGTCCCCTTCCTTTACACCTAGTTTCATGAGTGTCTTATTCACACCACAAGCCTCCAAAACGTGCTGGAACCTTTTCTCTGAATCGACATACCTGTTATAGAAAATATTACCAACACTTCTCAAGTGAAGAAATCATACTGGACATTTCATGAAATAGATCAGAAGACAATATGCGAAGGAAAAGGATTTTCTGCCAACAAAGATAGAACTAATCTAATCCCCACAAACATATATGTCAAATTATCTGGCTCTCAAAGGTACATATGAAAAGAATACAACATCAATAAGATTTGCAACATGGCTTCTCAAAACTCCAACTCCTACAAAGTTCCTAGGTTCCCCAAAAACTTATGAATATATGATTGGACTCTGTCCAGAAAAATTGATAGGGACTTTGCAATTCCGGATAATTAGTTACTCAAAACAAAAAATATGAACTTTAACTAATTAGTCAGCGATTCAAACATATGTGGGGAGCATATGTGCCAAGATGAAGGGGACAAGTAATCCAATTTTGATGGTATGTGCTGCATCCTTCCTATGTATGGTGAATCCCAGAGTGCCATGACTAAACAAGCTAGTCTCTTCTTAGAGTTGCACTACACAATCTCAATATAAGCACTTAAAAATACACCATGCACTGATAAGATGATCCAAATGGGAAAAGGGAAAGAGAACTATATAGCATTGCTTAGCAATGGCCACTGAGTAATCAACACCCTACCTCCAGTTTGTCATTTGAACAAACCGTCGTAATCCAGATCCAATAACATGCCAAGTGTGCGAACTGCTGTCGTGAGTGATTTCAAACTCACTAATTGAAGCACTTCTTTGATCTTTTACCTTTTCAGCCACATGGTTCAGACTGCTGGGATCCACCCAACCTAATGCAAATAAAACTCATCAATAGTCCATAGAGTAAATCAGATGGATAAAAGAAAGATCATAGAAACATACTTGTCCTGTAACCTTTGCAGGGAAAACAAAATGAGAAAGCATTAACAAGAGACATCTAAGAAAAAGTGTGAGATTGCTAGATGGAGAAGCACATGGGGCAACAAGCCTGACCTTCAAAAGTGCTCTTTGCTTCCTTACTCTTCTGTAGAACGTCATAAGCAGCAGAAATTACTTGATAAGTGCCTTCTCTTTTCACTGCACTCATACAGAAAGTTTGAATCCCACGAGCTTCCAGCCTTTCCTTGAACGATGGCCATCTATCATAGGCCTCCGGAAGATCCATTTTGTTATAGGCAACTATATATGGCTTTTCAGCAAGTTCAGGGTTGAATAATTCCAACTCAAGTCGGACAGCATCAAACTCAAGCTCTGGCTGCTCTGATGATCCATCAACCACATGTACCTAAGGATCAATTGTATCAGTAACACATCAACTAAGATACAACAGCATCAAGTCGACATGAGTAATTATAGGCAAGCGTTGACTTTCCACCTCAGTCAATGAATTTGTTTAAAATACTCCCTATGCCATTAGTCATGAGGCTTTCACCTCTCTCTCGTCACCTTTTTGGGTACATTAGCCATCCGACAACTTTGAAGACAAGCCACATTGAGACAGGTGAAGCATACTAAACAATGAAATGATGCCACACTAAAATGTGAACCAAGGACAGCTTATTTCTACCCAACTTCAACCCAATAAAGCTGAGTCATTTGTGCCAAAAATAATTGGGAAACACCGCGAGGAGACAGGGCAACCCGCTGTTTCAATCCATCAGCAAATCATATTCAAAGAAATCTACAATCTACAGTGAGGTTATGATATGTTTGGCTTCAAAGGTCAAAACCAGAATAGAAATGAAGCATTCAATAAGTAAACTCAGAACCCCCAACTTCAAACCTTCTGCAGCTCATGGGATCAAATTAATTTCTTGAAACGCAACCAAATGAAAGGCGATGCATTACCGCAAAGTGAATCCTCAGTCTTCCTAGGTACTACCCCAGTTGGGGGGGGATAGAAATCGTAAAAGTTTTGGCTAGTAACAAAAGACAACGTATGCAGTCCGAAATCATAAAAAGCGCCAAGATACAGACAAATGCATGAGCTGCACAATAGTCTGCTTACTGAAGTGTGTACAACAATGAGAATCAAGTTTTAACAGGTAGCCTACCAGAGTAGAGCACCTCTCCGTGTGCCGTAAAAACTCGTGTCCTAGACCAAAACCTCGGTGCGCTCCTTCAAGTAAACCTGGTAGGTCTGCCACAACCATGGTAGAATCATAGTCAAATGATACTACGCCCAGATTAGGTAGTAAAGTTGTAAAGGGGTAATTTGCTATTGTTGGCTGCGCAGCACTTATCACACTTAAAAAGGTGCTTTTTCCAGCATTAGGAACACCAATAATTCCGACATCCGCAACAAGCTTCAGCTCCAGCTCTAACCACCTGACAGAAAAGACCATCCTTAGCTTCATTCACTTGAGGAAGCCTTTTGAGGAGAACCTTGATTAAAACTATACTGAAGTTAATCTGCCCAAATAACAAAGCTCAATAAATCATGATGCACTAGAGCCAGTTCATGATGACATGAGGCCTCCTTTCAGCTTCTGCTGGCAAACCAATGTTCTGTCTCCTTTCAGCTATTGCTGGCAAACCAATCTTATGTTTCCATTCCTCAATAATAAACTTCATCATAGAATTTCTTGCGCTTCTCCTGAAAATTCAACTTGAAATTGCTATGATTGTGGGTGACTAGCAATTAACCTGGCCGAAGTCTTAGTTCTATTTCATAGTCATTCCATGTGCTTGCTCAATCACAAAGTAGGACACACATTGCTTACCACTCTCTGAAGGTCTAACGACATACTTTTAACTTTTACTGACAAAAAGGAAAAAAAATCAACCCTGGTCAGCACCTGTATTGTCCATAGCGTTGCATATACGACTATGCAAATAATTTTTCACAGTTACTTGTCCACAAAAGTTATATCCTGTGTCAAACCAGAGCAGATATCGAAAACATCGTGTAGCAAGACAAAATCAATCTGCAATGCTACTAATCTGCCCAAAAGGAAAAAACATATGAACCACGTTATGGCAAGCCAAGTATTTATCAATGATCTACAAAGACATGGTATAGTTTCTGAGATAAAACTCACATCTCTGGACCCTCTTCACCATTCTCAGCTATCCGAGGCACCTTATTCATCCCTGACTTGAACGAAGCATTCCCTCTCCCTCCTCTACCACCCGGCAACAGCAACGCCTTCTGTCCTGGATTCAATAACTCCAACAACACCTCCTCTTTCCCCGCCTCTCTAACGACTGTCCCAGGGGCCACCTTCACCACAACATCCTCACCCTTAGCCCCAGCCATCTTGCTCCCCTGCCCATGCCTCCCTCTCCCAGCCCTGAAATGCACGCTGTTCCTAAATGGCAACAATGAATTCATTGAACTGTCAACTTCCAAGTAAACATTCCCTCCTCTCCCTCCATCGCCGCCTGACGGGCCCCCCAAAGGAACGAACTTCTCACGGCGGAATGCCACCACACCATTGCCACCATCCCCGGCTTTCACATATATCTTGGCTCGGTCAAAGCACCTCATCACTGCCGGCACCCCCTTCTCCTTCACTTGAGATTCCTCATCATCTAATTCATCCTCCGAATATGCCAAATTCACCGCCTTGCCGTCCTTGAACCTCGTTTTTTCGCCAGCAAAACAAGCATTTTCATCGTCACCATCGCCAACAGTGTAGAGCATTGCCATGACCTTATTACCATCACCGTCGTAACCACTAACTATCTTTCCACCGTCAAGCCCTAACACTTCCTCCTCACCTTCAAATTCTCCATAATCACTATCTTCTTCCTCCTCCTCCTCCTCCTCTTCATCGTCGTCATCATCATAATCGCCACCATCATCTATTCGAGCACTCGAGTTTCCTTCAAACACGTCGAGGGATACATAATTAAACCCCAAACTCCGATCAGTCCCATCTTCCAGGTCATTATAATCATATTCTTGGCCTACTTCACCGCCAACGCCATCAACCCCAGGATCAACAAGGGCAATGCGGGCGTCGGAGAGCTTCACTTCGCTCACGGCATCAATAGAGGCGGCCGAGAAGTCCTCCCTGGGAGGGAGGCGAGTGTAGGTGGTCGCCTCGGGCCCGGACCTCGCCGGAGCGACCGGTCGAGGCGGCGGCTCGCAACGGGTGCGGAGGCCTGGCTTCTCGGACCGCCGGCGAGGGCGCGGAGGCCTGCCGCTGTTGGGGCGGTTTCGGGATGCGGAACGGGCTTGGAATCGTGGAGAGAGACGGATCAGCGGGGACGTCGAGGCCATGGTCGCCATTTTCGGAGGCTTTGCAAAGGCGAGGGAGGGAGAGTTCTGCCGTTCGAAGGAATTCGTGTGGAGGGAAGTGGATAATGTGTCGTAAGACGGTGGATGAAGGAGGGGGGGGGGCACTTCTCCAGATAGCTGGGACTCGGCTCGGCCATATTCATTAGATGAGATTCGTAGTGACTTCGACTGTAATTCAATCAAATCCGGCATAATAACATATGGTTCCTGAATTTTAGTTTTATTCATAATTTGATCAATGAGCTTTTGAATTTATATAATGTGATCCCTAAATTTTGATTCAATATTCAATATAGTCCATATGTACTACAAAAATGCTTAAAGATTGAGGTAAAATTACGAATAAGGACCAGAGCTTAATTATTTAAAATACCTGATCGAGGATATTTTGTTTGCTTTTTAAATTTTTTCTATCTATTTTTTTTATGCCATTTTTTTGTTTTCTTTATGCTTCCGAATTTTAGTTTTATTCATAATTTGATCAATGAGCTTTTAATTTATATAATGTGATCCCTAAATTTTGATTCAATATTCAATATATTCCCATGTACTACAAAAAATGCTTAAAGATTCAAGGTAAAATTACAAATAGCGAAGTCTTTCAAATTATTTCAAAAAACTACGATCGAAGGATATTTTCGCCTTTTGCTTTTTAAATTTTTTCTATCTATTTTTTTTATGCCATTTTTTTTTGCCTTTTCTTTTTTTTCTTTTCTTTTCTCCCCCACTAGGCCATCGTTGACCTCAGGCCACCCTCGCCTAGGTCATCGTCAAGAGTTGTGTTACCATATAGTTATTTTTGGAATGAAGAGTTGTCTTCTCTTCACTTATATATTCACACTACGTATCTTTTCATTTTAGACTTAAAAATTTCATAACTTTAATTTTCGTTTTTCTCAAAGAAAATACCGCCATATTCTCCAATTATTTTCCTAGAGAGATCTTGGAGAAATATCAAAATTGCTATCTAATATTCTAACAATGACTTTGTTGTATCCTAGAGAATATGTGTAGGAAACCATTAGCAATGTTGTGGGAAAAATAAATCTTTAAAGAGAGTGTTATGAGCCTGAAAATCCGATTCTATTGCCAATCACATTTGCTAAATTTCCCAACATTATGAATTAACTTCTTTTGAAAATGACGATTTGTGTCCTAATTAATCTATTTTGGAATTGAAGAGTCGTGTTAGAATAAAGTTGCTTTCGAAATGAAGAGTTATCATCTCTTCAAGTACATATTCACAATACGACTCTTTTCATTTTACACTTAAAAAGTTTAGAACTTCAATTTTGATTTTTCTTAAAGAAAATACAGCCATCTTCTATGAGGAAAACAGAAAAAGAAAAAAAAGGCAAAAAAAAAAATAAAAATAAAAAAATTCAAAAAAAGTAAAGGATAAAAATGCCATCCGATGAGGCTATTCTTTGAAATAATTTGAATATTTCAGTTCTAATTTGAAATAAGGTCCACCTTAGACCTTATTTGAGAACATAAGAGCACTTTAGGCTATTTTTTTTTTAAATTTTCCCAAGATTTAGGGATCTGTATTAAATATTGGACTAAAGTTTGGACACCACTGAGAGACTTGCACCTTGGACAAAGAGGTTAGGCATATTTATGCCATTTTTCAATTAATGGTGCGCTCATTTCATGGAAACCTTAAGAGTTGGAAAATATTTTTCGAAAAATAATTAGTTATATATCATAGAAAAATTAGTCGAGAAGAAAATATTTTCATTGTCGATAACAAATTATGATAACTATTTTGGTGAGTGATGAAAATATTTTGTATTCATTCATTTTTGCAAACGATATAAGCGATTATTTTTCGATTTTTTTTTTCAAATTTTGAATTTTTTGTGAAACAAACGCATTGGTCACAAATATTTGCTTTTGTTGCTTTGGTTTGCAATCCTTTATCGACTTTCTACCTTCGAAAGGATCGGAAGATGAAGCGGTGGTGGCTCTGCTAGCTCATTTTGCTTCTTCTGCAGACAACACATTGAGGCCAGATCTTGTATTTCCATTGACCGCCCCTCTCACCACCGTCACGTCATCCTGACTCACTCAGCGAGAGGCAACAAAGTATGACAAGCAAAATTACTAAGAACGAAGCCATATGGATTGGATCAAGTATAGATCGGTTGCGTTTCGTAAGGGGTCTACTCGACCAGACCCAGCTACTTGGCTGGTCAATGTTGGAAATCTTTTGTGGTATAATGGATCACGTTAATGAGTCGCGCATGGATCGCTCAAAATCTATCACCTAAAAATAAGTCGTAATATACCGATGTCCAATGTTTGGTGGTGTTTCCATTATGTTTGTTGTGCCTTAGGCTTTGATCCGAAGAAAGGGAACGTGTAGAACAAAGATTGCTTCATGCCTCAAGCAAAATCAAAATCAAAGAGCAAAATCTCCCGCAAGCAAACAGGAATTACACAGGTCAACCATTTTTTGCTGATTTGACTACAAACGCTATGAAGGTAATGGAAGAAACAACCTAAATAATACATCCAGAAATTCATCTTCACCGGAAAAAGCCTTTCGCCGTGCTTGGGAAGAGTCGAGCCGCCGCTCCGAATCTCATCTCATCCCAAGGGTGGGGCGTCGTCTTGATCATCATCTGCATCTCTGTCCGGAGACCAGAGCCCCTTCCCTATTGGCTTGGCAATGGAACATCGCGTGAATGTTCACGTGCGGCCACGGACCCACCAGGACTAGAACCGAACAACAGCGCACCACAAGGACATAATCAGCGTTTGCCCATCCAGGCTAAAGGCCTCCGTCGGCGCATCGAAATCGGGACACCGAGCCCGAGACTTCCGCCGCATCCCATCGGCTAACCTCGATGCCCGAGCAGCTCTGCCCTCGGGAAACAGCCGACCCATCAGGATGCTCGCCGCAACCGCTTCGGCTTGGAATGCGAGCCTCGAGATCCCACCCGAACCAGAAAAAAGCCCCATATTCATCCGTTTTAGCCGGCAAAAACAGTTTAACGAAACATTCAGCACGAGAACGCGAGCAAGATCGTTCCTTCGGTCGCCCAAATTTCGCGGCCGGCGCAAACTCTCCACTCTCCCCTCACATACACCCAAGATCGAGTCTGACATGAACACGATAGAGGGTCGATCTGATGCGGAGAGGGAAGCGAGTTTACCGACCCACGAGGCGACTCCGACGAGAAAGATCTGCACAGAGCGACACACACAGGCACGGTCTCGTCCTCAAGGTTCCTTTAAACTGCTTTTGCCGGTTAAAACAGGTGGATCCGAGAGATTCTCCGCTCCGGGCACGATCTCCGAGGCTCGGATTCGGAGCAGATGCGGTTGCCGGCGAGCGAGCTCCGATGGGAGCGACCGCCTCTCAGAGGGCAGAACTGGCCGCCGCCATTGAGGTTAGCGGATGAGATGCGGTGAGGAAGGCCCGTGCACACAAGGAGACTATATACACACACACGCAGTCGACTCCTAGGGAAGTAGCGATGACGCGCGTTTGGAGAAGGGTAAAGAATTTCCGGTCGTACCCTGTTTGTCAGATACGGAGCAATCCACATATGGAAAATTTGAGAATACGGAGATTATATACGGTTTGGGATGCCAAAATCATACTATACGGAATGTGGAAATTAATGTTAGTTATGAGATATTTTAATTGTGTTATAAATGAGAAATTCTTGTGCATTAGAATGCAAAAATGCAAATTACAGAGTTTTACAAAAACTAATTATCTCGGTTATTACGTAATTGTGTCAAAATCTAAGTACTGATCAGCAATTCTTTGAAGGTGAGATTCGTCAAGCTAATTATTTAAAGTAATAGGAGCGATTAATTTTATTAAATATTTTTAAAAATTTATTATTTTTCGCGAAATAAAGAGAATCTTGAAAATTAAAAAAATTCAAGCGAGAAAATATTCAGAAAATTTCAGAAAGAATTTCCAAAAAATAAATTCTCACTTCTTGTCTTCAACCCCGTGAATTCGCGGAGCTCACTCACAGGCTGATAAACGTCGATACATAAACCCAAGAAGCTCTCAAGCTGAAGCTGGGATAATCTTCAGTTTCAGTCCAATCCTCCATCTCCGCTTTCTCTCTCTCTCTCTCCCCTCGGTGCAAGGCGCTTCGCCTAGGGTTTCCAGTTCCATCCGCTAGCGAAGTACCATTTCGCTCTCGCATGTGGGGCGAGGTCTGATTTGAGCTTCCGACTTCGTCCACGACAAATCCGATTCAGGTTCTCTCTCCCTGTCGCACGCCGCCATGTACAACGGTTCGAGCGACGGCGAGAGCCACGAGGCGTCGCAGAGGAAGATCCCCCCGGCGTCCTCCATGCCCTGGGTCCGTAACCTCCGTCGCTTCATCGGATCCGGTGCCGGACTCGGTTCCGAAGCCTTGATGGGTCCGTTTCATTGCCTTCTCAATTTGCATTCGTAACTCCGTTCAAGCGTGATTTGGTTTCTCTCTCGATGTAATGCATTCCATACGTTACGAATTCTCCTCTGAAACTTCACCAATTGATCTTAGGGTTGATCATGGTGTTATGCATTCGAGCTGAGGCATCTTATCTATCTAATGTTTGGCAAAATTGGGGCTTGTCAAATGGTGGAGAAAAGATTTTGACCTCTGGTTTCGGAAGTGACCTCTTAGCATTCTTTTCGACTTAAGCAATTAATGATCTGCAGGAGCTATGTGGTGTCGAGAGAGTGCATTGTTAGTGGCATGATGCTTTGGACTTGAAATGTGGTTGATGAGTCGGTGATATCAGATTCTTTGGTTTCCCTGTTTGGTATATTTTGTCTTGATTTCCAATAACATTAAAGCCAGCATAGACTCTTCTTTGAAATGTAGGGGTAACATGAAAATGAAGAGTAAATGTGACCCTCTTTTCGAGACTAATCTTGAGGTGTCTAATGGACAAGTGGGAATTAGCTCCATTTTTCTAAATGGGGAAGAAAAAATGCCATTAGCTCTTATTCTTCTTGTTTAGTTTTGAATCTTTCATGACATATCAGCTGCTATGGTATAAATCAGAAGGGGGCCTCAGCTACTTTGGGTGTAAAGACTTGGACACAGTTTTTGAAACATGGCTGTTCTGAGATAGTTAATTAGGATAGATTAAGTTTTTCAACCGTCATCCCTCCATCCTTGAACGGCTTGCATGCACTTGCAAACTATAACATGCAAATGGAGTTCATCACCTTCTTGTTTCTCTCCCTTGTAGAGCTGGAGACCAAGAGGATTTTGCTTGACATATTCAAGGAGAAGCAACAAAAAAGTGCTGAAGCGGGCACCATCCCAAGTTTTTATAAGAAGGTACGGAATAGAATTATTTTGAATGGCTATATGATTCTTAGTTTTCATTCCCTATGTATTTGCATCATGTTTTGCTTTCACTGGTTGAACAAGTTCCTGGACAGTTGGTTTAAAAGTATAAGGGCAGGAATTTTCCTTAATTATTGTACAATTTGATTTCATTTCCCTGGTATACATATATTTGTGTGGTGACTAATCAATTCTGATTTTCTACTCACCCTCTTAGAAACCCGAAGAAGGATCCATCAGTCATAGAGTACAGAGGCTTGCAAAATACCGGTTTCTCAAGGTGTGTATTTATTGTACTGGCAACAGAGTTCTTAAGAAATCTAAGGAAGCTTCCAAGTAGTTTGTACTTTTCTTTCTTCATGAATTAACATTTATTTCTCACTTTCGCAGAAGCAATCGGATCTTTTGCTTAATGCAGATGATCTGGATGCAATGTGGGTTTGCCTGAGGGAAAATTGTGTCATCGATGATGCTACAGGGGCAGAAAAGGTCTGTTTATTTGGGCATTGTCCATTTTTGTGTACCTTTTTTTCTTTACATGACTTTATCTTCACAGGTCTGCGGTGCTCTTTGCATTTTGTGAATGAAAGTTACTGGTGGGATTTATTGTTAAATTTTGGTCATTTCTTAGAGAAAGCAATTCAAATGTTTTCTCCCAGCATTGCCCCTTTCTTTCTATTTTATTTATTAATTGTTTACTTGTTGTAACGCTTCCTCATATCCTCTTCCATGTATTCGAAAGCATGGAGCTTTACATTGATAAGATAGACAGCTGTTTTCTGACTCTTACTATATCTTTCTCAATGTTACTCTATATCATTCATCTTCAAATGCAATTTGAAGATTGCTTTCTCAGTGACAGCTACTGGTGGTATTGCTGATTTCTGATTGTATGCTTAAAGATATTGAGTGAAATGTATGCTCCAAGCAATACCCTCTCTTTCTAATATGTTTCTTATTACTTTGTTAGAAAAAAAGAGGTCCCTCCTTGCGCCTCTTTTCAAAAGGTTCTTGCTTTACACGTATAGGCAGCTTTTCTTTTAATGTTGGTAATGATGGTTTCTAAAGGAAAATTCCTTCATTTTCAGATGAACTATGAGGATTTTTGCCATATTGCATCTGTATGTACGGAGCAAATAGGCCTCAAATGCCGACGGTTCTTCAGCGCTTCAAATTTCATGAAATTTGAGAAAGACGAGTCAGGACGAATTGCCATTCTTCCTTTCTACCTCTATGTGATGCGCACGGTACGTCTTACTCATTGATGCCTCCACTGAAAATTTGATTGTCAGTGGAGTCCACAGGAATAGTTGATCGTTACTATATAATCTGAAAGTGCATAGTGAATAAAAGTAAAAGGCGATTGTGCATTAGCGTGGCTTGTGAATTTTAACTCAGTCACTTTCTTGCTTCATCAGCATGTTGGTTATTGAGCATTGGCAGTGTAGATATTGACTCCTGCCCTGTGTGTTGGATATGGAATGGTAAGGGATGCCAAAATGCCTATAATTGGACATGCATGCTTAGGATTGATATGTAGCAGATTATTAATCCTTATCTGTTCTTGCATATTTCTAATGTACTAGAACAATTCTTTTATCAATAAATTTCTCTCTGTTGCTAAATATGTGTTCTTTCTTCTTCAGGTTTCACTAACACAGGCCAGAATTGATATGAGTGAGCTAGATGAAGATTCTGATGGTTTCCTTCAACCTCATGTACGATACTGCCTTCATGCTTCTTTCCTATTCTACTTCTCTATTTTGTCTGAGGACTTTTCTATTGTAGTGTCATAATGGTATTCGTCTAACTGCTATCGCTTGTCTGGATTTGTGAAGAAGCTGACTGTTCTGGTTTTGTGTTTTAGGAAATGGAGGCTTACATTAGGGGTCTGATTCCTAATTTGGCGCAGCTACGAGACATGCCTGCTGCATTTGTTCAAATGTACTGCCGCATTGCTGCACGCAAGTTCTTCTTCTTCTGTGATCCTCATAGACGAGGTATGTATCTAGATCTTATACAGGTAGTGTTTGTGGTGTCCCCTTTATTGAACCATGATGGGAGTTATATGTGAATCTACTTGTTACCAATGCTTTTTTCCTCATGTTGACTGCTGTGGCACACTTAGAATAATCTGTGAGGTTGCTTGAGCATTTCCTTTTTATGTTGGTTACTAAATCCGGTATACTAGGGTGTGTAAATAAAATTTCTGGTCATACCAGTGACCTCTTGTTGCTTGATGATGGTCAAGATTGGCAGTTTTCTAAATGCTACAAGATGAAGTTTATGGATTTATTGAAGTCAGTGTTGACCAGTCTTAAATTCCGATTGAATCGGCAATAGTATCACTGTGACATACTAGATGCCTCATGTAACATGATTATATAGATGTGGTGGATTAGTTTTTCTTACATTCTTTTCCATGTAGGATTGGATATTTGGATGTTTAGGTCTGAACTCTGAAGTTCCTCTTCCGTTAAAAGAAACTGACTCCGTAAATTTTTTCCAGGGAAAGCATGTATAAAGAAGGTGCTGCTTAGTAACTGCCTTCAAGAACTTATGGAATTGCACCAGGTAGATATAAATGTAGAGTTTCTTGCAACTTTTTCAAATGTTCTCATAAAACAGTTTTAAGTTGTAGTAGACTTCAATCCTCCTGTTTTTTCCTGTTTCCCCAGGGCTGTGGATTATTTACTCACTTCACTCCTTTTTTTTTTTTTTGGGAATTCCTATTCCTGATGATAAGAAGGCTTTGTCACTTGCACATCCTTTTGCTGTCACCTAGTTCCTGTTTTTCATTTTAAGTTGGAGAAGTTCTTTTATACTAGCTTAACTTGACTCGAGCAAATACCAGTTTGGTACGCCACCTGGAACAGCTCTGAGAAGGAAACTTGCTGAAAAGTCATCCAGAAGCGTCTTATTGGCTGAATTTTAGTAGGTGTAGATTCTGAATTCTGTTGACAAGATTTTGTCCCACACATATTTGGTTCTTCTAACAATTCATTAGTAGATAGACTTTATTTTGATGATAGCTTTTGGTGGATGCCCATTCATTTCGTCTTGTAGACTGGGTAGAAGGAGCTTAACATATACACCCGTTGGTTTATGCTATTTCGCAGCATAATGCAATTCTTGGTTAAGAATCTTTTAGAGGGCTTCTCAATTGAATCTTCTCTTATGCCATTGCCTGTAATTGATCTCTTTTAGATGGCTAATCACCCCCCAGGTGCACTTCGAATTATTTGTATTAGCTGTTGAATGTTAGCGAGAGGCTGCTCAGCTTTAATCGTCAATGCTTTAGGGGGAGGGTATTGGGAGGTTGGGGATCGGATAAGTGTTGTGTCTAGCATCAGAGGATATCAGAAAAGAATCTCTTCTCAATGTGTAGTGAAATCCATTTGCTAGCAGAATAGAAACAAACTCTTGCATGAGCTACTTAAGAAAGGAAATTTTAAAGCTTAAACTAATCAATGAATCAATCACTTATTGTACAGTTAAAGGTTAATTGATTGATATTGAAGATTTGTATTGATGCTTAGGCGTTTTATTTTCCTAATTTTGCATCAGGAAAGTGAGGAGGAAGTTACTGACACTGAACAAGCTGAAAATTGGTTCTCCTTGACATCTGCACAGCGCATATGTGGTGAGTGCTTTGAATTTCTCTATATTTGTTATCCCTCTATCTCCATGTAGTTGATATCATCATCACATTTGATTTTTCATTTTTTCCTAGATATGTTCTTGGCACTTGACAAAGATATGAATGGAACGTTGAGCAAGCAGGAGCTCAAGGAATATGCAGATGGTTCACTAACAGAGATCTTCATCGAAAGAGGTAGGGAAGAAAGTCGCTTTCCCGTGCTACTTGCAAAATCCTAAAAATCTCAACTTCCACTTCCGGTTTATCTGCTGGCTTCATTTAACTTGTTTTCTTAATGTTTCCTTTTAGTGTTCGATGAGCATGTACGTCGTGGGAAAGGTAGTGGAGGGAATTCTAGGGAGATGGACTTTGAAAGTTTTCTCGACTTTGTTCTGGCACTGGAAAACAAGGACACTCCTGAAGGATTAATGTATCTGTTTCGGTGTCTTGATCTCCATGGAAGAGGATTTCTCACAACGGCTGATATCCACTCTCTGTTCAGGTCAATATTTATTTGAACTGTCATAATATTGCTTTTGATTGCTGCCATGTCCTAAACCAGTTTCCTCTTAGTATTTTAGCTTCTTAAACTCCATTTAAAGCATTATATGTGGTGAAAATTGTGTGTTGATTTCCATTTTTTTCGTCTATGTCATATTGTTACTTCAGACTATATTCTTTATACCCAATGCTCCGAATTGGCAAAATTGTCTAGTTACTTTCAAAGTCTGCTTTGACAGTGTGAAAGAGTCTGTAGACATACCCTTTTATAGTGTCATATCTGAGCATCCTAATAAAGTGGATTTGCAAAATGGAAGAAAAGAGGGGAAACATCTGTATGTGGAGATGTTACCTGATACAGTCTTCCTATAGAAAAAGTTCTGCAGTTTCCTGCTTGCATAACTCAAGGAAGTTGTGCAAGTCTCAAAGTTGCAGGGACATGATTATTGAATGTAAACTCGAGTGCCGAAATCCTTTGATTTACAGACTATAAGGCTCGTTGTTGCTGTGGGGGCTGTAGACGTAGAGAGGGTCACAAGAGTTGTAAAAATATGTTTAATGCCATGGGATGGGAAGAGTGCTGGACCAATTTTTCATCTATGGTTGGGCAAACTACTGCATGATTTGAAATCCTCCTTTTTGTTTTGAGTTCTGTCAAACTTATGTTTAATCACTCTCTCTCTCTCTCTCTCTATGCTTAATTATTTCTCAATGGACAGGGATGTGCATCAGAAATGGATTGAGGGTGGGAACTATGAACTGTGCATCGACGATGTGAGGGATGAAATCTGGGATATGGTTAAACCTGCTGACCCGCTGAGTATCACATTGGCCGATCTTCTGGCCTGCAAGCAAGGTGGGACAGTAGCCAGTATGCTCATCGATGTGCGTGGTTTCTGGGCGCATGATAATAGGGAAAACCTATTGCAAGAGGAGGAAGAACCTGAAGAAGAATGACCAAGCATGATGTCCCCCCCATTGTTGGAGTGGTCCCTAATGCTAACCCCAGTCTGACGTCTGAACTAAACTATCGGCTGTGATTTGTAGTTTGCATTGACCCTGATGATGTGTATTGCTGCTTTGGCATGTGTAGTTATTGTGTAGGTTAGATCTTTTGTAACTGGCTTCTTGATTTCATGTTTCTTTGGATAATTCGGTGTAATTATCAAAAGAAGAGAAGTGTAGTATTCCATTCTGTATGTAGCCTCATTTTAAAAGCATTGTCGATAGCCATCTCTTCCTTGTTCCAAACTTAATTGGAAAAGGGCAGAGAAGGCCGATCAGTGCAACCGATCGAATCCGAACATTTCTGCAACTTTTTCTTAGTTGCCATAGTTCTTGCTTGTCCGACATGGAATTCTTTCTATGCTACAGTGAGTCGATTTGTTTTGTGGACTAGATTCTCCTTGAACATGTAGAAAATCTATTGATATTTGTAGTGATGTTTGCTATTGGTGGTAAAATCCACGTTATTAATCAACAATGCATCGAAATGAATTGATAAGTGCAGAAAATTTTAAGTTAACAAATAGTAGAAGAGTGTAGGTGGCCAGTATCAGCAGTCTGTCTGTCGATACTGCGTTTTCCCGAAGATAGCCATGGGGATTACAAGACTAAAAGTTGTAGAGTTTGGTATTTGCTAGGCAAGTTCATGCATTTGGTCGAACGTACTGAGATTTGGCCAGAGATCGTCACCCAAGCCGATGTGATAACAAGCGTTCGCCGTCACAATTTTTGAGTTCGGGTGCTTCTTGTTATTGCCTACATAAGTCCTATATAGCCATTTACCCTTTGGGTTTGCAATTTAGTTAGGTGATGTCTTGGGATACAATTTTTGGGCACCAAAGCTAAATGTACCTGCCTCATCAAGCAAAAGGGAGGACATGCACATCAAGACTAGAAAGATAGGTTTGATTCAATGTCACAAATGATCACTGCATTGACAAGAAAATTTCCAAAGGTCATAGAGCAGTGACCTCATTGGTCGGGCGAGTCTGGGAAACTAGTGACTATTTCAGGGGTCACTTAGCAAGGGTGAAAGCAAAGGCACTTGGGAATGTCCTTACCGCAAATCCCCCAAGGC
Source organism: Rhodamnia rubescens (assembly GCA_021437795.1). Lineage (NCBI taxonomy): Eukaryota > Viridiplantae > Streptophyta > Magnoliopsida > Myrtales > Myrtaceae > Rhodamnia > Rhodamnia rubescens. The sequence continues at coordinate 1,632,405 of JAILYA010000023.1, forward strand.
CTCTCTAATTCTCCAAGGAGCTTTTGGCAGAAGGCACTGCACGCTTGGTTCTCACACTTGGGCAAAATCATAGTCCTTCCCACACAAACGTCCTGTGTACTCCCCTACTGCCACATTGCCTAAAAGTGAAAATGACAAAGGAAAAGCAACAAAGTTAGGTTTCTTCCTTATAAGAAAACTAAAAAAAATAAGATCTCATCAATGCTAACTTATAGTTCTGATTATGAAGAGCATGAGATATTAGAAGCATACAGCTAAGAATAGAGCTAGCACAAGGATTGCAGCAACTTGGAAGTTCTTCATCTTCTTTTGTTTCTAATTTTCTCTTGGTTGTTCTTTTCCTACTCTTGGAATTTTTCTGATTTGTGTATGAGTTTGAGCGAGGAATTAGGTGAGCAGCTTATTTATATGCTGAAGAAATAAAGGTCATACCGGAATTTTGGAAACATGCCACATTTTATAAATGAAGAGGATTAACTCTTGTAATATCTTTGCTTACATAACAGTCACCGGGATGTAACGGTGGCATGTGGGCCGCGAGTTGCGATATACATCGCAACAAATTTTGCACTTGAAATTTGGAACCACTTGCATCTCCACATGTCATTGTCAATTTGTGACGTGAGTGCCTTTGATACATAAAATATGTACGTGAAACTATCGCATATTGTCCAACAAAAATTAAGACTTTATACACAATTTCGTATATAAAAACACCACAGAAAATAAAAACACTTCGTCATTAAGAATTGACTAGGTAATTGCCCTTTTCTCTGAATACAACTTGTGGCCCACGTGCCACCATTACTTGCAAAACTAACAGTGACCGATCATTCTTGGGTAAAATATCCAAAAAAGTCCCGAACCTGTTGCATTTGGTGTTAATTTAGTCCTAAACTTTTTTTGTGTGTCAATTCAGTCCCAAACCTTTTACATTGATGCAAATTCAATCCTAAACCTTTTATTGGTGCCAATTGAGTCATAAACCTTTTATATCGGTGTCAATTTAGTCCTAAGATTTTTGTATTTGTCCAAATTAAGTTAATCCAATCAATTTTGACCCGAAACCTCTAATGTGGACGTCGATAATCCTACGTGGCATGGCCGGCATTAACATGGACATTTTTTAATATTATTTTGATTTTTTTTAAATAATTTTTAAAAAAGAATTATATAAAATATTTTAAAATATAAAAATAATATAAAAATATCCACATCTCTGTGCCGACCGTTTTACGTAGGACAACCGACATTCACGTTTCCAATCAAAATTGATTGAATTGACTCAATTAGTACAAATGCAAAAAGTTGATGACCGAATTGGCACCAATGCAAAAAGTTGAGGACTCAATTGATACCAATAAAAGGTTTAGGACTCAATTGGCACCAAAAAAGGTTTAGGACTGAATAGGCACAAAAGCAATAGGTTTAGGACTTTTTGGACACTTTTCCCGATGGTTGCTGAAGTGTTTTCCTAGAGATTTCTATTTGGAATGCTTTCATGGTTTACTATGGCATTAAGTTCTTTTAAGTTCAGGAAGTACATTAATGTGTGTGGTTGACCCAAATTTTAACAACACACATAAATGACTTTCCTACTCCTCGAACAACATTTAAGTGTTCAAATTCTCTATTGAATGAAGCACTGCTTTATCAATCAATGTTGATATCAACACGATAATTATCAAAGATAGTAAAATCAACAAATTGACCGATCTTATAATATAAAGATTTTTTTCATTTACCATTTTCATTATTGTACTGTTTTACTTATGCAGTGTAACACCTTGTAATACCTTAATATAGTGGAAGTCATCTCCGTAATGATAGCATCGAGATCAAGAATCAAAAACTTTTGTTCTTACATGTTAGGTCAGCATCTTCATGCTAAAACTGACCGAAATGATTGTATTGGAAAATCCCTCAAAGGTTTAAGACTACACTGGCTGACTACATCGGCAAAATCGAAAAAATGAGGGCTGAATTGACATCCATGTAATAGGTTTAGAGCTAATTGGGTAATTTACGACTAATTAGGGGAGCATTTGATAGCACCATGGACTTGCCTAATCCGCAGTTTGTTTGCCACCTGACTAAGAGATCTGTCTCTGCTTCCACAAACCTGTGTCGACAAAAGTTGCTACCATGTTGCAATTGGTCCGAATTTAATCTGCTAATTATAGATGGATAGAGCTGATGGAAGTTGTAAGTATCTGGCAGCTTTGCCCAACCGAGTTGAATTTTCCTCCCTTGTATGGCCCGTTGTTCAGTTCTTGTGGTTTCTTCTCATGTTAACCAAAAGCAAAAGAGATTAATGACATGATTTTTAAACTTGAATTTTGATTAATAACAAGAAAGAACCCGCTTGTTTTAGTTTTACTTTTTCTATCATCCACAGGAAAATAAAGCATAAGCATTTCCACCGTTATTAGCATTTTCTCAAAAGTCCTCTCTTAGTGAGAAGTCAATGGTAGTTGTCTTCTTTTAAACTTGCGACAATTTATCTGGAAAAAATTGTTCAAAAAATCGAAAATATATGGTGGCCAATTCATGACTAAATTTTTTAATTTTTCCAATTTAATTTTAAAGTTTTTGACAATTTTTCAATGTAGTTCTTCCGGATAATTTTGGCCGAAAATCACCAACATGGTGATCCATTAAGCAATGGCCGTCCTACGTGGCACTATCAACGCTCAATGACATCGGGCGAGGGCTCGCACGTCACCTTAGTGATTTTCAACCAAAATCGACCGAAAGGACTACATGGAATAATTATTGTTTATGATTATATTGGTCAAATTTAAAAGTGTGGGACTGAATTAGATGTCATATAACAGGTTTAGAACTTTTTGGACAATTCTCTCATTTTATTTTTGCTTGATGTAATTTGGTAGTGCGTCGGATAAAATGTTGTATATATATGGCCTATAAATAGGCATTGTGTAGTATTTAATAAGTATTAGTCTAACTCATAATAACTTCCTATCATGTAAATGAATTTTCCTTTGCTTTAATTAGTGTTCTTCAACTTCCTGCACCTTCTCGGCGGCGTATATTCGGTGTAGCCATATAACGATCCGGTCCGACGAGGGCGGGGAGTGGTCGTCGGGGCTAGAAGAGCTTGGACAAGAAGCAGCTCCCGGACTTCTAGAATGATGAAGGGGCAGGGGATAAACCGAATTCCACATCGACTGGGTGTGGTGAGGTGAAGTGCTATATATGTGGGACCCGGGCGTGACAAGCCAAAACCAAACTTCTCGCACGAACCGAGATCAAGTCAAGTTCTCTTCCATCCTTAGTCCAAGGACCGCAATTGCTCAAAATTTTTCTATTTGTAAGATGTCGAGCACAATCAACATGTCATCCCGGACGTTTTCCAACTTGTGTGTAATCAGTTCATCAATTAACTTCGTCATTATCATCTGCTCGTGCAATATTGTCCATCCACCTCCTGTGCCTATATGGCTCGTCCCGGAGAGAGATGAAGCTCCGATCGCAACAAAATCATGTGGTATTTCGAGATATGACTCTTCCTTACATAATTCAGTTCGAGATTAGTGATATTTTGGGTGTGTGTGTGTGTGTGTGTGTGGAGAGAGAGAGAGAGAGAGAAAGAAGAGAAAAGAAAGAAGAGAGAGAGAGAGGGGAGGGGAGAGGGAGAGAGAGAAGAGAGAGAGAGAGAGAGAGAGAGAGAGAGAGAGAGAGAGAGAGAGAATCGTCACAAAATGATCAACTTTATTGAAGACAGGCTACACAGAAAAGCCAGGGAAGGAGCACCTTGATTAGCAAGGTTGAAAACAAATGCACTTGGGTAGATCCTTGCTACAAATCCCCCAGACACCCTCTATGGCTCCAATCTTATTAAGGCAGAAGGTGGTGCAAGCTTCATCCCGGCACTTGGGAAAATCATAATCCTTGGCACAAACACGACCCGTATACTTCCCCACTGCCACCTCGCCTTCATGCCCGCCCACCCAAAAAAATGAAATAAAATAATTGAATAAAAAAGTTAGATTTATGCATAATACACATACATAAAGATTAAATAAATAGAAAACTATGTCTCTGGAAGACGAAGCTTACTTGTCGCCAAGAACAGAACGAGCACAAGGATTGCTGCCCCTTGGAAGTTCTTCATCCTTCCTTTTGTCTTTCTCTTTATATTCAGAGTTCAAAATTTTGTGGGTGTGAGATAGGAATTTGGGTGAGAATGGTGTCATTTTTGTATACTCAAGGAGTGGAGAGATGTACAACCAAGTATGGAAACGATGCAATATCCGCTGTATTGGGCAGGAAATTCAATGTGGGGATTTACCTTCCCCTTCTCCATTTTCTGGCATTGAATGAAAGTCACCCTTTACGGATTCTCTGTTTAGCACTCTAATGAAAAGCTTTATTTTGCGTTACTTCGCCTATCAGGAAGGTTCGCATCGTTTTGTGCTGGCTGTTTTCCTAATCTTTCAGTAATAAACCAATTCAAGCAAAGATTTCCTTATTTCCTGCAAGGGAAAATAACACAAATGATCCTCGAACTTTGGCACAATATGCAATGTGGTCCATAAACTTTTTATTTGTTCAATATAGTCCTTGAACTTTAATCCAATGTGCAATACTATCCCTAAATTTTTAATTTGTTCAATGTAACCCCTGAACTTTTAGTACATGTTCAATTCAGTCCCTAAACTATATGTGTGACATCCCGAATTTTCATAGTTAGAAAGTAAAATAAACCCTATTGATATATCCTTTGAGAAATTCTTCGAGGAAGCTATTTTGAAATTTTACAGGAGTTATGTCGATGTTTCATAAGGGAACGATTGCTTGATTTGTCTAGGGAATTTTTGGGAATAGTATTAGAAAGATATAATAGGAGGACGTAGCTTATGAATTGATGTTTGTAAATCAAATAAATCAATGTTAAGCTAAATTGAACTAATAGTAAGTCAACTTTCTAAAGAATAAGAATGGGGTCAATGCTAGGTCAATGATAAATTAATTTTCTAAAGAAAAGGATGCGGTCAATGTTAAATCAATGTCAAGTCAATAATAAGTCAATTTTATAAAGGATAAGATCAATGTCATTTTCATGCATTAAATAAGATTCATTAATTAAGCATGCAAATGGACCAATCGAATAACGATAAGTGGCTACTCTAGGAATCTAGGATAGAAGCCTAAACAAATGGACTAATAGGAAGCAAGCTCATTAATGAAATTTGAAAAATAAGTTAGAAAAGTCAAATACCATAAATGTGTCCATATTATGAGAGAAACTTAATGAGCAAGTTGCTAATAAAGAAAAATTAAAAAGAAGTAGAAAATAATAAATACATTCCTAATTACCATTAATGAAATTACATTAACAAGATTAGTAAAGTTAATATGCTCTCTAATATAGTAAAATGAAATGTCATTAATAACCGATTTTCAATGCTTTCTTAGAAATTTATATAAAGAGACAAAACTTGACCAACACGAGGACAGAGTACAACATGTCAACCGGCCGCCGACACGAGGCAACCGCCAGCCCATGCTACCATGAGGGATGGCGTGAGCTCGAACAGCGCCCTATGGGTGGCACCGACGGCCTTTGTCCCTTGTCGGAGGTTGGTCGTATTCCGAACTCGCTAATCGTCTTTAATTAGTAAGGTTAATTTAGAGATAATTAGCTTGGTCTAATTAATAAACAAGTTAATTAAGATTGTAATCAAGATGATTAAAACTTCTTGAACATTTGGACTAACGGGAAATTGCCAAGAGCTTATCCTAGGATCAATATGACAAGTGGACCAACAGAAAATGATAAGAAGCTAGAGACAAAGCTATTTGATTAGGCTTGCTAGGTGGCTTCTTATCAGAATGATAAGTGGCCATTAATAAATAAGGTCTTAAATTCAAGAAGCTTCTTCATTAAGATGTTTTGACTTTTTAGGGAAAAATCTCATTATTAAACTTGAGAAATTTCTAGAGCAAAGTCATTATTAAACTCGCCATTTACTCGTCGTCATTGTTGCTCCGCCGCCTTTCCCATGTTCTCATTTAATTTTATTAAAGTGGTAAACTAAAAAGGTAAATGATATTTCTATATCTAATACTATAATATCCGTTTATTACTTGATTTGGTGTTGCATTTTTGTATGATTGCATGCATATATGAATTTCATGGCATTAACGACAAGTTTTTAGTTAAAATTGCATGGAAAGGGGTTCGAGGATGCCGAGCGGGTAACAATCGAAGACAGATTGAGAGTTGCCAAGGCCAAATGGACCGGCGAAGGACCCATCCCAGCACCTATTCGAGTATGGAACTGGTCCCACCCAGCTCGAACAGGAATCGGTTCGATTCTCGCTAGGCAAAATCGAGTCGGTCTAGAATGGTTCCGGACTAGACCGGTTCGGTTCAACCCGGCCAGGTGCAAACCGAGACCGATCGGCCCGGTCTTTGGTGGTTCAAGAGGTCGATTCGGTTTTGAGCCCCGCCGAAATGTTTTGTCTCGATTGGAAAAGATTCGATTAAACTCTCGTCCCGTCTTCGTTTCAAGATTCTCGCACATTGAATAACATCAAAAGATAATAACGGCGCATGCGTGTGCAAGTTTGTGGATGGCATTAAAAGACATCTACGCGCCTCCGTTAGCTCGAGAAGCTACGGGGTAAGGGCTCGGGGATAAACGACGTGAGTTTAAAGTGGCCGTTGTTCGCGAAAACGGGATTGATAACTATCATCCGCCAAAACTTTACTTTAGGCGATGGCGCGGACATTGATTATCAAGTGATTGATTACACGTGCCGTCGTACACGTGTAGTGATGACGTTGCCTAGTACCGAAAGTCTCGATCTAACCTCAAGAACAAAGATGCCCAAAAAGTTAAAAGAAAAGTATATGCATTGTTGCATTTTAATGTTTGCATGAAAATGATTCGATTGATGATGCATGACATGTTCTTGAAATGAATTACAAGATAGTTACATGCTAATTTTTTTTTTTTAACATCATTGGATTGGGTATTATTTTGATATTCTTATCTTAGGCATAGAAATTTCATTTATTGGGCTATCTGCTCACCGCAATATTTTTCAGGAAAGAAAATGGAGTTTCCATGAGATCCACTATTTGGGTACCCTGCCCGTATGACCCACCTCCGCCAAACTATAATTGAAGTAGAAACCGACATCACATACGTCCGTATCATTGCAATCGTATGGATCGATATGGGATTGGCACGCGATATAACCATTGAGTTCGTCTCATGGCATGAACAAATGCGAGAGGGCATGACGAGAGGACCACTGCAAAACTTTAATATCCATGGCTCATTGGGACCTCAAGGTAGAGCAACGTCTTGAAACGGATCTTGCTGAAGAAGTAGGGCCATCCTGTCCTCTGATGAGTAGATGGTCTAGTGGACTAGTGAGAAGAGTGAATGATCAGATAGCCTCCAACAATTGTTGGTGTATAAGATGAGTTGGGAGGTGAAGTGCTGTGGCTATACTAGGGTGTGTGATATGCGTAGCTTTCCTAAATTTTTGGTTGTAAAATAGAACAGGAAAGTTAGGCTTAATACGAGGAGTATTAGGCGATGTACAAATGGTATGGGATGCCCACCATATATAATATTAAGAAGGTTTGTAAATGTCTTGGAAGCTGCTATGTCTACTATTTAGATGGGGTAGTAAATCCTCTACATAAATGAATAAAGGTTGACAGAAAATAAGGAATTATACTAGAATTAAATTTAGTATCTTGTAGTTGAGAAGTCGATGGAACTAACACCTAAGGGTCTTTAGGCAACTCTATGAGAGAGAGACCATTGGCAATTGAATTAGCACATCAGATGTCATAAAGAATAACGGGGCAGGTCCTGGGGTCGTCACAAACACAGTTGTCAGATCAATGCAGAAATGGGAGAGAATAGAGAAAACAACGCACGGGGATTTAGGTGATTCAATTCGAGTTGGTGTGTACCCACTTCATAATGAGAGGAGGTGATGACCCCAATATGAATAATGGTGATTTGCAGGCTTGAATCGAAAGCTTTCTCACACCCAACTCCCCAATTACACCCTCTTCACGTAATATTTTAGTCAATCTTTTGAGAGTTTTCCTTACAACCCTCTCAGAGAGAAACCCTAAAAATAGCCTCAAGGGGTCCTGCTTCTGTAATACTAATGCAATGTCAGAAAATAGGTCAAGAACAGACTTAAATCTTGTGTTTTCGAGGGTTTGTGATGTCACTTGGCGCCAGCTTCATGCCCAGTGCACTTGGTCCGGATGCCCGCCAAGGCTGGCCAAGCGACCGGCGCATTGTGGCCACTATCCCGAAAATACTGGGCGGCCATAGTCTAACTATGGCTATGCACACTTTATTCTTGCAAACTCATTTTCGAACCCATGCTTGTCTTCCGCATCCTCCTAGCTTGAATCATTGGCCAAAACTCGAGACATTCTCAACATAGTCAAACTATTGAGATCGAATGTTCTAATTTATCAATCCTAATGAGTTGGGTTGAGTGAAAATCTTGATCCCAATGCAACATATTCAACGTGGCTATTAGTAAGTTGTATGGTCATATATCATATCTTGTTGAAAAAGAAGAAGGGATTATTGGAGACTTCTCCATAGGCATATAGATCGAAGTCTCTCATGAGCAAAACTCGATATTAAATTAAAAAAAAAGAATTCTGTAGAAAAAGAAACTTCTCTGGATATAGTTTCCTTGAGCTTTTATACCAAAGACAAATAATTAGATTTCATATTTTCACAATCCAATGATTTACAAGATTTATGCAACTTATTTAACCTAAGACATTTTATTAGACCTTTTGGTAAAATGCAAGCACAACATAGGACACAACTGTAGTCTACTTGCAACTTGAATATAGGATAAAACTTAGAATACAACATAGAAGATGTGGTTGTCGCTTCTTACATCCCTACCAAATCACATAGTCCGAAGGATCTTTGCCTTTGTTATATACGTGCGGAACGGTTTTCCGACACATATAAACAAATAGGGATGCTGCGATCATCCAGGAATAGTCAAAGTACATCCCTGCTGATGTCTTCTTATACTATGATTCTTTCCTGGCCTGGTATCCATAAGCTCCATCCTTGGGGCCGAAAATGGTTCCCACGACGGGTGAGATATAAATCTCGGTGAATCAGCCTAAGCTCGGTTAGGATCTGATTCGCCCAAACATCCTAACCACGAGCATTATAAAAATCACGATATAACCATATATCCAACAATCATATCACATGGAAATAATCACCCACACGCATACTTACCGGCCTTCCCACATAATGCAATGCTTACTCCACTCAACACCATGGACAACCAACAATACGCATCCACTCCGCATGCCTGGACACCTACAGTCCATTTATTAACGATGATCGCGCTCGACGCCCGGCGGATCACGCTACCGGCGTGATCGACTCTCCATTATCTCCCTTCTTCCGTAGGAGCTATGCGGTGTAGGTCCCTATACGGGCGTTGGTCCTACAAGATCCGATAATTAAAGCATGAATTATGGTGTTGCAGTCGTGTGGTTGATGCGTACAAGCGGAAAACCCATCTCGTATGACACCCGAAGCGTCATTAATTTATTATCTTTGATTTAGGCCGGATGCTCACACAAACGTGTTCAAAGACTTGGCCCAAGGCCATTTTATGAAAAAAATTACGGTATTGTATCGCCAATAAACACTACAGGACACATGGGACATTTAACTCCCAGCAACGCCATTCACTCACGAGCATTCAGGTACTCAAATAATATTTCAACACGGCGATCCGCCCAACAAGGTCATCAATTCAACACGAATAAACCAATTCGATTAGGCCACATAAAGCTCAATTTGTGCCAAATTCATTAATTAGCCAATTCGATTTATAATGTAATATCGCTCTTGGTCAATCACCACATAGTCAAATTGTTTAACAACAATTAGCCACAAACAATTACTTAATCGATTATGGTCATTTGCTAAACCGGGTTTCTATTAATCCGACCATAATCAAATCTACCTAAATTCCCTACCGACTAGCTAACTAATTCTAGGAATTGCGCCTAACCAGGATTAGGGTAGAATTCAATAGTCGGGCAATCTCAACTCGGATCGATCGGGAATCTTGAAAATTCTTGGCCGAACTTTGAGGCCTGTTCACCCGGTTCACTTGTTCACTCTGATTTCACGTGTTCTTGACGATTCAACACGTTCACGTCGGCGAGGCTTGTTCACCCGAACACTGTTCACCCTCGTTCACAGATTGTTCACCGAACGGAAATTTTGACTATGTGCTCGCGGGCGACGACGGGGCTGCTTAGTCTAGTGGGTCTCGGGCACGACGAGAGGTCTAGCTAAGGGGCTCGGGAAGACCATGTCGCGCGTCGCGGGTGGTTGGGTGGAGGTTGAGGCTAAGGGACGGTGGCTCACGGGACGGGTCTCGGGCTTGAGGTAGCTTGGGCGCGCGGGATGGATGGTGGGTGGTCTCGGGTGAGTGGCGGCAACGCGAGGCAAGTGAGGTGGCGCGGCGACACCGGCACGAGGTCGGCGGTTCACGGCGGAGGAAGCTCGACTTCGGGAGCGGGCGTGTCGCAACGATCGAGAAGAAGAAGAAGAAGAAAGAGGAGTCAGTGGGGGCAGCGGGACAAAAAAAAAAAAGGGGGAGAGAGAGAGTGAGTGGGATAAAGAAGAAAAGGATAACCATGGGGGAGTGGGGGAATAAGAGAGAGAGAGAGAGAGAGGTGGCGGAATGGTGGTGGATTAGTGGTTGGGAAGGATAAGTGGGGTGGGTTTCGCAAGGAGGAAAAAAGAGAAAGAGAAAGGAGGGAGGGGGATGAGAGGAGGGGTGCTGTCACAAAGTATATGCTTTATAGTTGTGTTTTATCATCGCTACGGATGTGCATAATATGTTGCATTACAATGGTGCTATCATTGTTGCATACATCATACTTCATATGATAGTTGTTAGTGCTCGCGTTATTACCCGGAAGGGGTAAATAGGTGATTTCAAAAGATTTTAGAATCAATGCGGAAATTCAAACGGATAAGATCGAGCTTCGCTTAGAAGATGATTGCTAAACAAGATCTCGAGGTGTCCTCATATGCAGCAGTGTGCACAATACTGCTATCACGAATAATATAGAGTTTAAGGGATAGAGAAATTGCACAAAGAGTTTATAGTGGTTCGACTTTGTTCAAGCCTATGTCCATTTCTTCACGCTAGCAGCCAATTAGTTAGATTCCACTAGTAAATAGCTCAAAAGTTCCAACTCGGTGATAGCTCTTGAGTCGAAAAAATTCCCACCTAACACTCACACACTCGAATGTTTCTCCTCTAAATGTTACAATGTTTGGATCAAAGATATGTAAAGAATGTGAAGCTCTCTTAATTTTGGAATTTAGAATTTTGTTCTCTTGCTCGTTCTTACTCTTCGACTTGAGATGTCCTTTTATAGTCCTCCATCTTCAACCACCCATTGCAAGGCGTCTAAGGATCACTCTCCAAACTTTCCCATTTAGACGAGACCGTATTAAAAAGATCTCATAGCCATTGAGGTCGACAAAGGAAATAATCCCCCGTTGGATCAAATTGCCCATACAATCGTGATCTTGGGATTCCATAGATAGAGTTTTTCATTAGATGAGTCATCCTCATCTCCTCTAATCGATGTCCTCAATTGATCTTCAAGTTTGAAAATCTTCAAGAACGATCCAACTTGATTTGCTAGCCGTTGTGATGATATAATATTCCGATTAAATCATCTCATTGATATCTCTTGATACTCGGTCGTTGCATATGAAATACTCTCTCGGACCTTGAGCTTCATTCCAACATCCGAGTTCCACACTCAATGTTTGAGCTCCGGACAACATCCGAGTCCCTCGAAATATCGTCTTAGCCTTTTTTGCCAAATTCAATCACGTGTTCCTTACACCTTTGGACAATCTGTAAAATAAGTATTCCATTGCATTAACTTAGATACAAAAAATCGGGGATTGTTTTGTCAATCTTCAAAATCGATTAGGAGTTTTTCTCAACAATAGTTCTACAAATGAAGATATCATATAATTTGTGGGAGGCAACAATGGGTTCTATACAAAAAATTCTAATAATTGAGACTCTGTTTGTTTGGCGGAGAATGAATAATTTGAAAAATATATTTTTAAAAATATCACGTAAATCGCTCGCAAAAAATGAAAAAGAAAATCATCATCCACGAAATATTGAGACAACAATAAAAATATTTTTCATTGGCTAATATTGTCAAGCAATATATGATCTTATTAATAGTACATGTTAGGTGTTTTTCTTTCCGGAAATTAAATAGAAAAATTTCAATTAAGGGTCCCTAGTGATTTTTTCAAATAAGGGTTTGAAGATGAAGTTGTTGCAAATAAGGACGAAAAGCCCTCATTTTCTCAAATAATAGTCCGAAGTGTACCTTATTTCAAATAAAGGCCTAAAGTAGCCATGTCAATCTCAAAAAAGGCTTGACCTCACTAGCTAATCAAGGGCATTTTCGTCATTTTTTATTTTTTCCTTAATCTATTTTTTATTTCTCAAAAACAAACAAAAAAAAAAGTCTAAACTTAATAAGAAAGCAAAAAAAGAGGGAAAAAAAAACTAGGCGGGAGGGCTAGGCCCTCTACTTGGGACCACCGACGAGAGGCGAGGGCCCGCAAGCCCTTGCCGAAAATAGGAGAACCAAAATTGATTGGAACGCCGCCATGTCAATGATTTCTAGCCAAACTTGGTCGAAATGACTACATGGAAAAATCTTGGTTTAAGACTAAATTGACCAAATTTAAAAGTTTTAAGCCTGAATTAGCTGTCATAGAATAAGTTGAGGACTTTTTGGATAACTTTTTCATCTTATTTTAATCAGATGTTTTGTTGTAGTGTGTTTGATTAAAAGTTTTACCTATAATAGCCTTTAAATAGACAATGTGGAGTCTATAATCAGGATTCCTCTAACTGCATAACCATTTTTGACCATGGAAATGCAGTAGCTTTTGCTTTTGCTTTATGTTCTTCAATTTCCTGCACCTTTCCTGCATTGTATGTTGAATGTAGCCAAAACCAAACTTCTCGAGATCTGTTGCCATCAACTTCTTGAAACCTAGAATTGAATGTATGAATCGTTTTAGACCTAAAACTTCAAGAATCAAGATCAATTCAAGTTCCCTTCAACCTGTTTAACGCAGAGCAAGGATTGTGATTGCACAAAATTTCCGGTGCGCTGATGTCGAGCGACCGCTAACATAGCGTTCCGGTCATTTTCTCTTCAACTCGGTTCATAGATTTAATTCATGAAGATCCGATGAGGATCGGCCTCTCGTGCCATTGTCAATCTATGCCTTATGCCCATATGGCTTGTCCCGGGGAGAGATGAAGATCCGATTGCAATAAAATTATGTGCTATTTCGAGATAAACTGTTGCGGAAATAATTCAGATCGAGATTAGTGATATTTTGGAGAGAGAGAGAAAAAAAATGTCACAAAATGATCTCTGTATTGAAGGAGGGAGGGAGCATTTTCACTTAGCGAGGTTGAAAGAAACGCACGTGGATTTATCGTCACTACAAATCCCCCCAACCCCATCTTTGGCTCCAATCTCCCTAACGCAAAAGGCGGTGCACGCCTCATCCTCGATGTTGGGAAAAAGCATTGTTCTCACCCACACAACGCCACCTAAATAGGACCGACACCAACAAGCAACACAACACGACACGATATCACATGCCGACACGTCATTTTTAAAAAAATAGAGAACTCTAATACTTTGGGACACCTTGTGTACTAAATGTATATTTTTATATATACATGATATGACGAGTTTCTTCTTCTTCTTGTGTTAGGAATTTTTACAATTATATATATTTTTTTCTTGGTTGGGTATATTAATTTTGGGATGGTTGGATATATGACTTAAGCATATATTTTTTGATAAATTTATATTTTGATCGTCGGTTTATTGAAAATGCTTAAAATTGACCACGTGCTTGTCAAAATGACGTGTCGGGATCTTTGGACCAACTTGTCCGGAGCACCGCACATGTCGATCATATCTCAAAGAGTGTTGGAGAGTCGGAGAATAACGAATACGACACGACACGACACAAAAACCCCAAGTGTGTCGGTGCTTCCTAGACCATCACCTCGCTTCATGCCCCCATCACCAAAAATAAGTAAATTAAAAGTTAGATTTATATGTAATACATAATAAAAGAAAGATAAAAGCATACCTATATAGAAGAGGGAGGAAGCTTAGGGCATGTATGGCAATGATTCTGGTTATCTCGATTCTATTAACTTGGAATAAAAAAGGATGAGAATCATGTTTGATAATATAAATGATTCTATTTCGATTTTGATTACGTTCCAGGGAACAATTTTGAAGCAAAAACAAGCAAAAAAAAAAGTTGGTTACGAAAAAAAAATCATTTTTGAGAATCATAAAATAGAATAAAGTCCCACATCTCTCACTTTTCCCTTTCAATTCTCTCGTCACTTTTCACTCGACTTAAAACATAATGAGGTCTCATTTTTAAAGAAAAATATAGAAGATCATAAAAAATTTAAAAAATTCTAAAAAATCAGAAATATTTCAAAAAATCCTTGAAAATAGAAGAAACTTAGATTAGGCTAGTTTGACCTCATTTTTATAAATTTGGGTCTACATTCCCTAGATTTCATGGATTTTATTCTTTTTAGGAAAATCATAAACACCTTTGAAATTCAACCCGAACCATATTTCTCTAAGCCCATAGGGATTCATTATGGTTTTATGATGCAATTTATCAATGTCATGATTATTTGATTGCGCACTTGATTTCATGTTGGATATTTCAGCAGTTTTGAAATAATCTTTTAATGGTTTTGATAAAACTTTGACCGTATTGATTAGCCATCATTATTTTCAACGGACGGATTTCTAATGACAAGCTCGGACGTTGGAGAGCTTAGATGTTGGAGAGCTCGGACGTTGGGGAACTCGAGATATTGGCGAGCTCGGAATCGACGAGCTCGAAGGCGATGAGAGTCTCAAAAGCAACGTTCTATATCCTCCATTAATTTATAACGATTATTTAATGGCTTGTAACTGTCAAATAACGATTTTCTAACGGCTTTACAATAGTCATATAAAGGCTAATTTATTTCTTCATTAAACCTCCATTATTTTACAACGATTTCATAACAGTTTTCTCGGCTCAATTTTGGTTGAAGATAAATTGAACAATCTCCCTGAGGACTTCTTGGATCACTTGAGAGAGTTTTTTTTTTTTTTCATTCTTTTCATTCTACTCTTTTTTTGGGACATATACATGACGTTGTTCTTGTTTCTTCTAATACTCACTACGGAGTATATAAGAAGATTCGTTGTAACTTGGGAGAATAGGTGCTAGAAGCCTTACGCACAAAGTCTTATACTCCGAGGGGCAGAATTATCCTTAAGTACAATGTTTGCACGCCTCATACGATTCTCATTCCTCGGACGTTTCTTATTTTTCCATCACCTTTACCAACAATCTTAAGGATAACTTTTGATGGATACTCCAGTTGATTCCAATGATCTGCCGCCGCCGCCGTCACTCGAGATGCATCTATCACCGCCACTCCGGTTGTGCTACCACAACAACCACATATGTCCTATGCTAAACCATTTCCTAACATATCAAAGATTGACGTTTTTAATGGAAACAACTTCAAAAGGTGGTAGGAAAGAGTTTTCTCTATCCTAGTTGTACATAGCGTGGCTTTTGCACTTATAGATGCCGAACCAATTGAAAATAATTTGCGAGAACAATGGATACATGCTAATAAGGTATGTAGGCACACAATTATAAGTACGCTTTCTAATGAATTGTTTGATGTCTACTGTCCGTACAAGGAAGCAAAACAAATATGGGAATCCATGATTGCAAAGTACACCGCCAAAGATGTGGGCGGACAGAAGTTTGTGATCGGAAATTATTATCGGTGGGAAATGTCCAATGATAAGGAGATCAAAACTCAAATCAATGAATATCATAAGCTGGTAGAAGACTTGAAAGTGGAGAATATCAATTTGCAAGAAGAACTTGTTGCGGGGTTCTTGATTGAAAAATTGCCTCAATCGTGGAGCGACTACAAGCAACAAGTCAAGCACAAAGACAAACAATTTTCACTTGCTGATCTAGTTGTTCATATCATCTTTGAAGACACAACTCGCAAGGAGATCAAAGCTGCCAAAGCTAAGGAGATCACTACGGGGAAAAATCTGTTGCAAGGCAAGCCTCAACATCGTCAAAACATGTATAATAACCAAAGGTCCGATTACAAATCCAAAGTTGCTCACCCCACCTTCAAAAGGAAAGGCTCTTGTTTTGTTTGTGGTAAACCCGGTCATCATGTAGAGCAAGTGTAAAAAGCGCACAATGGGAAATGACAATCCTGTTAAACCAAAGGTTAATTTAGTTGAAGCGAGATGACCCACGATACCATCATTGTTGTGGTCATTTCCTAAGCCAATGTTGTAGCCAATGTGAAAGAATGGGTGGTAGACTCGGGTGCTACTAGGCATGTTTGTGCAAACAAAAATGCGTATTCCTCCTACATACCGGTAGGGGAAGGAGAAGAGATTATATATCTAGGCGATTCAAGAACGATGCAAGTTCTTGGTAAAAGGAAAGTCCTTCTCATACTCACATCCGACAAAACTTTCTCACCGAATGATCTACTACATGTCCCTAAAACAAGGGCGAACCTAGTTTCGGTGGCTCTTTTGGGAAAGGTTGGGGTGAATGTGTCATTCAAATCGACAAGATCGTAATGACAAAAAATAATGTCTTTGTGGGAAAGGGTTATTTTAATCGGGGCTTTTTGTTCTTAACGTTTCCAATGTTATCAATGAAAATGCTACTTCTCTTGCTTACTTGGTTGAATCTATTGATTTGTGGCATGGTAGATTATGACACATTAATTTTTCTTATATTAAGAAAATGCAACAACAAGGTTTAATTTCTGCATTGGAAAATCAATATTTTAAGAAATATATAATATGTGCCGAAACAAAATTAACTAAAAGGCCTTGTATTTTCGTGAATAGGGAATCTAAATTATTGAGCTTAATTCATACCTATCTAGGACATTTAAAACAAACTATGACTAGAGGAGGTAAACAATATTACGGGACGCTCATCGATGATTATTCGAGATTTACTAAAGTTTATTTACTTAGACATAAAGATGAAGCTTTTGATATGTTTCTTTTGTATAAAGCTGAGGTAGAAAATCAATTAGAAAAAAGAATAAAAAGAGTTAGATTGGATAGAGGTGGAGAATACATTTTGCTTAATGAATTTTGTAAAAAGGAAGGAATAATTCACGAAACTACCCCTCCGTATTCTCCCGAATCAAATGGTGTAGCAGAAAGGAAAAATAGAACATTAAAAGAAATGACGAATTCTATGCTTGTTAGTTCTAAAGCTCCTAATAACTTATGGGTGAAGCAATATTATCTACTTATCACCTTCAAAACAGAATACCTCATAAGAAAATTGGTAAAACACCATATGAGTTATGGAAGGGTTATTTCCCTAATTTAAAATATTTGAAAGTGTAGGGGTGTCTTGCTAAGGTCGTGCTTCCTAGTTCTAAGAAAAGAAAAATAGGCTCTAAGACATCCGATTACGTGTTTATTGGTTATTCGAACACAATATTGTGTATAGATTTCTTGTTTTAAAAAGTGGTGCGCTTGATTGTAATACAATTGTTGAGACAAAGCATGCAGAATTTTTTGAGCATATTTTTCCGTTACAAATTGATATTGTTTCTCCTACGTCTCCTCATAAAAGTGATTTTCAAAATTCAAATGATGAATCGCGGAGGAGTAAAAGAATAAGAAAAGAAACATCTTTTGGAAATGATTTTTATACTTATCTTATTGATAATGATCCTTTAAGTTATTCTGAAGCTATATCTTCTAGAGAAAGTAGTTTTTGGAAAGAAGCCATAAAAGTTGAGATTGATTCTATTTTACAAAATAAAACTTGGGAATTGGTTGATTTACCACCAGGTGAGAAACCGACTAGTTGCAAATGGATTTTTAAGAGGAAAATTAATTCGGATAGTTCTATTGATAAATATAAAGCAAGATTGGTTGCAAAAGGTTTTACTCAAAAACAAAACATTGATTATTTTGACACATTTGCTTCGGTAACAAGAATTTCTTCTATTCGTGTTTTATTTGCATTAGCTTCAATTTACAAACTTGTTGTGCACCAAATGGATGTTAAAATAGCTTTTCTAAATGGTGATTTAGAAGAAGAAATTTACATGGTGCAACTTAAAGGTTGTATTCTTCCTGGTCAACAAAATAAAGTTTGTAAACTTCTTAAATCCTTATTTGGCTTGAAGCAAGCGCTAAAACAATAGCATGAAAAATTTCATCAAGTTCTAGTTAACAATGGATTTTTCTCCATTGGAGTTGACAAATGTGTGTACACAAAAAATGTTGATGGTGAATGTATAATATTAGCTTATATGTTGATGACATGCTTATTTTTTGTACGTGTATTCATGTTGTGAAAGAAAGAAAATGTTTCTTGACTTCTAAATTTGATATAAAGGATTTGAGAGAAGCGAATGTTATTTTGGGTGTTAGAATGGTAAGAAGTGACCGTGGCCTAATGCTTACTCAACAGCATCACGTGGAGAGGCTACTTAAAAAATATTAGCACTTTGATGTGACAACTCTAAGCACTCCTTATGATTCTAATATCCAACTAGTGAAAAATAAAGAAGACAATGTAGCTCGGTTTGAGTACGCTCGGATTATTGGGAGTTTGATGCATTTGTGAGTTATACTCGACCTCGATATAGCATATGTTGTAAGCAGACCGAGCGAGATATACACAAAATCTCGGTTATGATCATTGGATTGCCTTGACCGGAGTAATGAAATATTTGAGAGAAACCATAAACTATGGTATCATGTATAGTGGATTTCCCAGCTATATTAGAAGGATACAATGATGCTAACTGAATTTCAAATTCAAACGAGACAAAATCCACTAGTAGATATGTATTCACCCTTGGTGGAGGTGTCTGTAACGTGGAAATCAGCCAAACAAACAATATTTGCTAAATCTACCATAGAGTCGAGTTTGTAGCTCTTGAATTGGCCGGTATAGACACATCCGGTTGAGGCGTGATGTGATAATGCAAGTGCTTAAGGATGAAATTATGTCAATTGATTATGTAAAGTCGAATTGAATTTGGCTGATCCTCCGATAAACCTCTAGGATGGAAACTAATTTTTGATACATCGAGGGGAATGGGACTTAAGCCGGTTGAGGCAAATCAACGGTGATGGTAACCCAACCTATGTGATTGGTGATCCTATGAATTAGGTTCATATGGGTAATAACAAGTCACTTGTTGATCTTATGATGCACGATAAAATTTATGACCCTCCTAAGGTGTGAATAATGCAAGTTCGCAAAGAAAAAGAGGTTGAGCCAAGCTTTTAATGAATTCCATAACCATTATTAGTGGTGTATTGAACTGAGAACACATTTGATGAAATCACCTATATAAATGTGGAGTGGGGCCGCTCCTATGAGAATATTTGGTGAAAATCTCTAGAGCACTTATGAATAAACCAAACATGCGCATGCCTATTAGCGCAAAACCGCGTTGAACAACAAGCTTTGTGGGAGTATAATATGATTGGTGAAAATCATAATTCACAAAAAGAAATTGTCGGTTCATAGAAGTTTCAAACTTCACCAATAATTTCGTGAATTATATTTCATTTTTTCTATGGCTGGTTCATAGCCTAATCGAACCAGTTCCGATGCATTATGCTCCAATAACCCAAGTTTTTTTTTTAAAAATTTAGTTTTTTCAAAACTTTTTGAAATATGTGGGGGATTGTTGGATATTTCAACAGTTTTGAAATATTCTTTTAATGATTTTGATATAATTTTGGCCGTATTGATTAGCCATCATTATTTCCAATGGACGGATTTCTAATGACGAGCTCGGACGTTGGAGAGCTCAAATGTTGGAGAGCTCGGACGTTAGGGAGCTCGGATGTTGGCGAGCTCGAAGCCGACGAGAGTCTCAAAAACAACGTTCTATATCCTCCATTAATTTGTAACGGTTCTTTAATGATTTGTAATGATCATATAAAGGCTAACTTATTTCTCCATTAAACTTCCATTATTTTACAACGATTTCATAACGGTTTCTCAACGGCTCAATTTTGGTTGAAGATAAATTGAACAATCTTCCGAGGACTTCTTGGATCACTTGTGAGAGCTTTTTCCATTCTTTTCATTCTCTTTCTTTGTTGGGATATACACATAATGTTGTTCATATTCCTTCTAATACTCAGTACGGAGTATAAAAGTAGGTCTGTTGTAACTTGGAAGGATAGCCGCTAGAAGCCTTATGCACCGAGTCTTGTATTTTAAGAGGCGGAATTATCCTTAAGGACAGATTTGCACGCCTCGGACGATTCTCATTTTTCCATCATCTTTACCAACATTTCATTGGTTGTGATCCGCTTGGGTTTAAATACTTTAGGCTTAGTCTAGATTTAGAAAATTTGGAAAAAGACAAAAATAACCGACGTAAACACACTTAGCATTACCTCATAGGTTTAAAAATAAATTAAAATTTTGCATGAAATACATTTAGAAAAGAATCAACTTCGGTATCGAAAGGGCATTGGTGGAAACACTCGATATAACCAAGTCCCCGAACCCTAAATTTCTCTAGTTGCGTAGAATCGAACGATTTCTCCCGACCGTTCGATAAGATTTTTGATCTACCTTCCTCAAAAACTAGCGGCAACTCCATTTGCGTATATACATACACATGCCATTGATCACACTACGATCGAATTTGATATTTCTTCGTAGCGATTTGGTATAGGCTGCGAGTGCCCGAGCTAATATGAAATCACACACTAATCCAACATGGTCTATCCTTTTTTAAGTTTAAAATGACTCATTATGACACAATAATTAGACGACACGAAAAAATTTATAAGCAATAAGCAATTTGTTATATAAGAGAATCAATATGAATTAATTTTCAATTAATTTGAAATGTAGGATGAAATTTCACAAAATAACTAAGTAATTATGTGATTTAAATAACAAAAATTGGGAAGAGAATTTATTTTCGGGAACAAAAATTTTGTGCGATTACCAAACGCATTTCGCTCTAGGAACAAAAATTTTGTGTAGTTACCAAATATGTTCGATTCTCTAAAACTCATCTATGGAACAAAATCCGAAAAAATAATTCTAATCGAATCACTTTTTCGAATTAGAATCGTTGCCATGCAGGCCCTTACTCGTCACTAAGAACAAAACGAGCACAAGGGTTGCAGCAACTTGGAATTTCTTCATCCCCTTTTTTTTTGGGTTTTTTTTGGGGGGGGAGGATTCAGGATTCTTTGATTGGAACTGGGGGGTGAATGGTGTTATTTATATATGCTGAAGGAATAGAGAGATATACGATCCAGATTCTTTTGTGCATTGTGCAGGAAATTCAATTGGGATTTTACCTGCCTCAATTTTGTGGGATGCCCATCTTCTTATTTGCGGTATATAACGTCAATACATTTAAGATGGTGGTCATGCGGCTTGACCAAAGTTCAATCGGTTAATGTTGGTCTTTTTTCTGATTCTTGGTAGTAAACCATTTCAAGATAAAGAATCAAAACTCTGGGAATACATGCTTGGACACTAAAAATACATTCGAGTACTCCTTTTGGGGTGGCATTAGCTGAGATGGATCGCGTGAGCCTGTTAGAGATCGCTTCATTATCTAGAAAAATCGCCTGCTTGACGCACATCTGCTTACCTGACAGTACAGTGCATTCGGTCATCCGATTACTCTTTGATACGAAGTAAATCCCCGATCTGCTTTAAGTACCAACGGCTTGATTTCAGAGTATTCATTGTCAAATACAACTAGAATTTGATTCTTGCTGACTGCCGCGTGCATATGAATAATTTTACATATTCACATAAACATTACAGTTTGTTATACTGCACTAGGATTAGCCAGATCCACGCTAATTACCTACTAGATGACTTGATTGACGATGTACCAGAAGTTATTACCTAATAGGCCGCAACTGTTGACTCGTATATACAAAAGAACGCATACATCACAGTATTTGTCTTATGCGGTCGTCCTTCGCCTGATGTTCATACTTGTTCCCCACTGCCTTCCCAGGTAAGAGACTCGGCGGTCAAAGTGTAGATTGGCAAGGGTCAGCTCATCTTGATACTGCCGAGAAGAACTTGTTCATTATTCTGAAGGATCCTGTGCAGCTAAACATGAAAAGGTTTCCTCGGGGTGGGCGCTCTATTTTCCATAGATTGCAACCTCTGCTTGAGATGGAAAACTTCAACCTGCATTGCAAGTGGAAAATGATAAGAACAAAGACATGCCATCATGCACCACGAAGAAGATCGCCATGCCATCAGTGCACCATCGAAGAAGAATCGCCATTATGGGGGCCGGAACCAGCAGTTATTTTAACCCAACATGAGTAGAAAGAAGCTAACCCACATAATGGTTCAAAATAAAAAAATGAATATTGCCTGGTAGAAAAGGCGATGTAGCAGCAGATTGAATCCATGGTGTAATTCCTCCTAAGCAGATTGAATACATCGCCTTTTCTTTATTTCAAAGCATACGAATCTTAAGCTATTGAAAGCAATTCTTCCTCCACGTATTGAAATTTCTAAATGTGCAGAAAGACTGCTCTTATCAATACAAATTCCGAAATAAATGAGAGCCATACCTGAAGCTGGAAAGTCCTAGCTCTTTCTCCTGCAAGGACTCCTCTCGTTGAGTGCAACTCCTAAGACAAACAATTAAGATCACATCATAAGCGATATTTCGCAGATGAATACATGCCCATTAATGTACAATTTATGTGCACCTTTTGCGTATCATCCAAAACAGCCTTGAGAAAGGCTACATCATGTTCGAGCCTAACATTGTCAGAGTGGACAATATTGGATAAACTGTTTGCTTCTTCCTGAGTAAGCTCTATATCAGCCAGCTTTTCCTTCAGCATCTCCATTTCCTTCAGAGTGTCGGCCAATTTCTTCTCCATCTCCTGTTTGGACTTGAGAACAGAGGAGAAGCTTTTCTCTGTAGCTTCTTGGTTTGCTAGTGCAGCTGCCAACTGTCCTTCCAATGTACCATTTTTTCTGATAAGGGAGCCTATTTTTGTTTCGTAGAACTGGTATATGCTTGAAGTAGAGGCAGGTGCTCCAACTTTGCAATTAGTTTCTGCGAATACTAAGTCATCACTGTTAACCAGAAGGCTCTCATTCCCATTGTTGTGGGCACTATGGTTTTCATCTTCAAATACCAAAGCTGTTTCTTCCCCAATGCTTTTACATCCATTGGAGTTGGTTTGGACAGTATCAAAATGGTTTTTCATGTGTTCCGCTGCCTGAATCAAACACAATCATTCAGGTAAAGTTGATATTCCTTAATCTTGACAAGCAGTCATCAGCAAAAGAAACTTCTGCAGTCCGCATGATTACACCTAGTTCCATTCCTTTCCGTGAGTTTTTCCCACTTAAATATAAAAAATGAAAAAGAGGAAAATGATGCACAACAAACATTGCCAGGGGATTAATGCTGGAAACCTCTTTAAAACACTTATATGGACCCCATCTCTCACTCAGTGCCATAAATACTTTGAAGACAGGACAATGGATTAGAAGCTCTCTCTATTGAGAAACATTGCTATATCCTAGCCCTTCACATATAGTAAATGTACGCATTCCAACAAAAATTATAGAGGACACCATGGAAGGCTTTCCCTTTCTTCCATTCATCTTCCCAAGAATTAATGGATATTAAATACAAGAGGAGTTGGCTGAAATAACAAAACACCCCAAGCTTCTATTTTTCCAAAGTAGAGGTTTATTTTTTCCTCCCTTATCCATCCTTCTCGTTTTTAAGGGTGTTCCGGTGTTCTGTTTTAGTGGAAAGGAGATGGTATGACTACACGAGGTTGGCTTGATAAATCTGGGTTTTAAATTGTGAAAATTCCTATGTAAAGGAAAAACGGCTATTAGCCAAAAGATAAAGGCTTTTCATTCTACGGAAGCACACAGAAAATAAGCAAGAATATAACACTTTCAACTTAAGCCATCCAGCGGTATTGAAAATGACAATTAAGCTGTGAAAATTTAAATCTGGGTTTTTAAATTGCAAAAATTTTGATGTAAAGGGAAAATCGCAATTTACCAAAAGTTAAAGGCTTTTCGTTCTATGGAAGCACACAGCAAATAAGCAAGAATATTACACCTTCAACTTAAGCCATCCAGCAGTATCACACTGACCTTTAATGACGAACCTTCATCTTCAAGATGCTTAGCTGCTTTTATAGTCCTGCTATATTGTTCTTCATTACTAAACTGTTTCCGAAGTGAGACATTGCCAGAAGATGGATTTGGATCAGCGAGTGTGGACTCCGACAATGACTTCCTGCCTGAACCATGCCGCTCAATGGTAGATGCTAGATCTTGTCGAGCAACTGAATCAACTGAATGCCGTGAAGAACCAATCCTTAGTTGAGTAGCCAGACCTTTAGAAGAAGACCGTCTCCCAAACAGTGGACCAGTTGCTTTTTTGGCAACAGGTCTTCTGTCAATTGTACTCTCATTCTTTTCCACAACTAGTACCTCAACCTGACAGAGAAGTTCAGAAATCAAAAGAAGTACACTGGAAAAAACATAGAAATCAGTGGAAGAATTGTCGGTTTCAAAAAGATTTAAAAATATCCTAACCTGATTTGATGGCTCTTTCTTGGTCCCGCCAAAAGCCACAAGAAAATCTTTTTCCTTGTGCTGAACAAGCACGAGGCTGAACCCCTGGAAGTTATAAAGATTGTGAATAACATCAACAGGCAATGTCAACGAAAAAAGGGTAGTCCTGCCACATGCTAGATATGTACTGCAAAACAAACATAATGCTGTGCTTGAAACTTTTACACGTCTGCATGGAATTGCCAAATATACAGTGATATTAGATAAGAGTTGAGAAAGAAGAAAAAAATTCAGGTAACAACCTTGAGTGCAAATCTTGTGTGAAGAAACTGGAAAAGGAAACATATAAATCACCTTGTTAGTGGCAATGGAAGATGGAGGTGATGAAACAGCTACAGACCACTCCTCTCTTAACACATCAAAGATGATTGTTTCTAAATGTCCTGGAGAATTTTGTTAATGACATGGTCAATAAGCAAGAAGCCACAATAATTTGACAATCAGGAACACCAATGAGAACTTTAATCTTAAGTCTCTTTCTCCAATCCACTATTTAACCAGATTGATGCATGCTTGACGAATAGAAAGATATATTCAAAAAATTCCCAGTGCCACACTTCTTGAACACTGTCGTAAGTTGTTACTTATTAGAACTAAAAGGAAAAACAACAATTTCATAGAAAGTTTTTAACATGCATATGACGCTTTGAGTCACCGAAGGGGTGGTTTTCAAATTCTCTCATCCTCCAGTTAATACGTTGAGAAGCAATGTGGAGTTAAAAAAGTGTTCTTTAATTTTTATTTGGGCCTAATCAGAATGGTTATAGTCTAGCTGGGCCAAACGTATTAAATGACTCAGCCAGTGTAGTTTATGAAGTTTAAGAGTATTAGCATAGAGACAAAAGGTATCTCTAGCCATTGATGCATACTTTTCTTCCTGTTCCCACCCCCAGCGATGTACCATTTGGTTCCACACAGAACTCCACAGCAACCAGCTCTTGGTGATGGATGGAAGCCTCGAATCTTGATTCTTGACCAAATCATCTAAACAAAAAGTTCGACCAAAAGCTGGTGAATCTAATTTTCAGTGGAAGTAAGACAAGAATGCTAATATAAAGTGAGTCTGGGACAATGGTAACTTAAGAGACTTAACACACCATTTCAAAGTCCAATGAATACAAGTCACTCAATGTTCTGGATTTTGATGATCCTCCAAAGATAAAAATCTTTTTATCTTCATAGAGAGTAGCAACATGATTGGATCTTGGAGATGGTCCCGAACCCCTGCATGTGTGTGAAATCTGGGTTATGACAGGAATGTGATGAACAGATGTGCAGAAAAAAGAAATCCACCTACGTGCAATGTAAAGGAAGCCATGTCAATGATTTCAGATCAAACATATGTAGATCGTTTAGCTTTCTCCTTTTAGCGTCTTCACCCCCGAAGAGGATTAAAACAGAATTTGCTCTGACCACAGAATGACCACTACGAGAAACCTGCAATGCAAATTGACTTCATGAAAAAAAAACTATTACCAGCATCATGGGCCTTCATTGCTATATTTGAGGCCCTTTTGACAGATCAGGAAAAAAAGGACAGAATAGACTATAAAGTTAGGTGAGTTACACAAGTAACTATTTCCATTCTCAATATTACACAATTACTATACTAATTGAGGCAACATACTTCAAAGAGCCACTTACGTATTGTTGGTATGATAAAGCTAAACACCCTATGGAAAAATATGAATTTGTGAAAAATAAGATGCCATGCAAACAAAGGTTTATGTGATGCATTTTTTAAGTAACACTAAAACAAGTTTGTGCTAGATAAGTAAGATTTCTGATCATGTAATGTCATCTATTCTCAGATGGGAGCTCTTATCAAGGAGAACACAAAAGCTGGTGACACTCTTTAATTCCAGAATATATTTGAACACAAATGGAACGAGCAAGTGCAGTGAACATAAGACAAGCATTCAGCTGTTGCTGAGGTGATCAATCAAATCACCATCACCATCATCATCCTCATCCTCATCATGAAAGTGTGCAGAATTTAATCAAAGTATTATTCACTAAAGTAAGCAGGTGTACCGGTACATCCCCTTTAGCTTCCATCAGAGACCAGCACTCCATTTCAGTGTCGAACACCCACACTGTGAAGGCCCGGTGCAGTAAATTTAGCACCAAGTGGAAAAAGGAAAAAGCAATATGAGTATATCAGCGAAAGAAAGATCTTACCTGACAACCTATCAGTCCCTGGTTCAGTTTTCCCTCCAATTAGTAGCACCTTCTTCCCCCAAGAAACCTAGAAACGGTAAAAAAATGCAAAATTTCCTTAGCTCCCCACAGCCTCCAAGTAGATCCTTGTGAGACATTATCAAATGGTAATCCTATCTTATTGCTATGTTTTAGCTGCTGGAGGAGCCAGAACCTGCTGAATTATTTACTTGCTAGTATTTTTCCCTTGCCATTATTGAATTCTTAGCCTGCATGCTTTTTCATGCCCATTTCAAAACACAATGGAAGATTTCAACTCAGACATCCTATCAGAGATTCTTCCCTTATAGAACTGTTTCTTGGATATAGTCCCATTATCACTTCAGTGAACTTGGCTGATTTTCCAATTTTCTATCAATTACTCCAAGGGGAAAAAGCCAAGAATAATCATGCACCTATCTCCCATTGATTGTATAGTATTTCCATCAATAAAACTGTATTATTGGAGAGGGTTCAATCCTGAAATATCCTTCTATTTCCAGAAAGTTTCTTCTCTGTGCAAATCTTATTTGTAAGCTTCCAGATAACTACAATTCTTAGAAGACATAAAATAATCATATTGAACTGGTTCAAATTACAAAATGTTAAATAGAAGCGTCACTAGTTTGAGTGAAAAGAAGGATCGATAGGCAGCATGAGAGCTAATCATACCAGAGAGTGACCTCGACATGCAGGAATTTTTAAAGGGAGACTGCCCGGTGACAGGTAAAGTTTTGAAGAAGCCGTCGTCCACAAAAATCTGTCAAAATTAAGTACCTGAATAGGGAAAAGAGAGCCTTCATTGCTCCATTTAACAATTAGTAGATCGCAGAGATGCATAAACTACTTTCAAAGTCAACATGCAATGTTCAAGGCAATAATATCATACCTGAACATCATCTAGTAGGCCATTTCCAGATTCACCACCTACCACTATCATCTTGTTCTCAATTACTGTGGCCGCATGCTGCTTGTCAACAAAAAAGGGGAACATATAAATGGATGTTAGCTCCAGTGTTTTCACATATAAGCTTAGTCAACAAAATGCACCATAAAGCTAAAGGTAAAAGTCCGATAGATCTTACATTGAAGCGTGGCATCGGCTTCTCCCCTGCTACTGATAAAACCATCCAATTCTCAGAGCTTCCAGATGTATAGCTACTAATCTCGGGGGCAGAGGAAGGACTCTGCGAATCATCTTCATTGGAACGATCACTGGCAGGCACAGCACCTTCATTCTGCAAATGGCAAATAAGCTCAGTTTCTTGCAGCCTTCCCTACGAATTACTATCTAAAACCAAGCTGGCATCCTCACATTTTGATTGTTTACGCGTTTTATGTGCCTCAAAGGACTTCTAGTACCCTGCGTCGAGTCCGAAAGCTGCACCTTCTTGACCCTGTAACGACATGGCCACAACATTACGAGCATAACCAACACATGCAACAACTAACCATATAGTCTCTCTTCCAAAGTTTTCACCACACAAATGAAGATAACCTCGTCGAACGGAATCAGCATTGTAGCTTAAACCTTCTACAGTCTACTCCGAGTTACTTCCTAATTTACACGGCGCTGCATGTTTCTGCTATCAAGCGATCTAACAGATCTCTCAAATGAACTCACACCCACCGACATTCGCAAAATAACTTAAACCTTCTCACAGCGAACCACCGAAGAGATTTCTACAGTAAGCAACAACATTCAACTGCCAAAACAGAAACGAAACAGCGACTCAAAACAACCACGGGAGAATGAGAAACGGAAGCAACGTCTGAACGCGCATTACCTCCCGAGCTTCATCCTCCGGCGCGAGATTCCAAACATCTTTCTCCTCCTCCTCAAGAGCTCAAACCGCGAGGACCCCTAGAACGAATCTCGACGCCGACGCACTCAAACCTGGACCAGCATTAGCACGAGAAGTGCTCCCAAAACCACTCCCTCGGAGCCCCACCCAAGGCTGGAAGATTGCGAGTACCTCTTTCGAAAACTTCGTCGGCGGTCAGCTCACCCCCGTCGGAAGAACGGGCGAGCAACGGCGGGAGGAAGAAGATCAGAGCAGGCGGCGAAGGAGAAGGCGAAGCAGGATTCAGTATCTGCTCAGTGCGGACGCCAGTGGAGGGAGTTAGGCCTCGGTGAATGGTGGTGAGAGAGAGCCGAGGGGGTGCTCTGCTCGTGGCTGTGTGAGCTGGGAGAGAGAAACGGACAGGAGATGCGCAGATTAGCACGGATCGTCCCCCTCGTTTCCGAGCTTGGCTTTGGCGTTTTCTGCTTTTCTTCTCTTACATTGAGTTTAAAAAACCAATACGTTCAAACTTAAACGAGCATTTCTTTTCGACAAAAAAAAAAAAAAAAGAGCATTTCTTCAGGAAAACAAAAGTGACGGAAAATAATTAATAGTGGTGAATTGTAGAATTAGGAGGCGACTCCCTCGAATACGTTCGAGTTCTAAGCTATGGTTCACTTCAGAATATTTTTCGGAGGCTAAAGTATACTACAAATGTTAATATCAAAATTTTCAAAATGATCACTTAAGTCATCAATTTTTTTTTAAAATATCACTTAAGTGTCAATTTTTTTTTAAAAACGATCACTTTAGTGCCAATTCCGATTTAAGTTGACGTAACTTATCGAAATCGACGTGGTCTTTTTTATTTTTTATTAATATTTAAGTTAACGTGGCTCACCGAAGTTGGCATCAAAGCGAGCGATTTTCAAGAAAATTGGTACTTAAGTGATCACTTTTAAAAGAAATTGACATTTAAGTGATCGTTTTGAAAATTTTGTATTTGAAGTGATCATTTTTTTAAAAAACTTAACACTTAAGTGATCGTTTTGAAAGTTTTGAACTAAAGTGAGCCAAATACATAAATTTTGGTATTTATAATGTACTTAAATCATTTTTCGGACTTTCGTGAAAATAAATAATTTAAATTTATTTTTAAAAACAATAAATTGTATTTTTAATAAAACGAAGAAATGGAAATTATTTTTCCTGTAGAGAGAAAAAAAATATATTTTGTTCATTAATTATTTTAGGCGATACGAATGATCGTTTTGGGAAAGCATTTTTTGCAAAATAAACATCTGAAAGATAATGGACATCAAAGTTTAATTAAAATGTCAAAAGGATTGAATATCAACATAATCGTCTCTCGTCTCCTCGCCTTTCTCCCTCCTTAACCATGCCGGACTGAATGCAACCTTTCACCACTGCCTAAGCATCATAATCATACAAAATCTTCAGTAACTCCAATAGCCAACCTAGCTCTCGCAATCAATATCGAGGTCTATGGCCGCTTGACGAAGATTCGCCTCTATTTACAGGATGAAGGTGCGCGAGACACAGGAAGGTGATGACTGCTGCTCCAGATCTAGCCATTGAAGGATACGACGACGAGGGGGGCTCCAAGTTTGGCCATGGGAGCTCTTCCGTGGCCGAGATCAAGTCGAGCTTGTCGCCACGGCGAGCCTCGTCGGTGGGTGGAGAGGAAGCTCGGTAGGAGGCCGCGGGGGCAGCCATAGGAGGGTAGAGAGGGACAGAGAAAATCGATGAGCAAGAGGCATGTCATCTCCACATGGGAATTATTTGATGTTGGTTAATATTCTTATTATTATCAGTAACAATAACTAGTTTGACAGTGCTTTATAAGAAAATGAAAATTAAAAGAGAGGGAGAGATGTGACCGTTGGATGAGGACGAATCGGTACAGCAGTGTGCGCTGGGAGAGGGGACGACGTCCTGACAAATTTGCATTAAATTCGTGCGGTTTTGGCGGGCCAGACCCGGACGCTGCTCCCTGCTGCTGCCTTTTGTCCTCTTTTTGGCTTTTTTTTTTCTTATTTATTTATTTATTTAACTATGTTTTCCTTTTTTATTTATTTATTGGGACTTGGGCGAGACGCTGACTCACTGACTCGCTGACTCGCTGACTCAGGGGGCCCCAGAATCTCCGTCAGTATAGTCCCCCTTCCCCTCCCACGCGGCTCCGGAGACGGTGTGGTGCACGCGCGACGGATGGATCGGCCCTGCCTGCTTTGGGCTTTTGGATCGCTCCCCGTCTGCACTTGTCATCCGGATCGAGTCGGGCCGGATCTTAGGCTCTTAGCTTGTGTATCATAGAATAAAAACTCTTTAATCCAATACGGGACTTACGCTTTACCGTGATTTCATTTACGACTACACAATCATCTAGTTATACTAACAAAATATGCTGACTGGACTTTTTACCAGTATTTTCTCTCTCCTACGCGGCACATTAGCC
Source organism: Rhodamnia rubescens (assembly GCA_021437795.1). Classification (NCBI taxonomy): domain Eukaryota; kingdom Viridiplantae; phylum Streptophyta; class Magnoliopsida; order Myrtales; family Myrtaceae; genus Rhodamnia; species Rhodamnia rubescens. Next base: position 1,663,745 of record JAILYA010000023.1, read on the forward strand.
TTACTAAAACATGATACATAAGATTAAAACGGTTTAAAACATGAAACATAAGAGACGGTGTTGTTTTGGCCCAGGTCCTAATCTTTGACTAAAATATTAATTAGTTAGATTTAAAAAAAATTAAGAAAGCTACGTTTTCTTTATAAAACAAAAGAACACAAACAAGAGCAAAAAATAATTAAAAAGAGTCGAGGGTGGCTGGCCCCGCCCGCTATTGCCCCATCGTCGCCGAAAAGGGCCTACGACAGCTTGGCTACAACTGGCTGACCCTCACCGACCACAGACAAGGACCTGACGAGGCGGCGAGGGCTTGTAGCCCTTGCCTTTTTTGTCCTTTCCTTTTTGTGTTCTTTTTAAAATTACCTTTTTCACATTTCAATTTAACTAGGATTTGGTTAAAACTTTAGAATTATGGCCAAAACGCCATAGTTTTAGCCTCAAATTTCATGTTTTAATAGGGCTAATACCACGTGGGAGAGAAAAAAAAATCACATATGAGAGAGAATGATGGCAAATGCCACATTGGTTTTTTTATGTTAGTCTAATTGAACTAAATTAACGGAAAAACTCGATTGCAATAATTTGATAAGTTTTAGGACTTAATTGCATCTATTCTAAAAAAAAAAATACATATATAAATTGTTAATAATCAATTTATTTTTAATTATGCACGATGAATTCGAGAATCGAGACATTTCTTATTAAATTAGACTTGGTGAGCTTGACAGCATCACGGTCGATAAGCGTGATGATCAGACTAGTCTAGGAGCTTAATTCGTGCACGGGTCTAAAGCAAGTGCAGGGTCATTTTCTTCAAATGCGGATTCGTTCTCGTTTTCCTTGTTCTATTGAAGTGGTGCTTCTTTCACGAGGGTGGCTTTAGTCTTTAGATTTTTTCAAACCTTTTCTCTTGAGTTGTCCTAATCTTTGTGCACTACTCATACGGTTGTTGTTGATCAATACGCCAGCGAACAAACGTTTCTTGACATCGGGAATATCGGCTGCCTAAGTAACTGCTCGTGAATAGGGATGATACGAGCCGGGGATATCGTCAAGAGAGAGCTTAAGTTTGAGCCCGTCAATATACTACGATTGGACCCACCTTCACTTAAAAATTTAGATCATTGAGTTATAGATAAATTAGAATATATTAATCTGCTCAAACACCACATCAATTCGTCGGCGTAAGACTTCTCTAATACAACTCACACGTGTATGTTGACAATATCTATGATTCCCTTGTGACTTCGCCGGTCACCATAGTCGACATCGTAGCCATTGTTCCAGCCGCACCGCCAAAAAAAAAAAAAAATCAGTTTCTATCTTTTATTATTGGTTGTTTCATTTCCTAGCTAGAAAATGGTATCTTAATTTTCTTTTGATCATTGAATTTCTCTTCATGAACACTTTCTTCTTTTGGCCACAAAGGCACATGAGATCATTTCACGCGGGGGAGTAGAATAATCATCTATAAAGCAAGTGTAAACTTGATTTTATTAGCTAAAAGAGAACTCGTTACAGCAAAACATAAGCTCGCAAGCGATTAATTAGGATAAGATCATATGGAAGTTAGTACATAGCGAAAGATAAAGTGTCGTGAACCCAACTAGTAGCGCAAGTGATAGTCCTCAAAACTCGTGTGGTTCGAAATCACACTTATTAGTAGCCTCCGCGCGGTTGGCTAAGCCGATCAGACCCAAATAGCTCCGGCTTGTATAAGCCTCGGGATCAAGGACTGGTTGAGGTGGAGGCTCATGACCTCGTTGGTCCCCCCAACCAGCTCGCCGCCGATGAACACGGCGGGCACGGGAGGGCTGCGGCCCAGCCTCGAGAGGGCCTGCTCTATCTCCCTCCCTCGGGGCATCTCGTCCACCTCGTAAACCACCGGGTTGACCCCCTCTCGCTGAGGAGCATCTTGACGGTGTGGCACATGCAGCAGGTGCTCCGGCTGAAGATCACCACCGGCCTCTCCGCCACCAGCCTGTTGATTCTATCCATCGGCAAAAAGCACAAGCTAGTGATGCTCAAATGCGCCGAGCTGCTCGAAATCGATGGCCCCTTGCTATCTCTACAACGGAAGGCGAAATGTGAAGAGAATTCGTGAGAGAGGAAGAAAGAGAAAGAGAGCAAATTCTTGAGCTTGTGAGAGATGACGATTCGAGTTTTGATGAGTTTTCGACGATCATTGGGAGCTTATTTATATTGGGTTTGAGGTGGGTAGAGGATTTTGCATAAAGGGGTTGATAGACGAAGGAGAATGAGAATGTTCTTCTAGATATCGCCATATATCGAATGATCATATTTCGACAACGATTTTCATGTTGCCAATAGAGAAAAAGTTAAGTTCCGCAACGATGACGATTCTTTTCTTACGGAAAAGCTGTGGGGCGTGTCCTTTGTACGGCTTACCGGCTTTTTGTTCCCGTCATATTGCTTGCTTCACATTGTCTTCCTCTTCTTTTCTATTGGTCGGAACACATTGTCCTCCTTCACTATCATTGCACTAATCTTGATGGGTGCAATAATTTTCGGGCCTTTATTTTGGGCATCGATACCATCCCAGTGTCTGAGATTATAGATAGTCTCTTGTTGTGCGATATCTCTGATTGATCATATGTATACTTATATGTATCACTTAGATTGGCAATCTTAGTTAAAATAGAGAAATAAGTATTTGCTTGGTGTGTACTTTACCTTACAACGAAGGACAAAGTGACGACGGATATATATATATTTTCTTCTTTATAGTCGTAATTTAACCTTATTCTCTTGAGTGGATACTTATATTTGTAGACTTAATCAATTAGAGAAATGAGGTAAAGATTACACATAATCACTAACACCCACAAGTAGATGTTTAAAGTAATAAGCAAGATTGCTTGTATGTAACTATGATTATAAGATAAAACCCAAAATTTTTACATGAAAAAACCTTGAACTCTCCGGACTCCAATGAATAATTATCTTCATTTCTTCCTCTTATGTTCATTTTAGAGTTTAGTGCAATTTCTGAGGAATAATGAAGTGGCAACTTATTTTTCTGTATTTGGTTTTTTTTTTCATTCGCCATCCAAATAGAGTCATGCGTAAATCTTAACACGGGTCAAAAGAATTGGAAAGATAAGATTGAACACGCTATTAATTAACTTGCTTATTGCCGAAATAAAATTGAAACGCGCCGTCGTTCAAATTCAATAGTCTTCTTATTGTTGTTGATGTCGTTGTTGTTATCATCATCGTCAGTACTATTTGGTGCATCATCTATAGAAGTACCAATTTGCAATTGCAAGTTGCACATATAAAGTGAGATCTTAATAACAAAAAGGTGTCCGTAACAAGTCTTTTTCTAGGAGTACAACTATCTTCCATGTTAATGGTCTGGCTTTTTCTTGCACTGTATCTATCTCGGAGGCATCTGCTGAGTTGGAGAAGGGGAAAATGGGATTTATCCACTTGGGACCGAAATGCACAGGATTCTTTTATTCTATTCCTGAAAAAAAAAAGAATTAGTGAAAAGAAACGTTGGTGAAATGATTTTTCTTTCGCGGGTTTTTTTTTTTATAAAAAAATCAGATACTAATATCTATTTCGCGAGAAAAGAAAGAATAAATAGCAATCTTACGACGAGAAGCTCGGTTTTCTCTCACCATGCATGCAAAAAAAAAATAGCTTCCTTAGAAATTACTATAAAGATTTATTCAAATATTTATATCGAGTCAATGAACTTTTATTTTTAACAGATTAATATTATAGGTTTTTTTTTTTTGGCTTTTTACTATAGAGTGAACACAGAACTTTTTTGACTTGGAAAAAAAAAAAGACTGAACTTTTGGCGGTTTTGGCACCTGGCGTCACTAAAAAGAGAGGTCCCAAAACAAAAACAAGAAAAGGAGATGGATGTAATGAGGTCCCCAATTTTATCTTCTCTTACTTCTATTATTGAATATGTGCTTTGTTTTGCTTTCTTTATACATTGGATTTTGACTCCTCATATACGCGCCGCGTATATGATCTTCAAAGTATATGATGAGATTTACCAAAAAATTCTTTAAATCCATTGTGATTATATTGGTTCATCTTAAATTTATTTATTTTTTGATCAATTCATTCTTGAACCTTTTGTATTTGTGCTATTGCGATCTATTTAACCCGTCGAAATTGACGTGGCGCTACCAAAGATCGACGTAAACTTATTTTTTGTCCAAATATAATTTTTAAAATATCAATTTTATTCAAATTAAATTCAAAAAATAATGTTTGTTTTTTTAAGAAAAGAAAATAGTGAAGCGAGGAGGGAGGTCCGCAAGCCCTCGCCACTAAGAAGGGCTGGCAAAGGGCGAGGGATGGCCGGTAGTCCTCACCTGGATTGGGGGGAGGACGGCCACCCTTGCATATGGTCGGCGAGAGTCGCCAAGGCCGAGGCCCGCCCCGGCCTTGGCAACTCTCGCAAACCATCCCCCCCATCATCATCGGCCCTTCCCAATCATTGGTGGGGAGCGGCAATGTTGCTTCATTCTCCTTTTTTTTAAATAAAAAAATTACCACTTTTTTGAATTTAATTTAAAGCAAATTGATATTAAAAATCATTGTTGGACAAAAAAAGTCCATGTCACCTGCTGCAACCGGTCAAATAGGCAAAGATGAATTGAGAAAAATATTTAAATTATATTTAAGACTTTTTGATAATTTTTCCATGTATGTGAGTCACAAGAGTTATAGCCAAGAAAATTGAAGAGGTTCGAAATGACTTTTATTTAGGGTTAATTACAGCTCTTTATATCAAATGACATTCTCACATTTTAAAACCTCCATTTTGCATGGGGAAATACTTTCCCGAACAGTATTATCGGGAACGGTATAATCACAACCGTAGATCCGCATATTATTACTGTGTGTTTTGCATAAAGCAATCATTAATTAAGAAATTATGTATACTATTACGTCAAAACTTTGTTTTTGCATATTCTCAACTTAAAATGACTTTCCGAGTTCCAACCCAAAAAACCTAAAATGACTTATTTACCCTTGTGCATGCGCAAAATTTACACAAAAACCTCTTGTCGGTTGTCACTCTCTTCCATGCTTTTTTTTTCTCCTCACGTGCAGCAACATAACAAATCAATGGCCGAGAGCCGCCCGCAGCCACGGAACATCTTGAAGCCGCCTTCAACGCCACGAGTGATGCTAACGATGACACCCTTGCCCTCGTCCGCCTCCCCACGTCCCTCCCTTGACATCCCCGAAACCGTCTGCCACGAGATCGTGCTGGACTTGCGGTAGCAAAGCCAAATGAGCTCGGCCTAAGCTTGCGGTTCACAATCGTTGAATTGTGCGAGGTCGGTCTCGAGTTCACAAGGGCTGAGGCCAACCATGAGTTTTCGGGACAAGCTCTCGAGCCCCGCAAGCCATGTAGCGGGGTTCGGCCATGGTTTCTAAATCAAGGTCGATCGACCTCATTTTGGCCTTGGTTGGCATGGCTACCGTTGACCACCTCCAAAGGTGTAACGAGGCATGCATAGTGAAGAGGGAGATGATAACGTTCCTAGTCAGCAATCTTATCTCTTGTATCTAATTTAAGAATACTACTCCCGTAATCTCTCTATTTACCTTAATCATCCTCAATCATCCCTAATTTAGGGCTCTTGTAATATCTATATATACAATATATTTGTACAATACAAGATACGGTGAAATTCAATAATCACTAAACTCAATTCCTTTATGATATCGAAGCAACCTTTGGCATAATCCGCCTTATGATCCCGAAGTTTCTTTCTCATCTCATTCCTCATCGTCTTCCTTCTTCCCAAAGAAAATGTCGACAGTGCTCTAATTCATCATCTCGGTCGTCTTTCATCCGTCGTATCTCCCTCACTCGTCATCTCAAACATATTCAACTTAATACCATCAAACTGGATAGCTCGAACTATCTTCTTTGTGCTATCTTTTCGAACCAATTCTCAAAGGCCACAATCTCACGTCTTACATTGATGGAACCTCCCCAACGCCCGCTTCAACTAATGAAAATTACCAGACATGGATCGAAAAAGATCGGATGCTACTCTCCCGGATCAACGCTACTCACTCCGAATCGCCTCTTCCATATGTCGTTGGCACTACTTTTGCAAAAGCCGCATGGGATGTCCTCCCCGTCTCTATGCCTCTCTCACTCTTGCTCATGTAATGTCTCTCAAACGACAATTACATCACCTTAAGAAGGGCAACCTCACTATGCAAGAATATCTCCAACGATTCAAAACTTTAGCCGATAAACTCGTAATTTGCGGATCCCGAGTAAGTGATGATGACCTCCTAATATGCATTCTCAATGGATTGCCTACCGCTACCGCCCTTTGCATCCTCTCGTTCGTGTTCGTGCTCACCAAACTTCCATCACTATTGAAGATTTACACAATCTCCTACTCTTTGAAGAACTGAGCATCACCGATGAATCAATATCCAAAATCACTACCGCATTTATTGCAAACCGGCAACATCGAAATCTCTCTCCCGGGCAACACTCATTCACACCTCATTCCTATAGGGGTGGCAATAGTTATAGGGGACGCAGCAGGGTCATTCCAATCAAGCCTGTCTTCTCCATACTCCATCATTTCGACCTCAAGGTCGTCAACCGAATCCCGGTTGCCTAATCGTCGGATCTACAACAAGCACGGCCATAGTGCCATCGACTACTATCATCGCATGAACTATACATACCAAGGTTGTAATCGTCCGGAAAAACTTGCTGCCATGGCTATTGCACCACCTACTAACGATGGCACTTGGTATACGATATCGGGGCTAGCCATCATATTACAACCCGATTTTGGTAATCTCTCCATCTCCACTCCCTATAGTGGTTCTCGATGAAGTTCAAGGTTGGAAATGACCAAGGTTTGTTTATTGCTCATGTTGGTTCCACTTCTCTCTCAAATTCCATTTCTTCCATGCAATTAACTAATATACTTTGTTGTCCTCTAGCTTCTACCAATTTAATCTCGGTTAGCCGTTTGGCTAAAGACAACAACTGCCATTTTCTATTTGATGATTCTCAATTTTTTGTGAAGGACAAGCGAACGGGGAAAATTCTATACCACGGTTGACCGAGAATGGGCTTTATCCTATGCGGTTCCCCAAAGCTTGCGTCAAACCTCAAGCTTCATTTTCTTCCCGCATTGCCTCCTCCACCTCGGCATCATCGTCTCACCCACCCTTTTGCAGCTATTCAAAATCGTATTTTTAAACAACTTCAAATATCAAATAAGCGTAACAACTCTCTCTCGTTTCTACATGTCGGTTAGACAAAAGTTGCAAGTTACCCTTTTCGTTGTCTTACACACGCACTCAATTTCCACTTGAACTAATTCATTGTGATGTATAGGGACCAGCCCCAGTGTTGTTGACGCCTAAATTTTGACTAATATATATTTTGCATAAAAATTAGAACTAATTTTAGTTCTAAACAAAAATCATCTCACATATTCATTTAGCATTGGCATACAATTTGAGCTTAATTTAACAAGGGTCCTGATTAGGCATGCGGTGGAAAAATGCACCAAGAAGATTTGGGCTTGAAAGAAATATTTTCTCGGGGATCAGATTGCAAATACTCGAACTTCGGGGATCGTATTGCAAATACTCGAACTTCGAGGAATCGTATTGCAAATACTTGAAACTCGGGGGATCGCATTGCAAATACCAAAAGAAGATGGGGAAAGGAAGATGGTGAAAGGAAGATGAAGAAGAGAAGATGAAGATGAAGAAGAGAAGATGAAAATGGAAGATGGAGAAATGAAGGTGAAGAAGAGAAGATGAAGATGAAGAAGAGAAGATGAAGATGGAGAAAAGAAGATGAAAATGGAAGGTGGGGAAATGAAGATGAAGAAAAGAAAATGAAGATGAAGAAAGGAAGATGAAAATGGAAGGTGAGGAAATGAAGATGAAGAATGAAGGATGAAGAATTTTGCCTATAAAAGAAGAAGAGTTCTTGAAGAGAGAGGAGAGTTTTTGGGGTGAAAGAGAATTGAGAGAGTTTTTGAGAGGAATTCTTTAGAGAGGAAAAAGAGAATTCTTGAGAAAAATTTGGAGAGCGTTTTGAGAGGGCTTGAGTGTTTTGAAGCTCGGTGCTACCATTGCCAATTTCGCACCCATCAACACAAGCCATAAGTTCATCACCATCGTTCAAGCTCGCCGCGGCAAAAGAAAGTTAAGTGATTCCCTAACTTTCTTTAATTTCGAATACAAATTAGCTCGGATTTTCTACATCGATTTTTTCGCTCTACGTTTTTATGTTAAATAACAAGTGCATATCAACGATGAGACATCAATGGTACAAGAATAGAAGAAGAGCAAAAGGAAAAAAATATCAACGCCCGGATTGGGCCTCATGAAATTCTAGCGATATGAGAAAAAAGCGTGAAGGAGAGATAGGACCAAGAGATTTCTCGGTCTAACGAGTCACCAAATCGGTCCAATGGTCAAGACAAGCCCGAAGCACGAGTTTGGTGCACGAGTTCAAATTGGGGAGTAACCTTGAACCTATTTCATCCAAATTTCATGTAATTTCTTTATTTCAAAAAATGTCATGGGAAGAAAAATCCAAAAAAATTGATTCTTTGATCTTCAAGTAGAATTCATCAAATTTGTCAAATCCATTATTTGTTTCATGAATTTTAAGGTACCGAAAGGGCATTAGTTGTAATTAATGTAACAAAGTCCCCGGACTCTTAATCTCGGTTCGAGAAATAAGATAGTTTTCTCCCGCTATTTTATTTAGGTTTCTAATCGACATACCGAAAATGATTAGTGGCGACTCCAAATTCAAATCACATTGCATGTTAATCATTTGAACCTTAAGTTGCGATTTGGTATGGACTTGGGAGAGTCCGAGTTAGGTTAGTTAATTAATTAACCCGATAATCCATTAGCCGGAAATGACAACTTGTTTATTTTTTTTAGGTCGCGACGACTTGGCGACCCACCGGGGACCCAAAGAGGACTTAAGCCGGATAAGTTCATGAAAAGGAAAATTACTTGATTTGGCAATCTTGGTTGAATTTTAATCCCTATATGTTAAATGGTTTTGCGGGAAAGGGAGTTATAAGGGGAGGAGTCTCGTGGCTAACCTCTCGTTTTTGCGAGCTTGGTGATGAGAATTTTAATTTTTGAACTATCGGAGTCTTGATTGCCTTCAAAATGTCGTGCATGCCCCTAATATAATTGCACTACACCACCTTGACTTGTGACCGAACCCGGGTCTCCCGATAGTTTCGGGGATGGTATTTATGTGGTTCTTTAACCTTGGCGGTAAGGTTTCGCTAAAGGTTATCCCACTTGGATCCCGAGTTCTTCAAAAAATGGCTCAAGGGTTGTTCCCATGCGCGTGAGGCTATGATGCATGAGAGTTGCCCTTGTCGACCGAACCAAGCCGAGATGATTGGACCCGACTAGTCATGACTATGTATGCGAGGCGGCAACTAATCATGATGAACGTGCGCGAGGTGCGACATGTCGTTTCGTCTTTCATTTCATTTTTGCTAAAAGAACTAAAATCTGAATCCACGTTTCATGCGCATGTCTTTGTGATTGACATTTTCTTCATATGAGCGGTAATTTCTTGTCTCTTACGCCCTGTTATCTCATTTTTATTTTGGGCTGGTCCATGATTTAGGTTGATTGTTTATGAATCTCATTGTCCTATTTTCAATTTGACACTTTGCTTCCGTAGTTTTTACAATTTCATCGGTTGTCCTCAATTTCGATTTGGCTTGTTCCTGTTGTACGATTTTTACTAAATTCTATGATCGAGCTTTGAGTAAGTGCCAAACATGAAAGTTGTAGACCTATGTTTCAACTAATATCCTACAAACTTTCAGAATTAAATTCATAATTTAAGATGGCCTTTCGTTTTTTTAACTACCTGTGGTTATAACAGTTTTCTCAATGCGATTTTTCGAAAAGACACATTAAACTGATTTGATCCGCTCATTTCTAGTCCGATTGGCCAACATAAAAGTTGTTCATCATCTTCTCAACTATAAGCTCGTAAAATTTGGACGTATTGTGACCAACGTATCGAATTAATACGGATTTTTTCCAAAAGCGGACAAACTGAAAATTACATGTTTCAATTCTTTGGTCATAATCACTTTGTTCGTTTGAGTCTAGAAGGATGCCATGGGCCAGCTCGCTATTCTCGCTCCCTATACTCATTTTTGGTTTGATATCGCGTACAGGTAATTTATCACGGATCCTCCACATATTACTCGATCGTTGCAAAGAGGATGGCCGACATTAACGCCACCGTCGCGCCCTAGACGAGAAATTTGACTCCTTGATTGAGCGCTTTGAAGAAATGATGTCCCGAAAGATGGAGGAAATGATGGCCCCCTTCTCCGCCAAACTTCAATCATCCACCTCCATCCCCGCTAACCATTCCTGCTCTAATTCCTCCTACGGACAACTCCAATAATGCCGTGGAAAATGCTCTCTATCGACAATGCCGCTAGAAGATGTGATCTTCACAAGGCGTGAGCTCGAGCACGCCGCTTGTAGTCCCAATCTCCCAAACCAACCCGATGACGACAACCAACGACCAACAAGTTTGTCATCATGGGGGATATATGAGGAGGGAAACCTAGTGGATTCGTAAGTATACGACCTAGATGAGTTCAGTCCAGATTATGAGGAAGTTACGTCAAGATTTCGAACGACATGAAGAGGTCAAGCCCTTGACCGGTGAACAAATTATCTCGGTCGCCCTAGGCGATGCAAAAAACCCTAAAGAAGTTAAGATCGGGGCAAGCCTTTCCTCGAAATGTCTCGAGCGCTCGATCGACTCTTGAAGGATTACCAAGACGTTTTCGCCCGGTCCTATGCGAGATATGCCCGGTCTTGACCGTTCCATTGTCGAGCATTGTTTGTCGATCGATCCTTCGGTTAAGCCGCCGTGCAAAAGTCAAGGAGGGCCGGACCGGAATTAGTGCGTAAGATCAAAGAGGTGGTCATGAAGCTTCTTGTTGTAGGATTCATTGAGACTACGTAACATTCCGATTGGGTCTCTAACATAGTCCCCGTCATTAAGAAAGACGGCCGCATTCGGGTTTGTGTCGATTATCGAGACTTGAACAAGGCCGATCCCGAAGATGATTTTCCCCTCCCGCATATCGACGTACTTTGTTGACAAGCTCGCGGGGTTTGGATTATTTTCATTCATGGATGGTTTCTCCGGGTACAATCGGATCCCGATGAATGTCAATGACAAATTGAAAACCACTTTCACCACACCATGGGGAATGTTCCGTTATCGGGTAATGCCGTTCGGTCTCGAAACGCCGGAGCCACTTACCAACGAGCCATGGTTGCCCTTTTTCACGACATGATGCATAATGAGATTGAGGTTTACGTCGATGACATGATAGCAAAAACAAGGCATGGAGAAGACCACGTCGAAACACCGAAGAAATTGTTCGACGCACCCGAAAGTATAAGTTACGCCTCAACCCCGCCAAGTGTGTCTTTGGGACCAGCTCGGGCAAGCTACTCGGATTCGTGGTACGCAAAGAAGGGCATTGAAGTCGACCCTTCGAAAGTTAAGGCTATTCGTGAGCTTAGCCGCCGACGACGGTTAAAGAAGTTCGAAGTTTGATGGGTAGGCTAAACTATATTGCTCGATTCATCTTTCAGTTATCGAAACCGCTAAGCCATTCCTCAAGCTATTAAAGAAGAATGCGCTAGTCCAATGGGATAGCGAATGTGAAGAAGCTTTTGGAAGACTAAAGCAAAGATTTCATGAATCCACTCGTGCTTGTTCCTCCAACACCGGAGCAACCTTTAATCCTCTACCTCACAATCCTTAGTGAATCCTTGGGTGCTATGCTAGCCCAAGAGAAGCAGGAGGACGGAAGAGAACGAGCCATTTATTATCCGAGTAAGAAATTCACAACTTCGGAAATGAAGTACTCGAAGTAGAGAAAACATGTGCGGCGTTAGTCCGGTACCGCATGTGCCGCAGCAATATACCTTGCATTACCAAGTGCTTCGGTGACAGTAATGCAATCCCATCAAATATTTGCTTAATCAACCCGCCTTGATTGGTAGACTTGCTAAATGGCAAATCCTCATCTCGTAGTTTGACGTTCAATATTTGTCCCAAAAGTCAATCAAGGGACGAGCTATAGCGAGATGTCCTAGCTGAAAATCCGGGGCAAGATGATGATGCCTATCATTCCGAGGATCGAATCATGTCGGTAGAGGATTACATCTCGGACTATGTATTTTGACGGAGTTGTCAATTTATCGGGATCAACCCGCCTTGATTGGTAGACTTGCTAAATGGCAAATCCTCATCTCGTAGTTTGACGTTCAATATTTGTCCCAAAAGTCAATCAAGGGACGAGCTATAGCAGATGTCCTAGCTGAAAATCCGGGGCAAGATGATGATGCCTATCATTCGAGGGTCGAATCATGTAGGTAGAGGATTACATCTGGACTATGTATTTTGACGGAGCTGTCAATTTATCGGGATCGTGCACGGGCGCGGTTCTTATATCTCCAGGTGGTCGAGATTATCCCGTAGCGGCGAAATTGGTATTCCCTTGCACAAATAACATAGCAGAATATGAGGCATGCATCCTCGGTGCGCAGGCTGCAATTGAAATGAGGATAGCCCGACTCAAGGTGTTCGGAGATTCCGCTTTAATTATCCTTCGATCGTTGGAAAGTGGAAGACGAGAGATGCCAAATTGCTACCCTACCATGAGTATCTGGATGAATTGGTAGAAGAATTTGAGGATATCTCATTTGAGTATCCGCCTGGGACTCATAATCGATTCCGATGCATTGGCTACATTGTCTTCAATATTACAAGTCGCCAATGGACTTGAGGTAGACCCACTGAAGATCGAGGTATTAAAAAATCCAGGCATATTGTATGGCCGTGATCAATGAACCCGATGGTAAACCATGGTACCATGACATCAAGACTTATATTCGAAGCGGGAGTTCCCTGAAAAAAGTACCGTATTCGACCAAAAGTACATAAGGAAGATGGCCTCGAAGTTCTTCTTGAATGGAGAGAATTTGTACAAGCGGTCATTCGATTCTCGTCCTACTAAGATGCGTTGACTCAACCGGCAAGCGATTCGTCGATGATGAAAGTACATGAAGGGATCTCGTGGTCCACACATGAACGGCCACTTGTTAGCTAAGAAGATTATGAGGTTGGGTTATTATTGGCTCACACTCGAAAGAGATTTTATTCAAGCATGTTCGGAGCTGTCACAAATGTCAAATTCATGGTGACAAGATTAATGTCCCTCCAAATGAGTTGCATCGTTATCCGAACCATAGCCGTTTTCTATGTGGGGCATTGATGTTATCGGTCCTATCAACCCTAAAGCGTCCAATGGGCATCGATTCATCTTGGTAGCGATTGACTATTTCTCCAAATGGATCGAAGCCGCATCCTATTTAGCGATCACGGCACGAAATATCGCGAAATTTATCCGTCGGGATATCATTGCTCGATACGGTTCACCCGAAGCCATAATCACCGACAATGGCTCGAACTTAAACAACAAACTAATGGACGAATTGTTTAATGAATTCAAGATCAAGCATCCGAACTCTTCCCCATATCGCCCTCGGATGAATGGGAGCAAGTAGAAGCCGCCAATAAGAACATTAAGAAAATTTTAGCGAAGACGGCTGAAAATTATCGCGATTGGCATGAGAGGTTGCCATTTGCACTTATGGCGTATCGGACCTCGATCCGGACATCTACTGGGGCAACCCCGTATTCGCTTGTATATGGAATGGAGGTTGTTCTACCGGTTGAAGTGGAAATACCTTCATTACGTATCTTGTCTCAAGCTAAGGCGACGGAAGCTGAATGGATCCAAAGAGAGAACAAGCCAATTGAATCGATCGACGAAAAAAGACTTAAGGCGTATGTCATGGCCGGTGTTATCGCGAGAGAGTTGCTAAATCATTCAACAAAAAAGTTCGGCCTCGATATTTTCGGATCAATGACCTGGTCTTGAGAAAATTATTGCCAATAGTCCCACTCCTAGAAGGGAAATTCGCTCCAAACTATGGTGGTCCGTATATAGTAAAGAAGGTACTCCCTGGTGGTGCTTTGATTACGGTGAGATGGATGGTCGTGTCTTTACCAATCCAGTCAATTCCGACGCCGTAAAGAAATATTATGCTTGATTCACCCCGATGTTTTCATAATCGAGTTATAATATTAATACTGATTCACGAGTTGTTCGCATTTGAGCATTCGTTTGTTTCCTCGCTACTAAACTTTCTTTGAGAGATTGTTTCGAATGGGGAGCCTCTCTCGGCCCAATTAAATTGACCATCGGGAGCGTGAGATTTACATATTCGCAGAGTAAAAGGGGTTATCTTGCGAAACAAATATGACGACCAAGATGAAATGAGTAAAAACTTGCATTCATTTCATTCATCGGAAAGCCTTACAAATAGATCAACGGGGTGGGAACGTAAAGCCAAAACCGAGCTCTAATGAGCATCACAAAGGAGTTTAATCGACTCTCCATACAGTTGATGCTCCGCATACACTGATCGCTCCGAGGATCGAGATCCGCCAACTTAAAGAGGATGAGCTCACATTTCTCTTAGAGGTTGGCTACCTTGTCCTCGTGATGCTCGATAGATTCCGTGTCATGGATCAGCATTCTCCCGCTGGCTATATCCAGGGTCGGATCGTCCAGCCTTTCTTCCATCCATGTGCATTGAAATTTTAAAATAATATTGAGCGGATCGCGCTCGAAGATGGTCTGGGACATGGCCAAACATCCCACCAAGTTTCCCTCTCACGAATCGGCAGGGAGACTTGTTCGTTACCGTAGTCAAGGGCCTTCTTATAATTGTCGGCTCTACAAGATCGGCCAACACTAAGCCGCCCGACCGATCCCGATAGCGTGCCTTCACAAGATGGGCCAAAGTAACATTTTGATGAGCAACATGGTATGCCTCCCAGGAAGTTAGTGAAAAGGGTGGGAAAGATCCTGTATTCCTCCTCTAACTTTGTACCTTCAATGGAAGCGGTGCCCATATCCCTAAACATAAGACGAATCTCGGTATCGGCCTCCGGATGGTTGGCTATATAAGAGTAGCCCTGGCCTAGGAGATTATAAAGTTTCTCCCATTTGGCCAAAACTTCAGCCGAGAAGGCGTGTGCGGGAGGGGAAGCCATTGTTGTTGAAGCGGCTAAAAAGAGTGGATGCAAAAGAGTGCTTAGAAGGTTGGAGATGAAGATATGAAAGCGATAATTGTCTCGGCGTTAAATCCTAATTTAAAGGGCAAGAAAAGCTATAGCAATAATTATTGTGGATGCCGAGTTAATTATCTGGGTAAAACTACGGACGTTTCATCCGTGAATCACGGATCTACCATCTCGAGCCTCATAAATCCGAAAAAGTTACGAAAAGATTTGAGGACGCCACCATGTTGAAAATCGAGTGGGAGACAAGCATACTTTTCGGGAAAAAGATAGCAATTCTTGCGAGCCACGGGTGAAACTACAGGGCGTTTCGTCCAGTGAGTCACGGATCTACCATCTCAAGCCTCACAAATCCGAAAAAGTTACGAAAAGATTTGAGGACCCCACCATGTTGAAAGCGAGTGGGAGACAAGCATACTTTTCGAGAGAAAAAACAGCAATTCTTACGAGCCACGTTAGTTACTCGGGTGAAACTACGGGCGTTTCGTTCGTTGGATCCTGGATCTATCGTCAATCGGTGATCTCGAGCCTCACAAATTCGAAAAGTTACGAAAGGAGTTGGAGTCCCACCATGTTGAAAACCGAGTGGGAGACAAGCATGGTTATCAAGAAAAGAAAATCGGTGCAAATGGATTCGGGGTCCCATCACGTTGAAAAAATAAGACAAGGCGGGAAACACGAAATCTTGGGAAAAACGTCGGCTTAGTGATTTTCATCCGCGTTTAAAGGGAGGCTTTTGAACATACCCGATTACTCGAAAGAATTTGGAGAAAGTAAGCATACAACGGAGAATAGAGTGAACAAAAGGCGGTAAGAGGTATTTCAATCCAACATGTTTAGAGGCCAACAACACTTACCTGGAGGCAACCAACCTGACATCCCCGAAAGCGAATCGCTGGATTTCGAGACCGGATCCAACGCCTGGAGCCGTAAAACCCAACTCTCTTGGCGGTGAAATTCAAGATCTCGATAAAGAACAATAATGGCAGCGGCACTGCAATATAACCCAGAAAAGAAAATATCAAATCAAAGTGCTCGAAGCTGCCTTCAAGGAGTGCTCTTACATGAATAAGAGACGTAAAAATGAATTGAGCCGGATGATAGGAATGGAGCCCTTGAAGGTCAAGTTTTGGTTTCAAAACAAGCGGACTCGATTGAAGGTTAAAAATGAAAGTCATGAACTTGCGTTTCGATGGAAGAAAATGAAAAGCTTCGAGCGAGAGAACAAGAGGTATAGGGATGTTATTAACGCCGCTATTTGCCATGTCCGTAGCGGCCCCATCTCCTTTGGTGACGTGTTCCTCGATGAGCCACATCTCGAGCATTGAAAATGCTCATTCACCGATTCATCACCAGAGCAAGCTCTCGTACAATCCGATTTCGTTGGAGATATATCCCGGAAAGTCGGTCTTGCAGGAAGGCGAGAACCGATGCCCTTCGAGGGAAGAGACATGCATCACTACAATTGGAGTTTCCTTGATGTCACAGCCACCAATTCAACGCCGATGGAACTCCGAATGTGTAGCCTACATGAAGCTTTAGTTTATTATTATGGGCTCTCAAAATATCACTTTCGAGCATTATTAGCCGGCCCTTACGAATCCTCAAGAGAAGTAGTGACATGTATGAATGAATGTACTTGTTTGTTACAAAATCCCCATGTGATACATTCTTCTTTTAATCCGAGGGCAAAGAACGATACTATCCACGAACATCATCATGCTTAAATGCGTGAATTCCTCGCCGATTTGACTAAGCATTGAAAGCCTTCACGTAAGTAAATGCGAAAAGATTTGAGGAGGGAAATAAGCGCCTCGTTCGTAGGAGGAACCGAAAAGATTTGAAGAGGGAAATAACTATCTCGTTCGTAGAGAAAGTGAAAAGATTTGAGGGCTCCTCCATGTCGAAAAGTAAAAAAGAACGACGGATTGAGCGAGAGGTAAGAGTTATTACGAAATGGATCCAAGGCACTAAGAGCGAAAAGGAGAGAAAAGGCTCATGCGAGACTAACGGATCGGAAAAAGTTTATAAAGAACTTGAAGTCTCTATGCACCTCCGGAACTCGTCACGAAAGGCCATCATCGCTTTTGTGATTTTACGGCAATTTATCTTTGCAAGTCCAAAGAACATCTAAAGCCCGGTCTCTAGTCGAAACACCCATTTTTCGATCTACATATGGAAGGTTTTGAAAGGAAAATAAGTATGCGTACATTCCGGGCGGAAGTATGGGAAGCCTCCTATCTTGAGGATCTGCGAGTCATGGCCATTGATGGCAACCCCGTTTCCCTCTCGATCCTCGTTGCCATGCCGAGAAAGTGCATGTACGGGATTTCAGCTTATGTGAAAGCAACGGAAGCCTTAGAGGAGGCTGGCGGTACAAATATGATTTTGACATCGTCACGGCCATGGTAGGGATCGATATGGACGGTCTCGATCTCTTAAAGATCATTGATTACGTGTTGAATATACCGGTCATCGTCACATCAGCAAGTGATGATCAACGGTTCGTAACGAAGGCCATATTGCATGGTGCTCGGGACATCCTAAGAAAGCCGGTCTGCGTTCAAGTGCTCCAAAACATTTGGCAACATGCTTTGTAAGGAAGCAATTACTCGAACAAAAGAACTATGGCCAAACTTACTACGACGATTTTGTCGGAAAAGAAAAGGCCCCTTTGGTCCGCCGAGCTTCATTCTATATTCATCGAGGCGGTTCCAATGACGGGAATCAATTCAAAGACGACCAATGGCTGTACTCAAAATGATGAATATAGACGGACTCACCCTACGAAGTGTCACAAATCACCTTCACGGATTTAGAGATAAGTGAAGAAGCACGATGTAGCTTGGAATCAAGGCGACCGAGCAAAGTTGATTTGGAAGATTAATCCCGGGAAAACCTACGGAGCAAAAAGTACCCGACCACTTCCCAATCAAGAATACGGCCATACCGACCTTCCGCTGATGGTTCTAGCGACGGACCGGTTGATCATCCCTACGAGTTCCCGAGCGACGGCGGAGGCTCAAGCTCAAGGAGTCGGACCGCTCACGGCGAAAATAAAGTGGAAAATGCGTCGCCGGTGTTAGCAAGTAACAATGCCCATTCGAGTATCAATTGCCCGAAAAATCAAAAAGGTTACTTTGATGATGAGCTCACCGCCTTAGTCGGCCCGGTTCGGAGCCGAAAGACCTCTAGAGTTGTGATCCGAAGCAAGTGATTATGGATCCTCAAACAACGATCGTTGGTGTATGATCCAAGACAAAATCAGCCAATCATTGGAATAGCCAGCAAAAGAGGCTCGTAGCAAATCAATTTGTGGACGACGCCCCGAACGCCCATAAAGAGAGATTTCGAATAGCCTTACTTGGGAGAATGCAAGGAAAAAAATCAAGCAGGCTCAAAGATGGGTAACTCCGTATCGTCCCAATTGGCTCTCGGTCGTTTCAAATTCTAAGTTAAGCTTATTTTATTCTCCCCGAGGAGGTTGCCAATTGCTTTGAGAACAATATAACAAAAGCGAACCACCCGTGGACGCCAACAACACCAGACATAGTGATTGGGGGAATGACAGGTGGTCCGAGGAGTCCCGGGGTCGATCCTGGGATTTGGCATCAATGTACAAAGATTAATAAAAACTTTTTTGCTTCTCGGACCGAAGCTCAGCCCAGACGGTCATAGAACCTGGAGAGATAACATCCCGGACATACAATCCGATCCGGATGAATCGATCTTTTCAATTCAAAGTTCGCAAGGAATACGTACATGAGTAAAGTGGTATCGTTTCAACTCTTTTAGAACATGAGTACGTACATTGATGCTTTCCCCTTTAATTTTTACGGGGGTCATTGTCATCCAAATAGAGAAGCATCCGTTCTCCCCTGAAAAAATTAATGAAATGAGAAATTCCTGGAGCCTTTGACAATCTCATGTCTCGAAGCGAGATAATGAAGTTTTGCAATACATTTGCATGAGCAGGGGCAACTCACGATCCACACCCCTAAGAAATTTTTTATGTACTTGCGAACTTTGTCCGCCAAGATAAAAAGTTGCTGCATTTTATATGCTCGAAAACACTCATACACCGCATAGTTTGCACATGATTGTTCCTCATGTTTAATTTACCAACTTTGAATAAGGAACATGAACTACATAAGATACATCGAATGTACGAGGGGGCATGACGAGGATGATGAAAGGCAATCATTTCCTAAACACGTCCAATTTTTTCAAGGCGAGATGAACGGTGGCAAAATTCCGCATTCCCCGAGGTAAAGAGTTTTCTCGCGAAAGGTCGACGATAACCGAAGTGATGGAGGCATTCATTTCTCTACCCTAAACACTGCAAGTTATCCGTTGATCAACCCATTTGAGCGGAGATTTCACTTCCATAACTCGTCAAGAACCACCCCACATTGGGGCAAGATAGAGATAATTCCATCAGCATCACGAGACAAATGGTTAGAAATCTTCTTGCTTGGACTAACATCAATTTTCGGGTGGTTCTTTGCATTGTACTTGCGCTTTAATTCAAGTGCCTTAGGGTGACGAAGAGCATTTCTTTTTCTATCCCACACATCTATATCCATTTGCACAACCCATTTGAGCCTGCAAATTCGTTTCTAAAAGCCCTCATTGGTGATCATTGTTGTCCCAAAGCAAATATGGCCCATCTTTGAGTAGAAGGACCCGAAAAGCTGGATCCATAGAAAATCTCCCAATGAACTCATCAAGATACAATCGTAAAAGAGAGTTGGGAGTAAAAAAAAAAAAAAAAAAAAGAAGAAAGAGGAAAGGCTGATTCCACAAAAAATTCCTAGGCATTTAAAAAGCAAAGTGCCTACCAAAAGCAAGGCCAATGCCCTTTCAATTCATTGTTCATTTGTAGAATATTTCGATCTTAAATGCATAATTTTTCCGTATATCCTAAAAAGGGTTGAGAGGAAAATCTCCATTAAGTATCAAATTGCAAATGCAATCTTCGGTTCATACCATCCTCGAGCAATGATGGTATCCTAGAAGGCCACGATCGATGACAAGATTGTAATGATCACCAACATCAAGCCCCTTCTCAAACATCTTCGAGCCAAAACGAACCCTTTCGTTTCTCGGTCCCCAAATCATTACCTCCATTACAACCCTTTAAAAACCTTTTCGACTAGGGCACTTGAATTAATGTGGGGTTCAATGATTTTAAGCATCACTCGAAGAAGTTCGAGCAAGATTACTATCTCATTTTTGCGGGGTTCTTGACTTGTAAACCCGGAGAGATGACGATGAAATTCATTTCAAGCTGCCTTGACTTAACTAGAGTCCCCTTTGTAAACCTTTGACCTAGCCCTCATTATGGTCCTAATCAAGACCTCCAGATCGGCTCGGTCGTATCAATTGCGAGATTACTCGGATCCTTATCGAATGCGATGATGGAAAGATTGAGTGATTTCTTTTGAATCCTGCAGACAGGATAAATAACTTTTCTTGAGAGTGAGAGAAAACCCTTTGATTGAAGTCCCCCATTCAGCTCACATTCGAGGTATTCATAATGTGAGAACATCCTCGGACGGGATTGATAATGCAAACTTGATAGAATGGTTATGCATAAACCATGGTACGAGTGATTGCATTATACACATGTTATTTCTAATCATTGCAAGCTCGGTAGGAAAGTTTTGCATGAACTCATTGTTGAATATGTTTGCACATGTTACCTCCGACATTCTATGATGGGTAATACATTCCCGATGTTCGATGTCCCTCCCAAGGTCTCGAAATTCATCCAAGGATTATTGAATGAGCAAGTTCTCCTGGCAAATGCCTACCATGTACGATACGAGGAATGCATTTCGTTCTTTGATTAATTGTTCGGAGAACCCATGTAAGTTTTTCCGAACCCATTTCCAAATTAACAACTCCTCGATGATAGTTGTTACGATTCAATTCGAGGCAATATGCCTCTCCTGTCAGGTCGTGTAGACATATGCACCGGCGATCTTGACATCTTATCAAATCATGACGACGTAGCTCTTATGATTTCGGCCTCGAATCACGAAGACATATGCACTTGGTGATCTTGACCTTTAGTCGGCTCATAATGACATAGCTCTTATGATTCTCGGCTCCTTTATCAAATCACGAAGACATAAGCACCCGTGATTTTGATCCAAACCAAATCATAACGACGTAGCTCTTAAGATTTTGGTTCCGCTTTGTCGAATCGTGAAGACATATGCACCGGCGATTTCGACATTTAATCAACTTACAACGACGTAGCTCTTGTGAACTTGATTTTACTTCTTTCGACTCACAACGACGTAGCTCTTGTGATCCGGAAGGATACACATATCTTCATTGTCTCGCATTAGGGAGAAGTCTACGATAACAGATAGGCCGAATACCTTAAGGTCCTCGTGTTTGCAAGAAACTTGGAAATTAAAGGGAATCACCAAACTTATGAGGTATTTGGTAAAACAGGTATTCTCGTATGCGATCCATGTGCAGGTTTCTCTAACATGGAAAAGAGAAATTATGACACATGTTATTTACTGACCTTGCATATCATGCATCACTTCATTACAAAAAAATGGGATTAAAACTCTTGCAAAAAAAGTTCATCCATAATTTGCACCGTCAAAATTTAGGATTCAATTTTATCTTTGAGTGGAACCTCTACGAACCTCTACGAGCCTCCACTCAAAGAGGGGCAGCTGTTGACACCTAAATTTTGACTAATATATATTTTGCATAAAAATTAGAACTAATTTTAGTTCTAAACAAAAATCATCTCACATATTCATTTAGCATTGGCATACAATTTGAGCTTAATTTAACATGGGTCCTGGACTAGGCATGTGGTGGAAAAATGCACCAAGAAGATTTGGGCTTGAAAGAAATATTTTCTCGGGGACTCGTATTGCAAATACTCGGAACTTCGGGGACTATATTGCAAATACTCGAACTTCAGGGATCTGTATTGCAAATACTTGAAACTTCGGGGACCGCATTGCAAATACCAAAAGAAGATGGGGAAAGGAAGATGGTGAAAGGAAGATGAAGATGAAGAAGAGAAGATGAAAATGGAAGATGGAGAAATGAAAGTGAAGAAGAGAAGATGAAGATGAAGAAGAGAAGATGAAGATGGAGAAAAGAAAATGAAAATGGAAGGTGGGGAAATGAAGATGAAGAAAAGAAGATGAAGATGAAGAAATGAAGATGAAAATGGAAGGTGAGGAAATGAAGATGAAGAATGAAGGATGAAAAATTTTGCTTATAAAAGAAGAAGAGTTCTTGAAGAGAGAGGAGAGTTTTTGGGGTGAAAGAGAATTGAGAAAGTTTTTGAGAGGAATTCTTTAGAGAGGAAAAAGAGAATTCTTGAGAAACATTTAGAGAGAGTTTTGAGAGGGCTTGAGTGTTTTGAAGCTCGGTGCTACCATTGCCAATTTTCGCACCCATCAACACAAGCCACAAGTTCATCACCATCGTTCAAGCTCGCCGCAAGCAAAAGAAAGTTAAGTGATTCCCTAACTTTCTTTAATTTCGAATACAAATTAGCTCGGATTTTCTACACTGATTTTTTTCTCTCTACGTTTTTATGTTAAATAACACTGCATATCAACGATGAGACATCAATGGTACAAGAATAGAAGGAGAGCAAAAGGAAAAAATATCAACGCCCGGATTGCGGTCTCATGAAATTCTAGCGATATGAGAAAAAAGCGTGAATGAGAGATAGGACCAAGAGATTTCTCGGTCTAACGAGTCACCAAATCGGTCCAATGGTCAAGACAAGCCCGAAGCACGAGTTTGGTGCACGAGTTCAAATTGGGGAGTAACCTTGAACCTATTTCATCCAAATTTCATGTAATTTCTTTATTTCAAAAAATGTCATGGGAAGAAAAATCCAAAAAAATTGATTCTTTGATCTTCAAGTAGAATTCATCAAATTTGTCAAATCCATTATTTGTTTCATGAATTTTAAGGTACCGAAAGGGCATTAGTTGTAATTAATGTAACCAAGTCCCCGGACTCTTAATCTCTCGGTTCGCGAAATAAGATAGTTTTCTCCCGCTATTTTATTTAGGTTTCTAATCGACCTACCGAAAATGATTAGTGACGACTCCAAATTCAAATCACATTGCATGTTAATCATTCGAACCTTAAGTTGCGATTTGGTATGGACTTGGGAGAGTCCGAGTTAGGTTAGTTAATTAATTAACCTATTTCCATCCGGCTACCATCAACCACCGTCCCTACGAACACCACATGGGTTGAGCCCACTATCGCCCCGTCGATGGTGCCGCCTCCGCTCCACTTATTATAGTTGACCCCCCATCTCTCCCTTTACCTTCCCCTGTACCACCCGCCACCACACCACCTCCTCCCCCCGCGCCTCCCACCTCGCACTCATCCCATGATCACAAGTTCTCAAAGCGGCATTTTCAAACCAAAAACCTTTACTACTCATTACCCCATTGCTCTTACTTCTTCTATTCCCTTAGAGCCGACGTGCTACACTCAAGCTTCCAAATCACCTCAATGGCGAAAAGCTATGGATGAGGAATTTAATTCCTTACAAGAACAACACACTTGGTCCCTTGTACCATTTCATCCAACCATGAACGTCGTTGTTGCAAATGGATTTTTCGGATAAAACAAAACCCAGACGACACCATCAATCACTACAAGGCTCACCTTGTAGCAAAAGGATTTCACCACCTGGTATTGACTTTGTGGACACTTTTAATCCCGTCGTAAAGCATACTACTATTCGGGTCATTCTCACACCGGCGGTCACCTATGGATAGATGATTCAACAACTTGATGTCGAATGTGCATTTTTACACATCTCCAGGAAACCGTATATATGGCTCAACCACCAGGCTACGTTGATCCCGCTACTCATCACTCTGTTTGCTTAATGTACAAATCCATCTATGGCCTACGACAAGCACCTCGCACTTGGTTCGAAAAATTCACAGCTAGACTCGAAGATATTGGTTTTTCAACCACTATCTCGAATCCGTCACTCTTTATTTACAATCATGGCTCTACCATCATCTATCTATTATCATATGTTGACGACATTATTTTGACAGAAATGATTCTCGCCGCTATCTTCACCATCATTGAGGAACTTCGCCACTCATTCAAGATGAAGGACTTAGGCCCTTTGACTTATTTCTTGGGCATTCAAATCGTTCAACGTGGCCCCCATCATATATTCCTTGGTCAGGCGAAATATATTCATGACCTCTTAGATCGCACCAAGATGCTTGGATCGCAAGCCTATTTCCAGCCCTGCTACCTCGGATAAACTTGGTCATTCAAGCAAGCGACCTTGTCTCGGATCCTACTTTATACAGGAGTGTGGTTGGCGCACTTCAATATGTTACTCTCGGTCATCCCGACGTTAGCCCATTTGTGAAAGAGCTTGTCAATTTCTCAAAGCACCCGAAGAACACCATTGGCACGCCGTGACGCGTATCCTTCGATACCCGAAAGGCACTATCTCTTATGGCATGCGGCTTCAACCTGGTCCTATTTCTTTACATGCCTATTGTGACGCCGATTGGGCAGCTGATCCTATTGATCGTCACTCCACTAGTGGCTATTGTTTATTTCTTGGGGCCAACCCTCGTTTTTCTGGAGTGCAAAGAAGCAACCTACCGTTACCCGTTCCTCTACAGAGGCAGAGTATCGTTGTCTTGCTCAAACAACTGCTGAAATTTAATGGCTCCTCTCTTTTCTCCGGGAACTATGGATCACACTTTCCCGCGCTCCCGTATTGTGGTGCGATAATATCTATGCCATTGCCCTAACTCGGAATCCAATTTTTCATGGTCGTACTAAACACATTGGAATAGATTATCACTATGTTCGTGAACCGGTGGTTCGTCGATTACTTGACATTCGTTACATCAATACCCGTGATCAAATCGTGGATATCTTCACCAAAGGACTATCATCAGCACGGGTTCGTTCTTTTACGGTTCAAGCTTCACATTGTTGACAATGCTCCGCTTGCGGGAGGGTGATAAAGTTCCTAGTCGGCAATCTTATCTCTTGTATCTAATTTAAGAATATTGCTCCCGTAATCTCTCTATTTACTTTAATCATCCTCAATCATCCCTAATTTAGGACTCTTGTAATATCTGTATATACAATACATTTGTACAATACAAGATACGGTGAAATGCAATAATCACTAAACTCAATTCCTTTAGGGGAGACATGGTAGGGGTGTGTTGGATCGAGCAGACCTCTCGGGTGGGGAGAGAGAGTGTGGGCAAGTGGATTTTTTTCAGCATGGGGGTCATTTGGGAAAATAAGACGGTAATTTGGTAAATTATGTGTAGGTGAGAGATGCAGCTTGATTTTCATTGTGAAAAAGTTAGGATGAATTGTAGGTATTAAAATGTGACTATGGTATATAATATGAAGTAAAATGCATCATAGTTTTTGCAATTTTTCCTATAGTATATAATTGTTTGAATAAGTTTTGATTCTACTTTGATATTTGACATTTCACGTGTTTATGCATAGTATCGATATTCACATATATCGGGAAAAATTACAAAAAAAAGTCATAAACCTCTTACAATTATGACAATTCAATCTTAAATATTTTTTTGTGCTAATTGAGTCCTAAATATTTGCATTTGTATCAATTCAATCCATCCGATTAACTTTGGCCACCGGCACTATAGTGAATGCCGGCCCGGCGGTGATGTGAAATCGATCGTTTGGAGGAAGAGTGAAGGAGAAAAAAAGGAAAGAGAAAGAAAAATAAGAACAATAAAAAAATATTTAAAATGTTAAAATGCCATTAAAAATTATCCACGTCAGCATCGATCCGTTAAAGTTGGCGGATGGTGAAATAAGCACAAATGCAAAAGGTTTTGGTAGTTCTTCCCATAAATATGTAAAGTACTCGGAATGGTTTTGCATTTCTTGAAAATAAGGTGACTTGCTTTTTTTTTATTATGGAAAAATGCGAATAGCTTTTGGGTTTTTCCAATTTTAACAAGAAAATGCTGTGGGGTTTTCATAAAGGATTTGGTTCAGATTTGGTTCATCAAGATCGATTATGATGTAAATTGACACTTCAGGAGGAACTTCATCATATTGAATTCGATAGCCGAGATGCTCTCTCTTTCTCTCTTTCTCTCTCTGAAGGATCTTATCCTTATTTAATAGGATGGTCATATGAAATGCTTTTCTCATCCGTTGGAGGAAGCGATCTTCTTGTACTTCTTTGCAAAAGGGCCACCGAAACAAAAAAGGTAAAAAGGAAGAAAGATTTGCATTCCATCCACACGTTTCAGAGAGATAACGTTCATGAAAGGTCGAGATCACGTACCATTGTATTCCCCTCGTGAAAAAATCACGTCGACGCGGAAAAAAGATACTCGACTTCGACTTTCGTATTTGTTTCCCCACTTTTTCCATGCGTCGTCACGAGGTCGAATCTCCGCTCTTTAACATAGACGGGGCACGTGAGATGCATTTTGCCCATATGCTCATTCTTTTTTCTTTTGTTCTTCCGGCAAGGGAACCTTGTTCCTCTAGAACGTCGCTAGTACTCGCACTCAAATCTGAAACGCTGTGTTTCTGTGATGGAATCTCGAGTGTTTGGTCAGGATTATGTTTGGTTGAAGCTTACCGAACTCGCTTGTTTGTCAACGTGGCAAACGCATAACTAAATATCCATGTGCAATGAGTGAGGCTTCGATAATGGGATGGTGTACGTGCATGTCTATTTCTCTCCGTCAAGAAACGCTTCTGGATAAACAAGAATTGATAGCCGACGATTTTCCTGTATTAATCGATGATAAGGATTCCAGCCGTCCCGGAGAGGCACCGCCGGTATTGACGTGGGCAACTTTTAATAAGATTTTGATAGTTTTTTTGAATATTTATTTGTTTTTCTTTATTGTTTCCTTTTTATTCTTTTTTATGTTTTTCTTTTTCCTTTTTCCATTTTTTTTCCTTTTTTCCTTTCTTTTTCCCCTCCTGCGTCGGGCGAGGGCAACCCCTGCTTCGGTAGACATGGCCAAATGGAACCAGGGGCTCCGGAACCGACTCATTGACGGGCCGGAACCGGCCCATTGACCAGGCCCACAATTCGACCCATTTAAAAAAAAAGGTGGGGCCCGGGGGGCTCTTTCCCCGAGGCCCCAACGGCTCTTTGGGCCGTTGCAATTGCAACGGCCCAAAGAGCGATTGCAATTGCAGCAGCCAATTGCAACGGCCAAAAAAAAAATAATTGAATTTTTTTTAAAGTTAAATAACCCTCCCCTAAGTCTCATTCTCTATAAATACTAATTCTCCCCCTTTCATTTTTTTCACAAATCCTCTCAACAATTCTCTCAAATTCTCTCAATCCCGTCTCAATTCTCTAAAAAATGGCAAGTGAAAGCAGAAATCTTGGAAAGACCAAGATGGCGATGGGAGATTTTGAATATCCTATTTCTGGATATGATCCTCGTGAATATACATATTGGGAAGACGGCAACGATAATATCAACGTTGTTCTCATTCCGAACGTTGAGCACATCCCAACACAAGAAAGTCTTCATCCTCCTACTAGTGTCGAAGAAACGTCGACGGTAAATAAGCCGGAACGGAAGGGCCGAGATAATACATTTGACTTGTGGCTGCATTTTGACAAGATATATGATGAAAGCGAAAGTAAGTATAATATAAATTGTAAATATTGTTTACAAACATACAAATTATCAAAGGAGACGGCTACGGAACATTCCGTCGGCATCTAACGAAAAAACATCCAACGCAAGCGAGGATCGACACTAGGCAACAACAAATTTTGGGTACGCCAATCCTAATACTCATCCTTTATTTCATTACACTAATGCACTTTATAAACAAGCATTAGCTGAATATGTTGCTCTTGATCATGCTCCGTTTAAAACTGGTGAAAATTTTAATTTGAAATATTTGATAAATACTTGTGTTGGTTTCGCAAGCACCAACTATTCGAAAAGTACTCTTAAATGCGAACTTTTGCATCTTTATAAAAAACAAAAAAATCTTTAGCAAATTTTTTTGCGAAATTCAATGGACGTGTGCATTTAGGTAGCGATATTTAGAGTGATCCTTGGCAAATTCATTCTTATATGGGTGTTACGTGTCATTGGATAGGTGGCGACTAGACCATTCAAAAAAGACTTATTGCATTTCGAGTTTTTTTATGAAAATCATTCGACTCATAATATTTATAGAATAATTAGGCAAGTTTTAGAAGAATATTATTTGATAAATAAAGTATTTTCAATTGATTTTGATAATACTGCCGCAAATACCGCTTCCATTTCCGAATTAAAAAATATTTGCAAACCCTTTTTTGGCGAACAATTTTTTCACATTAGACGTGCTTGTCATGTTTTAAATTTATGTGTACAAGATGGTTTACAAACTCTTGAGACTTTTCTCGCCCCAATAAAGGGTGCAATTAAATTTTTATAGAGTCGTGCCCATTATATGAAAGTATCGGGAAAATTTTGTAAACAACATGGGAGAATGGCAAAAAGGTTTCTAAAAGATATTCCGACTCGTTGGAATTCTACTTCCGAGTTACTTCGTCAAACTTTTGATTACAAAGATTTATTATATATGTTTATTTCGCAAAATATTCCCGAAATTACTTTACTTCCGCAACATTGGGACGTTTGCAAAAAAAAATTAGATTTTTTGAAAATTTTTAATGATGCTACTAATACTTTATCTGGTATTTATTATCCTACCACGCATTTATTTTTAATAGAGTGTGTTAATATTTGTAGTGTTTTTAGTGAATATGAAAAAAATACTGAATTAACTCGGACTATTTTAGTAATGCGAGAAAAATGGTTGCATTATTATTTCAAAATTCCTATTGTCTATTTAGTTGGTATTATCTTTTATCCACGTATTAAATTAGATGGTTTACTAGATTATCTGAATGTGTATTATTATGATTGTTTACATTTGGAAGATGCAATAAATATTTCAAATATACAATGAGAGGTTAAAGAATCTATAGTAGTATTATATGAAAAATTTTGTAGTAGATATGGTTTAAGTGATTGTGGATCTTTACAATTTCTCGCCTCACGAAACGAAGCTGGTAGTTCACTTAGTAGAGAATACAATATGCTCAAGAGTAGACAAAAATAAAAATAAAAAGGAGCAATAGGTAGTATTTCTAAATTAGAAAAATATTTAACCACTCAATTTGAGTTTCGTGATGTCGAACACAAGATCTGATTTTCAAATCTTGGAGTGGTGGAAAAGCCACTCAATCGATTACCCAGTTCTTGTCCTCATCGCTCGCCGGATATTAGTAACCAATTTTTCAACGGTTGCGGTTGAACAAGCATTTAGCACTGGAGGATTAGCTTTGGACTCTCGCCGTTCAAGATTAAGTCCGAGTCCGTAGAAGCTCAAGCTTGTGTCGACGATTGGACGAATGCTAGATTTCGACACCAAGAGCTGGATCGAGAACACAAATTCTTTAGTGAGGATTGTGGAGATACCACCGCCACTGGGTACCACAATGGGTAGCGACGATTGACGATGAGATAAGTTGGGGTTATCAAAGGTAAAAAAATTACATAGGCTTTGATTCTTCTAAGTTCTATCCCCAAGAAGATATGTAGGCGCTTAATGATAATTCATTAAGTTGAAGTCCATTCATCCTCTCTCTCTTTTTTCCCCAAATTTTATTACAATATATAATTTGATTATAATTTATAATTTATTAGGTTTATTTTATTATTTATTATTTTAAAATTTAAATTTAAAAAAAGGAACGGAACCGGCGGTTCCACCTTTTCGAGGAATCGGAACCGTTGGTTCCGAGGAACCGGCAACGTCTACTGCCCGGCGTCTAGCGAGGGCCGCCCTAGGCGATGCTTGGCGAGGACCACCCTCGCCCGGCCCTACCCCGATTCGGCAAGGGTCGCCCTCGCTCAATGCCTAAGGAAAAAAAAAAGGAAAAAAAAATAAAACCCAAAAATAAAAAAGGAAAAAACAAGCAAATAAAAATATTTTTTAAAAAAAATGTTATTAAAATATTATCAAAAGTTGTCCATGTAAACACTTTGGTGGTGCCACGAGAATGACCGA
Organism: Rhodamnia rubescens; assembly: GCA_021437795.1. Classification (NCBI taxonomy): domain Eukaryota; kingdom Viridiplantae; phylum Streptophyta; class Magnoliopsida; order Myrtales; family Myrtaceae; genus Rhodamnia; species Rhodamnia rubescens. The sequence goes on from JAILYA010000023.1 coordinate 1,694,118, forward strand.
TATCCGCATCGGTAATTTCTGGCCAATAGGACTGAATTGGTAAAATATGAAAAATTTAGGACTAAATCGGTAAATTTAAAAAGTATATGACTGAATTGACAAAAGTATACAAAAGTACAAGACTTTTTGACAATTTCCCCCAATTTTAACCAAGGAATTCCACTTAGAAAAGAGTTCGAACCCAAAAATTTCATATGACAGGGAGTCATTAAAAAAATGAATATGTCTTATTTGACACACGAAAAAAAAATAAGAAACAATAGTCAGACCGATCGATGCACATTAGATGTATGCTTTTCCTCTTTCATATCTATCTTATCATTAATTTACACAAGCTTTTCTAGCAAAAGAGGAAAATCACAACGGGCTGGAAAATGGAGTAGAAATGGGATGGCAATTCTTTTCTCTCGGCTTGTTTGGCAACCATGGAAACAGTTTGAGGCAGGAAAATCCAAAAGACTCGTAAAAAACATTCATTTTTCACTTGATATTTTTCCTCTCTTTTTGTGATTGCAAGCGGGCAAAAAAGTTGCTTATGCGCCAATGGGGCGTTGGCTAAGTGGCAGCGATCCCTAGGCCTTAAACGGTTAAGCGATGAGGTCCCATGTTCGATTTCTACCGACCGCATCTTAGAGACATCAGCCTTATACCCCACCACCCCGAGGATTAGTTCATTGCACATGGGAAACATCGGTTATATAACAAAAAAAGTTTGCCTATGTGAATATGATATATGGTAAACAGCCCGAAACAACAAGGCAAAGCATTTGCCGATGGGTTCGACTTGGTCTGGAGAGGCAAAAAGAGATAAGATATCAGATCCAACAAAGTCCCAATTGTTATGTTTCGGACACATTTTCTTGAAACATTGTGGAGAATAATCATCCTCGCCTATTCGAAATTGCATTTTGCACCATCTAATCGTAAAACCGTACGCTTTCGCATCTCGATATATGAAAAGAAGAAGTTACACTTTTTAAACAGCAGTCTTTTTTTTATGATTTTTCCCAAACATTTTCTTAGAAAAATTACCAAAAGAATTTCTAAACACATTGTGCGAATGCTAATTCAGTTCTAAGCTGTTTAATTTGTCTAAGTTAGTCCTAAATCTTTCGACGATTTGCTAAATTAATCTTTTCGACCAATTTAGATAAGAAATTCCTGGCGAGGATACTAGCTATCCTACATGTCAAGGTCCCTAACGTGGACAAATATTTGTAATTTCAAAAAAAAATTGATTTTTATGCATTTACTTTTTTCTTTTCGTTTTTTTCCTTCTTCGTCCGTCAATCGACGGGCCTCGGATATGGTTGACGATCGGCTATAGGCGAGGTTGACCTCGCCGGCCTCTCGGGAGGTTGCATCGCTAGCTTCGAGCATAGGAGGCAGGTCGTTAACCACCGTCAAGGCTCGGCGACTAGCAAAGGAAGAAGAAAAAAGAAAAGAAAATATAACATAAAGAATTAGAAAAAAAATTAAGAAATTGCAAAAGTTTTCCATATTACCGTTGGCTGTGCCACGTAGGACGATTAGCTTCGTGTCAATAATTTCTAGAAAAAATTAACCTAAAAAGACTAAAATGACAAATTGTCAAAAAAAATGTTAGGACTAAATTAGCCAAATTAAAAGGTTTATAACTGAATTAGCATCTATGCATTACATTTATGAATTTTTTTGATAATTTTCCCCAATCTTTTAGGTCCTATTGGGTTCGGTATTTGAAATCGGTTTTGGGGCTCTTAAGTTCTTTGGCTAAATGCAAATGGTGTTTGGCTATTTTTTTTATTCACTTTGGGAAGATGCAATTGCATCTCAAATGCTCTATAAAAGCTCTCTGTTCTAGGATGTGTGGTGAAGTCTAGAACTTTAAAACCTCGGGAATGTAAAATGTAGGATTTTGAGTGAAAATGGTCGATGTTCATTCTTTGCGGGAAATGTTTTTAAATAAGGGCTTGAAGTGACGTCGGTTTCCCAAATAAGGACTTGAAATGAACCTTGTTTAAAAAAAAAGGCCTAGAGCGCCCTCCTCATTATTTGAAGGGCTCGAGTAAGGGTATTTTCGTCATTTACATTTTCTTTTTTCCCCTTTTTATTTTGTTTTTTATTTCTTCCTTCCTTTTTTCCCCTTCCACCACCGCGAAAATGAATGAAAAAAAATGAAAAAATGAAAAATGAAAAAAATTATAAAATGTAAATGACGTAAATACCTTTGCTCGCACTCTCTTTGAGACAATGAGAATTTCTTGATTCTTATTTAATATAAGATCCACTTGGCTGCTTATTTGGAAATTTCCATTCTTTGCACTTATATAACACTTAATAACTTAATGGGCTGGCCAATGGTCTTCTAGGCCATATCTTGACCCCAACCTTTGGGCCTACAAATTTCAAACGGCCCTACTTGAGTCCACTTAATATCGTATCTACTTTGGAGCTTTACTCCCACGTGGGTTTGATAAGGCCATGGGTAAGGATTCGCTTCCCCCGGGGACATTATCCTCAGCAGCACCCGACTGGTCGAACTGAAGTTTCGAATGAGCGTTTTTCATTGCACCATTCGTTCATTCCTCCCGCCTAAACGGGAAGTTCCTTCTCTAGTCTTTTGTGAAGAAGCACAAGTTTAGGTACTCAAATTCTAATGCTATCAAGCACCGCACTAACCTTCACAGGTTCGCAAGGCTTGAGCTTAAATAGTGAGTGGATGACCCGAACTGATGCCTAACCTTTGCGTTTAATGACAGCGGGAAATTGAACTCCGGCCAATTCCGCGCCTTAACTGCTAAGCCGGCTCTATCGGGTCGGCCTTTTTGTTTCCCGGGTGCGCCACCACGAGGGTTTTTCATCGAGCATTGAAGAGAAACACGAGTTCTTGATGTAGACTGCAGGCAACACAGCACAAAAAGAAAAAGGATAAGGCTTCGTGCGAAAACAGACCGCCACATTTGTCACAACCTAACGAGATAAAAAGGCAAAAGAATAAGAATGCGAAGGCGGCCCGTGGCATCACACAGATCAGGGCAAAGCTTGGGGTTCCTGATCCATTAATAAAGCACATGTCCCTCTCTCTCTATCTCTATCACAACACACAGACTGACACAAATCTTTATATGATTCTTTTATAAAGGAAAGGAAAAGGTAGAGGGAGAGGAACAATGTGCATTGTACCCAATAGCCACACATCTCATCCTTTTTGGTGTTGCTGTCGCAGCTTTTGTAGATACCAAGCCATCTCCAAAACCCCCCTCTCCAAAAAGTCGAAGTGCCACAAATTCCCCATGTTATCAGACAAAGCGTCATGGGCACAGGCGAAGATGGCATTTCAAATTTATATCCATCATCTCTCTATCTGATCTCGTAACGCAGACACAGTTTCGTGGGCAAATATTAGTATATTGTTCTGGCTATAATTTGTTCTATTCGCCAAGATCTTTGCGTGGGAATCAGTAGAGGTTCTGGTTGTTCTTGGTGTTTCTGGCATCTAGGTTAAAGAAGGTTGTAAGCACAGTGCCACCTTCCTTTCATTGGCGATTAGCACGTGCATGAATCTTAAGTCACATCACCTTTTGCTTTTTGTTAGTTTAAAACGATTAGAATCCCACCACCAATGATAGGCTAATCGCTTCAACACTTGGCAAGCCCTATTGCGGGCTGGCTCCTGTTTATGTACGTTGTTTTAGCTTTTCAGTTTGTATTACCATCTATCTCTGATTGATTGGATCTGATGCTAAAAACTGATCCTAAGAACTGCTTTCATGGTTTGATTTGATCCGTGATGGATTGAACTGCCGTTCCTTTAGGGTTTTGCTTCACTAAAGAAATGGTAGGTTGAGTGTTTAACAAATGCTTGCCCTTTAGGTGTTTTATTAGGCGGTTCCACTCTTCAAAATTTGGAGGGCTTGTTTAAGCGTGTCTTATCTTTTTGGGGTCGAATTCTGGAAGTCCTAATGTTGGCATTCATCATAATATGAAATGAAGAAGCTCTGTTGTAATCCTTTAAGTTGCCTTTGGTCTTAAGAATAACAATCAACATAAGATATGTCGTGTGTTTGGTAGCTATTTCGGGATTGGATAATGGGGGATATAGCCCGGACAAAAAAATCCTAGGGGAGGGGGCGGGATAGACCGTGGTATGTCCGTTGTTAATGATAAGAAAGAAAGATTAAAAGAGAATGGTATTTGTTCTCTAATAATGGTGTGTAGAACAATGTACATGAGAAGCCTTTATATAGGCTTAGAGGGAGAAAAGGAGCCTAGCATTCTTCCTATGTGGGACTAAAGAGAAGAAGAGAGGTAAGGGAAAACCTACAAAACTATACAACATGTTCTAACACCCCCTCAAACTCAAGGTGGGTCAAATAACGAGAGTTTGGAAAGAAGAAATTTAAATCGTTGTGATGTAAGAGCCTTCGTAAAACAATCGGCAAGTTGATTCTCGGTCCAACAAAAGGAAGTGAAATAGTGCGAGCTTGGAGATGATGACGAGTCGGATGACAATCGATCTCAATATGTTTGGTACGCTCATGAAACACCTGGATTTGCACTCGATATGAATGGCACTCTTGTTGTCACAATGCAGAGGAGTAGGATCCGAAATGAAACACCCATATCGGCAAGTAAGCGGCGAAGCCAAACAATCTCAACAAGAGTGTCGGACATAGCACGATACTCGGACTCTAGAGGAGCGTGAGACAATATGTTGTTTCTTGGATCGCCAAGAAATAAGTGAATCGCCAAGAAAAATGCAATAACCAAGGTGATAGATTTGCGATCGGTGACATTGGAAGCCCAATCAAGATCGGAATAGGCACGCAACTTGAGAGTAGAAGAAGATGGTAGAAATAAGGAACGTGATAAAGTGCCTCGAAGATAGCGTAGAATTCTTAGAACAGCCGCATAATGAGTTGTTCGAGGAGCAAAGAATAAACCGGACCGACAACATGAACAAAGCATAGGCGATGTCGGGTCCGGAGATAGTAAGATAAATAAGATCGCCAACCAAGGTCCGATAGCGGGTGACATCGAAAGAGGTTCTCCATCGCCTGGGCAAAACTTCGATTTAGCTCAATAGGAGTGGCAAGCAAGACGTGAATCGATAGAGCAGCCCCGGGACGAGAATATCGCGGTATATTTCTCGCTGAGAAATGAGAATACCACGTGAACGGCGAGCAATCTCAAGCCCAAGAAAATAGCGCAGTGGTCCTAGATCCTTCATGGCAAAATGTTCTTTGAAGGTGCCGCTTGGTATGCTCAATATGGTCACGATCATCTCCGGTGATGACCATATCATCAACATAAAGAAGAAGAATAGTGCAGCCTGAAGAAGAGGTATGAACAAACATAGCATGATCGGCCTCACTTTGAGTGAAACCAAGCAGACCGAATAGCATCATCGAACTTCTCAAACCAAGCACGAGGAGCCTGTTTGAGACCATAAAGAGCCCGTCGCAAGCGGCAAACCTTTCCGCAGGTATGAGCAAGACCAGGGCGGAGGTTGCATAAAGATATCTTCCCGAAGATCACCGTGAAGAAAAGCATTCTTCACATCAAGTCGAAAGAGAGGCCAATCTGCGAATTGAAGCAACAGCTAATAAAGCACGGACAGATGTCATCTTTGCTACGGGAGCAAAGGTCTCCTCGTAGTCGATACCATACTCTTGCGAGAAACCTCGAGCAACCAGCACGAGCTTTGTAACGCTCAATACCGCCATCGTAACGAGTCTTAATCTTATATATCCATCGGCAAGATACAAGGGAGCGACCCGGAGGAAGAGGCACAAGCTCCCAAGTACCGATACTCTCCAAAGTCGAGAGTTCCTCGAGACATAGCTCGGCGCCATTCTACATGCCGAATCGCTCGCGATAACTATTAGGTTCTTGTACAGCATGAACAAAGCAGCCTAAAAAAGGAACCAAACTCAGTAGAATAAGAAGTAGCAGCAACATACCGGGCGGGTGGACGCCGATCTCGAGGAGGATTACGGCGTGGCTCTAGTTGTGCGGAATCGTCGAGGGCGTATACAAAGCAGGAGGTGCAGCACAAGGGATAAGGTGAAGATGGAGAAGGTGGCAATATATCTAGATCCGATGTAGAGGAGGGACTAGACGGGTCGGGTAGAGGATCAACGGGAAAATCCATAAATGGAACAGAGAGACGAAACATGAGGTGTAGTATTTGTCGGAAAGAAAGGGATGTGTTCATGAAACGTAACATCACGAGAAATACGTACACGTCGCGCATTTGGGTCATAACAACGATAACCTTTGTGCTCGGTGCTATAACCCAAGAATGCACATGGGATAGAGCGAGCGGTAAGCTTTGTACGTTCAATGAGTGGAAGAATGACAAAACAAGTACATCCAAAAACTCGAAGATGATTATAGCTAGGAGGTCGAGAGTAGAGACGCTGAAACGGGGTGTCTTGATGGAGAACGAGATGAGGGTAGGCGATTAATTAGATGAATAGCCGTGAGAAGAGCCTCACCCGTAACTCGGTGGGAACGGATGTGCCAAGTAAGAGAGCTCGAGTGGTCTCTAGAATATGACGGTGCTTTGCGTTCAAAGAACTCCATTTTGAGCTGGAACCCCGGGACAAGATAAGCGAGGAAGTGTACCATCACTAGCTAAGAGGGAACGAAAGACACCAGAGAGATATTCTCCCCCGAATCCGAACGGAAAATTTTGATTTTTGTATTAAATTGTGTGGAAACCATGGAAGTAAAAGACGATAGATGGAAAAGAAATCACTACGTTGACGCATAAGATAGACCCATGTATAACGAGAATAATCATCAATAAAAGATACATAATATTTGAAACCACTCTTGGAAGAGAGCGGGCGGGACCCCAAACATCGAATGAACAAGATCGAAAATCGCACTAGTTCTAGAGTTACTAACAGGAAAAGGCTTAGCAGATTGCTTGGCCAAAGGGCAGATAGAACATGGAGGAAGACTACTAGAAGAAATAGGACCCAAAGCACCTTGTTGGTGAAGGACGGTGAGACGAGAAGACGGAATATGTCCAAGACGCGATGCCACCGAGCAAGATCGAGGGTAGCCAACACAGGATGAGGAAGAGAGGAAGTTGGAAGATGGAGATGTTGCATAATATAAAGTCCATCCCGTCTCATCGCCCTCGCTAATCATCTTGCCACTCAAACGATCCCGCACAAAGCAAGAGCTATTTGTAAAGCTTACAAGACATCCAAAGATCGGTGAGTTGTCCAAGATAATAAATTGAGAGCCAAAGAGGGAACATGTAACACATCGGGAACATTGAAATCTTCGAGAGATGGTAAGAGTACCCTGTCGGGTAGCTAGTAGAGGAGAACCATTAGCAGTAAAGAAATGTGTCTGGTTGCTTGAGCTCGGAGAGCTTAGTGAGAAAAAAACGGAAGTAGACATATGTCTAGCGCCTCCCGAGTCAAGTACCCAAGTAGTAGAAATATCACCGAAGGTGGAGTAAGCTGCCGGTGCTTCCACAGATGAGAGAGTTGTAGAAGTACCGTAATTGGAAAAAGACCTGGCGCAGAAGGACTCAATCGGGCAAGTTGGGCCTCAAGAGCAGCAATACGGTCATCCGTAGAGGGAGAAACCGAGTAATAGGCTGAGAGATTTGAGATGCGGTAGTGACTCGTGGTGATGCAGAAAGGCGTGAAGCATTCCTCTTCTTCCAACAATGTGACTCGTCATGACCAAGACGATGACAATACGTACATGAAAGGCGGCGAGGACCACGAATAGGCGAAGGACGTGGTGGAGCAGCCAAAATAGCAGTTGAATCGAAACCGCCGAGGAGGAAAGAAGACCAAGACGAGTTTCCTCGGTATCGCAATTCTTTGACAGCGTCAAGGAGGGATGGTCTTGGAGAGCGGTGAAGAAGTTGGTGCGAACACCTTCATAGGGAGAGCCAAGCTTCATAAGAAAAGAATGTAGACGGTGCCTATCTTGAGTCGAAGCCGAGTAGATGGACACCGAGTACGGTTCGGGCATGATGGGCGGAGAATAGGAGCAAGAATATCCAGTTGACTCCAAAGTGAGTGCATGTAATTGTAAAAATCTCGAATAGAGCGAGACTCTTGCGTAGCATTGTAAACTTCTTGCTCCAACCGATAAACTCGAATGTCCCCTGTCCGGGTGAACATCTCGGCAAGCTGATCCCATAAACTTTTTGCCTCAACAATATTAGAAAATTGTGGGCGAAGAGCAGGATCAATGGAACCAAAAATGATAGCCCATGCCTTCCGATCAAGAACTTTCCATGCTCGAATTTCAGCAAAGACGTTTCGCAACTTCATCGGATGAGTCACTTTGAAGAGCACCAGGACAAGGATAAAGTCCCTCAACATGCTCAAACAAGGTTGCGATAAACAAGTGCTACCATTGCCGATGGTTTCCAAAGAGAATAGTTTGAACCATCGAGTTTGACGTCAATACGATCACTAGAATCACCCATGACGACAGAAAAAGAAATCACTAGCAAAGCTAGAAATATGGATTGAGGTGGAAAAATTGATCGAAAGGATCGAGAAAGAAGAAGCGCGGATTAGAACGAGCAAGAATGATGGCCCAAACTCATTATCTTAATTTCGATGCGGAAGATCCAATTTATGGCAACCGCAGAGCATACTTTAAAAAATAATGAGCTCATTGTCTTATTTTTTCGATGCGGAAGATCCAATTAATGGCAACCGCAGAGCATACTCTTCAAGACAATGAACTTGGCTCCGATACCATGAGAAGAAAGAAAGATTAAAAGAGAATGGTATTTGTTCTCTAATAATGGTGTGTAGAACAATGTACATGAGAAGCCTTTATATAGGCTTAGAGGAGAAAAGGAGCCTAGCATTCTTCCTATGTGGGACTAAAGAGAAGAAGAGAGGTAAGGGAAAACCTACAAAACTATACAACATGTTCTAACAGGTTAAAAGGTGTTGTTGGCTTTCTTCCTTGGTCCGGTGTGTTGTGAGAGCCCAAGGCATCTATAGGTGGAGCAGACTTGGTGATCAAGCAAAGAGGATGCTAGGATAAGATTTCTCAATAGAGCAAACATGAAAAGAACTTGATTTTTTCCACCACCACCGTCTCTCCTCGGTGTCGAGCCGCCTCTCCGGGCGCCAAGCAGCCGCTCGGCGGAGGCGACAGTCAAGAGTAATAGCATCTTCGTTGGCGCCAGGGTTGGGGTCTCCGGCGGCAAAATCGGGTATCTCCACGACCTCATTCTTTAATCGATTGTTTGGCATGATATCAAATCACATGTCTCGTTCTTTAATCGCTTGAACATTTTCAATATTCCAAAGGAGTCTCGACATGTTATGAAAAAATTGAGGCCATCGACTTTCACGGTAGCTCTCTTGGGCGACCCGCATGAGTGTGTCCTCAACTTGTGAAAAGAGGTTGAATAATTTCATTTTTCAGCACTTGTTTCTCACTCGACTAGACAACGAGCAAAACCAACGGGTCATTCTCAAAGGATTCAACTCCAAATCAAGACCCATAGTTCTACGGGGTCTACTCGGTCGATGCCGTGCTTGAAATCGGGGGCACAAATCTCGGGTCAAGAATAACTCACTCATCGAATTAATCAATGAATAATTTCTAAAGTATTTTAATGTTTCAACGTAACATAATTTATCTTAGCAACGCCATGCATCTACTTATTCAATTTTATATCCGTAGTTCACTTATAAACAGTAGATGAGATATGACAAAATTCTTGAATTTCTTATCATATACTATTCAGTTCTATCTTGACTAATAAATCCGGACACCCAAATGCATCCTCAATGTACCTTTTCTAACTTTAGTTGCTATCAAGCAGAGGATTTTCCTAAGCTATGAGCCTTTGTATAAGGCTAGCGTACATTCAATATGTGAGTATAAGGCATGTTCAAATGACACGTTCCCCTCCATATATGTTCAGAGGAGACTTTCTCGAATATACATCACTCTCGATTGTTACACAATCCTGGACATTGAATCTTACGGTCTGATTCAATCAATGTGGACTAAAGGCTCGAGAGGAGTTTCCAAAGGTAGAGACCGTATAAGAACTCGTCTTATTTATGGATTATCATATGGGTATTTTCTCATTCAATATAGGACTTTAGGATATCTCACTAAATCATCTATTTGTCTGTCTGGTGCAGTTTTCTCGTTCCAGCTACATCTTACAAAAGAGGTGCTGCAAGTTGTACAAAGTGCCAGGCATGCTCATTACCGCAACACCTCACAGCTGCACCGACAACTTACGGCAACTTTTCAGAAGCTGCCTCACCTAATTTTGTTGTGTTGTACCTTCAAAAGAGAAATGATTATGTAAGAGTCCTTCATTCATTGTAAGATTAATAGTATGTTCTAATCCACAAAAGATAACTCATAAATAATAAATAATTATTGTAGGGTTCAATCTTTCAAGAATTTGTGGCTCACAATATATCGATACTTTCACAGTCACCCAAAAGCTGTTATGCTAACAAATCCCTCCTAAAAATATCGATTACTCCATAAGCAAGTCATGACATCTCATAGGCAATCAAAGCACTACGTAGTCACAACTATACCAAACAGACACCAAGAGTTCTCACGGTTGGACAATGACATTATCGATATTTCGCATGTCCAACTCGAGTTATATCGGTCACGCATTGAGCATCAAATTTGTATTGTACCTATCTTTATGACGTATATTTTCATTGCACATCATGTGGTGTAATGCATCAACGCCACTTATTTAGATGCGCTCTCTCTCTCTCATGTCGTAGCCCAAGTTGACATTTTCCCCTTTATGTCCTTTCACAATTAGCCACCTAATCATATATGTCACGAGAACCTCAATCCTAAAGCCAATTAAAGGCAAACTTAAAGTAAGTTGCTACCCATTCCGTATATAACTTTAGAATAATGCTAGAGATATTAAGACAACATATCCGTACGTTATTAAATAAATAATGAATTGGGTCCTTGTTTGATGTATAAAACACGGCACAACGCGTTAAAAGCGCGCTAACATTTTGTCACGTCACCTTATAAATCGATATTACAGATTACTGTTTCTAAATTTGCTCATGTAACCTTTTTTCCCTCGATGTCCTAAAATTCACTTTCGGCAGGGCGCTTTTGTCTTATCTATCTTGCAATGCAGATTCCCAGCGCAAATGGAAGTTGAATTGTTCGCAAGCAAGGCATACACGTCGTTATCATCTTCGTGGCATTCCCGCCTTTATATTACATCATCGTATTCACATCAACTTAAAGAACCTGCACCACCTTTTTCCATGACCCCCTTTTAATTTAACTTATCAAATCAAAAGTAGAAGAAGAGGAAAAAGAAAATGCTCACAACCACAAACCCTAGTGATCATTTGATTCACCACCTTCCCTCTCTATATATACAGGTTCATTCACCTACAATCTTCATCACAAAGTCACAAGCATACATCAGCTACCAAGCACAATAAGAGCTTGAAGGATTTCAAAATCGACGGGCATAACTTGTTGTCTTTCTCGATCTTGTCGTTATTCGACGTTGTCGTCGTCTTCTTCTTGTTTTAGTGTATAGTTCGATGGATAGGGTGGCGAAGTTGGCGTCGCAGAAGGCGGTGGTGATATTCAGCAAGAGCACTTGCTGCATGTGCCATGCGGTGAAGAGCCTGTTCTACGAGCTCGGAGTGAGCCCGGCCATCCACGAGCTCGACGAGGACTCGAGGGGGAAGGAGATGGAGCGGGCCCTGGCTCGGCTTGGCTGCAGCCCCGCCGTCCCCGCCGTCTTCATCGGGGGAAGTTCGTCGGGTCGGCCAACACCGTCATGACCTACCACCTCAGCGGCTCGCTCAAGAGAATGCTCAAGGACGCCGGGGCATTGTGGCTCTAGCCATATGGAAATGAGCTGAGTTATAAGAGGCTTCGACGAGTCTTTAGCTTTTTTCCTCTTGCTTACCTCGGCTTGTGAGGTACATTTAACTGTACTATGAAAAAAGTACATGAAGGGAAGAGCTATGACTATAAAGTATTGCCTTTTAGCAACTTTTTGGGTACAATTTGCGACTTAAAACAACAATGACTTGCACTGTAATGGTGAGGATGGCAAACAGTGGCCACTTCAATATTGGAACTTCTTGATCAATTTTCCTTTCTTCTATATCCTCTTTTGTTTCTCGATGCGATAAGAAAGAAATCGTATCGGATCTCTTGTCTGTTCACTCTTTATTTCACACATCTCCTTGTCCAATTCATATATCGGTTTTAGCTACCATTCAGCCGTCACACGGAATCGAACAGTAAAATGATCTTGCTTAATGTTATTTACACGTCTCGGCCAAATGCAGCTTTAAAGACTTGTAGATTGAGCTTTCAATGAATGCAAAATCGCCACATATGAAAAAAAAAATGTGTGATCTGTCGACAACGCAATCTGCCAAATATGTATGGATACTTTAAGGAATGGTGGAATGATGGTCTTCTTGACTATTATTGTATGATACGGCGTCGTTTGTTAGGACGATCTAAGCAATTATGACATGAATTCAGAACCATTTAATCACGTCTTTGAAGTCGTTTCTTATTAGCTAGGTAATGGATTTCCTATTTAAGGGTGTAAAAAGTAATTTTCATTCTAAATTTTTTGTTCATTTCCTTTTGCAGATTGTTTGAAATTTAAATTTATTACAAATGAAAAAAAAAACGTAAAACCTTTCGAAATAAATAATTGCTAACACGTGGACTCCTTTATAATATTTTTATAACCACTAAAACTTGAGATATTCATGATTTCCATTTTCAATAATTTGGTAGGGGGGTAAAAAGTGTAGAGAAAAACTCTCCTTTCATTCAATGAATATTTTTTTTCTGTACATTTACAATACTCAATCCTATCATATATATACATGACATCCGACAACCCTAATTAGAAGATATACAATAGGAATGATTCTATACTAGGAAGTATACTATACAATAAAACTTCCTAACAAATAGGTTAAAATAGCTCACGACCACAAAAAGTACTTTGCTCAAGCCCAATTAAATGGATAATAAATCTCTCTTTTTACCAGCCGAAAGTTATCAGGTCATTCATTGGCTTTTTAGTTCCTTTTTTTGGGTCAAACGTTGGCTTTTTAGTTCACGTGTAGACTTTTTATCCATTACAACACATTAAATAAGGTTCGTTTCGATATATATATCGAAAATTCGTTTCGATATAGAGAGCAACAAAAAGAAAATAATTGTATTACTTTAACAATCCAAGGTACGAATTTGTTTGGTTCATCAATAAGGACATGGAATTCTATTGTTTGCCGCAAAAAAAATGTGCATTTTTTACCGTGCCGGTAAATTTCGGTAATTGTCGGTAAATATTTTAAAAAAGTATTGATAAAAAATGAAAAGTGTTTATTTTTCAGGGCAACTTGCTGTTAATCATATTTCGAGTCAGAGACAATTGAAATATTTTCCCTAATTATTTATCTCTCTCGTGATTATGTGTATATCCGGGAGATTCACCACATCTCTCTATGATTATGCATATGCTTGATTGATCCTGATTGATTATCTTGATATCTTAGATAATCATATGATGAAACCTATAAATAGGCACATGCACTATTCATTAGGAGATATAAGGAAATCACGAAATTCTCTCTTCTGCGTATATTCTTATTTTGAGTGCATTGGTGCACACATTGCTGCATGCCAACCTGTTGCCTTCCCTTCTCTCTTCAGCACACCAAACTGCGTCAGCGATCGATCGGGCATTTCTCTTTTCTTTTCTTTTCTTTTTTTTTTTCGATCTTTTCTACAAACCTCTTTGAGGAGATATTATAGATAATAAGGATATTTATCTTGATTTTATATGTCTCTCGTGATGGTGTACATATCTAGGATATTCTCCATAAGTCCTTTTGATTTTGCATAATAGGATTGGTTATTGTTACCTTGGATTATTAATTAATAAAGTTTGTAAATAGGCTCATGTACTCTTCATTTTGAGATATATGGAAGAACCGTAAATCCCATAATGAGAAGTACATGATGCTTTACGAGATGATTATGTAGGTAGTAAGGTAATGATCAATTAACGATATGCACAGTCAAAAGGAATATCAAGAATAATAACCTAGATATATGCGCAATCATGAGAGATATGAAGATCAAGAAAATATCCTAATTATCTATAAAATTTGCCAACTCTCTTGTGAAATTAGTAGCACGCAAATTACTAAACTTAATTACCAAGTTTGATTTGCATAATTTATTAACGCTCCGAATATATTGTCTTTTAGTATGCTTAATTGTGAATGTTAGAAAATTCATTTCTTGTGTTTGATTTTTGTGGGTTCAGGTTTAATCTAGGATTAATAAACACCAGAGAGCTGAGCGTTTTGAGGGATTGTATCCTCCTCTTTGCCGATTATAGTAAATTCACTATGTTTAGGTTTTTGTTTATGCAATTAATTTCGAGCTCAAATTTCGTTTGGTCGTGCTTCCATGTTAGTCGAAACAGCTCATATTCATCGTGTAGTATCAACAGTATGACTCCGCTTAGAATTTGATGTGTGCCTATTCGACAGAAGAACCTTTTCGATACTTCTTATTGGTCTCATAAGTTCAATAGCTAAGAAACTTTGTCCGATCGTTCGTTGCCGATTCTGACTATCTATAAATTGTCATGTTCAACAGGAGGGAACGGTAGTAACTGAAGACCGCACTTACCAAACAAGATAAACAAATTGCATATAGCAGGAGGAACAAGTCTATGCAATGATGAAGATGGATGTGGAGATAGTTTGCTAGTTGAAGAATTCTAGGGTTAGTTACCATGTACAATGTCCATGGAGAGCATAGATGGTGATTAATAGTGGTTTTTACGACCAAAATCCTTCTCTAAATCCGACTTGCTGCTACATGATCGCATTGCTATTGGATTGACATTCGATTGGGGTAGCATATCAAGTTACATTCCGCATTTACTGCGTACAAGATGAGACTCTACTTGTTATTGGACCTCGAGAAATGATCGTTTTATTCTTCTGGGTCCTAGGTTCGGGGATCGATTGTCAGCGCAAATGATTGGAACTATGATTGTCATCTGAAACATGCGAAATTAGAAGTAGCTTATCTCATGATGCCATGTACCCAAAAAAAAAAACATGTAAAATCGAATACGATGCGGAAGAAGGCAACGGAGGAACCGAGTCGGAATTAATCCTGCTTAATCCTAGAAAACAAGCGTCGCGACCCCGACTCGAACCATTTGAACTAAGTCTCCAATAGCTCACTACAGTTCTCCATACAATTGGCAAAAAGAACCTTCATTTTTCCAGTCCAACAAATTGCACGACGAGGTACTGATCGTTTTAGACGATTGCTGGATGCTCGTCAACAACATAATTACCGCGTAGATCAAGCCTGCTTTCAGATAAGCGAACAGATGCACTGCCTCAGCAGCATGTCAACAACAGCTTTACCATACTCCTGGGATTGTTTCCTAGTACTTCGTACTGTGGATAAGACCTTGTTGCGTGCTCTGAAACTTCACTTATCCACACTTCATTAGTGATTGATTTTTTGGTTCTTACATGTTAGTTTTATCAAACCATTTCAAAGTCAGGGTTATATCGTCTGTCTACTCACAAAATCAACTGGAACCTGGTAATCTCCAAGCGCAAATTTGTCAGAATCATTGTTGATGACAGTATCTTTAGAAGGACCTGAAAGGGGCAAAACGGTGCAAAGAGATCCGGGTAATGAATAGAAAGGAATCATGTCGGAGAGTCGTAACCATAAGAGGCTCATTGCTGATGAGCAAATCGAG
The DNA here is from genome assembly GCA_021437795.1 of Rhodamnia rubescens. NCBI lineage: Eukaryota > Viridiplantae > Streptophyta > Magnoliopsida > Myrtales > Myrtaceae > Rhodamnia > Rhodamnia rubescens. The sequence continues at coordinate 1,709,929 of JAILYA010000023.1, forward strand.
ATGCCCCCTGAACCAGAGTCTATGACGATCAAAAGAATTAGCATCGGAAAGATCGAGAGAGGGAAAACTATACTTCAATCGATTTTGATTCAGTGTTTGCATAGTTCTGATGCCCAAAACAAATGATGATCACATGATGCAAAAAGAACAGAGATGTATAGTGAAAAAACGAAAATTTGTAATCAAGCTTCCAAGAATTTTCAGATTCTCTATGACAGGTTAATCGGGTTATCTCGAACCTCCGTACATAAACAGTTGATTTACAGGTACACAGAACACCAGAGTAGATTTCATGATGTCTATCAAGTTGCTAAATACTAAGAGCAAGACACATTTCCTGTTGATGGGAGCAATCAACTCGCGCTCTTTGCAATGGTAAACAAATCGGTCCGGATACCTTCTCTGCTCACAATAGCACTCGCCTCTTAGTCATTTTCAACAAGAGAATTATGAAAAGCCACCCATGGATGGATGAACTTCCTCTGTTTTACAGTTTGTGGCAGTTGCGCAATCACGGTGCAGATTAAAATCGCACTGCACACGGCGCTACAAGTCAACACTGCAACGATTGCCGCAGGCGTCGCATTGGCAGTGATTGGATTTCGTAAAATAAGTGAAACCAAGCTCGTGGAGCTGATGCTTCAGACTCGGCCTTTCGAAGCACATCAGTGTCCAAGTAGAAGTGGCATTCTGCGCAGTGGAAAGATAGGCCCCCGGAGATTTGTGCATCTGGTGGTGCCACAATAGAGAAATGTTAAAAAATCTAGGACTATATTAGTCATATTAAATTGGCATGATGGACTATATTAGAGAATCGTTAAAAATTTTAGGGCTGCATTAGTAATATTAAAAAGTTTAGCATTGAATTGATAGCCGAATAATAAGTTTATGACTTTTTGGATAGTTTTTCTTGATTTTTTCAATAGCTCCCTGTAATGAATTTTTGTAGAGGTTTTGTCAAAAGACGATTAGTCAAGACGGTCGACACGTCCCTTGTCAAAGGATCATCTTCACCCATCGGGCAGGGGCGTGTAGCTCACTAGGTCAGGTAAAGACACGTGGTGTGGGTCTAATCACTAGCCAATTCCAGTATTGTCGCTTTCCATAATTGGGGACTTTCTTTATCTTCGATAGAAGGATACCTCAAATGCTAATATTTTTATGTGGTGCTCACTTTAGTGATAATTTTTTTGAAAAACAGTTATTTCAATACCAATTCCGGTCGCCGGTTGGAAATCATACGTGGCAATTTTTTATTAATTAACTAATCCTATGTGGCTCACCGGAGATCCTAATTAGCTTCTAAAGCACAAACGACGTCGTTTAGCCAATTTCGCGAAATGACTTTCAAGTGCCATAAATTGTAAATTATGATCGTTTGAGTGTCAAATTTTTCTAAAAATGATCACTTAAGTGCCATAAGTTGTAAAATATGATCACTTAGGTTGCGTATGGTAACGTTTCTATTCCCGGAACAACTTTTGAAACGAAACACTTTTTTCTGTTTTTGTTCCCCGCAACGATTTTTTGAAACAAAAATGCGTTTGATAACCGCAAAAAAATTCTGTTCTCGGAACAAGAAAAGAAAGTAAACGTGTTTGGTAAATACATAAAGTTTCTATTCCCGGAATAATAATAATAAAAAAGAAATACGTTTGGTAACTGCAAAAAATTATTCCTAATTTTTTCATTTAATTAAGGGGACTATATATATATATTAAAATTAAGATGTCTTTATCTTTTTAACTTACTAAATCAAGTTAAATCTCAGCTTATTCAATTTACTAAATCAAATTAGACCAATATATGTATAAGTAATTTATGCATGATTTATCAAATTACAATACGGACGAGATCAACTATAAAAATAAATAATAAGATTTTTAAACAAGGGACCTTTAGAAAAATATTAATTGCACTTTGAGTGAAACCAGGGACTAAAATGAAAAAATATTTGTGCATTTAGGTTCTTTTAGTCCAATTGTGCAATTTTTTCCAAACATGAGAACTGAAATGAGATGCAGGGTATCAAAGTCTCATGTCATTACTCTAAAAGTAAAAAAATTTGAGTAAAATGATTTAAAATGAAATTTGTTTAGCCAATTTAGGATTATGTTCAATGAAGAGACATATGGTCCCAAAATGAATTTTTACAAATTTAAGAGGCAAAAATGAAAAGGGAATTAAAATAAAAATATGGACTATTTTTGCACATTTTTCTGATCATGAATACTATTTTTCCTGATTTTTAGCTATTTTTATAATTTAAATAAATCCGAAAAATGTCAAAAATTATGAAAAATATTTTTTGTTCAAAATTGGTTTCTAAGTCTAGGCCAAAGATTCTGAGATTAATTTTTTAATTTTATGAATTATTTTAGTATTTTTAATTAATTTTATAAAATAAAATAATTAAAAATCACTGTCAACATCGTGCAAGAATAAAGAGAGAAGAGAGTGTGTTCAAAAAACAAAATTGTTTCCAATTATTTCTAAAAAATGTTCCAAAAGTGTTTCTAAAAAGTGTTCCGTAAACACGTAAACAAGTTTTTCTTGTTTGCTTGTTTTTGCTCCAAAAGTGTTTGTTTTTCAAAGTGTTCCTGCAACACTTTGGGAACACTTTTTAACCATACGCGTTTTGTTCCCAAAGTGTCTTGGGAACGAAACACTTTTTCCGGAGCGGTACCATACGCACCCTTAAGTGCCATGTCGACCGAGCGACGTTGTTCTCTTTGCACACATGGAATTGATTTTTTATTTCAAAAAGGCATGTTACTAAATTGTTTGAATTAAAAATGATATGTCACTAAATAATTTTAAATAAAAATGCAACGTATTTATTTTGGCCGAATATCTCACCGTTGGCACGTAAGGTCGCGTATGGTAACGCTTTCCGTTCCCGGAACAACTTTTGGAACAAACACTTTTTTTCGTTTTTGTTCCCCGCAACGATTTTTGGGAACAAAAACGCGTTTGGAATCGCAAAAAAATTCTGTTTCGGAACAAAAAAAAACTGAAACGCGGTTGGTAAATACATAAAGTTTCTGTTCCCATAATAATAATAATAATAAATAAATACGTTTGGTAACCGCAAAACAATTGTTCCTAATTTTTTCGTTTAATTAAGGGGACTATATATGTATATATTAAAATTAAGATGTCTTTATCTTTTTAACTTACTAAATCAGATTAAATCTTAGTTATTCAACTTACTAAATCAAATTAAACCAATATAGTAATTTATGCATGATTTATCAAATTACAATATGGACGAGATCAACTATAAAAAAAAATAATAACCTTTAAACGGGGACCTCTAGAAAAATATTAATTGCACTTTGAGTGAAACCAGGGACTAAAATGAAAAATATTTGTGCATTTAGGTCGTTTTAGTCCAATTGTGCAATTTTTCCAAACATGAGGACTGAAATGAGATGCAGAGTATCAAAGTCTCATGTTATTACTCTAAAAGTAAAAAAAAATGGATAAAATGATTTAAAATGAAATTTTTTAGCCAATTTAGGATTATGTTCAATGAAGAGGCATGTGGTCCCAAACTGAATTTTTAAAATTTTAAGAGGAAAAAATGAAAAGGGAATTAAAATAAAAATATGGACTATTTTTGTACATTTTTCTGACCACGAATACTATTTTTCCCGATTTTCAGCTATTTTATAATTTAAATAAATCCGAAAAATGTCAAAAATTACGAAAAATATTTTTGCTCAAAATTGATTTCTAAGGCTAGGCCAAATATTCTGAGATTAATTTTTTAATTTTATGAATTATTTTGGTATTTTTAATTAATTTTTTAAAAATAAAATAATTAAAAATCGAGTGTCAATATCGTGCAAGAACAAAAGAGAAGAGATTGTGTTCAAAAAAAAAATTGTTCCCAATTGTTTCTAAAAGATGTTCCAAAAGTGTTTCTAAAAAGTGTTCCGTAAACACGAAATAAGTTTTTCTTGTTTCTTGTTTTGCTTCCAAAAGTGTTCCGTTTCTCAAAAGTGTTCCCATAACACTTTGGGAACACTTTTTTACCATACGCGTTTCTGTTCCCAAAGTGTTCTGAGAATACTTTGGGAACAAACACTTTTTCTCGGAGCGTTAAAATTGGCATCAAAGTGAGCCGCCTACACAAATATTATCACTCAATGTGTCCTTATGCCTTTTGTTTTCTGTAGAAGTAAGGGCAGAGGAAGGTTGGCCATATGGAACCGATCCACGTTCCTACGACTGTTCCAATGGGAGTCATCTTGGTCATGCACTGTCGGAACAAGAAGTAGAAGACCGTTGACTTAGCTTGAACTACCGCACGTCTTCCATTCGATATTATCTGTGGACCGCAAGTGATTGACTTTCCTAATAGCTATATTAAATTGTCAATAATCATAATATAGTAATGTGGGACTCTGTCATCATTAACTAGTAATTCATCTATAACTATTTAAGATGTAAAATATGAATTTTCAAATTGATATAGGAAATGTAATATTTTGAAATGAAGTCTTCTTCTCCAATTGCGTAAAATGGGACACTACAAACGTATGAATTCAATTCAGATAGCTTAGGAAAACTGTTGCAATTTCTTGAACATAGTGTGGGAAAATGAACTATATGATCGTGACATTGCAGAAAAAGAAAAGATAAAGTAAGCTATGATTGTTGTCTCTGCACGGAAAGAGAAATAAAGAATGGCTATTTCACATTGGCTGAAAGTTAGCCATTTGTACAAATCATTATTCCAAATAGAAATAAACAAAAATCGCATATAAAGTTTACTCAAACGATATTGTAGCAATACTTTTTTTTTGTCAAAAAACATTATCCAAAAAATTCTAAACTTATTGTACGGTAGCAATACTTCGGATGATTAATTGTCAATACTTTGAGAAACTTGGCCATGTAGTCTCAAATCTTTTGACAATTTTTCAATGTAGTTTATCTAGCTAATTTAAGCCATAAATGGTTGACATGATGATCCAATCAACACTAGCCATCCTACGTGATTTGATTGACAGTTGACATACACTATCATAAATGAAACAACATCATTTTACAAAATTTTTAAAAAATGTTCGATTCTTTTGTTTTTTTTTTTCCTATTCTTTCTTTGTATTGTTCATCTTTTCCCTCCGCCGTTCGTTGAGATCTCGATGATGGCTCATGAAGGTCACCGATCATGGGCGAGGGTTGTGAGCCCTCATGCAAATTTGGGCAAGGGTCCTAGGTCACCTTTGCCTAGATCAAGCGAGGATGTTGAAGCCCTTCCCACTCCCTCAGCAGCTATCGTCAAGGCATAGATGACTTACGCAGGGAAGAAGATGAACAATAGAAGGAAAGAATAGGAGGAAAAAAAGATAAAATAAAATATTCAAAAAAATTCATAAAAAATTGCAAAACGACGTCATTGCATTTAAGATCATCTACATTAGCCATCGATCATGTCATATAAGATGGCTAGCGTTAAGTGGACCTTCATCCCCGTGATTTTCGGTCTAAATGTCGTAGATGCAATGCATTGAAAATTTCGCTAAAAGGTTTAAAACTATATTAGCCAAATTAAAATTTTTATGACTTGATTGGCGGCTGTATATTATGTTTAAGTCTTTTTGGACAATTGTCCCTCGTTTTTTTTTTTTTTAAGCAGCGGGGATGCTATTGCTCCCTTCAATGGATAAATTATGCAAGGTGGAGGTTTTGTTTAGAGACGGCTCGTCAACATGTCACATCTCGTTAGCAAAGAATCATTTTCACCCGTCTGGCCGGCTGGCCGGCTGGCGAGCGTTACTCGTTAGGTCAGGTAAGGACTCATGATGTGTCGCTAATGATCAGCTGAATCCCGTGTAATCACTTTCCATATAGGAGACTTTTTTAACTCCTTATTTTCGGGGAAGTAAGAACAAACGTAGGTTGGACATATGGAACAAATCCATGTCCCTAGGACTGTTTCAATGGAAGACGGCTTGGTCATGTACTATCGGAGCAAAACGAAGAAAGACAGATGACTCGATATGGCTTGAACTCACGCACTTCTTCGATCAAATATCATCTGCCGTCCGCAATTTGTTAACTTTCAAAACTATATTGAACTGTTAATAGTTATAATAGTGTGGTGTGGACTTCGTCATTGTTAACTAGTAACTCATCTGTAAATATTTAAGATGTAAAATGCAATTTGCATATTGATGTAACAGATTGAAAGCCGCTCCAACATTTAAAAAAAAAAAAGTTACTGCATCTGAAAGGCCTATAATTTTCAATATTTGTAGTAGGTGAAGTGCTATGCCTGCAAACTCTTATGATACACTCATAGTCAAAGATTCGAAACTCTATAAAATCGAGAGTATTCTCCTATTCACATTTAAAGAGTTTGGATACTGCCTCGCATGAACACTTAGAGAGACTCGAGCTGAGAGAACTTTGTTACAAATCCTCATGAACCTTCCTCATAGAGATTGGGTTCTATTCGGATCGTTCTTATGCTCAACTACCATCTTCCTTCTGTTAGGGAGTGTCCTAGGTTCAACAGAAACTGGCGGGGACAAGACCGCTCGACTCGCTTTGCTGGAATTTAAGGCTCGAATAGCCCCCCGATGGTCTTTTGAGCTCGTGGAATGATTCTAGCCACTTTTGCGAATGGTACGGTGTTACATGCGGTCGTAGACACCGAAGAGTCACCATACTTGGACTTCCAGTCAAAGCGTCTCTCGGGGTCGTGGCCGACCACATTGGCACCTGAGCTTTGGAGAAAGGTTTATCTGGAGAACAATAGTTTCCACTCAGAACCTCTTCCCCGCTTGTTTTTTGGTTGCAAAAGTTGTTCCTTAATAACAACTCGTTCATCGGGCAAATCCTCATCTCTCCCATTGCACTAATTTGCTCATTCTTAACTTAGGCGAAAACATGCTCGAAGGAAATTTGCCTGCGGAACTCGGTTTCTTGTCCAAGCTCCAAGAACTTATACTTGAAAGCAATACCTTGATGGGAAGCATTCCGCCGTCCTTTGGAAACTTATCCTCTCTTCAATCCTTCTCAACAGCATCAAATAATCTCAGTGGTACGATCCCAGAGACTCTTGGCCAGCTGAGACATCTAAAAATCCTCGCTCTTGGTGACAATAAACTTTCCGGTATGATTCCTATCTCGATATTCAATATAACTACTATGACTGCCATAGACATGACTGAAAACCAATTAGAGGGGAGTTTACCCATACTTGATGACTTAGGCTTCACTCTTCCGGATCTCGAGAGAATTACTTTGAGTGACAACCACCTCGCTGGACCCATTCCTGAGTCAATATCCAACACCTCTAATCTCGGTATAATCCAAATCGCCTCGAACAACTTCACCGGGAAAGTTCCTTCTTTCTCAAAGATAAGGGGACTCTACCGGTTTGCTATTTCCAAAAACAACTTAGGAAGTGGTCAATTTGGTGATTTGGACTTCCTTTGCTCTTTAACCAATTCCACAAAATTGGAAACACTGGGTTTAGAGATCAATGCTTTTGGAGGACCAATCCCAGACTGCATCGATAACCTCTCTATCACCCTTTCACAATTTGGATTGAGTCATAATTACATTTCTGGAACCGTACCTTCTGGAATCGGAAATCTTATGAATTTGGAGTTCCTGGGAATGTGGGGCAACAACATCTCGGGAAAAATTCCTTCCGAGATTGGGAATCTAAACAAAATGAAGATTATGGATCTCAGAAGAAATAATTTCTCGGGGCAAATACCAGAATCTATTGGGAATTTAAGGATGTTAACTGAATTGTACATGCTTGACAATAATCTATGGGGCCTGATACCATCGTCTCTAGGAAACTGTCAAAATCTACTTATCTTGGATCTTTCCAACAACAATCTCAGCGGTAACATACCCCCTGAAATTGTAGGCCTCTCATCTTTGTCGATTTCTCTCGACTTGTCTCGAAATAGTCTTACTGGCTCCCTTCCAAGAGAAGTTGGAAACTTGAAAAATCTTGGTGAATTACGTCTTAACGGAAATAGCTTATCTCAACAGATTCCAAACAGTATCAGTAGTTGTATAAGCATGGAAACCCTATTTTTGCAGGATAATTTCTTTGAAGGGCCCCTACCATGGACTTTGAGTTACATGAGAGGCATTCGGGTTTTGAATGTTTCCAACAATCGATTGTCCGCTAAAATCCCGAAATTTCTAGGGTCAATGAATCTGACGAATTTGAGCCTATCTTACAACGATTTCGATGGTGCATTGCCAATAGGAGGAGTTTTTAGAAGTACCATTTCAACTTCAGTTGTTGGAAACAAGAAGCTTTGCGGGGGCTTGCCAGATTTTCAACTACCGAAATGCGACTATAAAGAGTCAAAATGGAGGAGATTAAGTGGAACATCAAAAATTCTGATATCCACAATCTCTACTCTTGTAGGAGTGGCCTGCATACTCTCTTTCTTATACTTCATCTGGTTTAGACACAATAAGAACGCATCAGCTTCAAGCTCTTTTGAAGATGGGCTTTTGCATGTATCATATCACAGTTTATTGAAAGCGACCGATGGATTCTCCTCCACCAATCTGCTTGGTATTGGCAGTTTTGGATCCATGTACAAAGGGCTTCTCAATCAGACTCAGATGATTGTGGCTATCAAGATTCTCGACCTTACACGTCACGGAGCTTCCAGGAGCTTCATAGCCGAGTGCAGTGCTTTGAGAAGAATCCGGCACCGTAATCTCGTGAAGGTATTCACAGCATGTTCCGGGTTTGATTTTAATGGAAATGATTTCAAGGCACTTGTTTATGAATTCATGTCGAACGGGAGCTTGGAAGAATGGTTACACCCAACTGCATCAAAATATACTGCAAGAAGCATGTTGGGTCTACTAGGTAGAGTCAATATTGCAATTGATGTTGCTTGTGCATTAGATTATCTCCATCATCACTGTGAAACGCCAATAGTTCATTGTGATCTAAAGCCAAGCAATGTCCTTCTTGACGATGAAATGACTGGACATGTAGGCGATTTCGGGCTTTCCAGGTTCCTTCCAGAAGCAACGCATAAGTTATTGGCCGATCACTCGAGCTTTGTCGGGTTAAAAGGTTCTTTTGGCTACATAGCTACAGGTAATGATCTAGCAGTCAGGTCTTTCAGTTTAATTTGAGGACTGTTCCTTGGACATAAAGGCAGAACATGAAACTCACCAAGACTATATTTTAATCTCTTCCATTACAATAATTTTCTCTGTTGATTGTTGTAGAGTATGGCTCAGGAAGTGCTGTATGCACAGAAGGAGATGTGTACAGCTTCGGAGTCCTCATTTTGGAGATGTTCACAGGAAAGAAGCCGACTGCTGACATGTTTGAAAATGGGCTAAACCTACATCGCTTCGCAAGGGGAGATCTGGAAGACCGAGTGGAGAAGGTAATCGATCCCGTTCTGCTTCAGGAAAACCAGGATTCTGAGAGAAAATGGACCGCTGCTCCAGATAGCAAGAACAAAAGCTGGTTCGGTATTTTGGAGTGTTTGGTTTCCATCATTGAAATAGGAGTCGCTTGCTCTTCTGAGTCTCCAAGGGAGCGAGTGGACATCGGCAATGCATTGACCAAACTTCAAGGAATCAGGAAGAAACTTCTTGAGTTTATTGTCATTGCCTAGTTGATGTAGAATCTGTAACTACTTATGGAGTCAATTGTTCTTCATGGTCATTGCTTTGTATGGAACAGGATGTGGAATTTGGCCATCTACAGAAAATTTGAATCTGGCGACAGCAAAACCACAAGTGATGGAGATTAGTGGCTTAGCAATCCAAGGAAGATCAAAATAGTTAATGTTGTCTTAAGCAAAAGATCACTGTCCTTCAGCTGTGCGAAAAATAAATGTACTTTGTTTTGCTTTAGCCCAAAAGATAGAAACTGGAACCTGCTTGACAGTTGCACGAAGACACAACTTAGTAAAAGGCTAAACATTAAAGCATAGATTCTAAAATAGCTAGCTCCAGACATCTGGTAATATGAACTTTTGTCTTCTCTGTGGCAAAACACGGCCTGTTTGATTTGGCTTTTGATACAACAAAAGAAAACCAAAAAAAAAAAAAATTGAATTGACTTTCCTCTAAAAGTCGAATATTGTTTAAATTTTATAAAAGAATATTTCTTTCGTTTTTATATCTATAGATAAAGGCCGAGGCGAGAGAATATTCGTTGTCGTAATTGCCACGTGGCAAACTTTACCTCTATGATTGGATGTCCCGTGGCAAGCCACGTGGCAATATCGTGCCACATGGCCCGTGTTGGTCCAATTAGCATTATTTTTGTAATTTGTCATCCTTAAGCGTCCTATCGTTTATTTATATTTAGATTTAAACTGAAGAATGGATAGAAGGCAAGTATATTATTCTTATATGGATTTTGTCCAATAAAAGAAATAATAACAAAATCCGGAATTACATTTGAATTATCCTTCCCAAAGTTTTTATCTTCTTTCGATTTTTGTCATTGATTTTTTATATAAAAAAAAATATAAAGATAAAGTGTCTTCAAATATGAAATTAATCTTTAATCTGAAAATAATTCAAAGAGAGATCGTTTAAATGAATAATACATCGTATTAAATGAATAACGTGTGTGTATGTATGTATATGTGCGGGTGCACGCATGTTGGCTGGGGATATCTGTGTTTAATTTTTTTGTGTCGGATGCATCTATGCTGCTCGACCGCAGCTTTTGAACTGTTCAACGCGACCGTGTGGCCCTCTCCTCCTCGCAGGTACTTGATCCATCAATGAAGACAAATCTAATGATGTAGTGCAGTTCACCGTGGTTTTTAACTCTATTAGTCATAATGAGACGCAGAAGCAACTGAGAAACCATAAGACTCATAGCATTTTGGTGTCTCAGAACGTAATTTGTTACTACCCGTTTCGCATGTCGTAATAATTGAAGATTTTCATGGCAATGCTACGATTTATTTTGTTTGCGGCTTTTTTCGATGTTGTGGGATGCCACTGGGAACATGAGAGACAAATAAATAATGTGTTTTTGATCGAGGAGTATTAGTCCTGCAGCGCTTTTGATTCTTTCCAGATTGAATTCGTTGCTCCGTCGTTCAGCACATAGCACAGATTGAAACATTTCTGCTTTATATTGTAGAATGCTCAGGAAAGAGGGATCTGCATATTTTGTTCGAATTGCTAAGCAATGTGAAGTAACTTCTTCTTGTCTGTTCGTCCAGTGCATATGGACTGGATCTAGGCCAATGTATGTACATCTAGTGCTTCCATTTGTTCTCTGTTTGTATATATCGCTTCGCCCGACAGACAATCTGTTTACAGATACTGGCGATATATCTGAATTAGATTTTTATGAAACTGTCCCAATACAGGTGATATACTATAGTAGGTTCCTATAAGATGAATGAGATAAGTTCGTAAGCATACACAATCAGCAGGCTTTGCAGACTTGGAGATAGTCCTAATTCCTTTTATGGCCGAAGGCACTTTTCAATCAAGTAACTTGGCTCTCTATTCGTCTGTTTTGTAGGTGCTGCCTGCGTTCTTAATATGACGACCGAAAAAATGAGGCGCCAACATCTGAATCAAGTGGCGTAACTCCTAATGAGGTCGAGTCGGAGCTAACCTACTATTGTGATCTTCAAGTGCCAATTCCTTTTATGGTGTTCTCCTACTACAGTCACGGTGTACTTGGTGTTGTTCTCTATGGGCACTCTGCGTGCGAGAAGAAAGATTAATTGTGACCTGAGGAGGTAGGAGAAGGAGCAAAGTCTGGGAGTACAACGGAGACAACAATGATGAGGACTACGAGGAGTAGGGGTAGCAGGAGGAGGAACATGAAGGCTGGGGAAGCGGTTAAAAGAAGAGTGTAATGGAAATCATTCAGACTGAGATCTTGGAACTCAACACATCAACCCTTCCTCTCCAAGCCCTCCCGTTGGGATCTTGGAACTCAAAGCCTGAGGTAACTTGAGTTTTTAATCCTTTACTGTAGTGCACGGAACGTGCTGCAATTGCAGCAGGTTCACCTTAACCCTTCTCCATGTCCTGCTGTTGGGATCTTGAGTTCGTCTGCTGGAAGTTGCAGCACGTTCCATGCACCGTAGCAGAGGATTACGAACTAAGTTACCTCAGCGTCTTGCGATCCAAGATCCCAATGGGAGGACATGGAGAGGGAGGGTATAGAGGTGTTGAGTTCCAAGATCCCACCCGAATGATTTCTATTACCTTCCCTTTTTTGACCGCTTTCCCTTGCCTTCAAGCTCCTCGTCCTCGTCCTCCTCGTAGTCCTTAACATCATCGTCGCGGTTGCAATCCCAGGCTTCGCCTCCTCCTCCTACCTCCTGAGAATTCTTGACCAAGCTGCCCTGCTGGAATTCTTTTGCCAGTCGTGCATGAACAGTTTCACTGACCTAAAAGCTTTTGTGTTATCAGAGGAGACAGAGTGCGTTATCTCTCCGTTCTCTTGTCTTTCTTTTTCATTTTGGGTCTAACCCTAACCTCTCTCCATTCTTTGAGGGCTACATTCTGGCATGCACATTTTGATGAAGCCTGGGATTTTTTCTGCGTGCTCACTCCATCTTCTTTTTGTTAGCAGATGGAGGGAAAGTCAATACGCCAAAGTTTAATGTAAGCATAATTATGGAGGAAGGTTTTTCATTAATCGTAGAAACGTTGAAACATACTGGTGGTTATCCGTCGAAGAAATTTATGTACTTCGGTTAACGATGTGAAGATTGAGGTTGTCAACTAGAAAAACTTTGAGTGCAATGTGAACTTCACTAGCAAAAACTCGTGCTCGATATCATCCGCAGCTATGAGTTTCGCGGCGGCACTGCGTCGCGCTTCTTCGACAGGGTGAGGAGCCGAGATGGTTACAGTCATAGATTGGAGAAGTACAAACGTGGCCATGAAATGTGTGAATTTCCGGCATAAGGTCAGCTTGTCGAGTGCACTGAGCTACTTGAAGTGTCGGCGTGGGAAAGATAGTAGTAACGTGAAGATAGCGAGCAGCCCGATTAGCAACAATGAAGCAACGATCTCACACTCTCCTCTCTCTAACTCGGTACTTTTCGCTACGTTAGCATATTCCTCCGAAACTCCCGCACTCTAAAGAATGAACAGTATTTTTCAATTTAGGATGGAAAGGAGGCTAAAATAATGAAAAGCGATCAATTTCTCATCCATAGCCATAAAATAATTAGGTCTTGACAGCTCCAAATTCACCTCGGTTAGCAGCAATTTTCTAACGTGACCATGTCATGTGATGAGAGAACAAGCAGAATAAATGACAAAAGTCACGTCAACATTTAAAAAAAAGAATGACAAAAGTTACGGTTAGCATTTTTCGCAAGTCAAGTTGGATAAACAGAACGGAATGACTCGATTGCACCAATTCGACAAGTTTTAGGATTTGATTATACTTTTTGAAACTTATAGTATTCAATAGCATTTTCATGATAAATTTTGGGACTTCCCGTGCACTTATCCGGATTTTAAATTACTAGCTCTTCTTCGAGCCACCTACAAATATTGATTTATTTCCAAATACCAACTTCTATTGAAGGGAACAATGTATTTTGCAACCTAATACTGAAATTTGGTAATTGTCACTTAAATAAAAGTCACTAATTCATTTAGGAAATTACCACTCTCTCTTAGGTTTTTACTGTGTGTATATATATATATATATTGAAATTTCTCAATTTGTTTTAATTTAAAACTTCCTTGTTTATTTTATACTTTTTAATATTGAAACTTGCCAAATTATCTGCCCCATCGGCACGAAATTGAATGACTATGTTAAGAAACAAAAGGACCTGATCTGGTAAAGTGTACTATTTTGAAGGGTCTAACTGTAAAACTCAAACGTTGTAGGACTTCAACTAAATAATCTTCGAGAGTTAGAGGACCAAAATGTGAATCACAAGATACAACATGGCGGTTTCGGAATTGTAGTCTCTTTGTACTTCCCTTCCTCCTTCCTCCCACCGTTCGCTCCTGTGGCCGCCGCTTCTGGTTCTCATTGATTTGACACGACGGCGCCGAGAATGCGAAGAAGACTACGCGGCGGCAGTTCGCCGCCGTCGGCATTCGTGGTGAACAGGAAACTCCTTTCCCGGCGACTAGGGCCGTACAAACACGATTACTCGACCGTGGAGGACCTCGTCAAGCGTCTTTGCGGGGACTTCCCCGAGTACCGGCGAATCAAGCGACATCCCTTCGCGAACGCCGTTCGGGAAACCCTAGAGTCACTGAATGAGAAGGAGCGAAAGGAGCGGCAGCAGTTGCGGTCGCCGAGCTCCCATGAGGGCAGCGACAATGACGAGCACGAGCTCGGACGAGTCGATTCCTCGAGAAGGAAGTCGAGGAGGACGGACGTGATGGAGGACAGGCTGCAGCGGTTTGAAAACGATTACATTCGGAGGAAACGACCGCGGAGCAGCCAGGAGGATTCGTCGACTGAGCCGGACGATGACGATGATGAGGACGAAGAAGACGGTGCTGTATCGACATCGGAGGATGCGATTTACGAGCAGAAAATGGAGCCGGAGTTCGACTTGATGAAATCCATGCTCCGGGGGAGCTACGTCGGCGAGGCGAATCGTCATAAAGCTAAGCAAGACGAGAAAGATCGACAAGAGAAGAATATTGAGGTAGAGGTTGCCACTAAGAAGCCTAGGAGAGTCATTGATATGACGAATGCGGGTGATGCGAAGGCGGAAGCGGGAGCGAAGGGCGTAGGTTCAGCTTGGAATGAGGGAGTGACGGTGAAGGGGAAGGAAGGCCCGAGGTTTAGGGATTTGGGAGGGATGAAGGAAGTCTTGGAAGAGCTGAAGATGGAAGTGATTGTGCCGTTGTATCACCCGCAGTTGCCAAGGATGCTCGGGGTTAGTCCAATGGCAGGGATTTTGTTGCACGGACCCCCTGGTTGCGGCAAGACCAAGTTAGCCCACGCCATCGCCAATGAGACTGGCGTTCCCTTTTACAAGATTTCCGCAACTGAAATAGTTTCCGGAGTCTCTGGTATGTCTGGGCTTTGAGTAGTTTTTCTTCTTATTGATGTTCTTTTCCGGTATGTCTGGGCTTTGAGTAGTTTTTTCCTTCTTATGGATGATCATTTTGATTGCGGAGCTGTCTATTGTGTTTTGTCTATTGTGAATTTATTGGCTAAGTATGGAAAAATCACTAGTATCAGGTAGCCATTGGCTCTATGTTTGTGTTCTCTCTGAACTGATGATGTCTGATCAATGCTTATGTTTGTGCTTGCTTCTGTTACCAGCTCAATGTCCTCTCTATTTCCATTGAGCCGTTCCCTTCCGTTTTCTTTTGCTTTATGTAGTTTTTCAATGGATAAACCTAGTAGCATGGTATGGCCAATATGTTTAGCCCATCAAACAATATTGCCTGTAAACTGAGCTGCTTGCTTTACTTAGCATCTGATGTTGCATAAAAATAAAATAAAAGAGATCTTTTTGCTACATGCCACCACTACCAACATGTATCTTGCTTCAATTTGCTATCCTTGGTCCAAACATGATAAGCTCCACTATTCATCTTGAATGGCTGAAATTCTAGGTGCATCAGAAGAAAACATCCGGGACCTCTTTTTGAAGGCACACAAGACAGCACCTTCGATTGTATTCATTGATGAGATTGATGCAATCGCCTCGAAGCGAGAAAATCTTCAGAGAGAAATGGAGAGACGGATTGTGACACAATTGATGACTTGTATGGATGAATCGCACAGGCCAGGAAAATCAACTGATAAGAATGCAGACACGGAGAGCTCTGATTCGAAGCCTGGCTATGTTCTTGTAATTGGCGCAACCAATAGGCCTGATGCTGTTGACCCTGCATTAAGGAGGCCTGGACGCTTTGATCGTGAGATTGGTTTAGGCGTTCCGGATGAAAATGCCAGGGTTGAGATCCTTTCAGTGATCACACGTACCCTTAAACTGGAGGGATCTTTTAATTTTCTTAAAATAGCAAGATCTACTCCTGGCTTTGTTGGTGCAGACTTGGCAGCGCTTGCTAACAAGGCTGGCAACCTTGCCATGAAGAGAATTTTGGATGAAAGAAAACTTGAATTATCTAAAAATTCTATAGAGGTAGATGGTATTGATGAATGGTGGCGGCAACCTTGGTTACCTGAGGAAATGGAGAAGCTCGCTATTAGTATGGCTGATTTTGAGGTGATGAGTCACTCTTCTCCGTTTTATACTTTGTATTTTCGAAATCAGGCTTGCTTTTATTTGGAAATGTTTATAAAATATATAGACATTCTTAATAAGCTTGTCATTGCCAAATCTGCTTTAGTCTGAAGACCAAACGACGTATTTGTCACATCAGCTTGACATTCCTTCTTGGAGATTGAGATTGAAATGTTGTATCGTGCATTCCGTCTTTTGTGGTTTTTATTGTTGGACATGATTATATTTTCTATTGACAATTTTGCTGGTTCTGCTGTCTGATTATCCTTCTTGATCTGCATTTATCTATGGTTTTCTTTTCAGGAGGCATTGAAAATGATCCAACCCTCTTCTAGAAGGGAGGGATTTTCTGCAATCCCTAATGTTAAATGGGAAGATGTCGGAGGTCTTGACTCTTTGAGGCAGGCATTTGACCGGTATATTGTTAGACGTATAAAATATCCTGAGGAGTATGAGGTAATTGACAAACAATTTGTGTTTCCATAACAGTACTATTAGCCTGTTACTGTAGTTGTCTTCAGTCAGCACGAGTGAAAATCAGATTAGTGGAAGGGTCCCTCATAAAGCAGAGGGAAGTTTTTCTCTAGCAAATTCTTCAGGCTAGTCGTTGGGAATGCAGACTACTTGATGCATTGGATTCAGTTTAACCATGATCCAAATATTTGTCTTTGTTTAAGGCACGAGCAAGTGCATAGGTGTTGTTAGTACCATCAGCCGTCTGTCCTTAGGATCCTTGGGCATGTGGCTCTGAAGTTGCAAGTCTTGGGGATTATCTGCCACTAATGAACTACGAAACAGCACAGCTTCCGTGAGGTGTGGTTGAGTTTAATGTCAATCAGGAATCCCGGAGGATGAGTCCTTGCTAGTTTGGTGTGTGAAAATTTTGGTCTAGCAACTAAGCTTGAGAGATGCAGCAATTTTATAGTGCGGTTGACCATTAAAAGTTGTTTCTTTGTTATAGCAATGCCGACCTTATATTAGTTTGCCTCTCTTTCAAGTTATTGGCCTTTGGATTTTTGCTTAGTGTGAAGTTGTGCTGCCTCATCATCTTCCTTTGGTTCTTTCTGTTTTCATTTTATTACAATCTTTGTTTGTGATTTGGCTTTCAGGAGTTTGGAGTGGATCTAGAGACCGGGTTTCTGCTTTTTGGGCCTCCTGGTTGTGGTAAAACTCTGATTGCCAAGGCAGTTGCCAATGAGGCAGGAGCTAACTTTATTCACATCAAGGCAAGTTTCTTTAGTTTGCTGTTCATCAGTTATTTCATCTTTAATTATTTGGGGAAGTTCTGCATATTTTCTCTTTCATATCCTGTGTGACTTGAAATTCTTATTTTTATGAGTTTCTTGACTGTTTAGGGCCCTGAGCTATTGAACAAGTATGTTGGAGAAAGTGAGCTGGCAATTCGAACATTGTTTAGCCGTGCTAGGACTTGTGCGCCATGCATACTTTTCTTTGATGAGGTTGGTGAGAGACTCTCATTGTGGCTGTCTAATTTTTTTTCTTTTGGAATTTGTAACTTTGGATAGACATAATTGTCCATTAGTAAGCTTGGCTTTTCTTATTTCGATCATTGCGAAAGTTTTTCCTGCAATAGGCATAGTTAAGTTCTACTTAAGGAATCACTGCTCTACTTAAAGAGACGAAAAATTTGTGTCATTTTATCAACCTTAAAATGATGAGCCTCTTCTCTTTTGACTTTTTTTGGGGGGTTATTTTATTTTATTTTATTTTATTTTGGGGGAAGAGAAGGTGGGGGGTGACGGAAGGGGTTGGTGTTTCACCATCTAACTCAATTAATGTTTCACGTGAGTCATATCTTAATTGCCTATTCTAGGCATTATAACATTTTGTAAGATATGTTTCTTCGTAGAAGTTTCTTGAGAACAGGAATGGGAAGGCTCAATCGATAGGGGGTAGTGAGTAATTAGGGAAATGCGGGAAGAAAAAATTTGATAGGTTGCTTGATCAGTCTCTGATCAGAATGCATATTTCGGATTTGGTTTTGAGAATGTTCCTTAGTTTGTTGTCTGATGACCAGTTATAACTGCCCTGACTAACAGTTGAGAAGGGGCTGGCCTGGCCCCCACTCCTCCTCACCCGCTGTTATCCATGTGCATGGCTCCGTAGTTCTTCGCTAGCCTGTATGGTGCCTCACGACAAGAAGCCTCTCTACCTCTTTCTCTCTTAAACCTCTTCATGATCTCTTGCCTTTGTCTTGCACAAGATGTATTTACAAATAATCCGTCATGAAAAGTCTGTGTATTGTCGTTTTTGCCTGTAGTGCTGAAGGAACATTGCTTCTTTAGTGCTGACTGTCAATTGCTGAGAACGATCATTACGGTGTCCTTTGGAGCTTGTAATTTGTTGGCAAGCAAAAATGGAAGTTTTTTTTTTCTCCACTTGATCTTTTGACAAAACTTGGTGAATCTAAACAGAAGTCACAGAACCGATTTACTTTGTGCTACTATTCCATCATTTTACTTCTTGGTTTTTTCATGGCAATTGGAGCCTGAAACTCATGGATATGCCATCTATCTCCTCAAAGCTAACTACTTCCTAGCCATGAAACGCCAAAGTGAAATAGACGGTGTTGTCATTGTAGCTTAGTTGTCTGAATTCCTTTGGTCGTGCATTTACTTAGTCGTGTTATAATTGATATTTTTATCTGCAGGTGGATGCTTTAACAAAGCAGCGTGGCACAGAAGGTGGATGGGTCGTTGAGCGACTGTTGAATCAGGTCAGTATCTTGAGGAAAACGAAGGAGTGTCTTTTAGTAAATAAACCCCGTATCTTATCCAGTAAAATAGAACGTGTACAACTTTCTGTGCAGTTGCTTATAGAGCTAGATGGTGCAGATCATCGACGTGGCGTTTTCGTGATTGGGGCCACAAATAGGTCTGATTTATAGTTACAGGCTTAGGTTGTCACCATGTCAAGTACTTTGCTAACTTATCTTCGAATTGCATACTTTTGGCAGAATTGAGATTATAGACAGTGCTCTCTTGCGTCCTGGAAGGTTTGGAAAACTTCATTATGTTCGCTTGCCAACCGCTGATGAGCGTGGTTTGATTTTGAAAGCCCTAGGTAGGAAGAAGCCTGTTGATGCCAGTGTGGATTTAGATGCCATCGGGCAGATGGAGGCCTGTCAGAATCTAAGTGGCGCTGATCTTGCTGCACTGGTTTGTCTATTCATTATGCTTCTTTCCTTTTATCATTACCATTTAGCATCATTAGGTTGATAATCTCAACTCAACTCTCCCTCCCTCCTCTCTCTCTCTCTCTCTCTCTCTCTCTCTCTCTCTCTCTCTGACAACTTGAACAACATTTTATGCGCGTGGAGATAACTTCAACATCCACCAATTTCATTTCCAATAATTTTAGGTCAATGAAGCTGCAATGCTTGCTCTCGAAGAGAGGTTGACTTCGTCGGGTCAGCATTTGGATTCTCCATGCACCATAAAGGCAGCTCATTTTGAGCAGGCGCTAACTAAAATTTCTCCCTCTGTATCAAAGATGGTTGGTTCTCTCAGTCATCACGTGACTCAAATGCTAGGATCTTCGAATTTACTTTGATAGGAACTTCTAATCGCCCTTCCATTTTCATCTGAGCAGGACATAAAAGTTTATGAGAAATTGGCCAAGGAATTAAATGCGGCATGAGATGGAGCAGTATTTGGAGCTTGTTTTGACTGAGGCAACTACTTTTTGTAGTTTTGATCAATATTGAGTGTAAGGAATTCAATTTTTGTGTAGATTATATTTCAGTTGTTGAGAATTGATAAGCTGTGCGATAACTTGGTTTGTAGTATATTATTACTCAGACAGTGGAGAAAGTTATCATAATGTTGTCCATATGAAATATTTTTACTTTGGTGTTGCATCTTATGATTGTCCTCTTCCTTTTCATGCTTTGACTCTCTTATGTAACATGGTCCATTCTAAGCTCAAGGGGCACATGCTTCGGAATTATAGTTATGTGATTGAGTGCTACTGCTGTATATTTTTACTATACTAATTAGTCTGTGAATACGATGTTGAGCGCACTGCTTTTTGTCTGTCTAGATTCAGCTCTCTTGGAGCAACGCCTTTGATTGCTTAACCTGAACGGTTGATTGGTATTAAGGTTCTGTCTGTCAGTGCGGTAACTTTGTCAATGTAAATAGTACATGTGCACTGTGAAAGCTCCAGCGGAGTGGCAATTGAGTCTTGGCCCCTTCCTTCGAATTGCCTAAATCTGAAAGATGGGCTTTCGAAGAGGTTGTGAGAGCAGATTCGCAAAAACCACCATGAACTCCAGCTTTCAGGTACACCACCACCTCCTCTCACTTTCTGGTCGCAGTCAGATAAGTTGTGTCGATCGTGGTGGATGATTAGCTAACCGAAAGTAAAAACCCAGTGCTTAACCAGTAAGGCTTTGTCGAGCATCCCGTTCATCGTCGCTTGATTTCGATAAAGTATCTCCTGGGAGAAGGATGGTCACATTTCTTCTGTATGATAGCATAGCACCTCCTTGTTATTTTGTTTTGTGCTTGTGAGATTCTGAATTTCAATTTTACTCTTCTCCCAAGAATTCAACCTCAAGACTCGCTCCCAAGAAAACGCTGTGCCCGATGGGCTGAGCGACCCAGCTACAGGTATAGCTCTGTAGAGAGTCCACAAAGGTAGAAGAAACTGATGTGGTGGTTGCATCTAACACTCGACCATTTGTGCACTGTGCCACTGACCCCCGGTCGGAAATCTCCTCTCGCGGCTCGCTTTGTCGTGGGGAAAAGCGTCGCGTGTTCTTCTCTCAAACCACGAATTGCTAGAATCTTCCTAGTCATCTTTTGGCCGAAAACGGCTTGCATCTGTGAAAAATCATTGCAAAGTGACATCTTTGGTCAACTATCCTTTTTGGACTTTCTTATGTCTCTTGACACATAAAGCGTCCCTTGATCCCCACTTTGATTTTGAACATTAGTTTGAAATTGGTATTTGTGCATCACTCGCCTTTAATTTACTTTAATCAGGCACACCACTATTTATTGACCGGTCAAAATCTCATTTGAAAATCTTACCTTGCAGCTAGCGTGGCACGTCCGACAAAATGACCACACTTGTGGATATATGTGACCTTATTAAACTTTCATCGGAGGTCATTAGCTTACGGTTCGTTTACTTGGTGGAAATGTATTTTTCGTCTTTTCAGTATTTGAAAGACAAAAAACTAATCGATTTGCGGAAAACGCTTTCCACGGACTAAAAACAACGAGATTAGTTTAGAGGAAAAAGGCTTTCCTTTCGATAAAAAGAAAATTACTTCTTCTAAATTATGCAATAAATTCGACAGTAAAAAATAATGAAAACTGATCATTTTCCTTGAAAATGAAAATAGTTTTCTTTATTATGAAATTTTGAGTGCAACAAATGCACCATTAAGTTTAATTGGAGAACATGTCTTAGTACGTTAAAATTGGTTGGTTGACTATCCATTGACCGCATGATTGAGAGAGTACTATAAGAACACATAGTGATAAGTCTGGGAAAAATTACCAAAAAAGGTTCTAAATTTATTGTAATTTTATCGATTCACCTAAATTTTTTTTTTAACAATTCGATTCTAAACCTTTTGTATTTGTGTCAATTCGGGCATTTTAGCCAATTTTGACTGAAAATTGCTAACATTGCAAGAGCCGGTATTGATGTGGCTAATTTTTAATAATATTTTAATATTTTTTGAATTTATCTTTTTTATTTACTTTCTTTTTTTCCTTTTCCTTCTCTTTTTTTTACTCTTCTTCTTCTTCGTCTAATTGGCTTGTTGGAGGAAGAAAAAGGGAAAAAAAAGAAAGAGAAATAAAATAAAAATTTGAGAAATATTAAAATATTGACCAAGTCACCAAAAACCCCAACCCCAAAAAAAATATTTAAAAAAAAAAAAAAAAAAATAAAATGTAGAAACGGTTTATGGTAAAATATTGGTTGGGAGATTCCAAGATTCAACACAATTGTAATAGATTTATGATTTTTTTAGTAATTTTTCGTGCAGTACGTGATAAATGATAGCCAATTAAGCGAGTAACTTATCTATTTCGTTTCTTTTAATTTAAGAAAAACACCCCCACACACACATATATATATATATATATGCGCGCACAAAGTGAAACTAGATGTACATATAGGAGACAATACCCTTTTAGTTATACTCTCAACCTGTTTCATGTTTATTATTTCTTTTAGTGGTGTAATTACTTTAATTTCTTCGTTTTAATCATCTACGTATTTGATAATTCTTAAAATAAACCATGACACGTCGCGATTATACTGACTTGATCCAAGTGGAAATTCACATCAATTGTATTCACGTAAAGATGCATGCTTATGCACTAAAGATTCTCTTCGTAATTTGTGGTAATTGCCAATAGAAGGAAATTGTTTATTTCGATGTAAAATTAGTGAAGTTGGGTTTAATGTGAAATTAGTGAAGTTGGGTCTATTGCGAAAGACCCTGTTAGTTATCTTCACGTATGGTGTTATTATTTTAATTCAGCCCATATATTTATGAGATTGATCAATGTAATTATGTGACTAAAGTAGTAAAGATTGTCATTCATGTAAGATTGATATAATACAAAATATGCCTTCCTTCATACCTATTCTTCTTCGACAAAAAAAAAAAATAACTATTTTTTGTTTTTTCTGTTTTTAACTTCGTATAATCACGCTCTAATTTTTGGGAGGCTGGGTATTCTCTAGAAATAGTTTTCTAATATTTATTGTTGGTGTGGTTAACTTTTAACGATAAAAAGTCGTTGGTCTTTTATGTTGAGAAGCGGGTCTGTGGGGCCAGGCCTTTTGTTTTTTTGTTTGTTCTTGATATTTTTTTTATTGTATTATAGATATGCTTTTATTATTGATCTTTTCTTTTAGTATTTTTTTTTTTTTTTTTTTTTTTTAAAACATAATATTCGATCCTAAAATCCCAACTATTTTTCATTATAAATATTCGTTAGCGTATCCATCTACCGTCTCTCACATCAGATCGTGACAAGCAGTATTACTTATCAAGTACATTCTTGATTTACTCCGATCACGTCTCTTGTCCTCTCGCTCTCTCACCCCTCTGAAGCCGCCGCACCCCGCCACCACCGGCAACCGTGCTCTACCAGCATCCATGAACAGGAGCCTATGGTTCTCCTAACCATATTAATGTTTTTTTTTTTCCTTGATATTGGATCAAGTACACCGACATAATCAGACTTTTTAGTACATCGCCTCCCGAATCCAACGGCTGTGATGAAAGATACCTTGAAAGGTGTATGATCTCCCCCACCATAGACAATCATTACACCAAGAACATGAGCCTACGGTTCTCCTACACCCCATTATTTTTCCTTTTTGGTTTTTTTTTTTTTTTTTTGCTACGATAGATATGGACGTTGGTTCAAGCACACTGACGTGATCCAACTTTTTAGTTCCGTCCCCTCTCGAATCAAACGGTTGTGATGAAAGATACCGATGAGGTTGTAATCTCGTCCCACCTGTAGGCAATCACTACCCCAACTCCCTTTGTTGATGTTTTTTTTTTTAACATGTGTTAGGACTTAAGAATGTCCATCACACGACATCCGGAGTGCGGGTCCCACCCCTTAGGAAACGGTGACCATGATAATTACCTGCTGTGATTTTCTTGCCGCATACAAAAAGTTCCAAACTTTTGTTACAGAACCAAGCAAATTGCAAAAGGGAAAAAGAAATTACTTTCCTTTTTTCATTAATCTTTCCGAAATAACTTTCACGGGAAGATAATTTTCGTTTTTACTTAAATTAAAGCGAGAGAGTCACATATTTGAAGATAATATTATGACTTTTTTAAATTTACCTTATTTTATTTTATAAAAAAATATATTAATTAAATTTTATTTAATTTAAAACGACGTCGTTTTAAGCTACGTTATCGTCACGTATGAGAGAAAAAAATATTTAAAAAATCATATCAGCATGTTAAGTTAATCAAATTAAAACGGAGTTAACGAAAAGATTTGATTGCATGAATTTGATAAGTTTTAAAATTTAATTTCATTTTCGTAACAAATTTTACAATTTTTAATAAATATATTTTGAATTTGTTTTTACGATAATAGGCTGTTGTGGTATGGAAACATGAATATCGAAAAAGAAAAAGGAAAAGGAAAATGAAAAGGCAAGAGTGGTGTAGTGGGGGCACATCGGCATCTTCGGTTTGAATGCTTGAATCCAATGGGGGGATTACGTGTGGCTGTTGGCTCTTAACTACCCATTTAACTCCAACTAATTATAATTCTAACCCTTGTCTTAATTTCTTCGAACCTTACTACCCCAACCCTAAAACTATTCACTTCCTTGTCCGTTCACACATGTATACATGTATACATTCCTGTTTTTATATAATTTCGTAAAAAGTAAATAATTTCTCTTCCTCTCAAATTCTCAACCTTTTACTTTTCCTCCTCTCCCACCACTGTGCACTCGAGTTTTTCTTTGGTTTGTTGATCTGCTCGTTCCGCTTGTTGGGTCTTGATCTTTTGCCTCCGGAGCATGTCCACAGAGGGAGTGTGAGCGAAAGGAGTGATTTTTGGTCGGAATTCTCGATGGGTCTAGAGTCGGAGAGATGGGAAAGGCGAGACTGTGGTGCGTCTTTCGCGCTTTGAAGTCCGGTGCTTTTGATGCTATGTGATTGTCCCGGCTGGGGTCGTGGGTGGGCGATTCGCGGTCGGTGGGTTTGGTTGTTTTGTGTTGTGCAGCGGTGGGCATTTTGATTTGATATGGGTGGGTGTTTCCCTTGTTTTGGATCATCCAAGGGCAAGGAAGGGAATGGGCTGAAGGAAGTGAACAAGAAGGATTCAGCTAAAGAAGCCTCAGCTGCTCACTCTCATCATGTGAGCAGAGTCAGCTCAGGTAAAGAGAAAGGTCTTCCCTTTTGGGTTTTTTTCCATGTAATTCATGAGTAATTTTTTAGTCTTCTTCAGGATTTGCTTGATCAATGGGTGTTGGTTCTTGCCTTTCTGTCGTCGGTATATTTTTCCTGCTTGGGCTAATTGTGGCTTTGATGCTAGTTCTAATTTGATTGGATGCATTCATGATTCATCTTTTTCAGGGAATTGGGGTTTCTTGTTTCTTGACTGTTTCAGTTGCTCGGGGCTATTGATTAATTTTGAGATCTGTCAATGTTTATTGGAGTTCCTGACATTTGGTTTTAGTGGATAATTTTCTGAGTTTTGTACTTATGAGCTAAGGGAGAGGCATAAGCAAGTCAATGCTGTATGAGTGCAATTTTAAACTTTTCAAGTGGAATCATTAAGAAGGCAAACTGATTGCCCTTAAATGAAATGTTTTTCCTCTTTCCTTAGAGGCTTGTCAAAGTAGTGTTTGAGCTTGCCAATGCAGTTTCCTGTGATGAGTGTCGAACTATATAGTAACGGACTTTCTGTGCGGGGTTAAGGTGCGGCTAGTCTAGTTTCTGGTATTATTCTTGTACAGCTGTGTTTTGGTGGCTAAGATTAAATCCACTGTCCCGGGAAAGTGTATTGGCAGGCATCTTTTGATATTGGACTTAAAGAGATCCTTTGTGCTGACTATTTACTAAGCATTAACAATGGTTACTTGCGGGCTGTAGGGCATCCTTAGATTTGGGTGTGATGCTTTGTAATTTGAGTATTGGGTGTGCAATCGTGTCCGACTATATGCAATCTACATCTGATAAGGAAGCTCACTTTTGCTATGAGATATGCTCTTTCTTGATTATTTAGTTCATATGATTTACGTAAAATGTTTATTGAGATGCCATATTTATTGAAAGGATTACTTTTTATTCAATTTCCCTCAACTTGCCTGGTTTTAATGACTGAAATTCTTTTTAGATAAAACAAAATCTCGAAATGGTTCCGACACCAGAAAGGAAGTACCAGTGCCAAAAGATGGACCGACAGCTCATATTGCTGCACAAACATTTACCTTTCGAGAGCTTGCTGCTGCAACAAAAAATTTTAGACCAGAATGTCTACTGGGTGAAGGCGGATTTGGTCGTGTCTATAAAGGCCGACTAGAGAGTTCAGGCCAGGTTAGTTTTGCCTATTCGTGCCCGATTCTTTTGTAGCCTGTTATAATAATTTTTGTCCTGTTATGTAAAAAGATAATTCACCAGCGGTTATGATGATAACATTACATATTCTATTTAGCAAGTAAATTCATTTCATAAACAGGATTCATATCTATAATCCCATTTGGAGGCTGCTTCTATAAAAGGGCTACACTCGTATGTTCATGTTAACAATCCTAAGTTTTTCCCACTTGATTTGCAACTACAATTTTTTTCTTAACTCTAGTACTTGGCAGCTGTAAATAGTTGATAGAATGCATAAATTCTCAGATAATGTTCTCTGATTACCTAGTCCCCCCCCCCCCTCTCTCTCTCTCTCTAATGGTGATCTTTGTTTGCACCGAAATACATGTTCAGGTAGTTGCTGTTAAGCAGCTTGACCGAAATGGCCTTCAAGGAAATAGAGAATTTTTGGTAGAGGTTCTTATGCTCAGCCTATTACACCATCCAAATCTTGTCAACTTGATCGGTTATTGTGCTGATGGGGATCAACGCCTCCTTGTTTATGAGTTTATGCCACTGGGATCGTTGGAGGATCATTTGCACGGTATGGCTGTGCTAAATCACTTATTGCATTTCTATTTTACCTAAATGGAAGTTCCTTATTGTGCTTCTTGATATGTCTATGGTGCTTATTAAATAGGATAGAATCACCAAGGTGAAAAGGTTGCCTGAATCCAACTAGTTGTAAAAATGAACTACCATTGCTGCAGACTAATTAAATGGGTAGGGTATAAATGAGTATTTGTTTGTGAATTATCAGTAAAAGTTTCTAAAATAATTTGAACTGCTCATTATCAGAAAAGTCTCATTTCCATGATTCTTGATAAAAGTTGAAGAGAATTCTTTTTCTTCAAGTGTTCCTTGGTAATAACCTGGAGATGGTTTGTTTTTGGTGATGTGATCAAGAAATTTGAGAAGCATGCATTAACCCTACCAAAATGACGCATTGTGGTTCTGTCCCTTTTGATTATTGTAGTATTCTTTTTCTTCTTAGCATTCATCCACATGTATTCTTCTAGTAACTCTTTTCTGAAACATCTGGATGTGATGGAGAGTCAGCAATTGTATCTTAGATCTTTCTTCTGGAGCATCTGGTAATATAGGAACAATACGAGGATAGGTAAACCAAACTTCATAAGTAGAGCATCGAGGGGATGCTAACACATCAACTTTCATTGCTGTTAAATCTTAAAAACTTTAATGCCAAGTATTGGGTCGAGGGGCATGAGCAGCAACTTGAATTTGTGGTGTCAAACCAATTAGAACTTGTGACTAGTGACATGAGCTCCAGAGTAATTAGAATGTCCAGGTATTTTAGTTTGCTTGTTTTTTTATTTATTTATCTTTTTACTTGTTTTTTTTTAGTGTTCTCGAATTGGGCCAAAATGGAAACAAGCATTAATGGATGAAGTTGGATCCATCTCATTAGTCTTTGTGTATTGTTCCATCTCATTAGTCTTTGTGTATTGTTCTAGAGAAGGATGAGATGATATGGTATCTTTCATCAGTAGGCATCTTGAATATCAAAAGATGGAAATAAATCCGACGAGACATTTTTATTGGTTCAGGGTACAATGCTCAAACCAAGCCAATTTTTGGTTCAGCATTTGTTGTCAACGTTTCAGAAAGTCGAAGATTTCTTCTGGAAATCCAACATATCCAAAACTCTTGTATGCTTTATTAGAGTAACATCTTATTGAAACCAATCTATGAGATGAAATGCATAATGCCATTCAAAAGCTATGGATAGAGAGGTGGTTAAGATATGAATGAGTAGACTTGGAGGGAAAGAGAACATAAAAAGAACATGCATGAACAGAGTTGGAGAAAGGACAAGTGAAAAAATTGTTTACCCTGAACTGGTGATGTAGTTCACGCTGCAATACATCGGTGATTTTTGCAGTGTTTGACCTTCACCTTCGAGCAATAGACGTTGCATAGAGTTAGAGCTGGTGATGATGTCTACAAGCGTAGCAGTGGCATCATAACTGGTTGCTGATCCCACAGTTCCTTGTGCATTTTTTGTTATATTACTGATGGTACCACATCAACGACTTTACAATTGAGGGTTCTATAACTAGTAGCAGTTGTGGACTGCTGCCTCTAGCATGTTAGTAGTGGTGGAAGCTGATATTACACTAGAACAGAATACATAACTGCTGAAGTCTTTTCGAGGAATAAAGTCTGGTGAATTTGTTCCTTGAGCTATACATTTTGCATGTTTGTATTGGAGTTGATGGAATATCAAAAGGCATTCAGTAATTTCTAAATGCAGTTCTTTGAATATAACAAGTCTTCCTTTTGGAGCTTATTTGAAAGACTTGTCTGACCTTAGTCTCCTTTCTAGATCTTTGCTGTTGCTTTCTTTTTCTTTGTCTTCATGAGGGAAAGGGTGGTCTTGGGGGTTTGAAGTTGTTCAAAGATGTTCAAATTTATCCCATGTTATGTAAGGGGAGTAATGAAATAAATAAAGTGAGATTGTTTCGACATTTTCTAATTGAGTTACCAGCAGTTAAAACAACTTTAGCATTATCCTGATGAGGAATGAAAGACTAGTTTTTTAATTGATTGCATGGTGATTCAGTTTAGGTTGTCTTGCTCGTTCTTGGAGAGAATGAGGAGTGGACATTTCCAAAGGAGCATGCTCTAGGAGAGGGTTCTGCTAGGAACTTATTCTGGGACGAGCTTTCCTTATGGAAAGCAAATGGGAAGTGCCTTGGGTGATTGAGGGAGACTCCAATTAAAGAAATAATGTTTAAGAACCCGAAATCAGTGTCAAAGCTTCTCCCTTAGTCGACTTTAGATCACCATCCTATTGTTTTTTATTGTTTTAAAAGTGAGAGGTATTAGGTGGGCCTTCTCTAGGAGAGGGTTCTGTTAGGAATATGTTCTTGGACAAGCTTTTCGTGATGGAAAGCAAATGGGAAGTGCTTTGGGTGATTGGGGGAAGACTTCAACTAAACAAATAAAGTTTTAAGAACCCTGAACTCAGTGCCAAAGCTTCTACCTCAGTCGACTTTAGGTCACCATCTATAGTTTTCATAATGAGACGTATTAGGTGGGCACACCTCCTTTAAGGTTGAAAAACCTGTCTAAAAGCAGAAGACTTAGAAGAGGTAGTTAATAATAGATGAAAGAATAGTTCTGCAAGGGGATATTCCAGTTTACTCTTTTCTCGAAGCTCAAGGGGATTAAATATGTCTGAAAGCAGTGGGGTTGTTAGAAGGTGGGAAACGGTGGAAACCAAATTAACCAAACAATTTAAGAGGTTGAAAAGCTTGACATAAAGGGGCTGCAATGGCTTTGACGGAGGTGGAGAGATATAGGGGATCAATTGATGAATCTGAAATGCCATTTATCAACATTTTTTGTTTTTTGGCTACAAGCATTTAGTAACCTTCCACTATGGTTTTTGAAAGCAAGGCGTCTTCCTTTTGGCAGTGAGTGGTTTGAAAGACTTGCCAAGTCAATTTAAAATCCACTGCAAACTCACCTGTTTCTTCTGCCAAAACCTTTATATCCTGGCAGGAGATAGACCAATACAAGGTTCATTCTTATAGATAGATATTACCATGGTAATTGGAACTGAACATATTTGAACCACAGTGATTGGCAGAATGCATTTATTGTCAAGCCTAGCCATATTGAAGAGTCATAACCATCCTTATGGAAGTGTATCAAATATAAAAACACATGTAAGATATCAACTTTCGCAAATCATCATTAGAACTTTTGTAGTTTGCTTCAAGTTTTCTCCAGTTTGAACACTGGATGGTGTCTCTCAAGTACTATACTGTACTATAAGACATCAGGCTGTCATTTGGTATATTTTGTCAAAATGACAAGGCAATCCTTTTAATACTGGAGTATCAGTTTGGTGAAAATATGTGTTCAGCTTAATTTTCCATTGCTAATAGTTAATACTAGGCGTGCTGTAGACACCAAATGACTCTTTGGAAAAAAGAATGCTAGCTTAGAGTGCATTTGTTTTTGGGGAGAATCAACAATTTGGAAAATGTTTTCCAATAATGATTACTTCTACCACCTACAGAATAAGTTAAAGGATAATATTCTCATCATCAACAAAAATGTTAGGCATACATTTTTGTTCATTATGAAAATGATTATATTATAATTTTTTTCATTTTTAGGAAAATATTTTTTAAATCATTACTTTTCTATGAAATAAACGCACCCTTTAGCTTTTGCACGATTTTCTCGTCCATCTTGACTCTGTTGTTTGAGTACAAGATAGAAAATTAGATGCCCGATTTAAGTGTTTTGTTTAAACTTTATCACCAAACAACAGATTAAAGTAGAAAGCTTTCTCCAATGAAACCTAAAGTATAGTTTTAGAAATGTTAGCTATTTCCAGATTTTTAAGGTTTATCCATCATACTTCCGGTAATTCTTTGGTTTCTTTAAAAAGATCTATCTCTACACCTTGATGCTTACTGTAGGAATCTTTTAATTTGACGTGGACGGCTCTCCTTTTGTGCACTTATGATTGACTCTCTGTTTGCTCTCTCCAAATGGTCAATCGGTATGTCATTGTCATATTCTTTAACATGTTTTAAAGCTTTGACAACCCTTATCCTCCATAGGGAGAATTGAGAATCATGACTGAAGCCCTGCAAAATGATATGGAAGAGTAGTGATATGAGACTTTACCGTAAAATGATGCCTGTATTAGAGCATTGTACAGAGCTTTTTCATCGAGTAACATGGCTTAAAGGGCTGTCAAGCTGATGCTGGCTTTCATTGTAATGATAGCAAGGAAGGATATTATATGTTGATTTACCGGGTTAAATATCTGAACATCTATGGCTACTTTGTTTGGAATTCAGAACCCCTGTATTGACAACTTTAATAACTAGGTGATCCAATGGGCTATTTTTACTCATTCGATAATTGATTGGCTAGGTAGGTTGCTGCTTTCCGTCAACTAGCAAGTCGTCCTCCTGCTCGCATGTTTTCCAAGTAACAAATACCTAGGCTAATCCATGAAAAGACTTATCTTTTAGCTTTAAGCCGTACGACAAGTAGGTTAAGATGACTTGCTGATATCTTTTGGCATTGAGTGTTAGCAAACGTAGGAGACTTGTTGATCAAGATGATATCCATGACAACATAATATCTTTAAGTGGCCCTTTGAAAGGTTTTATTTGTCGTAATAACTCTGGCAAGACTCGGTATTCTTAGAAGCCATATAAGCACATGCAAGTCGGAAAATGCTGAATGCTTGAAATGAGGCGGTTCATGTACCGCAAGGAGAGGTGGACTCAGTACCATCAGCCTCCAGGGGAGATGGACATGGTTCTTGTGTTTCTGTTTTTATTGATAATGGCATGTCAATGACTCTCTCCTATTCGAATAATACACAGTATGTAAATGTTTGAGGCCATTTGATTGCCGTTTAAATTGTCATTTTAGATCTTCCTCCGGATAAGGAGCCTCTGGACTGGAACACAAGGATGAAGATAGCAGCTGGAGCAGCCAAGGGCTTGGAGTATTTACACGACAAAGCAAATCCTCCAGTTATCTACAGAGACCTAAAATCCTCCAACATCCTTCTTGGCGAGGGTTTCGACCCTAAATTATCGGATTTCGGGCTTGCAAAGCTGGGGCCTGTCGGAGACAAAACTCATGTCTCAACGCGTGTTATGGGGACATATGGTTATTGTGCTCCTGAATATGCAATGACCGGCCAACTAACTCTAAAATCTGATGTCTACAGCTTTGGAGTTGTCTTTCTTGAACTCATCACTGGGCGCAAGGCAATTGACAACTCAAGGGCTCCTGGGGAGCATAATCTTGTGGCATGGGTAGGTTATTCATATATTTCTGAATCTTCTGTTGTGCATGCTACAAGAAACATTGTTTGTGGATTTTTGCAATGAAACAATACAAACTGAGAATTCTCTCTTCTAATATGACATGGTTTGTAGGCTCGGCCGCTCTTCAAAGACCGTAGAAAGTTCCCCAAGATGGCTGACCCTCTACTGCAAGGGCGGTACCCAATGCGTGGGCTTTACCAAGCTCTAGCAGTTGCTGCAATGTGCCTACAAGAACAGGCAGCCACGAGGCCTTTGATTGGAGACGTAGTGACAGCTCTTACATATTTGGCCTCCCAAACTTACGATCCAAGCTCAGCCTCTGCCCAAAGCAATCGTGTGGGTCCTTCTACTCCGAGGACTAAAGATGACCGAAGGGGCACAGCTGACGGTTTGGATAGCCCGGATGGGTATCGTGGTTCCCCTTCCACTCATAGGAATTCCCCGATTTCAGAAAGAGAGACCAAGGAAGGCAATTGACTAGTGGAGCTGAGCTGGGTCGCAGTGAAACTGGCGGTGGGTCTGGGAGGAAGTGGGGTCTAGATGACCCTGAGCGGGCAGACTCCCCTGGGAGTGCTAGCCGAGGGAGAGAGACTCCAAGGAACCGTGACCTTGACCGAGAACGTGCAGTTGCGGAAGCCAAAGTATGGGGGGAGAACTGGAGGGAGAGAAAGCGTGCAGTTGCAGTGGGTAGCTTCGATTCCACAAACGAGTAGACCACCAAAACTCAGTGCGAGACTGCCATGTTGGCTTTACTTGAACATGAGAAAGCTGCTTCTGGTTGAAACTAAGGGTTATGAATAAGGGGTTCGTTGTGTCTAACTTTGATACTGCTTGTCCTTTTTTCTGTCAATTCTTCTAGTTAAAACATCCACATTGTTATGTGAAGTACAGGAAGAAAAACAGTTCAAAAAAAAAAAAAAAAAAGGGGGAGAGGGTTTTGGTGTATTGGAAGTATGTTGCTGCTGTAATGTCCTTTTTAACCCGTATGCCTCAGGATTTATAAGCTCATATGTAAGTAGGACTTCCAGTTCATGCCTAAAAAGGGGAGGGGAGAATGTCTCATTTTTGCCCCCATTGAACGTGTTCTGTACATGATAACAGTTGGTGTGTTATTCGGAGTTACCGCACCCCTTTTCCAGTCTGTTCTCTCTCTCTCTCTCTCTCTCTCTCTCTCTCTCTCTCTCTCTATCTCGTGTCTTTAGCGCTAAACTCGCTTGCTTCTCTCTTATCTTTCTGCCGCTGTTGCCGCCACGTGAATCTACTGCAAACCATGATAACAATTGATCATTTTAGGGAAGAATTTTGTAAGTAACGCATATTTCCACTAAACAACCATAAACACGAACTGATTTACGTCAGTCAGTGAACCCACAGGACACTAGACCGACCCCGGAAAAAGAACATGGCTCTGCATCGTGGGCAACAAACGCTACCGTGTACCATGCTAAGGCACAGAAATTGAATAAAGCTCCACAGAGCGGGAGCCGTTACAAGGATCAAAATATGCCGCTGATTTGGAGCTGGCATTCATCGTTGGTGTACGACTTTGAAGAAACTACCATACTAAATAGTATTTTGTCTAGCCGCCATATAATTACTGTCCTTAACCTTCCACTGCAAATTCAAAAACTAGGAGTAGATGGTCGCAATGAGGGAATGCAACATTAGCGTCGTATACTTGTGCTCTGCCAAATTTCCTTCATTTCCTCCTCTTTCCCTGCGAAAGAACAATTGTTAGCTCCTGAACGTCAGTGACAAAGGGTCCAATATGTTTGGAAATAGCAATGAAAGACGAAAAACGTTGGTTACCGAGCTGAGGTAGTCATCCATGGATGATTGCTTGCGCTTCCTTAGAGAACTCGGGCTCTCATTGGCCTGCCTAGATCGTTTTGATGGCGTCATGCTCTGAGACTAAAAATCAAGAAAACAAATGGTTAGTCGATGGATGACACACTTGTTCCATCTAAAGCAACAGCACATCAAAAAGAAGTCATGCTGGAGGGTCATTATCAGAATCACGAGGAAAATCAACCTTGGCAAGCTTCTTCTCTTTACGGGCTTGTCTCTCCCTCTCATCATATTCTTGATTTTCCTTCTCCACCAACCGAATGAGCGTGTCACACCTCCGAGCGAGCTCTTGAGTTGTGCGAGATTTCACAAACCAATCAAACCGAAATAGAGGTGATGTCCGAAAAGCTGCCTTCAGCTCATCCCAGTTTCCATACCCAAGCTTGTGTACCATGCATATCTGTGAGTGAACCAGCAAGATCATAAAAAAGTTAAATAGGACTGATACTTTTGGGAAGGAACTCTTTTGTGGTGACTTGGCCCTAAACACAAATGGGATAACATTCAGACCATGAACCGGTCGCATTCTTCATTGTACAATTTTCCTTTGTTCTGACCGTACTGAATCTTCAATTCCAGCCATGGATTCTTGTAGCGGTCCAATTTCTTTCCAATAGCTTTCATGATCTCGTCTTTTCGAGATATCCTAGCCTCTCCGCGTTCAATATTTTTTATAATTCTATCATAATCTGCAAAGGATCCAGAAGCAATCAAGACAGACTCAAAAGCAAGAGGCCGCACATAAATAATTTCATCATGTCTCTGACAAGTCAAACACAAATCTGTTCCCATTAAACCGTATGACAATTTACCATCTGAAAACGAGACTTAGTGTGTAGTATTATAGGACGGGCCACTAATGAGTTCAGCCAAACCAGGCAATTCATGGTAAACCAGGCAATTCATAGTAATCCCAACTGCTGCATTTATGAGGTTTCTTCTACAGTTTCGGAAGTCCATTGTTCAACAGGCAATAAACCACAATATGGCCCTAACTTATGTCCAGACATTTCATATTATCCACATTAGCCACTAAAGGCCACAATGGAAGAAATTGCTCAGAGTAGGTACTCACCGTTCAATTCCTTGTATCTTTCTTTGAAAACCCTTGCATATCTTTCAACTTCCTCCTCAGTTTTACCTTCCATCTCAGAAGCAATACTCTTGATGTCATTCCGGCCATACTTTTCACAAGCTCTGATGAAGGTATTAAAGTCTCTTCTACTCCATGTTGAAAATCCCTAAAGTTACCAATAGTATGATATTAAGAAAGGCTCAACAGGAACATTATCCCATTAAACAAACACTCCGACAAATACCTCTTCCAATAACCTCTCCTTTTCTTCCAGCTCTTCAGCTGTCAATGGATCTCCTACATCTGAAATTTAAATGCTCGGTTAGCATATGACAAGATCCTTAATCAGAGAAATTAATGTACAGTAGAAGTACCTTCAGTCTCATCCACGTCTATTGCATCTTTCATTTGATTCTTCTGATGTGCTTGCTGCAAAATTGAATGTAAATAAACAAGTCAAGGTTCAAGAAAAGCTTCAAGCTGGACAGGTTAAAGGTAACAGACAATGTTAAATCAATTAAACCCACCATGAGATAGCGTACTTCCTTTTCATATAGCTCACTCAGCCTTTGAGTGTTAAAAAACTGGAAGTCATGCCTGCAACAGAAAATAAAAGCAAAAAATTATTACAGAATGTCAGAACATAGTCCTCAGTCAAAGAGATAGCAGCTTGAGAGACTCTTACAGTTGAGGCATGCGAGGAATTCGAGGCTCTTTGGGTTTTGCAGGTCCACCTTGCCGCATTGTTTGCTTAAAGTACTCAGATTCCGAGTAGCTAATTCAGGAAACGAAACCATCATGTGATATGGTAAGATGTGAAGGGAAAAAAATTTAGATGCACAGCAAACTAAAAGAGAAAGCAGTACTTGCGCTTCCGCTCTCTTTTTGGAGGTTCAATCCAGTTTTCGCTGACAATTTTCTTAAAGTCAAACTTGTTCTCCTCCTGCATTAAGAAGCACCCAATTTAAGCCACCTAAACGACACAGATATGCCTGATGCAGATGCCACATCGATTACTTAGTATAGACCAAGGACCATTGGATCTATTATACCTTCTCATCATCAAAATCATAGAGCTCAGCAGCTGCAGTGAAACAAGGAAGATGTGAGCAACTTTGGGATGGAACTGATGAAATATTTTCAAGTATCAGTATACTCACTATCATCCATCTTAAATTTGATCGCATCCTCTGTAAATTTCTTCATCTTGGCATCAAGCTCAGCTGTTGCCTCTTCTCCCTTGGCTATAATTCTGTCAATATCCTCATCTGTAATGGTGCTATCCTTAGAACTGAAAACCATCTCTGCACCGAATCTAACCATTTGAAGCAGCTCATCTTTATTGACAGCTGCATAAAGCAAGGTACCAAAAGATATCAGTGACACAATTTAGAAACCACCTAATTACTGAATGTACTAGTTAAGCAGTAGCTCACTTTTCTGCTCAGCTAATCGTCCTTGCTGAATCACCAAGGCATCAAGGGCAAGCTTTTTGTAGGCCCTCTCAATCACTTTCTCCTCAATAGTGTACTATTTCACAAATAGTGACCATGTAATTAATACCAGAACAATTAGAAATAACTTCCTTCAGAGTAATAGGGAAAAGCAACACAAACCTCTGTGCAAAATCTAAACACTTGAACTTCCTTTTTCTGACCAATTCTGTGTGCACGATCCTGTGCTTGCAAATCGACCTGCGGATTCCTGAAAGAATGTAATTCATAACATTAGCCAAGAGAAAGACAAAAAAAGAGAGGACACGATAGCTCAACTAAAACTCAGAGTTAGGAGCAACCAGTCACTATCATAGAGAATGACAACATCTGCAGTAGCGAGATTAATGCCAAGACCACCAGCTCTTGTGGACAACAAGAATACAAACTTCTCACTTCCTGGCTTATTGAAAGCGTCAATGGAAGCATCACGTTCTTCTCCACCTGTATTACCATCAATTCGACAATACAGGTACCCACGAAACATCAAGTAATCCTCAAGAATGTCCAGCAACCTTGTCATCTGCATTTGGAACCAAGCCATCCACCAGGGTAAAGAATCAATCACATCATACATGGTGTTCAAAAGAGAAGAACACAAATACAAACATATCCTTATTACACAGAACTCATGAGAGAACAATGTTTCAAAGGTCACTTTACCTGTGAAAAAATGAGGACCCTAGAATCACGTTCTTTTAGTTTTGGGAGCAACTTATCCAAGAGAACCATTTTACCTGCAATTAAAATTAATACACAAGGACATCAGCCATCATATGATATGGATGCACCACAAACTCCACATCAAACAGAATCTTACCTGCATTGGTTATCAGATGATCTCCCGTCGTATAAGGAGGGCCCGGTTCAGCCCCTTGAAAAAGGTACGGATGATTACAGCATTTACGCAACTGCATTGCTATATTCAAAAGACGCTTTCTTTCTCCACCAGCATTAACAACTTCTAAATCTTTCTGCAGTAAAGCTCTGTAATAATTCTTTTGCATCTGAGACATGCCAACTTTCAAGATTGTTTCCTTCTTAGGAGGCAAACCTTTCTCTACATCAGACTTCAACCTTCGGAGGAGAAAGGGCCGGAGAACCTTAATTTAGAAAAATTAAAATGTGAGAAATCATACAAAGACATCAAATCGTTCCAAAAAGAGGTTCAAGGCTTACCTTATGAAGTTGTTGAACAACTTCCTGTTGATCATTTTCACCAGAAATTTGAAACCACTCATCAAAAGTTTCTGCCGAACTAAATATTTCTGGAAGCAGAAAGTTCAGAAGAGACCACAGCTCATGAAGATTGTTCTGTAGAAAAAGAGCAATATCAGCATCCTTAGGAACAGCACTTTATCATAATTTGAAAAAGGAAAACCCAGTGCAAAAGAACCAATATTTGTAGAAATGTTGAGCAGATTCAAAGGATAAACTCTAGCAAAATCTTCTCAACATACTACAGAGGAAGAACTAAAATTTGATTAAGAAATGATATTTTCTATGACATGGATGTCTTAAAATTAAACCCCATATTTCCTCATCACAGTAAATTGACTCGGAGACAGAAAGGGAGTAGGTCAATTATAAAAAGCAATTTCTCAAAGTTTCCAAAGCCAAGGTAAAAAACGTACCTGAAGCGGTGTACCGGTGATGAGAAGACGATAGTTGGTATTATACAGCCTCATTGTCTTTGAAAGTAAAGAATTTTCGTTCTTGATCCTGTGGGCTTCATCAATTATAATATACCGCCAGCTAAATCGGCGCAAGGCAGATTTCTCTTTAATTGCCATCTCAAAACTGGTAACACATACATCAAACTTCCCGGCAACCAATAGTTCATCACGTATATACCTCTGCAGCAGTAGAAAACTGTCGCATTAATTACTCTTCTTGGCATTTGTATGTACCATAAAAGTGAGCAACAGTGAATGAAAGCTATACCCGCTCTTCTGGATTTCCAAGGAACTTTACGGCACGGAGAATAGGGCAAAAGCGGCGAATTTCATTCATCCAGTTACCCAGAGTTGACTTTGGAGCAACAACCATGTGAGGACCAGGAATTCCTCTGAACTCGTGCAGATAACCCAGTAATGAGATAGTCTGCAGCGTCTTTCCAAGACCCTGAAACCAACCAATAAATAATAAAAGACTATCGTGTGATTGCTCATGAGTTGAATGTGCAATATAAATCATGCACAAAGTTGAATTAAAAAATTATTACATGTAAATGCTACAGCCTGTGACCTACCATTTCATCTGCAAGTATTCCGTTAATGCCATTCTCGTACAATCTTATGAGCCAATTCAATCCAGCAAGCTGGTAATCCCTCATCTTCCCTTGTATACCTGCAAAACAAGCATGCAAGTAGAACTTAAGAAAGCATTGAGCTCATATTTTCTGGAGATATCTTCTTGGCAAGATAATTGTATAAATCAGATCAAAAGTGAATCTCTCTAGAGCAAGACGAAGATACAATAAAGGGTGCCCAGTGCATGAGGTTCCCGCCTAGACAAGGGTCAAGGGAGGGATGTTAAAAGTCTCTACTTTGTCGGAGTATTCTAATTGTTAGTGATAAGAAATCATGTCGCCAAATCCATTATTGCTAATAACACCAAGAACATTTACAATCCCTCATTACCTAGCATTCTGAAATTACACGAAGCCTTATGGCTTTTGCAAGTCAAAGCAGGGGTACAGGAGAGACATAAGCAGCAAAGACTATCCTTATTCCAATTAATCAATCAATCGATATATATATATATATATATATATATATATAGAGAGAGAGAGAGAGAGAGATTACAAGAGGGTTGTGTCAACAGCCGTGTGTTTCCTGTACCAGACAACCCATCTTCTTCCTCCTTAAGACATTCTTCATCCTCTTCCTCTTCAGTTATTTTAGATTCATGACGACCCCTACACGTTATGCAAAGAAAAACGTCAGTGAACAAACATGAATGCTAAACACATAAATAGTCTGGTAAATGATGCACGAAGTTCACAAACATGTTTTCTCCACTTTTGAGCATGAGCAGATGTTATTTGTCCACTGAGAGAGAACAATTAATATAAGGTTGCAATTAAACATCGTTCATTTGCATAAATGTTAGCAAATCTCAAATCCCTTTGAATATGGAACCTTGTTACCATATGTAACTGGAAGTCTAGCAAGTGTTAAACCATTGGACTGTCGGCACCTTCCCTCTAAAGAATACAAGCATTAGGCAATTAATAATATAAGGAAAAAGGTCCATCAAAGATCAAACAAAGCTTTTAGTCACAATTAAGCAGCTATGAAGTCTGAAGTAATCCGACCAAAAGAAAAAAAAATCTGAAGTAAGACCAATCCAGAAAAATCGTTCAGCAGGCAGTCAAAAGTAACATATGCACGAGGAATTATATCTGTGATGCACAAAATACAGGGAGATCTGTCATTGGTGATAGTACCTTCCTTTTCCCTTCAGTGAAGAGGACTGGTTGCCTTTGGCAAAATGAGCAAAAATCTCAGTTTGTTGCAGGAGATACTTCAACCTCCCTTGTCCCTTATTATTCTTGAAAAATTATTTCAAAAACAAGAAAATATTACAGTCACAATCAATACATCGAGCTAAAAATAATGCAAAAATAAGTCATTGTTAAAATGTAAAGGCACCATATCAGCGTTGATAGCTGCATTTTGCTGATCCAACATTTCCTGAATCTTCTGTTTCTTCAACTTTTGCATTTCACGAAGCCTGGCCTTCTCACGCTTGCTAACTTCTGTTTCACCATCATCTTCCTGCAGAATGAACAGGGAAAAAGAATACGAAAATAATTACATAAATAAAGAGTGGCAACGCTTCTTATCGTCACTGAGTCATACTCACAAGTCTGACTACAACATTTCAGACGTATGGAAGCACTTGCCAACTTAGGAAGTCATGGGTATGTAAAGACAAAAACAAAGCAAGATAGACGAGTTCTGTTTGCCACTGTCGCCCACTTTGTATATGGTGAGGTAATTGATGAAGCATCGATCACAACGAAATGTCAAAACAAAAAGGGAAAACCCCAGTCATCAGTTTCAAATATAAGAAACACGAAAAGTTGCAGTTCTGCTTGAGTCCTCAAGCCATGGAGATACAAAACCAACCAACTAGAAGGAAAAAAAAGAAGAAGAAGAAAGTAAACAGAAATCCCTCCCAAAGAAGGTATAATTTTTGGCAAGCACAATATTAAGGTTGAAAACCATGCCTACACTCCAAAAAAGGAAATTCTTAACTTCTACTCTTCTTTATCCAACCGAGATTACACCAGGAGATAGAAAACCCAGAAAAAAGAGCAAGAAAACAGTTCACCTTGAAAATGCTTCAACTCTTGTGCTAATTTTAACTTTACAGAACAAGTTCTGTATGTCTTTACTTGTGAATTTTTTAGACTTCATTATGCGCAATACGCTAGTAAAACGGAGGATCGACATAGCAAGCGCCAATCAGCAGAACCAAATGCAGCAAAAGAATCACAAGAAACCAGTAGAACAGCAACTTGTCTCGAGTGTCCTAACTCAACATCCTCGATCCAAATCCAACGCTCATTCTGAAACTTCTTAAAAACTTGCATTCAAACATGAAGCACCCATCCACTTCCCAGCGCACAACACCAGAGAGAGCTATAACCGCACCGACCCCGCAAAACCCTAGAAAGCAAGCAAGAGATCCGGCGCCAAAAATTCCAACTAATCCAGTAAAAAAAGGCGGCGCAGGCAAACATCGAACCTCATCGTCCTCCTCCTCCTCGGCCTCGCCATTCTCGTCGGCGTCGGGGGCCGGAGCGGCGTCGTCCTCGTCGGCGGAGCTGGCGGAGCGGGCGACGGCCTCGAGCTCCTCCTCGTCCTCCTCGTTGACCGGATCGTCGAGCTGCTGCTGCTGCTCCTCCTCCTCGGACCCGTCGGACAGGGCCTCGTCGGACGACGCCTGCTGCTTCGAGGGCCTCGCCATGGCGGTGCTGAAGACCTGTTTCGCCGGAGATCGACAAATCGATCGAGGTCGTCACTTGCTTGTTCCCTAGAGAGAGAGCGAGAGGCCGAATCGGAATCCGAAGTGACGATCTGAATTAAAAAGGGAGGAGGAGGAGGAGGAGGAGGAGAGAGTCGGAGTCCGTTTGATCCGAGTCGGTGTCCCGAAAACGGAGGAAGCAAGAGGAGGGTTTGCGTTTTTTCGTATTTTTGTTTTAAATAGTTTTCCGCTTTTATTATTATTATTTCTTTTTGGTGGAATTTTTTATTTCGGTCATCTCTTTTCGTTTTTTCGTTTGATGCGAGTGGTGCGAAAGTTTCCCGCCAGTCAGAGTTGGGGGAATGTATTTTCGTTTCCCGCCGTGGGAACTGAAGCCGGCGTCGGCTCACGCGCGACATGGACCTTCCCGCGGCTCGAGGATTGAGGATGGTCCGGCTTGGCCCCTGCCCGAGCCGTGATGGGTCGCACAAATTTTTTTTTTCTTTTATGTATATATAAAGAGTAGGAAGGGATGATTAAGTACAACTATCCAGTCTTGATGTTACCATAAAAGTCGTGTGACCATTGCAATACGTTCAATTTGAGCCATAATTAGTTGATCCATTCGTATATGTGCACGTGTCTGCTGTT
The DNA here is from genome assembly GCA_021437795.1 of Rhodamnia rubescens. Taxonomy (NCBI): domain Eukaryota; kingdom Viridiplantae; phylum Streptophyta; class Magnoliopsida; order Myrtales; family Myrtaceae; genus Rhodamnia; species Rhodamnia rubescens. Next base: position 1,752,141 of record JAILYA010000023.1, read on the forward strand.
GTAGTTTTCATTGACGTGGTACAAATCCGGAATACCCAACTAACAAGCCGGAAGTTTGCTTGTGATATAACTCGAATTTATGAACTTGTGAAAGAACTGTGCGGCCCTCCTATCATCGGGTTACCATGCTTGGGTGTGGGTTACGATTTTTCCATGTTTACTTTTTTTTTTTCCTTTTAAAGTGAATGAGCATGATTAAAAAAAAAAAAAGAGGGGTGTATAAATTTGTTTTGTGCTTATGAAGTTTGGCTTAATTTAGATGGGCAAATGGTTTGTCTATGCTTCACATAGAGGAAAAGCTTTGAAGATTGGTCTTTTACAAGAGCGATCATTTTACTCTTGACAATCATTTTTTCTAGAATCTCAGCTTATCCTTTTGACTTCCAATTGTTGTCTTGTGCACTATGTTCTCTGCAGTTTTATAAATACTCCACTGTCAATATAATTTCGCGACAGCCACCGAATATAGCACGTGCCGCACGCACGTTAATGTTCTTATTTATGGCATCGGTGCGAGTTAAATGCGATGTATAGAAGGGAAAAAAAATTAATTCACGCTCTTTGCCTTCTTAAAATGTACATTTTATGACCTATTTTTCGAGGTCGCAAACTCTTTTTACTTCACAGATAGGCGGTGAAAACATCCTATTACTTTCTCATAGTTGATGGACATTTTTATGTTTTTTTTTTTTGTATTCTATTACGTGTTTAGTTCTCAATCCCGATGTTCGTGCAACTCAATATATGATGTCGATCAATTATGGGATGTGATAATGCCACGATTTTGAAGGCAGTTTTTCAGTTCCAAATGTAGTGACATTAGAAATAGTTAGCATATTCGAGACAGGACGACTCGACATCAAATTCTATAAGTAGGTATATCTTGGAAAACTAGAAATTGTTGTATCGGGTTCAACATAAGTACATCGGGAGCATTCAAGAATCGATACGTAATAGCAAGTCACATTCTCGAGCTCTCTCTCAAATCCAAAGAAGTAGGTTCCATAATTCGGGAGTGAGCGATTCTCGTTTCTGGTTCGATTCCCCTCAAGAACCGGGAATTGGACAATATTGTCGATACGGTCCGATTCCCGGGCAGTCCAATGGGATCGGTAATAAACTATAGAATTTCATTCTGTCTCTTTCACTCCCAAATCCCAGCGAGTTAGATGGAGATCGAGAGTACACCTCTCTCCTATGCCTTTTGCTATGATCTCCATGCTTCCGTTCGTTGTCATCGCTAGTATGAACGTGAGATTTTGAGGACTTGAATCTGGATCAGTACCTGGGCAGTAAAGAAATCAAGAAAGATTTTTGCAGCAAAAGTGACTTGAAGTTTAAGGAGTGACCCATCAAAACTCACCATCGACCCAGCATTCTCGTTGATGCGCCCTTTGCAAATTAACATAAGCAATCCAGTAAGAGATCGCATGCAAAGTGCAGGTAGATCCAGCACGACATAAAAGGAAGTTTCTCTCAGCACCCACAGAGGCATAAGAAAAAACCTTGCATTAACGATGCTCGTGCTTTGGACTCGGAAAGCGGTTTGCTGTCTTGAAGAATAGATCATCTCAAAAGGCACAGATCATTCAAGAAAGAGGGCGAAATACTAAAGAAGGCGAGGCCGAGACGTGAGAGAGGGAGAGGCCACGGGAAACATTAGATAAGATCTAGGTTACGTTTAAAAATTTAAAAAAATAATTAAAATCAACCTATCCGGTCGGGTTTTGTATCCCAAGAACAGGAAACCGGATCGCTCGATCACACGGTTTCATTTTTAAGGACCGAGAACCGGACTGCCATCTTTTAGAACCGAGAACCGGATCAACAATCGGGTCCCATTCAATCTGTCCGATTTGCTCACTCCTATCATAATTCACGACTAAACTTCGCTCGTTAGTTACTTGAATTAAATTACATTCTTCTCAAATTTGAATAATTTGAGTTATTAGATCAATTCCAGATTGAATTCGAAGAATATTTTAATTGAAGTAGCATTTGGATTTTCATATACCTCCACGGATGTTAAAATTAATTTCTGTGTATTTTATGGAATTCTAGTTTGAACCAACTAAATGAACCAAAAGCCGAGGACATCAAGGCAAAACCCGAATTTGTCCAAAAGCACGTGTCCTTCTCTCGGAGCTAAAATACACAGAAGAAATCGCCGCGCCGTCTTTCCCAACGTCCCGATTTTAGCAAAACTTCCTTCAGTGCCCTCACGCAAACGACGAAATCACCGAACGCGACGCCGCATATGCCCGCCAACAGGAGAAGATCCCGAGGGCAAATCAGGAAAGTTGGAAAATTCGTCGTCCTCCGCTTCCTTAACCCCAAGTCGCCGTGGCTTTCAATCGCCCATTATCCATCGCGAAGATCGCCATGAAATCCACGAACCTGGGAGACCAGAATCGAGATTGAATTCGAGCGTGTTCGCAATCAATCACTCTCTATCTCGGCGGGACGATCGCGCCATTTGATTGCTTGTCAGCGTTTGCGTATATGAAAGGTACAGGGATTGAGGCTTTTTTTTTTTTTTCTGGCGCCATTTCTTTTTTTTTCCCCTCGATGACGCTGTTCGATCCGTTTCTCTTGCAGAGTATGGAGCGGAACGGGTCGTGGTTGAGGGTGATGGTTCTGGCATGCTTGATTGCCGCAAGTGGGGGGAGAGGTAATTGCCATTCGCGTCCATCCATCAGTTAGTGGCTCTGATCCTCTGACTCAATTCGGATTGGGAGTTTTGATGGTGATAAGGTGCCAATGGACAGGCTCTAGGATTGAGTACGCTCGTTTTGTGCTTGGACAGTGAGAATTGCATTGTGAATTTGGCGGATTAGGTATTACAGGGTTGGGGGAATCGTTGACTGTGTCGTGGAGTTGTAGTGCCTGTATGAATGGGGCAAACTATGGCTGAACGATCCCTCTGGTGTGCAGTCGAATGTTTTCCGAGCATATAACTGTTTCAAGCGCTGTGTTATATTTGGTTGGTTTTGTTAAGCTCTTAGATTACCGAGTTCGGAGCAATCCTACGCCTGAAATATGGTCAGATTGATAGAATTTCCTTATATTTGTTTGATGGAAATGTCCTTCTGCTGTTTCTACTTTGGGGATAAAATCTATTGATTGCTCACAGTGATCGAATAGCGGCTATTCAGCTTTAGTCCAGTTGAGTAATGGACTGTGGCCTGTTGGTTTTAGTGGAGTAGCTTTGTGGGAAAGGGGAGACTTATGTTGTTTACTTATCCACCTTTCATCGTATTGGATTGTGTAAATAATTGTTTCTGTTCACGGAGAAGGACTGCAAAAATGCACTGAATATCGTTTTGTGTTGATGTTTCTTGAAAGCGTTCCCCTCACTTGATTTGTTAAAATAGCTTGAAATAGACACAAGGACCTTGCTTCATTGCTTGTATTGAATGAGTTTGTGACCCCATTTCAATATGACATTTTCTGTACTGGTAAATGCAGAACTTAGAGTGAGGTCCAAGGCTCATAAAGCTGTTTACAATCACACTCTTGCCACGATATTGGTGGAATATGCATCTGCCGTAAGTATTTTTTGAAAAAAAATTCACATTTACTAAGAGCTTGTTGTTGTCGCATCAGGTTTCACCATTTCAATACAATAAAATTGAAATTTAATGCAAAGCTTTATATTGCAGGTTTACATGTCAGATTTGACGGAACTTATTAGTTGGACATGTTCTAGATGTGATGGAAAGACCAAGGTAATTTGACTACATTTTAATGTAGCATTGTTGCTAAAGTTACGTAAAGAATGGATCCTCCGTATTAAAGGGCCAATTCTTGAGATGAGATTTTTGTGTGCATATGCTGGCTTGTCTTAGGAGCTTCTGAACTGGTTATTAATGCCTTTTTGATCTGAAAGCAGGGGTTCGAAGTCATTGAACTGATAGTTGATGTTCAGCACTGCTTACAGGTATAGAGTTCATGTTACAATGGCCTATCAATTTGGATGCCTGTGATACCTCTATGTTTGAATTGCATCTAATTGTTCTCTAATCTAAACCATGAATATATACCTGTAGGCATATGTTGGGGTGGCCAAGGACCTTAATGCTATGGTTATAGCTTTCAGAGGAACTCAAGAACATAGGTATGCATGTTCACTTTAGCAATCCTTCCCCTTACAACTGACATGCAAAGGATTTGATGAAAATTTAAGCTAACAAGAGAAGCCTCAATGAATGCGTACACAAGGCACATGGGTCCGCTATCCATTCGAATGGAAAAAGGATGAATCATTTCCACCAAGAAACTAAAGTTACTTTCTTGTAATTTTAGATGGAGTCACTAGGAGATCACATACTTCACTTATTTTGTTTTGTGAAAAACTTTGTTATGTCTCTTTATCATTTGAGCTTTTCCGTCAGTGATTACTTGTACTTATGTCTACAGCATTCAGAATTGGGTTGAAGATCTCTATTGGAAACAGCTTGACATAAATTACCCTGGCATGCCTGGTGCCATGGTGAGTTCTGGAGATGATAAGCCTTTGCAACCTCTGGATACTTCTGATTTGGATTGAGTTACAGTCTCACTCTATCAATTGTTGCTTAGGTTCATCATGGATTTTATTATGCTTATCACAATACAACAATTCGACCTGGTATTTTGGATGCTGTTATGAGAGCCAAGGATTTATATGGAGACATCAACGTTATGGTGACGGGGCATTCTATGGGAGGGGCTATGGCATCCTTCTGCGGACTTGATCTTGTGGTAAGATAAATTGAATTTTTTTTTTCTTGATGGATGGCATTTCATTGGTTTCTTTTCTGTCGTGTTCTTCCAACTGTTCAGTTTTGGTCTGTTAGGAGTCTAGACTCTTTATGTGGATCTTGAACTTTCTATGGCTCTCATATTTATATTTACAACTCGTCATACATAGCATCTTGTTTTCTTACATTTTTGGCAAATTCAACCCATAGACAAAACACAAGCAGAATGGGGTACTAACAACAGTCCTTTACGCAAACAACCTATCATAGAAGTATCAGTTGTGCGAATTGAGTCATACATGTTAAGCTTTGGAGCTTTGAGTTGGTTGAATACTTAAATGTAGTGGGTAAAGATATCCAAATATTCATTACAATTTCTACTTGCTGGAAAATCTATGGGATTGTTGATATGTTTATTGTGCGGACATATATAACTTTTTTAGGCACTTGAAGCACAAATTTAAGTCATGTAATCTTAAAGTGCTAATACATTTTAAGATAGATTATATATCAATCCTAAATTGTGTTTTGAGCGCTCTTTCTGTTTGTCTCTCTCTAATCAAATGAAGCAGCTCCTCTTCAGTCGTGCTACTGGGCCATTTATGTTATTGGTTGGCTGGAGCCAATTCCAGTATGTCCAAACTATACCTTTGTCTCAGCTGTATTATATAGAATAGTCCAGTGACTTTTATAGGCACCTGTTGCTGAACTGGTACCAGAAAAGGGTACCCACCCCAAAGTCATGTCCCATTGGTTCTCTCTCCACGACAAGTGGTGATTTTTTGAGAGTCAAACTTTCATGTGGCCAGTGATAGGATCATAGGTTGCGTAAACTTTAGACTATACCTTGTCTCGCAGTATTAGTAGCAGGTATATATTGTCCTAACACCAATGATTTAACATTTCACTTTTGTTTTCTGGTTTCTTGCTAAAATTTGTTCTTAGCTGATTGTGACATCATGCCCATGCGTTGGGGCCCTATTTTCGATTTAGTTTCTTCTTCGCTATTTACGACAGTAAGTTTTGGAGTTCAAGGGGAATGTTGACCATGAACCTGGAATTTTTGTTTATGTCATTAGCAGGATGTGACTCATGCCACCAATATCCAATTGCTTCTTGTGGCCTCATTTAAATGTGCCTCGTTTGTAAATTCACCCCCCACTATTCCATATTATTGGCACCTTTTCTTGGGGCTGAGGGTGGGTTGGCTTTAGCGTGTGTGTGGGGTTTGGTGTTGGGAAACTTATGGATGGGTTCTTGACAGAATAAGACTAGACCTTCGACCCTCATGGTAAGAAAGGACCGTTCTATTTTTCACCATTGTATGAGATATGCGATATATCGTTATTGATGCGTAGTGTTCTTTTACTGTCCAGAAAGGGCTATTGATGTATTAACTAACATTCAAGTTATATGGCTGTCTAATTTTGTGTGCTGAGTCTCTTTTTTTCAGTTCTAGCATTCACTTGATTTGCTTATATAACTGGGGACACTTCATTTCCAGGTCAATCATGAAGCACGGAATGTTCAGGTTTTAACATTTGGACAACCTCGTATTGGCAATGCAGCATTTGCGTCTTACTACGGTGACCGCGTGCCAAATACAATACGTATTACTAATGGACATGATATTGTGCCTCATTTGCCTCCGTACTATTCTCGGTTCCCACAAAAGACCTACCATCACTTCCCTAGAGAGGTAAGGCTTTGATCTTGACAGAATATCATGTAAATTACGGGGAATTGTTGCTGACTGAATTTAACGATTGCTTTCATTTCTTTCGACCTATCTAACCAGTGAATTCTCATTTATTTCAACAATATATGTACTCTCTCTTTGTTCAGCCTATCAAATGTAATTGTCTTGTTTTTTATCTTCTTAGCAAAGCAAGGTAGTTCATAGTACTCATGACTTTTCAGATATACTTGAGTAACTCTCATTCCTGCAAGAGCAATCATGAGTACTTTCGTGATTGCAAAGTTTGAGACGCGTAATAATGTTTGCTATATGCTCTCTCTCTCACTGATGACCTAGTCTTAAGGTCTGTCAATTATACACGTTTCAAATATTGTAAGTCTACTAATGCTTATGATTATTGGTGACTAGCTCAAAGACAGCCGCGGATAAACATATTGATGTGTGATAATGAGAAAATGATTTGATTCCACATGCTTCTCTGATGACTAGTCATAATCTTTGCTGTGTTCACATGTAATTCGACTGTCCCCTTTGTTGTAGGTATGGCTGTACAATATAGGATTTGGTAGTCTGGTTTATCAGGTTGAGAAAGTTTGTGATAGCTCTGGTGAAGATCCATCATGCAGCAGGTAATGAGTTAGTTTCAGTTGAAGCTACTCGTTCAAGCAATTAGTTTGTAGATTTGTCATTCTAGCGGCAATAAGTCATGAGACAGACCGGCTTGTTTTTGAGAATATCAGTCCTTTGTTACCAGGAATAAATTGATGACTGATGAGAGTGCGTCTCTGCAGATCGGTAACTGGCAACAGCATCGCGGACCATGTAGTCTACTATGGTGTGGGATTAATGGCTGAAACGTGGAGATCATGCAAAATCGTCACGGACCCACGACTGAAGGAATATGGAGGTGAAGATGTCAATGGAAATCTAATGCTTTCCGGGAATCCTTCTGCTGCTGCATTGAGGCTGCCTTCAGACTCCGATGCCAAGAGCAACTTCAGTTAAAATGCTCCTGGGTCAGCACCTGGTTTCTCAAAGATCATCAGGGACCTCTGTGATGATGGCCGTGAAATGCATCCAATCGATCTGTTGTCCATATCCATCACAAGATGCATAAGAGCTCTCTACTCAAATTCACTTTGAATGTAAATAGCGTGAAGTTGAACGGGTCGTAGTTGTAAATACAACTTCTTGATTTCTGTTGAATGAATGCATTCACAATTTTACCTGTCAATCTAATCTTGGGCCTGCAGTTTTGTTTACCAGACTTGATAAAATCTAGAAATGTCAAACAGGTGGGTCGGGTCATATTTGGGAGTCGATATGGTGATTCATATGCCCATTTTCATATCCTATATCACTCGATTCGTATTACTTAAATACTTTTATATTTAATCAAATCATGGAATACTTGTTTCTAATAATTTATTAAGAAAAATGATTTTACTAAAACAAACAATTAATTTTTTTTTATAAAAACAAATTCTTATTATTATTGGCCGCTAGGTTGCCTGCCCGCTGTCGCCCCCTGCCCCGGAGTGCCTGATCGCCCCCATCTTTGCCTGCGTCTCCGCCCCCACCCCCAACATAGAATAAACATGCTGGCTTGCTCATTGTGGGTTTCATTTAGCAATCCCAAAGGGCTTTCAGCCCCTAAGCCTATTGAAAGAATGCTTTGAAGTATTTTATTCAACTTTAAGCCATCATTTGACCAAATGTTGGTCTTGGAAAAGCTCGAAAGCCTAATGCTGATGCGATCAACATTGGGCTTTTAGCATTTGACTGAATGCTAAGAGATTTTTTTCTTTCCAAAACTAATTTCATCAATTCTCTATATTTTCGATTTTGCCTCCCTTTTCATTGTTTATCTTTTTCGTCGGTATGGTTAATTTTTTAATTAAAAGCTAAAAATTTGCATTTAAAGCCCTTTTGGAATGTTTTTTTTTATCAAATGTCATTCAATCCAAAGCCCATTTTCAAATATGATCTTACCAAATATAATTAACATTTTCCTAAATTTCTTTAGGTTCGAAGGCATTTGTATTTTTTCAAAGTTCATTTTAGATGGTGAACCAAACCTACCTAAACTACGAGGAGTCAAATTTCTGTCCCAATGTGCGTCGCGCCTCATGCTGGTTTTTGTCTTTGCTCCATAAGTCCAGCTTCTCTCGTACATGGGCCACATCTGTATTCCACGTGGCTGTACAGTTTCATTTCATTTGTGTTTGTTTTCTCGTTGCTGCGGTGGAGCGGTGTTGTTTCTTGGCACAACCTGATCGATGACGTCCTCGACGATCGCGGGTCTCGTCTCGTCTAGCGTTGGTCCGACAGACGATGATGATGGCGTTCGATTGAGGGGCCTGAGTCGTGAAAGAGCGACGAAGCAGGACCACGTGAGCTCGAATATGGTCAGTTATTGCGTGCATTGGTCGTGCTCTTGTCGTGGGTGGTTTTATTTGAGAGAAGGGAGTTATGCAGATTAACTGTTAAATCAAGCCATCTTGGGAACAGACGATGACCTTGTCTTGCATGATATAGATATGAGCTTCAAATATAAAGTACCGCCTAGCAAGTTCTGAGGATCATATAAACGACCAACGTGTAAATTGACAAAATTAATGCACTTGAATGTAGTAAAACTAGCATCAATTTGACTTTTTTTTTTTTTAATATGTCGGCAACTTAATTCGCCAACCAAAACCATCAAAAGAGAATATACGTATAGCACATCGAGCTCATGAAATAGATCGAAAGAAACCATGGTCCCATTTCATGAGCAATTTACAGCCATCCATCTCAAGGTAGAAAGTGGCTGCAAACATGGCGAGTAACTAACGATACAAGGGTTCCAGTTTCAAGTTGACTTACCAAATTGTGATTCTAATTTAGTATAAAGAACACGACTCCAGGAAAGACAATAACGAATGTCCGCTAGAATGACATAGGGCAATAAGCAATTTGTTTTAAGTTTCAAAGCTTCCTTGACAACTGATCTGGTTGTCCATGCAGGACCTTTCGAGAATCGCATGCACTTCTTATTGGAAAATGTACTCCTCGGCAGAGCATGTCTTCTAAATTTTCCGAGAAATGGTTGATTCTCCTAAGCAATGCCAGACATCGCATCATTTGAACCTCTTCAAGTTGAAACAGTCAGCCAGTCAGGCCTCACACGTGTTATACTCTCTCTGCTAAGTACTCCAACCCGGTCAACTTACATTGAGGATGTCAAGGCCTTCAATCAACAATTCTTCCAGAGATTCTGGTAGTTTGCAACGAGCAAAATCCACATTACTAGAATAATCTAGTTCAACTGACTTCCACCTTTTTCAAATGAGTTCGATCAGGGAAAATCACCCTTTTTCAGGATTGAAGAGGTCCAGAATTCATAGATTACCCAAATAGTCAAGGCCTTAAATCTCTGCTATTGCAAAGTTCTCCATTCTTAGTTCTGATAGTCTTTTCCAGTTTGAGAGATCCATCACCGTTCTCATCCACCAGCAAAATTCAACAGACAAATTCGAGGGAAGCTTTGGGAGGCACAACAAAATAGCGCGCCGGAGTTCTAGTCTTTTGAGTTGAGAAAGCTGATCAATATTTGTTGATAATGTGGCTGCAACAGCACACAACAAAGTCAAAGACTCCAATTTATTTAATCTCACGATGCACCATGGCAATTGTCCATCGGGGTAAGCATGGCCAAATACAACTTCTTCAAACTTGTTAGGTTTGAGAAATCTGGAAATGTTGTCATGGATGTATCAATGTGTAAACTGACGAGACTTTTTGGAAGTCATGGCACTTCGGTATGTTTCAATCAGAGTCAATTTCAAGGCAGTATCTGCAAATGTCCTTTATAATTTCAAGTTGCAAGCTTTCAACGTGTGCTGCATCTAGTTCTTCAAGCTTTTACAGCAACCATAAGGCACTAGGTATCTTTCCATTGGGACAATTATTCGCCCTCACTAGTTTCAAACTATTCAGGTTTCCCATTGAGTCAGGTAGCTCTTCAATGCACTTGTACGAGACATCGAGCTCAAGTAGCGATTGCCGATTGCCAATCGAGTCCGGATGCCTCTGTGTACATCTACATTCATCCTCAAAGACAAGTATTCAAGGCTTGTAAGGGCTCCAATCGACAAGGGAAGTTGTGTATTATGGTGCTTCTGAAAGATAGCCTTGGTAGAGATGTCAAATGACAAATGGAAGAGATTATCTTCAATGGTGAACAATACGAAGCACTAAGAATTTCAAGATCCTTTAGTGATTGATATTTAAAGTTGAAAGAACTCAGTGTGCCTGAACATCATAGATATTTCCCACGAGTGCATTCAATTGTTTCTTCTAGTCTAAATCATGAAATGGAAGAGAACTCTTTTAGTAGATAGTCTCTCTTTGATTGTCTTGATCTCTTCATTTTTTTGTTTGGTCAAATTGATCCCTTTATTAACATTACTTATTCAGTCAATTTCGTTTTCTGGACATAGGAGATGAGTTGATTCTGCAAGTACTGAATGCCCTTGAGCTCTAAAGTACCACAATTTTTAGAAACAAAGCAACAGTGCTCAAAATGTGAAAACTGATTGTAGATAATTTTGGCGATAGTCGACTTTACAACAATTCTTGCCTATCATGCTCATGAGTAAGACTACCTTGAGCACCATTTTCACATGGAAAGGTCCATGAACTGGTTTTGGCAGGCGCAACTAAGACTATATGGGAACTGATGAGCTTCTCTATACACTTCTTCAAGCACGCACAAATTTTTCTCCCCATCCAGACAAGACCTTCAAGTTTTTCCTGGTTAAAGAATATTTGGGAACTGATAAGAAAGTTCTATTGAATATCAATGAAGAGAACACACGTGCAGATGAAGTGCAATGTTCATTCTTATGGCCCCACAAAAAAGATTAATCAACAATCAGTTTTGCTTAAATAGCCCTTTGACCCCCAAAAACATTACATGATGCACCAAATTGCACGACGAATCCCTCTGCCCTGCCCTAATGGTGTCTCTTCTCTGGAAAAGAAGGGCAAAACATTCAACTGAAACTTCACATCAAGCTCAACAGATTTAACAATTTCATCGACAGGCAATGACTTCCCTCACTAATCTTCAAGTTTCTGTCTCAACAGATGAATCCACGGTTTACCACCCCCAAGATTGTGAACGGGAATTTAGTCGACATTAAATGTCATCTTCATTTCCCTTTATTCAGTCTTCGTTTGTGCAGCTGCCCAATGAGCCACAGCTCCCTGCACAGAAAGATTTCTTTAAGTTTCTCGAACTCTAATTCCTCTCGGCAACATTAGAAACCAACCAGCAAAAAGGCTGGTCATTTGACATATCTCCCTTAGCACTTCTTGTCAATCTTAAAACCTAAAAGATTCCTCTAGTATAGCTTGAGGTGAATGGAAGGGCTTCTATTTCTGATAATCACCTAGGCATAACCATTTCTAGAAGATGTAGGCCGCAATGTTGATGAGTCTTATCATTTGTCCTACTCACCAGTAATACTGAAATATTAGCCTTTGACTGTGAGATGATTTATGATACCTTGGAGAAGCTAGGTAGCTCCTCTCTCTTGTCACAGTTGGAAGTTTTGCTGCGCCAACTATTGATGCCGCTACCAAAGTGAAATTCGTCTTTCTTCATTTTGTAACTTCTCCCTAACATTTGCAAATCCCAGTAAGAAGCACACCTTTCCTGGAAAATGAACTGAACATAAGCATATCAATACAGAGTGTCCGCTTCTTCACAGTTGCATCAATGAATTTGTCCTTTTTCTGGTCTAAACATCGATGAGTTAATTATGCTGTAAAGTTCCAGGATAAGAACCATAGTTATATGGCCTTCCAACACACATTCCATCTAATTGTTTGCCGTGTAATGAAGTTATCTCCAATGCTAAGCAAGGTTATCAACTTCAAAATATGTGAAGCAGCAAATTGACAATGATTTCTAATGATTTGTTACATATCAAATACAAAAGATGCAATCGACATGCATACCTCCAGCTGGGAAACATAAAAGCAAGGAGAAACCATCCAAAGAAAATATAGCTAAAAAAGAAAAAATCAAAACCAGGGAAACAGGACGAATATTTGTACATATTTAAGAACCTATGGTTGTACAGAGCTATCATAATTTCGATGCCTTCATCGGGATCGGATTTTCACTCATCAACTCATGAAAAGGTAATTGAAAAGTGGATCTGAAACTTCTCTATTCATATCCGTGAAAGAAGGGGAAAACATTGGCTGTGAGATGAAATAAGTTACCTCAGTTTGTTTAAAGTTCGAGCACAAGGACACAATTTGGGGTTGTTGATAAAGAAGCTTTCAGGAGAATATGCAGTTATTCCTCGACTTCTCCCTCAGATTCATATTCATGTTCGTCCGCTTCTCCCTCCGGTTCAGACTAAAATTCCTCTCTCTTCTCCCTCAGATTCAGATTGAGGTTGGTCAGACTTCTCCCACAAATTCGATCGACTTCTCTGAGCAAAGCGAAGAAATTGCCTTAACATTTAATTTCATGCAATGATTTACTTCAACCTTTCGCAGTCCCTTCAAGCTCGACAGATCAGGCAACTTCTGTAAAGATTCACATGAAAGAATCCGCAATGTTTTCAAAGATTGTGGTAATTCGCCTTGAATCTCGACGAGATTACCACATTCACTTATGACAACATCTTGCAGCCCCATGGAGCTTGACAGGTAAGGCAACTTCTGTAAAGATTTACAGGAAGAAATCCACAATGTTTCCAATGATTGTGGTAATTCGCCTTGAATCTCGACGAGATTACCACATTCACTTATGACAACATCTTGCAGCCCCATGGAGCTTGACAGGTAAGGCAACTTCTGTAAAGATTTACAGGAAGAAATCTGCAATGTTTTCAAAGATTGTGGTAATTCGCCTTGAATCTCGACGAGATTACCACATTCACTTATGACAACATCTTGCAGCCCCATCGAGCTCGACAAATAGGGCAACTTTTGTAAAGATTCACAGGAATAAACGAACAACATTTCCAAGAATTGTGGTAGTTCGCCTTGAATCTCAACCAGATTACCACATTCCTGTATGGTAACCTCTCGCAGTCTCATCGAGCTCGACAAATAGGGTGACTTATGTAAGGATTTACAGGAACGAATCTCCAAGTATTCCACAGATTGTGGTAGTTCGCCTTGGATCTCAATCAGTTTATCACAACCTCTTACTTGAAGACTGTTTAATTTGTTTAAATTGCTTAGAACAGGTAGTATCTTTACGTGTCCAAGGCTACAAAGCCGCAAATCTTGTAGGTTCTCCAAACAACCAAGGCCTTGAATCTCCATCATTGCAGCGGACCAAATCGAGAGGTATGATAGATTCTTCAAGTTCGAAAGATCCTCCATCGAGCAAAGTGAGTAGCACTCGTACAAATTCAAGGAGGATAATCTTGAGGGAAGCCTCGGGAGACGACGCAAATTAGGGCACTTGAGGTCAAGCTTCTTGAGCTGAGGAGGGAGGGTAAGATCTGTTGGTGAGGTGGTCACAAAATCACACTCGAGGTTCAGAGACTCCAGTTTGGTTAAGTTCTCGATCCACCGTGGCATCGGATATTCCCCAGGCGCATCAGATTTCCAATCATAACCAAATGGTGGGTCAAAGCTCAGATCCAATTCCTTCAAATTAGCGAGGTTTGAAAGATCCGGTAACCTGTCCATGTCCAAACACTCCAAATCTAGAGTGACAAGGCTTTCAGGAAGCCTCGGAAGTGCGTATATACGCGCAACCTTCAATCTCAAGATCCTCAGGCATTGATTCTTGCAGATGCAATTGCCAATTTTCACATGGCATTCATAATGAAATAAGCCTTCTATTTCTTCGAGCTTCCCAATCGTCCAAAGGGTCTCGGGTGTTTCGCTTATTCTGTTGCCCCACATCTTCACTACTTTCAAATTCTTCAGATTTCCGATGGAATGAGGTAGTTCTTTGAACGACGTGTGGGACATATGCAACTCAATCAGTGATTCCAAATTTCCAATTGAATCCGGAAGCCTCGTCAACGATTTGCAGTAATTTAGACACAGGTACTCAAGGCTTGCAAGGTCTCTACCCAGCTCGTCTGGCAAACTCCGAAGATTCTCACAATAGCTTATATCTAAGGAAACTAAGCTTTTCAAATGACAAATCGACGTATCAATTTCGATTAATGACCTACAGTACCTTAAGATCAAACGTTCTAAATTTGAAGGAGGAGAGAAGATGGGGGTTCTCTCCAAGTATAGGCAACGGGCTAAATCCAGAACTTTCAAATTCCTCATCACCTGTAAAAGAAAAATCATGCAAAGATTACTTTTGAATCTAATAAGACCGAATAGTTAGTGTTGTCTAGCATATAACATACCTTTAGGTGGCTCCATCCCTTCCAATTATGTGTAATCGTACTATCAGATAGGTCAAGAATGACCACATCCTTCATGGAGAAAGTTGTAATCTTAAATGTTGGGGGAATATCATGCCAAGCAAGCCATCGTAATTGTGGAAGGAGATTTGAATTCTCCTGGAAATCATTAGTTGGAAGAACATTTGATGGCGATTCGTTCCAGAGAAGTCTCTCTTCTGCACAAAAATGTTCCTTCGAATCACCAAGTTCAAGGAACCTTAGATTTGATAGTGTATTGAAGTCTTCGTAGGTAACACTGTATTGCCACTCATGGTCAAGCTTGAGACGAAGAGCTTCCACATTTTTTTTCCCTGCCCAAAGGAAATATT
The DNA here is from genome assembly GCA_021437795.1 of Rhodamnia rubescens. Classification (NCBI taxonomy): domain Eukaryota; kingdom Viridiplantae; phylum Streptophyta; class Magnoliopsida; order Myrtales; family Myrtaceae; genus Rhodamnia; species Rhodamnia rubescens. The sequence goes on from JAILYA010000023.1 coordinate 1,767,343, forward strand.
TAAAAGACAAAAAAGTTGAAGGGAAACACATTTATTCAAGTCCACTATATTAATCGATTGAGTTCAGTGCTGTTATTCCTATAGTTTTAAAAGAGCAAAAAAAAAAAAAAGAGATTGAGGAAGTCATAATGGTGCTAGACAATATAAGGAACTGCCTTTTTTATTCGAAAAAAATTATCCATAAACTTTTTTGTGGGGGAGGGGGATGATTTTACCTTGTGTCTCGTGAGCAAATCCAATCCTTCCTTGGGATCCCACACTCTACTTTGCTTCTCCATCCGAGCGTCACTTTTTTGACGAACCATTTCTCTTCCGAGGTCTCGAGTTGGTCGTGCATCCACACTTCATTATGCTTATTAATCTTTATCAAAGACATGTTTTGCAAAACTGTCATGGTTACTTCTGGAAAAAAATAAGATCCATCCCAGAAATGAACCAGAATGTCTTTGTCATATCCAATGAAAACACAAGCTATATCGAGGAATATAAGCTTTTGACGAAAATCTAATGCATCATAGCTTATTTTCAGTTTCCTCTGAACTTTATCATGAGGAACACTTTCTAGCATCTTCAATGTGGCATCCCACATTTCCTTTTTAGTACGACATAAAAGTGAACCGATGACCTCAAGGGCAAGCGGAAGGCCTCCAGCAATGCCTAACGCCCTTTTGGATTGGTCGATATAATCGTCTAAAGGAGAATCTCTTCTGAAGGCATGTTTGCTAAAAAGTTGAAGAGAACGAACATGATCCATAACGCTAAGCTCATAACTGTGGTCCACTTCGGGAACATCAAGAATATCTTTGTTTCTTGTAGTAATAATAATTTTGCTCCCTCTACCAAACCAATCACGCTTACCTACAAGTGCATCAGTATGATTCTCTTCTTCCACATCATCGAGAAGAAGGAGGACTCTTTTATCTAGGCAATCTTGTCTTTGATGATCTTAATCCCATCACCAGAGTTTCTTCTGTGCGTTCGATTTTGAGAATATCACGGATGAGCTGATTCTCGTAAGAATTGAATGCCTTTACTTTTTGACGTTTCTCGAATATCTTCAAGAAAGCAACAATCCTTAAAGTCGTGTGAAAGCCTATTGTAGATCAATTTGGCAATAGTCGTCTTCCCGATGCCACCCATCCCATGGATTCCTACAATCCGTGTTTCCCCTTGTCCGAGCACCTATCATTTCCATGATAGCATCCACATGGTTGTCAACACCGACCAAGTAATCGATACCTCCAGATAAGCCTTTTTCAATTCTTTGAAAACCTCCTCGGCGATTTTTTTGGCAAACGCTCCTTCTCGCCTGGTGTTTGTATGAGGTCAAAAGGCAACGAGTTAGAAAATTGTGTTCAACCATCCTATATTCTGACAAGACCAAATTGAAAATTACAGACCTATCCGACATGTGCTCTTCGAGGATTTATTTTTTATTGTGCATGAATTAGCTTTTGTACTATGGGTTAATGAGTGACCTGAGCTAAAAATATGTTGTTTGAAATGAAAAAGGGACAAATTCGGGATAGTGCGATTATTTAGCATGATTTATGTAGCATAACTTTAACCGAATAAAATTCAATTTCAACCGGTCTAACACATATGTAGAAAAGAAAGCAATTGAAATGCATATAATTGTAAGGATATAAGGCACACGAGATGGAACGCTAAGAGCAGTCACCTGTTAGGTATGTTGTGCAAGTCCCATCCGTTTATTGCCCCAACTGCACTGAGAGCAGCCTTCCATTGACTTATGGTCTCTTCGTCATATCGCCCCTTCTTTTCATGTGAACGAAATGCTTTTCCATAATCCTCAGTTTGGTGTCGAACCTCTGAAGGGGCCACGTCATAAAAAATGGGCATGATCTTTTGTCTTCCAGTTTTCTGGCACTCGACCATCTGGGCTACCTCCTTGAGACACCATACGCTAGAGGCATAACCCCTCGAAAAGATAGGTATTGAGATCTTTGATTGATCAATTGCTTGGAGAAGTTTTGGGGAAAACTCTTCCCCAACACGGAGCTCTTCGTCATCCTTAAATGTGCGGATTCCTGCACTATCAAAACTAGTATAAAGAAAGTCGGTAAAACCTGATCGAGTATCTGGTCCTCTGAAACTCAAGAATACGTCATAATCGTGTCCCGAAGATGTCTCGGTCTCGCTGACTGGTGGCAAAGTGGAAGCAGGAGCAGCGCTCTCCACGGTTCCATTCTTTGTAGCTGAATCACTATCTGCTCTGTCCTCCACAGCGATCTGACCTGCTCTTTTCTTCCTCAGGAATACTGTGAACAGGATGGCAAGAACCGTCGCCATACAGGGCAACCACAAGTACTCAAACATCTTTGAGTTGGAAACACAGGCGAATGGTGGAATAGCAGAGATGAGAGGCAGCACTTGAGATCAGATCTCACGGAGCAATGAAGGGGAGAGCGTTGTGATTGCTCGAATTGGTCGAACAGGAAGGATTCTTTGCAGCCTGTCCAAGTTAACAAATGCAGGGTTTTCAACACCAGAGTGGGGCCCTTCCCAACCCCAACTCTTCTCTTTTCTCTGCGCCACCGTAACGCAACTGACATAAGGTATACGTGAGCCTGGACACACGATATCGCCGCTCTCGACCACTGACCACCGACATGAGATAGCATGCCACAGTCCCTAATCAGTGATCACATCCTTTCCTCTGCTCCTCCTTCCCCTATCAGTCGCATTTGTCTTTTGCTACAGCCTAAAATTACCCAAACGCCCTCATGAGAGGAATCGTTCTCTTTTTCTCTTTCGATATTGAGTTTAACAATGAACAGGGCTGAAGGCCCCTCTCCGTCGCTTAAAAAAAAATCGAGCGAATTAGCTGAGTTGTGCCACGGCACTGCCACCGCGGCCATAAAACCACAGTTCTGTGGCCGTGCGAGGCCAGCGGGCTATGTGAATCAGGCGTGGAGCCCCGAACCTGGACCACCCAGCTGCGAGGCTGATGGGCGCGCCCAAGGAGCTGGAGCTCGAAGTCCACCATGCGAGCGCGAAGGACATGATGCTTCGGGCCGTGGTGGTTCGGACTTCGACTGGGCCGGCGACTGAGGAGAGCTTGAGAGATGCGATTCTCGCAAAATTGCGCGAGGCATCAATCACGATTTAAGGTGGTCGTTGTCTGGCTTGTGGTTTTTGTCGTGTTATTGTCATTACTGATAGAACTTCTGTTGTTAAGTCTTCAATTGTTGTGTTGTTTGTCCGACGATTTGTTTCGTTCCCCCGTTTGAGTGCCATAGGATACACATTGCCGCGATAGAATCCGAGCGACGGTCCGATCTAGTTATTTGCTTTTGCAAATTAGTACCAACATAAATGTTAAAGACACTTCAACATGATAATGATTTTTCTATTTTGTGATTAAACATAAAGAAGCCAATGCTTTTGATGTGGATCTCCTTTCTATAAGCGAAAAAATGGAGTTTTGCCCTATCAATTTTGGTCAGTAAACAAGATTTTGTTCGATTCCAAGTATGTTGGACTATATTTGTGTGCCGTGCATTTTGGTCAAATTAAATTACACGTAAAACCTCTTGAAAGATCTTCCACCTTATCCCTTGTTACGAAGTTTATCAACTTTCTTATTTCATGCTTTTCTTTTTTCGTGTTTTGTTCCTCGCGGAAAGAAAATAAGTAGCGTTTCCCTGCATATCTAGTGTGGGATCAATTATCCATAACTGGTACGATGATCCAAGACACGCTTTGAAAATCCCATGTGGCAACTTATTTGGACTACGACGAGTTTAAAAATTTGACATTGATTTGACGTTACTTGAAAAAAATCCATAAAATTACGCCAACGCGACACCTATTGTTTTCCAATTTTTGGGTTCGTATAAATGACCAAGAAGTATCGTCCGTCACGATATTCACTAATCGGGAATACATTGTTAGCAAGTTGGTCAGTAAGAGACTGTGTGAGGCACAAGTCGACAACATAGGAGAGCCAAAGCTTCGTTGACTCGCTCCAGATAGCAGTAATCATTTGAAGATTGTGTTGAGTCCATCTTTTCCGTTGCTATCCCTAAATTGAGAAAAAAATATATATTATACTTTTTTTTCCGATCCAGCTCGTTTTCGATAGAGAAAATAAATGAAATGAACCTGATAATATCGTAGTTTGTATCTTATCGTATCGTGGTGGATGACGCGGTAAAGAGCAATTTCTCTTTCGGCGACCAGGATTGGGCGTGGGTGATCGGTTGAACCGTTGAGCGGCTCTAGAATAACGGAAGAGCGATGGGGACGTGATGGTCTCAAAGGCGAATCCGACGGCCGGGATTTGGGTCCAATAGGGCTAGAATTGACGCGCTACGGGGCGCTTGTGGGGGTGGTGTACAGGTCGTCAGATGATGAAATCGGAGCGGAGGTGTTGGTGCGAGTGCGGCCCTTGGGTGAGTTGAAAAGCCTTCTGTTCTGAGGGACAGTCCTCGGCCCAATCACGACCTGACAGGTGGCAAGCGCTCATGTGGAGCGGAGCCGGGCACGCCACGCCCTCCCTTCCTTTTTATGGTTTATGGCATTTGGATTTGGAGATGCGGAGCTTTCGGGTACCGCGAAAGCTGGATCGGAAAAAAACGTCGACGTTTTCCCTTCGGACATTTGCTACCGGAACATATTGGATATATCCGCTAATCCATGGGAGGGGGAGGGGAGAAGCAGCACCCAATCAAGTCCTGTGTTTTTCCCTTTGTTAAAATATGTGTAAGGTTATCCTTACAAGAGGAGGTAATATATATAGGGTTCCCATTTGACGCTCCATAGCTAATTGGTTCGCTAGCCAAGATCTGGCGAGGTCCAACCTAGCCCAGCCATGGCATGGCGAGGCTCGACCTCGCCATTGTCGGGCGAGGCACGGGAAGAAGACCATTGCAGTTGAAGAAGAAGGTAAGATTGACGTCGGCGGAGTTGTAATCAAGCGAGAAGGAGTCAATCACGATTTTGGCAAGCCTTGGGGCATCTTTGGTTGGCAAGCTCGATGTCGACGAGAGTCCGAGTTTCCGTCGACGTCGTTGACGGTACATGGAACTCACGAAGAAGACGAAGAGGAGGAGAGAGAGAAGGAGAGAAAGTGCGTAGACCTGGATGGGCTGAGAAGGCAAAATAAAAGAAAAAGAAAATAAAGAAAATAAAAGTCATCATCATCATCAACAACACATTTATCCCAAACCAGTTGAGGTCGGCGGTCGATAAATCCAAAAATAAATAAAATAAAAGCAAGATCAATTGAAGGAAAGAAATAGTTATCTAAAAATAAATATATAAAAATAAAAATATATAAAAAAAAAAAAGACTGGAAAGGATAGTATGAAATATAGAAATTCTGCCCTTCCATAATTTTAATTGATTCCCTCCACTGCTTCTACGGCAACCTGTACGCCAATTTATTTTTCACTCCATTAAATCTTATTTTACTACTTTCTTCAATGTAAGTTTCGGCCGACCTCTTTCTTTTTTTTTCATGTCATGCTCTCGAGTAGAATGTTTATTGTTCTTCTTGGAGCATCTAAGGGTTTTCGAAGAATATGCTCAAACCATCTCAATCTATATTCTCTCATCTTATCTCGCCACCAACTTATTCCAACTTTTCTTTGAATATCTTCATTTCTTATTTTATCCATCTTTGTATGATCACATATCCACCTTAACATTCTCATTTCCGTTACTCTCATTTTATGCTTATGATGCCTATATACTGGCCAACATTCACTCTATATAGCATTACGAGTCTTACTACTGTTCTATAAAATTTTCCTTTTAATCTAAGAGGGATTTTGCTATCACATAAGAATCCCGAAAGACTACGCCATTTCATCCAACTTGCTCTCGATTCTATGGCTTACATCCTCATCAATCTCTCCCCCTTTTGCAATATTGATCCTAGATATCTAAAAGCATCTTTATTGGGTATCTCTTGTCCGAACATACTCACGGATTTGTGATTTCCTCCTCGTCTTTGTGTCGAACTCACACTTCATGTATTCTCGTCTTACTTCGACTTAACGTAAATCCTTTGGACTTCAACGTGCTTCTTCATAGTTCTAATTTAGCACCGACCTGGCCTTGGTCTCATCAATAAGCACAATATCATCAGCAAATAGTATATACCACGGCACCTCATCTTGGATATCTTTTGTTAGCTCATCCATAGCTAGGGTAAAAAGATAAGGACTCAAAGCGAGTCTTGGTGTAAGTCTACTGTGATTGAAAAATAACTTGATGTGCTATTATAAGCCTTCACACATGTAGTAACACCATCATATATATCCTCGATTGCTTCTACATACTTTGAAGGTACTTTTTTCCTTCTCAAGAACCCACCATAAAATCTTTCTTGGAATCATATCATATTCCTTCTCGAAATCAATAAAAACCTTATGTAGGTTCTTCTTCTTTTCTCGATATCTTCCCTTCAATCGTCGTACAAAGGAGATAGCCTCCATGGTAGATCTTCTTAGCATAAATCCAAATTGATTTATAGAGATTTTGGTCTCTACTTTCAAACGATGCTCAAAGACTCTCTCCCACAACTTTATTGTATTGCTCATAAGCTTAATGTCACCGATCGGCTAGCATCCACGTTAGCGTCGGTCTGCAAAAAATTCACCGGATGGACTGAATAGATATAATTGTAAAAAGTTTAGGACTGAATCGACATAATTGTAATAGGTTTAAGACTTTTTTGATAATTTTCCCCATTTCTTATGCTGTGATGCAGAAGTTGGTCTCCGAGAGCAGCAACGCTTTGATGGAGGGTGGTCTCTTCTCATATCTCAAGAACGAAAATTGCTCCTTTCTATGGTTGGTTTTGCAGATTTGGCCCTTCACTCTCCTTTTTTAGTTCACATTTAAAATACCGATACACACCCTTTTACTTGATGGGCAATATTAAAATGAGAATTCTGCAATTTGGTGGCCGTTTGAATTCTTGCCCAAGGTTTTCATATTACCAGAAAATCAATGTACATTAATAGGTAGTTCAGCTGTGCTTGCTAGCTAGTGGACGGACCAAGGATAGCAAAATACCCTTCCAATTACCAGGACCATATTGATTTTTCTCCGCGGCGAACATGAATGTGTTTACATTTGACATAGCACAGCACAGAGTTTTCTTTTCAAAAGAGCAAGTTCAACTCTTCTCAAATCTCTGAGAACATAAAAAATATCTAGGAGTTCTATATCTCTAACGGGAGAAAGGTCAATGTATTCACATTTGTCATAGGATGGTGTAGAGCTATCGATTTGAAAAGAAAAGTTCGAATCTTGTCAAATCTCGAAGGCATAAAGAATTCCTTCCCAATGTCAGTTCTGGAGATATGGAACTTCACTCTCGAGATTGGATAATAAAAATTAACCATAACTATTCATTTGATCGGATAGTTGCAGTTTGATATCTTGCCTTGCCCGTTTCCAAATCCTGTTTGCCAAAAACCGTGTCTTCTTCCATAAATTGTAAATTGTAAAACAGAGCTTTCTGCTTGTTAATGCGGTCGATGGTGACTCACTTTTTGGGCGCATGTAATACGGAGTCCATACGTATTTTCATTTACAGGGTTTTACCATATTAACAAAACCTATCCTTTTTACGAAACTTTTGTTCCATACATACATATATACACCACGAGAGCCACGAGGGGACTATGCTAGTATGCTAGACATGGCGATACTGTTCCGATATGATACAGCAACGTAATTATACTATGAGAAAGTCAACAATGTACAGTACACCCTCTCCATTGTTTTCGGATGTACAGCTAAGCAGCGGCATGATTTTGTGTGTTTCAGCATCCAATGCATATTACAAAATTCATTAGCAACTTTACGGATGCTTCCGCTATAACTTTTCTTTTCACATGGCAACATACGATTCTTTTCAGCCACGTTCTCGAGAAAAAAGGAAAACTTATTTATTATACAGCCTATCCTGTAATTGTTAATCACTTCCAATTTCCTTTCAAGGATGTAAGAGATGAAACGGTTTTGCAAGCGCTCGCCGCCCTTGATTTTGGCAATTTCTCGGATATTGGAAAAGAAATCAACAATGCCCAATTGCGTGAAAGCTGATTAAAGATAACTTTGGCAATAGCCGTCCTTCCAATGCCACACATTCCACTCATGGATAGCTCTATATTCGTTTACATGTTTGCAATAATACAAGACGCAACTAAGAAGTTACAAGGAAAGTATTGGCTAAATATGCAGAGAGTCGTTGAACAGTTTGCTAGAATTGGTCAATAAGAACGTGGCAACATCACTCCAGCCTGTCAAAGTTGATTAATGCACATGGACATGATGCTATTAACTTTGTTTGGAGGAGCTTCTACTTCACCAGAAAATCATCTAGGAACGTCTCAGTTTACAGTTACCACACAAATGTTTTGACTGCAGAGTCTTTCCATTGCCTTGACAGGAATTGTGAATGTGTGTTAATTTATTGACAATCACCTAGATGGGTGCATTTCTTTGGAGAAACAGGAATTTAGTAAAGACTAGAATAACTCGTAATCCCTATCACAATGGTCCTGAGACCCAATCAGGATCTTATCATTCCCAAACGCATCATCCTCTACCACTTCTATTTAGCCTCACCAACATTTCCCATATTCATACCTCTTCAGGATCAGAATTGTTGTTTGCTCCTGTTGCTCCCGTAACTGTAGAAGCGTCTTTTTCCTTATCGTGCACTTTTTCATCCTTCACGGCAACAGTCCATGCCTGCATATTCACAAATTTAGATTAAGGAGAGCTTTTTTAATCTAGCTCGACGTATCCTTCTATCCGAAGCGACTAATGGTTCTATACCCTGAAGGCACAACTACTTAGGTTCAAACTCAGCATATCTTTCTATACAGACCATAATAATCAAGAGATTATTCACCCAAAAAACTGACAAATACGCCTAATCCCTCTGTGCCTGCCCCTCCCTTCTGCCATAACCGTGCCGCTTGTCAGTCGACCATCTTCCGTAATTACTCCCTTCCGCCGTGCTAAAGGTGGCCCCGCTATGCCACACAACGAGGAACTTAAAATAGTTTTAAATAATAGTGTTATTTATTAGAGGAGATATGTGATTTGATTTGAAAAGCAATGTCGTATCAAATAAGAATTATTTATAAGTTTTACAATTTCTCAATCTCAATTGAATAGCAATGGTGATTTGTAATTAGTCGTGTATGCAATGGCGAGAACAGACGGGCTCTGCTCTACTATTGAGTACTTCGATCAGTTGATGCTCGGATCCTCCGACTTGATTCGGATGGGAGTTTTCATAGCAATAAGGTGAAAATAGACAGGCTCTGGGATTGAGCGAGTCAGTCTTGAGCTCGGACTATGAGATATGTGTTGTGGTTTTGGGGGATTAGGCATTTCATTCCCCTCACTTGATTTGTCGAAATAGCTTGCAAGAGATGTAGGAAACTTGCTTCTTTTCCCATAATTGAAAGAGCTTGTGACACGCATTTTCGATCAGAAAGTTTCTCAACTGGGAAATGCAGAACTAAGAGTGAAGTCCAAGTCCCATAGAGTTGTTTACAATCACTCTCTTGCCATGATAGTGATGGAGTGTGCATCTACGATAAGAGTTCTTTACAAAGATTTTCGCACTTACCTAGAGCTTTTGTTATTACCCTTCAGGTTTCACCATTGGAAAACAATAAATCGTAATTAGATGCAGAGCTTTCTATTTTGCAGGTTTACATGTCAGGTTTGACAGAACTTTTTAGTTGGACATGTCCTAGATGTGATGGAAAGACCAAGGTACTTTCACATGTTTTCATAGATTCTCAGTACTAAATGGCCAATTCTTGAGGTGAGATTGTGGGCATATGCCGCCTCCTCTTCGTAGCTTCTGCACTGGTTATTAATGCCTTATGATCTGAAAGCAGGGGTTCCAAGTCACTGAACTGATATTTGACGGTCAGCGCTGCTTATAGCTACATAATTGAGTTGCAATGGCTACCAATTTGCGATGCTTGTGATGCCTCTACGTTGAATTGCTTCTGATGGTTTGTCTCAATATCTAAAGCATGCACATTATTTTTAGTCAAATGTGGGGGGTGGCCAAGGATCTCAATGCTGCGGTTGTAGCTTTCAGAGGTACTCAAGAACATACGTATGCATGTTAATCTTAGCAATTCTTCTCCTTACAATTGACATGCGAAGGATTTGATGCAAAATATAAAGCTAAGAAGGGCAGCCCCTGGTGGCACATGGGTCTGCTGTCCATAAGAAGGGAAAAGGGTGAATCATTTGCACCATGACGCGAAAATAACTTTCTTGAGATTTTTGACAGATTTCATGAGGAGAGCACATACTTCACTAATTTTGTGCTGTGAAAAATTATATCACCTCTCTTTTGTGATTTGAGCTTGTTAGTTAGTGATTACTTCTATTTATGTCTACAGCATTCAGAATTGACAATTTGAAGATCCTCAAAGACGAATATCTGCAAATGTCATTTATATTTCCAGTTGCAAGCTTTCCCCGTTTGCTGCATCTATTTCATCAAGCTTTTTACAGCAACCATAAGGCACTACCAATGAAACAATTACTCGTCCTCACTACTTCCAAACTTTTTATGTTTCCCATTGAGTCAGGTAGCTCTTTAATGCACGTGTAGGAGATATCAAACTCAAGAAGCACGAGCGCATTCAATTGCTTCTTCTGAATGGTAGGGATGTCGCGGGCAAGGGATCGGGCGTGACAAGACTCCTCCAGTATAGCTTGGGGTGAATGGAAGGGCTTCGATACAGATAATCACCTAGGCATAACCATTTCTAGAAGATATAGGCGACAATGAAGATCACACAAGAGTCCACTTACATGATTTATGACCCCATTGAGACTTATCATATGTCCTTCACACCATTGATACCTCGGATAAGCTAAGTAGCTCCTCTCTCCTGTCACGGATGGAAGTTTTGCCGTCGAATTATTGATGCCACTACCCAAGTGAAGTTCGTCTTTCTTCATTTTATAACTTCTCCCTAACATTTGCGAGATCCCAAGTAAGAAGCACACCTTTCCCGGAAAATAAACCGAACATAAGCATATCCACACAGAGTGTCTGTCTTCTTCACGGTTGCAAAGATCGAGTTGATTATGCTATAAAGTTCCAGGATGAGAACCATAGTTATATGACCTTCCAACTCACATTCCATCTAATTTTTTACAGCATAAGAAAGTTATCTCCAATGCGAAGCAAGGTTATCAATTTCGAAATATGTGAAGCAGAAAATCAACAAGAATCTCTAATGTCACATATCAAATAAAGACAATGCGACATGCATATGTCACGGGCCGACGGATCTCGGTCGCGGAATTTAACCCGTGCGGCGCTTAGCAAGCCACGCTAAGCCGCCTTCCCTCGTTCGTTGTTCCACGGAACCCTTAGGCGAATATCTTTCCCGTATAGGATCATACCACACCCGCTTAGCTCGGGTATCGCTTTGATTAGACTACCTTTAGCATCACAACCTGGTTTCGGCCTGCCATGGCCTTCATCGGGAGAGCGGCATTAGCTCCCGACCGGTTTGTACCCGGGAGGCCAAACCCGCCTCCGCAGCTCTTAGGGATGTATTCTATCTAATCCTAGAACTTAGTACAAACCCGTCCTAACACCACTCCCAATGACCCGGTTGTCATTTCCCTCTACAACGCTCACTACCCATGTCGATACCCCAAGCTCCACCTCAAGGGACCCGAGTACGGAGAGAACTCGACCACCTGCGGCCCTAAACTCCCGGACCGTGTCACATACCTGGGAAACATAAAAGCAAAGAGAAACCATCCAAAGAAATTATAACTAAAAAAGCCAACCCAAACCTAGGAAAAGAGAACGAATACTTGTGCATAATTAAGAACCATTTGGTTGCATGGAGGTATCATAATTTCAATACCTTCATCAGATTTTCAGTCATCAACACGTGAGAAGGTAATTAAAAAGTGCATGTGAATCATCTCTGTTCATATTCATGAAAGGATTGATTGCAGAAAAGGAAAACATTGGCGGTCAGACGAAATAAGTTACCTCAATTTGTTTAAAGTTTGAACACAAGGAAACAATTTGTGGCCGTGGATCCAGAAGCTGTCAAGTGCAACTTTCACTTATTCCTTGTCTTCTCCCTCGATTCAGATTAGTCGTCTTCTCCGTTCCATTCGTTGGCTTCTCCCTCCCATTCGTCTTCTTCTACCTCATATTCGTCTTCTCCCTCAGATCCAGATTCCCATTCATCGTCTTCTCACTCAGGTTCCGATCCAGATTCATATTTAAATTCGACTAACTTCTGCGAGCAAAGCGAAGAAATTGCCTTCACATCTAATTTCCCGCAACCATTCATTTTGACCTTGTGCAGTTCCTGCAAGCTCGACAGATCAGGGAATTTTTGTAAAGATTCACAGTATCTAATATCCAATATTGCCAGAGATTGTGGTAGTTTGCCTTGGATCTCAACCAGATTATCACAAGCCGCTACTTCAAGACTCCTTAGCATGTTGAGATTACTTAGATCAGGTAATATCCCCACCTGTTGAAGGTTCCAAAGCTCCAACTGTTCTAGGTTCTCCAAACGATCAAGGCCTCGAATATCTGAAACTGCAGAGAACCAAATCTGAAGATATGATAGTTTCTTCAAGTTCGACAGATCCATGGAACAAAATGACTTGCAATAGTGACACGTTAATGATAATAAACTTGAGGGAAGCCTCGGGAGGCAACGCAGATTATGGCAGCGGATGGAAAGGCGTTTGAGTCGAGGAAGGAGACTACTAATATCTGTTGGTAAGGTGGTGACATAAACAGAGGTCAGGTTCAGAGTCTCCAGTTTGCTTAAATTCCCAATCCACCGTGGCATCGGATCATCTACCACAGGCCCATCAGATTCCCCATCAAACGACAGAGCCAAGCTCTTTAAATTAGTCAGGTTCGAAAGATCTGGAAACGTCTTCATGTTTAATTCACCCAAATCTAGAATGACAAGACTTTCAGGAAGCATCGGTACCGCATCCATTTTGGCACCGTGCAAATTCAATATCCTCAGGGATTGATTTTTGTAGATGCAACTGCCAATTTTCACATGGAAACCCGAGCGAATCCATACATCCCAGACTTCAATTTCTTCGAGCATCTCAATCGTCCAAAAGGAATCGGGTATTTTGCTTGTGGGATAGCTGGTCATCTTCACCACTTTCAAATTTTTCAAGTTTCCGCTGTGTGTCATCGTGGGTTCGAATCAGCAAATGCGGGGTAGGTAGTTCCCTTCCGAACTCACGATGGGTATTGAACCGTGTACCTTGTCCCTTTGATGGAATCAGGTAGTTCTCGGATTCCCGTCTCCTGTATGTCCAACTCAATTAGTGACTTCAAATTCCCAATTGAATCCGGAAGACTCTCTAGTGATTTGCACGATCTCAGAGATAGGTACTCAAGGCTTGCAAGATCTCCCATTGTGGGTGGAAATTCAATTTCTCGACATGAAGATGCAGTGAAAATCCTTAGATTCCTCATTCCTTGAAAACTAGGGATTTTCTCGATTGAAGTCCTATCAATCCGGAGTTCTTCCAAAGCTTCTAGTCCACCAAGCTCTTCCGGAAGCCTATGAAGATTCTCACAATCCCTTACATCCAAGGAAACCAAGCGTTTCAATTCACAAATCGACCCATCAATTTCGACTAATTTGCTACAGCCCCGTAGAATCAGTCGACATAGATTTACATTAGCAGAGAAGTTGGGAGTTCTCTCCAAGCATCGGCAATGGGTCAAATTCAAAATTTTCAAGTTTCTAATCTCCTGTAAAAGAAAAATTATGCAAAGATAACGTATGAATCGAATAAGACCAAATAATAAATGTAGTCCAGCATATAACATACCTCCATGTGGCTCCACCCCTTCCAATCATGCGTAATTTCACCCTCAGATAGATCAAGAATAACCACATCCTCCATGGAAAAATTTGTAATCTTAATTGTTGGGAGAATTTTACGCCAAGAAAGCCATCGTAATTGTGGAAGGAGATCCGAGTTCTCCTTTGAATCATTAAGTGGAATCCTCTCACAAAAATTGTCCCTGGAGCCGTCAACTTCAAGGAACCTTAGATTTGATAGTGTCATAGCATCCTCATAGGTAAAACGGTACCTCTGCTGATAATCAAACTTGAGACGTAGAGCTTCAACTTCTTTTTACCCTGCTCAAAAGAAAAAACTATGACAAAAAGTTGAAGGGAAACACATGTATTCAAGTCCACTATTTTAACCAAAAAAAAAAAAAAGCAACACTATATTAAGCGGTTGAGTTCAGTACGATCATTCTTGTAATCTTTAAAGAGCAAAAATATAGGTTTAGGAAGTCGTAAAGTTGCTAGACCACACAAAAAGCAACTGCCTGTTTTTCCATAAATACTGGGAATTTATTTCGAAGTGGATTTACCTTATATCTCCTCAACAAATCTAATCCTTCCTTAGGATCCCACACCCTGCTTTGCTTCTCTATTTTCGCGTTACTTTCTTGGCGAACCATTTCTCTTCCAAGGTCTTTGAGTTGATCGTGCATCCACACACCATTATGCTCGTAATCTTGATCAAAGACATGTTTTGCAAAACTTCCATGGTGTCTTCCGGAAAAAAATTAGATTCATCCCGGAAATGAATTAGAATGTCTTTGTCATATCCAATGAAAAGACAAGCTATATCCAGGAATACATGCTTTTGCCGAAAATTTAAGGTATCATAGCTTATTTTCAATTGACTTTGAACTTCCGCGTGAGGAACACTTTCCAACTTTTTCAATGTAAGATCCCACCTTTTCTTTTCAGTGTGAGATAAAAGTGAGCCTATGACCTCAAGAGCCGGAGGAAGACCTCCAAGCAATGTGTATCGCCCTGTTGGATTGGTTGATATACTCGTCCAAAGGAGAATCTCTTCGAAGGCATGTTTGCTAAATAGTTGAAGAGCTTGATTGCGATCCATGCTCGTAAGTTCATAGCGATTGTCCACTTCGAGTACATCTAGAACTTCTTTGTTTCTAGTAGTAATAATAAGTTTGCTCCCTTTACCAAACCAATTACGCTCACCTACAAGTGCATTCATATGATTCATTTCGTGCACATCATCGAGAAGCAAGATGACTCTTTTATTAGATAACCTATCTTTGATGATCTTAATACCATCATCTATGTTTCTTATATCTACGCATTTGTTCTTGAGGATGTCGAGATGAGTTGATTCTCGCAAGCACTCAATACCCTTGCGTTCGACATTTCACGGATGTTAGACAGAAAGCAACAACCCTCAAAATTGTCTAAAAGCTGATTGTAGATGATTTTGGCAGTAGTTGTCTTTCCGATGCCACCCATCCCATGGATTCCTATGATCCGTGTTTCACCTGTCCGAGCACCTATCATTTCCATGATTGCATCCACGTGGTTGTCCACACTGACCAAGCATTCTGATACCACCAAATTAGCCTTTTTTAACTCATTGAAAACCTTCTGCGTAAGTTTTCTTACGACTTCACCTTCTCGCCTAATGTTTGTTGGAGGCAAAAGACAATGAGTTAGAAAAAAAAACATGTTGAATTGAACTTTGCTATGACAAGACCAAATTGAATTTGAAATGTGCCCTTCAAGGATTTTTTCCATTGCAGATGAATTAGTGTTACTACTTACAGTTAATGAATGAACTGAACTAGGAAAAATGCTGCTTGGAAAACTTGGGACAAATTTGGTATTGCGCCATTACTTAGCGCGATTTCTACGTTATAACTCCACTACCACAGATTTCAATTTTCAACAAGGCTAACACAAATCTAGAGAAGAAACCATATGAAATGCAACGATTTTCAATGATACAAGGAACGCGAGATGGAATGCTAAAGAGCAGTCACCTGTTCGGCATGCTATGGAGGTCCCATCCGTTTAGAAACGATACTTCTTCGAGAGCAGTCTTCCACTCCCGCAAAGTCTCTTCATCATATCGCTTCTTATTTACATGTGAACGAAAGGCCTCTCCATAACCCCCCAATTTGGTGCCGTACCTCTGAAGGTGCCACATCGTAAAAAATGGGCATGATCTTTTGTCCTCTAGTTTTTCGGCACTCGACCATCTGGACTAGCTCCTTGAGACACCATACGCTAGAGGCATAAGCTTTTGAAAATATAGGTATTGAGATCTTCGACTGATTAATTGCTTGGAGAAGTTCTGAAGCAAATTCTTCCCCAATTCGGAGGTCTTCATCGTCCTTAAATGCGCGGATTCCCGCGTCTATAAGACTAGTGTAAAGAAAGTCAGTAAAACCTGCTCGAGTATCTGGTCCTCTGAAGCTCAAGAATACTTCATAGTCGTGTCCCGAAGATGTTGCCGTTTCGCTCACTGGTGGCGAAGTGGAAGTACGAGCAGCCTCCTCCACGGTTCCATTCCTTGGACCTGAATCACTATCTGCTCTGCCCTCCACAGCGATCTGACCTGCTCTTTTCTTCTTCAGGAATTCTTTGAACAGGATAGCAGAGAGAGCGATGGCAGCAACCGTCACCATACAGGGCAACCACAAGTAGTCAAACATCTTTGAGTTGGAAACACAGGCGAATGGTGGAATAGCAGGCAGGAGAGGCAGCTCTCGAGATCAGACCTAAAGGAGCGATGAATGGGCAAGTGTTGTGATTGCTCGAATTGGTCAGATAAGAACGATTTGATTCATTGCAGCCTGTCAAAGTTGACAAACGCTGGTTTTTGCAACACCAGAGTGGGGCCCTTCCCAACCCAACTCGTCCCTTTTCTCTGCACCATCATGTCGCAGATTGCAAGGGATGACACTGCACAAGGCGCGCTTTGCTTCTTTGCCCGTTCATAATTGTATTGTCACTTTCCGGGTTGGGGTGTCCAGTCGGGGCTGTTTTGGGCAAACCGCCTCCATTTGTTTTTGTTGCGCTGTGCGATTCTGTAAGATTGCAATACAAGTTTGGGATAATATGGCAATTTCCATCCTGACGTGGGCTGGAAATCCATTCTTTTATTTGGAATAATCATGTTTAAGACTTATGTAAATCAATATTTGAGTGCTGGGCAAGATTTAGGAAATTTGGATTTGAAAGAAAATCAGAATGTACTTTACCTTAATGTTTAGTATCTTTCCTTAAATTTTTAATTTGTTAATATAATGATGTCACATGTGAGGATCTTGTACGCCCGTCCCGGCCGCGCTAGCAACTGCTGGTCGTGAGGATAAGCGTCGGGTATCTTATCGGCCTACGAACCGACGGCGCATGGAACGTGCAATCTCCCAACATGCAAGATCGGCGGGAATAGCGTAGTAGAACACCGCAGGTTATTTCACAAAATGCAATTTCATGATACAATCAAAATAGATGAATCTTAACTCTTAGCTGAAAATATAATTAACATTCTTCGGGCGGCTCCTAGGGCCTCAAAACATACTCGATCGGGTAGGTTAAGCATATTACTCCAAAATCTGCTCTAACACCAAGCCCTAACATACGGGCTTCATCTCTGAAATGGTTAAATGACGGGGAAAAAAAATTTGAGTCAACGCCTAGTTGTGCTTCGCGGCGTTATGACAACCATAATATGAGCGGATAATTCACACATGCTCGTGGCTGCGATGCACTCTCAAATCAATCAAACTAATTCATTGACAAGCTCGTGATGCACGGGACACCGGCGTAGTCATTTATGAGAGTGCCCGCGCGGCGTGACGACTCCCGCGGTTCCCACTTCTGTGTCGTTAGGAGACGGCTCACCCATATCCTCCGACGGCTCGAAAGCTATATATCCAGCGGCGCATGCAAAAGGATTAATAGGAGCGTCGGTCCATTGGATTCAATGCGGGGCATGGGTTGTCGTGCATTTGACAAGTCGTGTGATTTCGTGCGATTGGCACAAATCTGTACGAACTTGTGGGAATCATACCTTTCGTCATATGACACTCAACTCATTGCATCAATCAATTTTTTTATCTTTATGTACCGCGAATGCTCCGCAATCGTGCCCAAGACTCGGCCCTCGGCCGTTTTATGCTAAAATGTGCGGTTGAGTTTACAGCGGTCGTATGAATGCCAATTATATCACGACAAACCAATCAATTTGGGGCGATTAACCTCTAATCGGACCCCCACTACAATCAACGGGCAGTCGGTATTCACACTCAATAATTCACGAATTGATTAATCAATTGATTAGTCGATTTTTAATCTCAAGTTCAATTCATTGACTGTCGTTCGTCTCGCTTACCTATTTCGCGCGTTAATCACCGCGATCAATCAATTCAATCATCGTTTATCAATTAGCCCGACCACTTAGCTAATTGACTATTCTTAACTAATTCGGTCATTTAGCTTAAACCATGTTTCTATCTAGTGGTGTAATTAATCTACCTAAACACCTAATTAGCTAATTAAATCTATTTGACGCATTGGACCTATCCGGAGTTAGGGGTTAACTCACAATTTTAATTAGCTCGGGCGTCTACTCGGCGACGGTGCGAACTCGGCCCGGCCGGCGTGATCGGCCTCCGGCCCACTTGATTTTGGGCTTCACTCGGCCAAGATGGCCCGATGGACTTGGCGACACCTCGGGACAGCAGCACAGGACCCGAGGGTGGCGGCTGGTGGTCGCCGGTGGCCGGACAGTGGCGGCCGGCGATGAACAGTGCTCGGCGAGGTAAAACAGGGGAATACAGTGGCGTTTGGGGCTGTTTTGGGCGGTTCGGGTGGTGCAAGGGCTGGGAAACGTTCGCCCGACCAGGGACTTCGGGGTTGCTTAGGTGGCGCTGGTGGCGGCGGCGGACGGCCGGAGGACGCCGAACAGCGGCGGTCAGAACCGGCGCGAAACGGGGCCGGTCCGCGCTATCTCGGGCTTACGGCGGCGGCCGGCTTCCGCGGCTCCGGGGACGACTAGAGGTGGGGGCGATGGCTTGGGGTGGTTGGCGGGCGTGGGTCTGGCGGAACGGCTGACAGCCGCGGCGGGCGACGAAAACAGGGGTGGACTCGGTTCTGTTTGGGGCTGTCGGGCGGCTTCGGGGCGGGCCGGCGGTGGGGCGGTGTCTGGGGTCGAGGGAGACGATGTGGTGGCCGTGTGGTGGAAGTGGCCTCGGGCGGCTGGCGTCGGCGGCCCTTGGCGCGGAACAGGCGTCCGGCTCCTGGGCTTCTGCGGTGTCCGGCGGTCTCGCGGCGGTGCGGGCGGCTGTCGAGGAGGCGGGTGGTGGCTGGATGAAGACGGACGACCGGTGGTGGTTGGAGTGGCCGCAGGCGGTTGGGTCCGAACAGCCCACTGGTTCCAAACAGGGTAGGCGCGCGGGCGGGGCTTCGGGCGGCTGTCCGGCGGTCTGGCTGCGACGAACGGCGGCCGGACGGAAGCTAAGTGGCGGCTGGAGGTGGCTGAAGGCGGTGGGCGAAGTGGTCGCCCAAAATGAAGACCAAGGGAGGAGGGTGAGGTGCACGGTGGGGGAAGGGGTGTCGCACAATCAACAGAGGAGGGAGGAGCACACGGGGAGAGAGGGGGAGGGAGAGAGAGATTGACTTTGACCGGTGGGTGGGGTTTGACCAAGGTAGGGCCCACGGGTCTCTTCAAATTAATTTTGTTCGTTCTTTGCTAATATGCTTTTGTAATTTGATAATTGGTGGCGTTTTCGGTTTGGGAATAAAATTGGATTTTCTGGTTCGGTCAAGTGGTAGGCGGATTGAAATCTAGTCGCGGTCTCGCGATTTGGGTCAATCGAGCGCTTTGAATCGTAAATTTGTTGAGATCGAAATTAAATTCTTTTTTCATGGAAAATTAAATTTTTAGATCTTTAGTACATATTCAATATAATTTGTGAATTATATGAAAATGTTTAATATTGACTAAATTAAACATATGTAAATAGTTCAGAGATTATATTAAATAAATTGGGAATTCGGAGAATACATTATACATCGAATTAAATTGTAGGTATCATTTGTGATCTGATCACTCTCTCGTCTAACCAGCGACGACTGATAGCTCGCACTCCATCCACCATAATCACGCCCCACCCATCCCTTTCCTCTTCTCCGCTCCTCCTTCTCAATTGCATTCTGTCTTTTGCTGCTGCCAAAATACCCAAATGCATTCATGGCGAGGATTTTTTTTTTTAAAATCTTTTTCTTGTCTAGTATTGATTTTGATGGTAAACAGGGCTGAGAGCCCTCCCCGTTATTAAAAAGTTCGAGCAAATGAATTGAGTCGACCCTTGACACGGCAGCCATGCTATAACAGAACCGTGGCCGTGTGAGGCTAGCGACCTTCGTTGGTTGCGACTCCCATGGACAGAGGTTATGAGCTCTACAGAGAAAGAAAAAGAGACGACGGCATAGAAAACAACTTCCGTGGACCTAGGTTATTAATATCCCAACTCGTACTAGTGACCAAAAAGCGCGTTGAGTCAGGGAGTTCTGTCTAAGACAACCGGTAAAAATATGTTGTGGCGGCATGTATGAACAACAACAGGTAAATAGAGCTAATGTGGATCGAAGGTGACTTTAGTACAGTCCAAAATGACTTTACATAACTTGTCAAAGTTTAAGCTTTTTTTTTCTCTCCTTATATATGTCATTTTTTGAGTCCTAGAAGTAAGATAATCCATGAAACGAGCTCATTTGAAACTCGATATGCAAAAGAAACGAGTCTACAATTTTAACTTTAATTAAAGTGGAATGCAATATATTCTTCCTTTGCTTTGTTTTACCCTTTTCCTCCCTCCACCAAACCCCCAACACTCTTCGAGGTGTGCTCTCTCTCTCTCTCTCTTGAATAATGGACAACATGACTCGCTCCCAACCGCTGCCGCCGCCGCCTCGACCACCACAACCCACGAAAACCCCACCACTACCAGCGACAACTCCTCCTGTACCACCACCAGCAACAGCAGCACAAGGAAGTGCAAGGGCAAAGGAGGCCCCGACAACAATAAGTTGCGTTACAGAGGGGTGCAGCAGCGGGGCTGGGAGTGGATCAATTTATTCTCCGATAACTTTAGCTTTGATTATACTCCACTAAACTTTTGTTCTAGTAAACGAAAGTCAAAGTCCCGTCGCACATTCTTTAAAAACCTGACTTCTTCCACTTGAATGAAACTGGCTTCTTCCTCCATTACCTCAAAGCTCGGCGAAAAGAGACAAAATATGTTGGATCCGCTGCCTAACTCATACTCTTCTAAGGAAGCTTTAGGAAGGACTTTTCGGTAGGTCATTGACTTGAGCCTGGACTGGGGTGAATATGCGGAGTCGTGGGGCCGTTTTGGAAATTGGTCATGACTCATAGGATGATTCCTTGCACTTGCGCATCACTCCAGCCTGTAAAGTTGCAATTATTTGGGCCGAATGCTTCGATTTAACCCCTCGTTAGTGTCATAAATTGCTCGTCAGCGTTGCAGTGGACGTAAATCCTGTTGTTAATTGTAAAATAATTTAAAATAGAGTACACAAAAGAACAGTCTTGTGTCGACGTGAATGGAAAAAATGGGACACGGACCCCAAAGTGTCATAACTTTTTTAAAAGATTCACCACAAGTATTATGGCCTGGGTGGATTTACGGCACTTGAGTGAACATTTTAAAACACAAATTGACACTTAAGTGATCGATTGAAAGTTATGGTACTCAAAAGGAAGGTTATCTAGAAGTTATGGCGCTTAAATGGTCGAAAAAAATTACGGTACTCAAATAAGCGTTGTACGCAAATTATGATACTTGTACTATACTTATCTCGAAAAAAATTATTCATGAATATCGTGACGTGACCTATTAGATTAGATACCATTTGGAGTCCAACTCAATTATCATTTCGAAATTCCCCATCGAACCGGGAAGCCTCTCCAATGACTAACGAGGTTATATATATAAATATATATAAAGATATCGACTCCTCTCGATCTCAAGTATGAAAGTTCTTTGTTTTAGATGATGTTTTCGAAGGTTTGGCTCTTCACTCTCTCTGTTAATGCTTGTAGATTATCCATAATTTGCCTTTTAGCTCTCCCAGCAGCCAAAGTCCGAGGTTGTTCAACTTTTTCTACTTTTTCTTTCATCGAATCTAAGTCTTGTTGCTCACCATTACTTTTTGACTGAATAGGAACATCTTGGTGAATTCTCCTTGGATGCTCCACACTAAACTCCACCTCTTTCGCTATATTCTCTTCCCGAAAATTTGTAGACTCAACAACTTTTCTTTGATCAAGCATAGAATTTTCATCAATAGCAACATCCCTATCGATTATAAACTTTGGTGATCGAGAGTCGAACACCACAATCTATATCTCTTAACGCCATTTGCGTAACCAACAAAAATGCTTTTCTTGGCTCTGTTCAAGTTATCATCTTTTACATGGTAATAAGCGGGACATCCAAATACTTTTAAAATAGAATAATAAGAAGGTTTACTAGACTATACCTCATTTGGAGTCTTACATTTAATTACGGTGGAAGGAGAACGATTTACCAAATAACATGCTAAAAATCTTTATCAAGTCCAAGCATTAGAAAGCATACATCTAGCTCTCTCTAAAAGTGTTTGGTTTATGTGCTTGGCCACCTCATTTTATTGAGGTGTATACCTAACTTGTTCGATGTCGAACAATTCTTGAATCTTCACAAGTACTTGTTAAAATCACATCCACAAAACTCAAGACCATTGTCTATTTTGAGACGCTTTATCTTCTTGCCAGTATGATTTTCAATCAGCATCTTCCACTTTTTGAACGTATCAAAAATTTTACTTTTACGCTTCAAGAAATAAACCCAAAATTTCCTAGAAAAGTCATCAATAAATGTCGGAAGATAAACCGCACCACCTTTAAATGTAGCATGTGCAGGTCCCCATAAATTAGAGTGAGTGTAGTCAATGTGCCCTTCGTCGAGTGCACCCCAAGATCTGAAACTAACTCTACGTTGTTTCCCATAAACATGATGCTCACAAAATTCAAGTGAGACTCGTATGCTCCCCACGAGTAAACCATGCTTACTCAAGATAGTCATTCCTCTTTCACTCATGTGGTCTAATTGCATATGCCATAACCTTGATTTATTATAATATGAAGAGGATGATACATTTAAAGAACCAATAACAGTACTTCCCTCCGAACACAAAGTCCATTCTTCTTATTACCTCTTATCACAATCAAGGAGCCCTTTGAAATTTTCAAAACTCCACATCCACTCGGTATATATGCATCCAAGTGGAATCCAAACTACTAAAATAAAATAAAATAAGGTTCTTCTTCAAATCTGGGATGTACCTAACATCTGTCAAAATTCTTACTACCTTATCATGACATTTGATCCGCACGAGTACCAATACTCACAATCCCGCAAACTGCATTGTTACCCATCAAAATTGAACCACCAGTTACTTTCTCATATGTGTGGAACCAATCTCTATTTGGGCACATATGGTATGAACAAGCAAAATCCAAAATCTATTCATCATTTACACGACAATCCGAAGACAAAATAGTAAGAACATTATCTGCATTAGGCGACTCATTATCTTTCACTAGACTAGCTGAATCGGAACTCTCCATTGACTTTTTCCCCTTAGCTTTGAGCAAAGGACACTCGTTTTTACGGTGTTCAAACTTGTGATAATAGTAACACTAAACTTTTTTGTTATCCTGTCCTGGCATGGCCGACCTGGACTTCAAACGCCCTTTATTATTACTATGTCTATCTTGATGATTCGACCTTTCCATAACAACTAAGCCATCTGCTTTATCCGCACTATTACTCACATTCAATTTTATACCCATCTCCGCGGAATTCAGCGAGGTCTTCACACCCTCAAGAGTTATGGATTCTCCTCCATATAACATAGAATTCACAAAATTCTCATACGAGGTCGGTAGGGAGCATAACACAATTAGGACTTGATCCTCATCATCTAACTTCAAATCTAGATTTTTCATATTCATAATGATTTTATTAAATTCATCTAGATGTTCTTGGATAGGAGTACCTTCTTGCATCATTAGCGTGTAAAGACAATGTTTCAAGAATAATCTCGTCGTAATAGATTTCTTCATGTAGAGACTCTCTAACTTTTTCCATAATCTCGAAGCCGTTTCTTCATCAGCAACTTCACGAAGCACCTTGTCGGACAACGATAATTGAATGGTGCTATGCGCCTTCTCTTCCATCTTCTTGATCTCTGCCGTAGTCATATCGTCGGAATAATTCTCATCCAAGGCTCCAACCGAACCTTTCCAATGCAACAAAGCCTTCATCTTGATCTTCCATAGCCCGAAATTGTTTTGGCCATCAAAGGGTGCCACTTCGAACTTGATAGATGCCATCTCGAACAAAAGATTGAAATTCCTTAGCTTTGATACCAATTTGTTGCGGAAAATACCAAGAGATGCACAAATTCAAGCATGAAATAGCTAAAGATGAAAGTAAAATAAGAACGCACGAGACACAATATACGTGGAAAACCCAAAATGGAAAAAATTACGGGGAGAGAGAGGGGTTTCACTTTCCTCAATAATGAGTACAAGCTTACAATCAAAAGATCGAAAAATCGACAAGAAGAAAAGTGAAAAACAAAGGGTTTTGGGACAAGTAAAAAGCTCGAGGCGAAGTAAAAGCAAGCGTTGCATTATAATATGCAACATATCCTTTTTATATCCCCTTTAAAAAATCCTAAAATAAAGTGAATGATCCAAAATAATCTTATCACTAATTTAAAAGTCAAAATATACCACATATTTAGCTTTTCTCCTGTTGAGTAATGGGCTGAAGCCTGTAGGTTTTAGTGGAGCAGTTTTGTGGGAAAGTGGGAGCTTGCAATTGAATGGGCTAGTGACCAAATTTCAATCCGAAATTTTCTCAACTGGTAAATGCAGAACTCAGAGTGAGGTCTAAGGCTCATAAAGCTTTTACAGCCACACTCTTTCCATGATATTGGTAGAGTGTGCATCTGCCGTTAGTGTGTTTTTAAAAAGGTTTCATGTTTACCTTGAGCTTGTTTTTGTTACGCAGCAGGTTTCACCATTTCAGTACAATAAAATTATAGATTGATGCAAAGCTTACTATTGCAGGTTTACATGGCAGATTTGACAGAACTTTAGCTGGACATGTCCTAATTGTGATGGAAAGAGCAGGGTAATTTGACAACCTTTTAATAGAACGTTGTTGCTAAGGTTGCACGAAGAAGGGATCCTCAATACTAAATAGCAAATTGATGAGATGGGGAGATTTTGTGGGCGTATGCTGCCTTGTCTCATGAGCTTCTAAACTGGTTATTAACGCCTTTTTCGATCTGAAAGCAGGGGTTCGATGTCATTGAACTAATAGTTGACATTCAACACTGCTTACAGTTATATAATTCTTTTTTAAGTGCGCTATCAATTTGGATGCTTGTGATGCCTCTATGTTTGAATTGCATCCAATTGTTTGTTCTTATATCTAACCAATAATACATACATAAGTAACCGTAGGGGCCAAGGACCTTAATGCAATGGTTATAGCTTTCAGAGGTACTCAAGAACATAGGTATGCATGTTAACTTTAGAAATTCTTCTCCTTATAATTGACAGGAAAAGGATTTGATGAAAATTTAAGCTAAGAAGAGCAGCCTCAGTGAATGCACACGCAAGGCACCTGGGTCTGCTGTCCATACTAACGAAAAAGGGGTCAATCATTTCTACCGAGACACCAAAGTTACTTTCTTGTAATTTTAGATGGAGTCAAGAGGAGATCACAAACTTCACTTGTTTTTTTCTGTGAAAAATTCTGTCATGTCATTTTTTTCACTTGAGCTTTTTAGTTAGTGATTACTTCTAATTATATCTACCATACAGAATTGGGTTCAAGATCTCTACTGAAAACAGCTTGACATAAACTACCCTGGCATGCCTGATGCCATGGTGAGTTCTAGAGATGATATGCCTCTTGCGACATGTGGATACTTCTGATTTGGATTGAGTTACCGTCTTACTCGATTGATTGTTGCCTAGGTTCATCATGGATTTTATTATGCTTATCACAATACGATAATTCGACCTGGTATTTTGGATGTTGTTATAAGAGCCAAGGATTTGTATGGAGACATCAACGTCATGGTGACGGGGCATTCTATGGGAGGGGCTATGGCATCCTTTTGCAGACTTGATCTTGTGGTAAGATAAACTATAAAATTGTTATGGCTGGGACTTGTGAACTTCATTTGGTTTTTTGTTTTATCGAGTTCTTCCGCCTGTTCAGTTTTGGTCTGTTAAGAGTTATCTGGAATTCTCTGCCAGCTCTACCATGAAGAGTCTAGACTCTTTATGTGGATCTTGAACTTTCTATGGCTGTCATATTTATATTCACAATTTTTCATACATAGGATCTTGTTTTCTAACGTTTTTGGTAAATCAAACCATAGACAAAACACAAGCACAATGGGGTGCAAACAGCCCTTTACGCGAACCACCAGTTATTGAAGTGTCTAGTTGCGTGAATTGAGTTGTACATGTTAAGCTCTGGAGCTTCTAATTATTCCAAGTTTACTAATGCTTATAATTATTGGCAACTAGCTCGAAGACAGCCACATTAAACCTATTGATGTGAGATAATGGGAAAGTGATTTCATTCCCCGTGCTTCTCTGGCGACTAATCATAATCTTTTCTATGTCAGTGTTCACATGTAATTGGAATTTTCCCTTTGTTGCATGTATGGCTGTATAATATAGGATTTGTTAGTCTGGTTTATCAGGTTGAGAAAGTTTGTGATAGCTCTGGAGAAGATCCATCATGCAGTAGGTAATGAGGTAGTTTCAGTCATAGCTACTTGTTCAAGAGATTAGCTTGTGGACTTGTCATGTGACAGATTAGCTTCTTCTAGATAACATCAGTCCTTTGTTACTAGGAATATATGTGGATGACTGATGAGAGTGTGTATCTGCTGATCGGTAACTGCTAACAGTATCGCGAACCATTTAGTCTATTATGGTTTGGAGTTAATGGCTGAGACATGGGGATCGTGCAAAATCATCATGGATGCACAATTGAAGGAATATGGAGGCAAAGATATCAAAGGAAATCTTATGCTTTCCAGGAATCCTTCTGCTTCTGCATTGAGGCTGCCTCGGACTCCGATGCCAAGAGCAACTTCAGTTAAACCGGTCCTGCGTCGGCGCCTGGTTTCTCAAAGATCATTAGGGACCTCTGTGTGATGGTCATGAAATGCATTCCATCGATCTGTTGTCCGTATCCATTACAAGATGCGTAAGAGCTCTACTAAAATTCACTCTGAATGTAAATAGAACGAAGTCGAATGTGTCATCCTCGTAAATACAACTCCAGAATTTCTCTTGAATGAATGAGTTCACAAATTTACCAGTCAATCTAACCTTGGGCGTGTGGCTTTGTTTACCAGACTTGATAAAACCTAGAAAGTATGTGTGGATGCTGAGTTGAGCTATCGGAGTTGAATCACCGGATATTTTCCTTTTCTTTAATTTTTTTTTTTTGGGGTTTGAACTTGTACTGAACTTCACAAAATTGGCAGATGTATGAACTTCAGAACTGTGAGAGTTGCACGGTTAGGCAATTAACCAGTTTGATAAGGTGAAACAAAGGGTGCCTTGGGGGACCACTGCTCAATCGTAACCTTCCTGCAAACTCCTTGGCAGTGAGTTATACGCATTAACTGTTAGATCAAGTCATCTTGGAAACAGATGACGACCTTGTCTTGCATCAATTGCACTGGCAACCTTTGCTAAATCTCAACTTTTAGGAGGTAAACAATTTATATCATCTTGGCTTTGACATGTAACACTGATCAGCCTTTGGAATGAAAGTTGTAAGTTTTTACCGTCTCTTTTCTGATATACATGAATTAGTATCAGTCGAAACCTGAAATACTAAATTTCCTTCATCATTTTAAAAGATATTATTGCTAATTATTACCATTCAAAGCACATTGTGCAAGAGACCGATTAAGTCCTTGACACCGTATAATGAGTTAGAGTTCGTACGTTAACGTAAAAGTCAAGAGTACAACACCAAAGTGCTGGGAAAGATATATTGTCGTCACATTTATTTCTTCCTCTACTTGATGAGTTGGTTGTAAATTGTACGCATTAACAACCTGCACATAAAAAAAAAAAAAAAAATCAACCTGCAGCCAATGAGACGTTGGCTGAGTTGGTGAAATCTCTCGCGCCTTAGACAGTTAAATTAACGAGGTTCCGGGTTCGAACCTCCCGATTGCGTCTTGGGGACTTAACCGGTGGCATTGACGTATAGTCTTGCGCGGAGAAACCTCGACCAAAAAAAAAAAACAACTGTTATCGAGATGAAAAACTCAACCCGTCATATAGGACTTTTGTCGGGGATTGATTCTTCTTGTCAATGTTGAAACCTAAAGCTCCATTCCTAGGATAACCAAAAGGTGAATGACAGAGTTTATGTCACCGATTAAAGCCTACACATATGAATATGTCCTTCATTGTTAAGGTTTACAACCCAGCAAGTTAATATTTACAAGGCACGGATATCAGCTTCAAATTTAAATTACAACCCAATAAGTTTCGAGGATCTCACATAAAGGACTAATGCGTAAATTGACAAATAAATGGACAAAATTAATGCACTTGAAGGTAGTACAACTAGCATCAATTTGACCTTTCTTTATTTGTAAGAAACTTAATTCGCCAACCAAAACCATCAAAAGAGAATATGCCTAAAGCACGTCGAGCTCATGAAATAGATCGAAAGAAATCATGATCCCATTTCATGAGTAGTTTATAGCCATCCATCTTAAGGTAGAGAGTGGTTGCAAAAAGGGCCGGAAACTAACTATAGAAGTGTCCAAGTTTCAAGTGGACTTGCCAAATTTGTGATTCTAATTTAGAATAAAAAACACGATTCACCTAAGCAATGCCAGACATCGCATCATTTGAACCTCTTCAAGTTGAAACAGTCAGGCCTCTCGCATGTTATACCTTCTCTGCTAAGTACTTCAACCCGATCAACTTACATTGAGGATGTCAAGGCCTTCAATCAACAATTCTTCCAGAGATTCTGGTAGCATGTGACGTGCAAAATCCACATTACTAGAATAATCTAGTGCAACTGACTTCCAACTTTTTCAAATGAGTTTCAAGATTGAAGAGCTCCAGAATTCGTAGATTACCCAAATAGTCAAGGCCTTAAATCTCTGCTATTGCAGAGTTCTCCATTCTTAGTTCTGATAGTCTTTTCCAGTTTGAGAGATCCATCACTGTTCTCATCCACCAGCAAAATTCAACAGACAAATTCGAGGGAAGCTTCAGGAGGCACAACAAATTAGCGCGCCGGAGTTCTAGTCTTTTGAGTTGAGAAAGCTGATCAATATTTGTTAATAATGTGGTTGCAACAGCACACAACAAAGTCAAAGACTCCAATTTATTTAATCTCACGATGCACCATGTAATAAATTTTATTTGGCCAATTGTCCATCGGGTAAGCATGGCCATATACAACTTCTTCAAACTTGTTAGGTTTGAGAAATCTGGAAATGTTGTCATGGATGTATCAATGTGTAAACTGACGAGACTTTTTGGAAGTCATGGCACTTCGGTATGTTTCAATCAGAGTCAATTTCAAGGCAGTATCTGCAAATGTCCTTTATAATTTCAAGTTGCAAGCTTTCAACGTGTGCTGCATCTAGTTCTTCAAGCTTTTACAGCAACCATAAGGCACTAGGTATCTTTCCATTGGGACAATTATTCGCCCTCACTAGTTTCAAACTATTCAGGTTTCCCATTGACTCAGGTAGCTCTTCAATGCACTTGTATGAGACATCGAGCTCAAGTAGCGATTGCCGATTGCCAATCGAGTCCGGATGCCTCTGTGTACATCTACATTCATCTTCAAAGACAAGTATTCAAGGCTTGTAAGGGCTCCAATTGACAAGGGAAGTTGTGTATTATGGTGCTTCTGAAAGATAGCCTTGGTAGAGATGTCAAATGACAAATGGAAGAGATTATCTTCAATGATGAACAATGCGAAGCACTAAGAATTTCAAGATCCTTTAGTGAATGATATTTAAAGTTGAAAAACTCAGTGTGCCTGAACATCATAGATATTTCCCACGAGTGCATTCAATTGTTTCTTCTGGTCTAAATCATGAAATGGAAGAGAACTCTTTCACTAGATAGTCTCTCTTTGATTGTCTTGATCTCTTCATTTTTTTTGTTTGGTCAAATTGATCCCTTTATTAACATTACTTATTCAGTCAATTTCCTTTTCTGGACATAGGAGATGAGTTGATTCTGCAAGTACTGAATGCCCTTGAGCTCTAAAGTATCACAATTGTTAGAAACAAAGCAACAGTGCTCAACATGTGACAACTGATTGTAGATAATTTTGGCGATGGTCGACTTTACAACAATTCGTGCCTGTCATGCTCATGAGTAAGACTACCTTGAGCACCATTTTCACATGGAAAGGTCCGTGAACTGGTTTCGGCAGGCGCAACTAAGACTATATGGGAACTGATAAGCCTCTCTATACACTTATTCAAGCGCACACAATTTTTCTCCCCGTCCAGACAAGACCGTCAGTGTTTCCTGGTAAAAGAATATTTGGGAACTGATAAGAAAGATCTATTGCATATCAATGAAGAGAACACACATGCAGATGAAGTGCAATGACCCCCCAAAAACATTACATGATGCCCCAAATTGCACAACGAATCCCTCTGCCCTGCCCTAATGGTTTCTCTTCTCTGGAAAAGAAGGGCAAAACATTCAACTGAAACTTCACATCAAGCTCAACAGATTTAACAATTTCATCAACAGGCAACGACTTCCCTCACTAATCTTCAAGTTTCTGTCTCTCAACAGATGAATCCACAGTCTACCAACCCCAAGATTGTGACAGGGAATTTAGTCGACGTTAAATGTCATCTTCATTTTCCTTTATTCAGTCTTCATTTGTGCGGCTGCCCAATGAGCCACAGCTCCCTGCATGGAAAGATTTCTGTTTCTCAAACTCTAATTCCTCCCGGCAACATTAGAAACCAACCAGCGAAAAGGCTGGTCATTTGAGATATTTCCCTTATCACTTCTTGTCAATCTTAAAACCTAAAAGAGTCCTCTAGTATAGCTTGAGGTGAATGGAAGGGCTTCTATTACAGATAATCACCTAGGCATAACCATTTCTAGAAGATGTAGGCCGTAATTGAGATGAGTCTTATCATATGTCCTACTCACCTGTAACACTGAAATATTAGCCTTCGACTATAAGATGATTTATGATACCTCGGAGAAGCTAAGTACCTCCTCTCTCCTGTCACAGATGGAAGTTTTGCTGCGCCAACTATTGATGCTGCTACCAAGTGAAATTTGCCTTTCTTCATTTTATAACTTCTCCCCAATATTTGCAAATCCCAGTAAGAAGCACACCTTTCCTGGAAAATAAACTGAACATAAGCATATAAATACAGAGTGTCTGCTTCTTCACAGTTGCATCAATGAGTTTCTTTTTTTCTTTTTGGTCTAAACATCGATGAGTTGATTATGCTGTAAAGTCAGTCGCATCAATAAGTTTCTGTATTTTTTTTTCTTTGCGTCTAAACATCGATGGGTTGATTATGCTGTAAAGTTCCAGGATGAGAACCATAGTTGTATGACCTTCCAACACACATTCCATCCAATTGTTTGCTGCGTAATGAAGTTATATCCAGTGCTAAGCAAGGCTATCAACTTCGAAATATGGGAAGCAACAAATTGACAATGATCTCTAATAATTTGTTACATATCAAGTAGAAACGACATGCACACCTCCAGCTGGGAAACATAAAAGCAAGGAGAAACCATCCAAAGAGAACCGAGTATTTGTACATAATTAAGAACCCTGTGGTTGTAATTAAGAACCCTGTAGTTGTACAGAGATATCATAATTTCCATACCTTCATCAGATTTTCAGTCATCGACTCGTCAAAATGTAATAGAGAAGTGTATGCAAAACTTCTTTGTTCATACCAATAAAAGAATTTGATAGCAGAAAGGGAAAACATTGTCTGTCAGATGAAATAAGTTACCTCAATTTGTTTAAAGTTTGAGCACAAGGAAACAATTTGTGGTCGTGGATCAAGAAGCTTTCAAGAGCAACGTGCAATCATTCCTCGTCTTCTCCCTCAGATTCATATTCAGTTTCTTCTCTCTCCGATTCAGATACACATCCATCCTCTTCTCCCTCAGATTCAGATTTGTCTTCTTCTTTGTCTTGTTCGTCTGCGCCCACAAATTCAATTGACTTCTCCGAGCAAAGCAAAGAAATTGCCTCCACATCTAATTTCATGCAATGATGTACTTCAACCGTTCGCAGTCTCTTCAAGCTCAACAGATTAGGCAACTCCCGTAAAGATTTACAAAATGAAATCTTCAATATTTCCAAAGATTGTGGTAGTTCGCCTTGAATCTCAACCAGATTATGACATCCACGTATGATAACCCTTCGCAGCCTCGACAGACAAGGCAACTTCTGTAAGGATTTACAGGAATGAATCTCCAGTTCTTCCAAAGATTGTGGTAGTTTGCCTTGAATCTCAACCAGTTTATCACAATCACTTACTCGAAGACTGCTTAGTTTGTTTAAATTGCTTAGATCAGGTAGTATCTTCACCTGTCCAAGGTGAGAAAGCTCCAAAACTCGTAGGTTCTCCAAATAACCAAGGCCTTGAATCTCTGCAATTGCAGCGCCTGAAATCTGGAGAGATGATAGATTCTTCAAATTCGAAAGATCCTCCATCGAGCAAAGTGAGAAGCACGGGTCCAATTTCAAGGAGGATAAACTTGAGGGAAGCCTCGGGAAGGCGACGCAAATCAGAGCACCAGAGGTGAAGTTTCTTGAGTTGAGGAGGGAGGCTAAGGTCTGTTGGTGAGGTGGTCACACGAAGACAGAGCAGGGTCAGAGACTCCAGTTTGGTCAAGTTCTCAATCCACCGTGGCATCGGATATTCCACAAGCTTCCAATCATAACCACGTGGGGGCCAAACCTCAGATACAGCTCCTTTAAATTAACGAGGTTTGAGAGATCTGGTAACCTGGTCATGCGCAACGTATGCAACTCTAGAGAAACAAGGCTTTCAGGAAGACTAGGAAGATCATATATACGCACACCAGCCAATCTCAAGATCCTCAGGGATTGATTCTTGTAGATGCACTTACCAATTTCCAAATCAATTTCAGGCAAATATAAGATTTCTATTTCTTCGAGCTTCCCAAACGTCCAAAGGGCCTCGGGTATTGCGCTTATTTTGCTACCCGACATCTTCACTACTTTCAAATTCTTCAGATTTCCGATGGAATGAGGTAGTTCTTTGATCGACGTTTGGGACATATCCAACTCAGTCAGCGATTCCAAATTTCCAATTGAATCCGGAAGCCTCACCAACGATCTGCAGAATTCTAGAGATGGATACTCAAGCCTTGCAAGACCTCTACCCAGCTCATCTGGCAAACTCCGAAGATTCTGACAATGGCTTACATCTAAGGAAACTAAGCTTTTCAAATGACAAATCGACGTATGAATTTCGATTAATGAAAAACAGTTCTTTAAGATCAAACGTTCTAAATTTGAACAAGGGGAGAAGTCGGGAGTTCTCTCCAAGCATTGGCAATAGGTCAAATTCAGAACTTTCAAATTCCTCATCACCTGTAAAAGAAAAATCACACAAAGATTACTTTTGAATCTAATAAGATGGAGTAATAAATGTTGTCTAGCAAATAGCATACCTTCATTTGGCTCCATCCCTTCCAATTATGCGTAATTCTACTCTCGGATAGGTCAAGAATAACCACATTATCCATGGAAAAAGTAGTAATCTTAAATGTTGGGGAATATGATGCCATGAAAGCCATCGTAATTTTGAAAGGAGATCTGAATTCTCATTAGGTGGAAGAACATTGGATGGTGATTCAGGCCAAAGAAGCCTCTCTTCTACATGAAAATTTTCCATCCAACTGTCCACCTCAAAGAACCTTAGAT
This sequence comes from Rhodamnia rubescens, assembly GCA_021437795.1. Lineage (NCBI taxonomy): Eukaryota > Viridiplantae > Streptophyta > Magnoliopsida > Myrtales > Myrtaceae > Rhodamnia > Rhodamnia rubescens. The sequence goes on from JAILYA010000023.1 coordinate 1,801,343, forward strand.
CTGATAGGCTCTTAAAGTCCTCATAGGTAAAACGATACCGTTGATAGTCCAACTTGAGGCGAAGAGCTTGAACTTCTTTTTCTCCCTGTCCGAAGGGAAAATTTAAAAACAAAAAGTTGAAGGGAAACGCATTTATTCAAGTCCACTCTATTAAGCGATTGAGTTCAGTGCTATTATTCATATAATCTTAAAAGAGCAAAAAGAAGGGGGAAAAAAGATTGAGGAAGTCGTAATGGTGCTAGACAATACAACAAGGGACTGCCTTTTTATTCGAAAAAAAAAACATAAACTTTTAGACGGGGGAGGGGGATGATTTTACCTTATGTCTCGTGAGCAAATCCAATCCTTCCTCGGGATCCCACACTCTACTCTGCTTCTCCTTCCGCATGCCACTTTTTTCACGAACCATTTCTCTTCCAAGGTCTACGAGTTGATCGTGCATCCACACTCTATTATACTCGTTAATCTTTATCAAAGACATGTTCTGCAAAACTTCCATGGCTACTTCCGGGGAAAAATCAGATTTACTCCAGAAATGAACCAGAATGTCTTTGTCACATCCGATGAAAAGACAAGCTATATCGATGAACATATGTTGTTGCCGAAAATTTAATGCATCAAAGCTTATTTTCAGTTTACTTTTAACTTCATCATCTGGAGCACTTTCTAGCATCTTCAATGTGGCATCCCACATTTCCTTTTTAGTGCGACATAAAAGTGAACCGATGACCTCAAGAGTAAGCGGAAGACCTCCAGCAATGCTTACTGCCCTGTTGGATCGGTCAATATAATCGTCCAAAGGAGAATCTCTTCGAAGGCATGTTTGCTAAAAAGTTGAAGAGATTGATCGGGATCCATGATGCTAACCTCATAAAGGTCGTCCACTTCGGGAACCTTGAGAACCTCTTTGTTTCGTGTTGTAATAATAAGTTTACTTCCTTTACCAAACCAACCATGGTTTCCTACAAGCGCATCCATATGCTTCTTGCGATCCACATCATCGAGAAGAAGGAGGACTCTTTTATTAGACAACCTTTCTCCGATGATCTTAATCCCATCACCGGAGTTTCTTATATTTGTGCATTCAATTTTGAGGATATCACAGATGAGCTGCTTCTGTAAGAATTGAATGCCACCTTTTGACGTTTCTCGGATATCACCAAGAAAGCAACAATACTCAAAGTCGTGTGAAAGCCTATTGTAGATCAATTTGGCAATAGTCGTTTTTCCGATGCCACCCATCCCATGGATTCCTATAATCCGTGTTTCACTTGTCCGAGCACCTATCATTTTCATGATTGCATCCACATGGTTGTCGACACTGACCAAGTGATCTGATACCTCCAAATAAGCCTTTTTCAATTCTCTAAAAACCTCATGGGTGAGTTTTTTTGCAAACTCTCCTTCTCGCCTGGTGTTTGTATGAGGTCAAAAGGTAACGAGTTAGAAAATAGTGTTCAACCATCCTATATTCTGACAAGACCAAATTGAAAATTACAGACCTATCCCACGGGTGCTCTTCGAGGATTTATTTTTTTTATTGTGCATGAATTAGCGTTGGTACTATGGGTTAACGAGTGACCTAAACTAAAAATATGTTGTTTGAAATGAAAAAGGGACAAATTCGGGATTGTGCGATTATTTAGCATGATTTCTGCAGCATAACTTTAACAGAAAGCAATTGAAATGCATATGATGGTAAAGATATAAGCCACGTAAGATGAAATGCCAAAAACAGTCACCTGTTCTCCCCCTTGCTATGCAGGTCCCATCCGTTTATTGCCCCAACTGCAGTGAGAGCAGCCTTCCATTGACATATATCTTTTTCGTCATATCGCTTCTTGTTTCTATGTGAACGAAAGGCCTCACCATAACCCTCAGTTTGGTGTCGAACCTCTGAAGGTGCCACATCATAAAAAATGGGCATGATCTTTTGTCCCCTAGTTTTCTGGCACTCGACCATCTGGGCTATCTCCTTGAGACACCACACGCTAGAGGCATAACCCTTTGAAAAGATAGGTATTGAGATCTTTGATTGATCAATTGCTTGAAGAAGTTCTGGGCCAAACTCTTCCCCCTGGCGGAGATCTTCGTCGTCCTTATAAACGCGGATTCCCGCATCTGTCATACAAGTGTAGAGGAAGTCGGTAAAAGCCGATCGAGTATCTGGTCCTCTGAAGCTCAAGAATACTTCATAGTCATGTCCGGACGAAGGAGCCATTCCGTGACTACAAGAAGGGCTTGTCGTTGTTCCATAGTATTCACAGATGCGTCGTTTCTTTGCACTTCTCTCCATTGATCTCACTCGATCTCCCCTTCAAGAGAGAAATTGAACAGGATAGCAGCAAAAGCAGTGGGAGCCAGAGATGGAAATGTTTGGAAACCAAAACTAACAAATGGAGATCTCTCTGTCGCTCGTTAAACTTGGAAACGAGGATTGGCTAAAAAATGCACAGAGTCGAACTTCAAATGGTGGAGAGCAAGGGCTTTACCGTGCAAAGAAGAGCCACCACCGCTTTAGCGTGCCCTTCGTGCTGTCCCCAACATTTTAGTCAAAAGAAAGTTTCTTCAAGAAACGCACAAGGATAAAGATTCATAATTAAAGTACTGTCTCTTTCTTCATTTTTTTTTTTTCGTTTTGACTAAATCACCTTCGAACAAGGGAGATTTAATATCACAAAAAATCAGTATATTTATAATAAATTTATTTTAAATTAATTTTTTGATCACAAAAACAAAAATACAATTACCGGGTAAATAAACTAGTGGGATTCTACAAACATCGTCAATTGGATCTTCTATTTTGCTGCTGTCAAATTGAAACAAATCTTCAAATTACTGATAGTGATAGAAATTTACATACTACATTAGTAAATTCCGAGAGGAGTTGCTAATTTACGGATTCATTGGGATGTTGCTAAATTTTGAACAAAAATGGTAATATTGTTCCCACTCTTATCAATCATTTCTATTCTTGAGAAGTATCATGATCATTCGATTATGATGCTTTCAAATTTTTTACAATTTACTTAGTAATTTACGACTTCGTTGGACTGTTGATAAGCTCTTAATATTGCGAGTAATTTACTTACGGCAATGATAAAATCTCGAAAGATTTGGTAATTTGTTACTTCACAGGAACGTAGACAAATATCTAATAGTGTTGGTAATTCACTAGGGCTTTACTCTGCAAGCAAGTTGTTGGTGACATTTTCTTTATCAATAAAGCAGAGGAAGGCTTCAGACACCGGCTTTAAGCCCTCGAGTTTTGAAGTTTCTCGAATGTTTTCGAATAAAAGCGACAATCCTCATAATCATACGGAAGAATGTAGATGGTTTTGGCAATAGTTGTCTTTTCAATGCTACCCATCTCAAGGAATCCAACAATAGCGCCTATTGTTTCCGTGATCACATCCACATGTTGGTCAACACCGACCAAGTAGCCTGTTACTAGCGAGATAAGCTTGTCTCAAACTTATTGAAATCCTTTTGGCAAATCAGTATCCGAACTCGCCTTCTCGCCTAGTGCCTCCTGCCAGAGCTAAAAGGAAAAATGAATTAAAAGATTGTGTTTAACCAAATTATGTCCCGACATGACCAAATGAGAAACTGCAAGCCTAGACGAAATGAATTTCCTACATAAAATAATACAGTCACAGATGAATTAGTCTTTGTTAATGAATAAAGACCTGTACTAGAAAAATGTGGTTTGAATTAAGATCAATCCGTTGGGCATTTCTTTCTAACGTTTGTTCACATGGCATAAAGTCTTGAGTCTTCGGAAAACCGTTAGCACTTAGCAGAAGGCTCCAAGCTCATATAGTTTGATTAAGAAAAGACTTGATTCCTACCAAATCTCATGAAGTTTTCTCTTCCACGTGAAGTTTTCAAAGGTGCCGATGAGTTGGTCAACATAAGAAGGATTCATTGCAGCCTGTCGAAGTTGACAAATGCAGGTTTTTTCGACACCAGAGTGGGGCCCTTCCCAACCCCCATCATAACGCAATCGCAATTCTTCTCCTTCTTTCTTATTTTTTTTTATTAGTCAAATCTGTGCGGCTACTTCGCACTCAAACTCGTCGCAGATCGCAGGGATGAACTCTGCGGTCTCCACGAGGACGCTTGCTTCTTTGCCCGTGCATAATTGTATTGTCACTTCCAGTCGGGGCTGTTTTGGGGAAAACCGCGTCCAATTTGTTTTTTTTTGGGGTAATATCAGGAAAATTCCTAAATTAATATTTCTATAATAAATTTATTTTAAATTTATTTTTTTATCATAAAAAAATCTTAAATCTATACACTTGTGATAAATTTACTTCTCGTTAGTTTTTATTAAATTTAACAGTAAAATTCTTGAGTGAGATGATACATAGCAGTTTATAGGCATACTAGTTTAGGATTTTTATCCTTTATTCGTCATGAAGTGTATCAATTTGAAATTTTTCGTGATATTAACCAAATTTAACGAAAGATAAATTTGTTACAGGTGTATCTAATTTGAGATTTTTCGTGGTAAAAAAATTAGTTTAAGGTAAATTTGTCATAAGTATACAAGTTTATGATTTTTTATGGTAAAAAAAAGTTTGCGATAAATTTGTCATAGGTATATCGAGTTTTGGATTTTTCGTGGTATTAATCATTGTTTTTTTTGCGTTGCCCGGTTCCGTAAAATTGCAATACAAATTTGGGATAATATGGCAATTTCAATCCTGACTTGGGCTGGAAATCCATCCTTTTATTTGGAATAATCATGTTTAAGTATTTACGTAAATCAATATTTGAGTGTCGGTAGAGATTTAGGAACTTTGGATTTGAAAAAAAAAAGTCAGCATGTACTTTACCACAGCATTAATTTGTTTCAATATAATAATGTCGGGACTGTTACGTATTCGGTATAGTCCATAAACTACATTAATATGTTCAATATTGACTATATTGAACATGTTTAAATAGTTTTCGACCCAAAAAAAAACATGTGTAATAAATAGTTTAGAAATTATATTGAATAAATTAAAAATTCGGAAATTACAGTATATGTTGAATTAAATTTTAGGTATCATTTGTAATGGCATCACACTCCCATCTAACTACCAACGGCTAACAGCTCGCACTCTATGCACCATATTCACGACCCATCCTTTTCCTCTGCTCCTCTCTTCCCTACCAATTGCATTATGTCTTTTGCTGCTGCCAAAATACCCAAATGCCCTCATGGCGAGGGCTTTTGTTTTCTCTCCGCCCTTTTTTCTGGTATTGATTTAAGTGGTAAACAGGGCTGAGGGCCTCTCTCCGCTGTTTCAAAAGTTCGAGCGAAGGAACTGAGTCGTTTGACCTAAAATAAAAATAAAAACTGAGTCGAGCCTCGACTCCGCGGCCATGCAATAACAAATTTGTGGACGTGCAAAGCTAGCGACCAACGTCGGTCGCGACTTCCATGGACAGAGGTTATATGAGCTCTCCACGAGCTCATTTGACTAAATTAAACATGTGTAAATAGTACAGGAAGCCAAGGCAGTTTCAGATCTCACGGAGCAATGAATGGGCAAGTGTAGTAATTGATCGAATTGGTCAGATAAGAACCATTTGATTCATTGCAGCCTTGTCAAAGTTGACAAATGCAGGTTTTTCCAACACCCGAGTGGGGCCCTTCCCAACCCAACTCTCCCCTTTTCTCTGCACCACCATAACGTAAGGGAGAGAAAATGATTTCGAATTTTTGGTATCAACAAATTAATTTAGATTAAATTTACCGTAAGTGTATTAATTTAAAAATTTTCGTAATCAAAAATTAATTTAAATAAATTTATTATTAATGTATCAATTTTAAAAACTTCGTGGTTTATCAACCATTTTAATTATCATGTGATCGAGTTCACCGCATGCATCGGTAGATTAGGTGAATTATTTGTTGGGTGCACCTCATCCATCATATACGTGAGCCTGGACACACAATATCAACGCTCCCGATCACTAACCACTGAGAGGTGACAGCACGTGCTCCATTCGTGACCAGTGATCACGACCCCTATCCTTTCTTCCGCTCCTCGCTCCCTTATCAGTCGCATTTGTCTTTTGCCAAGGCGAAATTACCCAAATGCCCTTATGAGAGGAATTATTCTCTTCTTCTCTTTCGGTATTGAGTTTAACGATGAACAGGGCTGAAAAAAATCGTCGGTCATCCCCCAAGTTAAAAATAAAAAAAAATATATTTTTTCTTCCTTTCATGTTAAGAGAATGTTCCGAATTTTACTTACCAAAGTTCAAACGAAACAGTTTAAGGACTTACTTAGATCCAAGCTACCAAGAAGCATCATTGGTCATAATTTCGTCTAAGAGACTGGTAAAATCTAATGTCGCGGCATGCATGAACAATCGCGGATTTGATGTGAGTTTAGCATAGTCCAAAGCGCCTATAGACGACATGTCAAAGCTTAATTTTTTGTTTTTGTCCTGGAAGACTTGGCTTGAGCAAATTTTAGAGATGTAGAAGTGAGACAATACCGGTGATGGATGAGCTGACCTCCTCAAAGTTGCCCGCAAGTGCGTGAGCGATGTGAATGCGCCAACACCAGCAAAGACCACACCTTCAGATTTCGATGTTGATCGAACGAACCGATTGATACTCGATAAGGACAGGACAAAACGGAAGAGGAAGCACGTGGTTGGGGAGCCAAGGAGATTAAACCCAAAAAAAAAAAAATTCTTGCTAGATCCGTAAAAATGTTCCGTTCTTTTTTTTTTTTGGTAAAAAAAATGTTCCACTTTGGAACTCATAAGTTCTTAAGCCTTTTCAGGCGTAGATCCGAGTGTGACAAAGAAATTCTAAGATTTGAGTTATTAATGATGATGGCGCGGTGAGTAAAGTATCAAATTTCGTGAATTGAGATCAGTGAAGGATCAATTTTGTTCTCCGGCAGATTCAACCTTTGGTTATTCTCCACTGAACTTTTTGTTTTAGTAATCCGAAGTCCAAAAGCCTAGTTGCGGGATTTTTTTTTTTAAAATCAGACTTCTTCCATTTGATGCGGGCCCCGCTATCAAGACCTTTGTTCTTTCACCACAGAATTTTTTTTTGGTCTAACACCATAGAAATATTAAGGAACTAAAAAATGCATCTTAGTAAATCTGCTATCGGTATTTCACATAATTCTGTTCAGCATGATAGGATTGAGCATGTGAAAATTGACCGACACTTCATCAAGGAAAAGCTTGATACAAGAAAATTTTGTACTCCATTTGTTCAATCATTTTAACAGATCGCGGATATATTCACTAAGGCAGTGAGCAAACGAGTATTTGATGGGCATGTGCGACATCCATGCGCCTACTTGAGGGTGGGTGTTGTAATATTTGTTTTATCGTTAGATCCATAATTAGCGGGCTAATTGATGGAATATCATAAATTCCATAATTAGTGAGCTAGTTAATGAGATTTCATATTTTGAGGGATTTAATTGTCATATTGGTAGGTTCTTATTGTTTGTGATTAATTCCTCTATTAATATAAATATGAGATGATGCTTTAAGAAAAAGATCGTCAATCCCTTCCAAAATTTCTTTCTTTTACATAAAGTTCTTCGCTTCATTTCCAGGTCAATCACGAAGCACGGAATGTTCAGGTTTTAACATTTGGACAACCTCGTATGCGTCTTGCTACAGTGACCACGTGCCAAATACAATACGTATTATTAATGGACATGGTATTGTGCCTCATTTGCCTCCGTACTATTCTCGCTGATTGAATTTGACGTTTGCTTTCATTTCTTTCAACCCATCTAACCGGTGAACTCTCATTTATTTCAACTATGTATGTATTCTCTCTTTGCTCAGCCTATCAAATATAACTGTCTTGTTTTTTATCTTCTTAGCAAGCAGGATAGTTCGTAGTATTTTTTCTCTTCCTGCAAGAGCCATCATGAGTTCTTTGTTGGAATTGAAGTAGGTCGCTCCTCTCACATGGGATCTTCCTATGTCAGCTTAGTACTCATGACTTTTCAGATGTACTTGAGGTCTGTCAATTATATACATTTCAATTATTTTAAGTCCCACTAATGCTTATAATTATTGGTGATTAGCTCAAAGACAGCCGTGGATAAACATATTGATGTGTGATAATGAGAAACCGATTTGATTCCACCTGCTCTCTGGTGACTAGTCATAACCTTTGCTGTGTTCACATGTAATTCGAATGTTCCCTTTGTTGTAGGTATGGCTGTACAATATAGGATTTGGTAGTCCGGTTTTTCAGGTTGAGAAAGTTTTGTTAGCGATTGAACATAAACTTCATGCGAAAATTCAATCATAGACGGATTTTCGATCTTCATGATTTTCACAATCAATAAGAATAAATACGTACCTTTGTCTATAGCAATTTTTGAAGAACGATTGATGCAGAAGACAAAGACAACGAAGAATCTGATTTCTCTCCCTAAACCCTCTGTACTTTACGTTAACTATTGATGGAGGATAGAAAACACAAACCGACGTCCGTTTGTTAAACGTTAATTTTTCGATGGGTTGGAGAGAGGACCGGATTCAATTTTAAAAGGAAATGTTATTCAAAAGGTGCCTCTTCAACATGTGCCTTCCATCAAAGCACATTAATTGCACCTTTTCAATTGTATCCTTTCGTAACAAACATAAATTAATTATAACATGAAATAATTATTAAACCGTCATTAATAAATCATATCGGCCACATTTTATTTCATTTTTACATTCTCCCACTTGGCCAATATGAATTTCCTTTCATGGTTTAATAATATCGTAATGTGCACAATAAGATCATGTTATAAATTTTTTCTTTAATTAGCTATCACATAATAACCACAATAAAGTAAAGAAGATTAATGTCGGTCATAGCGGTTGTGTGTCATTAATCGATACTGATCCCTTCTATGTACTACAACTATAGCTCTCTACTCATCATAATTCATAAATAAGAAATATATCAATGGTCCAACTATAATGTCTATGTTAGAGACTATCCTGTCAAACATTCATCTACTTCCATCATGTATACTAAGTAGAAAACAGGATAAATCGAAACACACATAAATGAACTCAGAGTGTCAAACACATAAAATAAATATAGTCATAATACAATATCATTAGTGACGTCCAATAATGCCCATACTTTCAACATGTTCATTAAATAATTTGGGCGGAGTCCTTTTGTTAATGGATCTGCAATCATAAGATTAGTGCTAATATGTTCAATTGACACTTTTGTTTATGAACTTCTTCTTTGACGGATAAGTATTTGATTTCCATATGCTTAGCACCCTTAGAATACTTATCATTCTTAAAGAAGAAACTACTGAGAATTATCACGAGTAAATTTTCAGCGACACGGCAATCTTGTCGACAATCACAAGCCTCGAAATAAAGTTTCGCAGCCATAATCCATGAATAGTGGCCTCAAAGCATGCCACGAACTCGGCCTCCAAAGTGGATGCAGCAATAACCGATTGTTTCGCACTTTTCCATGAAATTGCACCTCCAGCCAAAAGGAACAAATAACCAAACGTTGATTTCCTTGTATCGGCGCATCCGGCTAAATCGAATATTCAATCACCTCAAGATGATTGGATCTTTTATAAGTGAGCAGGTAATCTTTCGTTCCTTGCAAGTATCGGAGAACTTTCTTTGCAGCTTTCCAATGATCCAATCCTAGATTGCTTTGATACATGCCCAGCATTCCGACAGCAAAATTGATGTCTGGTCGGTGCAAGTCCGAGCATACATTAAGCTCTCAACAATAGATGCATAAAGAATACTTTTCATTTGCTCTCATTTCAATTCAATTTTTTGTCCCAATGTGCGTCGCGCCCCATGCTGGCTCTTATCTTTGCTTCATCAGTCCAGCTTCTTCTCTCGTACATGAGCCGTTTTCTACGTGGCTGTACAGTTTCATTTCGTTGGTGTTTGTTTTCTCGTTGCCGCAGCGGAGCAGTGTGTTTCTTGGAACAACCTGATCGATGACGTCCTCGACGATCGCGGGTCTCGTCTCGTCTCGTCTCTTCTCGCGTTGGTCTGGCGGACGGTGATGATGGCGTTCGATTGAGGGACCCAACTCATGAAAGAGCGTCGAAGCAGGACCACGCGAGCTCGAATGTGGTTAGTTATTGCGTGCATTGGCAGTGCTTTTGTCGTGGGTGGTTTCATTTGAGAGAAGGCAACAGGGAAACACGTCAAGGGAGGGATGGGGCTCACGCTCAAACACCTTGTATGGGCCCCGTTGCACTTGCTTTCGTTCTCATCCTCAGTACTTTGGCGCGGTGGCAGTAGGCGGCAGGTGGAGGTGGCTGCGGGCAACGATAGGCGGCAGGCGGAGGTGGCAGGCGGTGAGGGCGGCGGCGGCGGATGGAGGTGGTGGGGGGCGGAGGCCGCGGGAGGCAGCGGTGGCTGCGGGCAGAGTTGTCGGGTGGCGGGTGGTGGTAGCGGTGCTCCAAAATAGTTTTTATTTTTTTCAATTTTTTTTTTTACTTCTAAAAATATAAATAATATAAATTAATATAATTGAGGCTTATTTACAAGTGAAGCTTGGGAAGCCGCAAATCATGGTTCAAAAAATGGATCGAAAATGGGTTAAGCTAAAATCCATATTTGAATAGACTTTATAAGCTTAACTCATGTATTACCCATTTTTAAAATCCACTAAACCTATATGTGACCCAAGTGAATAAGGATGTATCGTAGCTGCCTCGTATAGCTATTTTCCTCTCGTTCTTTCTTTTCTTTTTTGTCTTTTTGGGGGTTTTGAACTTGCATCGTAACTTCACAAAATTAGCAGATGTGTGAACTTTGGAACTGCGAGACTTGCATGGTTAGGCAATCAACCGGTTTTATAGGGTGAAACAGAGAGTGGCTTGAGAGGCAATCACCCTTGCCTTCCACAACAGCCACAGTGTCACAGAAAGACTTATTGGCACAAGCACTTGAACATTTTGGTAGGGAGTTGCGCAGATTAACTGTTAAATCAAAGCCATCTTGGAAACAGACGACGACCTTGTCTTGCATCATTTCCACTGGCAACCTTTGCTGAATCTTAACTTTTAGGAGGTAAAGATTTCCATATATATATTCTTGGTTTTGACACGTAACACTGATCAGCCTTTGGGACGAGAGTTGTAAGCTTTTACTACCGTCTTTGTTCTGATAGTAGTATTAGTGGAAACCTGTGAAACTAAATTCCCTTCATCATTTCAAAAGATATATTGCTAGTGATTATGACCATTCAAAGCACATTGCGCAAGAGAACAACTAAGCCCTTGACACCGCATGATAAGTTAGAGTTTGTGCGTTGAGGTAAAAGCTAGAGTACAAAACCAACGTGTGGGGAAAGATATATTGTCATCAAGATCAAAGCCTACGCATTTAAGTATGTCCTTCGTTGTTTAAGGTGTAACAAAGTTAATTTTTACAGGGTATGGATATCAGCTTCAAATTTAAAGTACAACCCAGCAAGTTCCGAGGATCTTACAGAAAAAGACCAACGTATAAATTGACAAAATTAATGCACTTGAATGAAGTAAAACAAGCATCAATTTAACCTTTTTTTTCCTAAAGCACATCGGCTCATGAAATAGATTGAAAGAAACTATGATCCCATTTCATGAGTAGTTTACAGCCATCTATCTTAAGGTAGAAAGTGGTCGCATAAAATGGCTAGTAACTAACTGTACAAGGGTTCAAGTTTCCAGTTGATTTCCCAAATTGTGATTCTAATTTAGCATAAAAAGACATGATTCCAGGAGAGACAATAACAAATGTCTGCTCAAATGACATAGGGGAATAAGCAATTTGTTTAAGTTTCGAAGCTTCAAGGACAACATATCTGGTTGTAAATGCAGGAGCTTTCAAGAATCACATGCGCTTCTTATTTGAAATTTTGTACTCCTCTGCAGAGCTTGTCATCTTAAATTTTTCGAGAAATGGTCGATTCTCCTAATCAATGCCAGACATCGCATCATTCGAACCTCTTCAAGTTGAAACAGTCAGGCCTCACACAAGCTATACCCGCTCTGCAAAGTACTTCGACCCGATCAACGTACATTGAGGATGCCAAGGCCTTCAATCAACAATTCTCAGATATTCTGGTAGTTTGCGACGAGCAAAATCCACATCTCTAAAATAATCTAGCGCAACTGAATTACAACTTCTTCAAATGAGTCGGATCAAGGAAAATCTCCCTTTTTCAAGATCGAAGAGCTCCAGAATTCGTAGATTACCCAAACAGTCAAGGCCTTGAATCTCTGCTATAGCAAAGTTCGCCATTCTTAGTTCTAACAGCCTTTTCAAGTTTGAGAGGTCCATCACTGTTCTCATCCACCGGCAAGATTCAACCAAAAAACTCGAGGGAAGCTTTGGGAGGCACAACAAATTAGCACACCGGAGTTCTAGTCTTTTGAGTTGATAAAGCTGATCAATATCTGTTGACAAGCAACAACAAACAACAAAGTCAAAGACTCCAATCTATTTAATATCACAATGCACCATGGCAATTGTCCACGGGGTAAGCATCCAGTCGAATGGCCAAATACAAGTTATTCAAACTTACTAGGTTTGAGAAATCTGGAAATGTTGTCATGGATGTATCAATGTATAAACTGACGAGACTTTCTGGAAGCCTTGGTACTTCGGCATGTTTCTATCAGAGTCAAATTCAAGATCCTCAAAGACGAATATCTGCAAATGTCATTTATAATTTCAAGTTGCAAGCTTTCAACGTGTGCTGCATTTAGTTCTTCAAGCTTTTAAAGCAACCATAAGGCACTAGGTATCTTTCCATTGGAACAATTATTTGCAAACTCACTAGTTTCAAACTTCTCATGTTTCCCATTGAGTTAGGTAGCCCTTCAATGCACGTGTAGGAGACATTGAACTCAAGTAGTGATTGCAGATTGCCAATCGAGTTCGAATGTCTCTGTGTACATCCACATTCGTCTTCAAAGACAAGTATTCAAGGTTTGTAAGTTCTCCAATCGACAGGGGAAGTTGTGTATTATGGTGCTTCTGAAAGATTGCCTTGGTAGAGAAGTCAAATGACAATGGAAGAGATTATCTTCAATGATGAACAATTCGAAGCGCTGAGAATTTCGAGATCCTTTAGGGATTAATATTTGGCATTGAAGAATTCAGTGTGCCTGAATAACATAGATATTTCCCACGAGTGCATTCAATTGTTTCTTCTTGTCTAAATCATGAAATGGAACAGAACTCTTTTACTAGATAGTCTCTCTTTAATTGTCTTGATCCCTTCATTTTTTTTGGTCAAAATTGATACCTTCATTAACATTACTTGTTCAATCAATTCCCTTTTCTGGGCATAGGAGATGAGTTGATTCTGCAAGTACTTAATGCCCTTGAGCTCTAAAGTATCACAATTGTTAGAAACAAAGCAACAGTGCTCAAAATGTGAAAACTAATTGTAGATAATTTTGGTGATAGTCGACTTTACAACAATTTGTGCCTCCTGTGTTTTGAGTGCCTATCATGCTCATGAGTAGGACTACCTTGAGCACCAATTTCACATGGAAAGGTCCCTGAACTGGTTTTGGCAGGCGCAACTAAGACTATATGGGAACTGATAAGCTTCTCTATACACTTCTTCAAGCACACACAATTTTTCTACCCATCCAGACAAGACCTTCAAGTTTTTCCTGGTTAAGGAATATTTGGGAACTGATAAGAAAGTTCTATTGAATATCAATGAAGAGAACACACGTGCAGATGAAGTGCAATGTTCATTCTTATGGCCCCACAAAAAAGATTAATCAACAATCAGTTTTGCTTAAATAGCCCTTTGACCCCCAAAAACATTACATGATGCCCCAAATTGCACGCCGAATCCCTCTGCCCTGCCCTAGTGGTTTCTCTTCTCTGGAAAAGAAGGGCAAAACATTCAACTGAAACTTCACATCAAGCTCAACAGATTTAACAATTTCATCAACAGGCAATGACTTCCCTCACTAATCTTCAAGTTTCTGTCTCAACAGATGAATCCACCGTTTACCACCCCCAAGATTGTGAACGGGAATTTAGTTGACATTAAATGTCATCTTCATTTCCCTTTATTCAGTCTTCATTTGTGCAGCTGCCCAATGAGCCACAGCTCCCTGCACAGAAAGATTTCTTTAAGTTTCTCGAACTCTAATTCCTCTCGGCAACATTAGAAACCAACCAGCAAAAAGGCTGGTCATTTGAGATATCTCCCTTAGCACTTCTTGTCAATCTTAAAACCTAAAAGATTCCTCTAGTATAGCTTGAGGTGAATGGAAAGGCTTCTATTTCTGATAATCACCTAGGCATAACCATTTCTAGAAGATGTAGGCCGTAATGTTGATGAGTCTTATCATTTGTCCTACTCACCAGTAATACTGAAATATTAGCCTTTGACTGTGAGATGATTTATGACACCTTGGAGAAGCTAGGTAGCTCCTCTCTGTTGTCACAGATGGAAGTTTTGCTGCGCCAACTATTGATGCTGCTACCGAAGTGAAATTCGTTTTTCTTCTTTTTACTCCCCCTAACATTTGCAAATCCCAGCAAGAAGCACACCTTTCCTGGAAAATGATCTGAACATAAGCATATCAATACAGAGTGTCTGCTTCTTCACAGTTGCATCAATGAATTTGTCTTTTTTTTTGTCTAAACATTGATGACTTGATTATGCTGTAAAGTTCCAGGATAAGAACCATAGTTATATGGCATTCCAACACACATTCCATCTAATTGTTTTCCGTGTAATGAAGTTATCTCCAATGCTAAGCAAGGTTATCAACTTCGAAATATGTGAAGCAGCAAATTGACAATGATCTCTAATGATTTGTTACATATCAAATAGAAAAGATGCAATCGACATGCATACCTCCAGCTGGGAAACATAAAAGCAAGGAGAAACCATCCAAAGAAAATATAGCTAAAAAGGAAAAAATCCGAACTAGGGAAACAGGACGAATATTTGTACATATTTAAGGACCTACGGTTGTACAGAGCTATCATAATTTCGATGCCGTCATCGGGATCGGATTTTCACTCATCAACTCATGAAAAGGTAATTGAAAAGTGGATCTGAAACTTCTCTATTCATATCCGTGAAAGAAGGGGAAAACATTGGCTGTGAGATGAAATAAGTTACCTCAGTTTGTTTAAAGTTTGAGCACAAGGAAACAATTTGGGGTTGTGGATAAAGAAGCTTTCAGGAGAATATGCAGTTATTCCTCGACTTCTCCCTCAGATTCATATTCAGGTTCGTCCGCTTCTCCCTCCTGTTCAGACTAAAATTCCTCTCTCTTCTCCCTCAGATTCATATTGAGGTTGGTCAGACTTCTCCCACAAATTCGATTGACTTCTCCGAGCAAAGAGAAGAAATTGCCTTCACATTTAATTTCCTGCAATCATTTACTTCAACCTTTCGCAGTCCCTTCAAGCTCGACAGATCAGGCAACTTCTGTAAAGATTCACATGAAAGAATCCACAATGCTACCAATGATTGTGGTAATTCGCCTTGAATCTCAACCAGGTTACCACATTTATCTATGATAACGTGTTGCAGCCCCATGGAGCTTGACAGGTAAGGCAACTTCTGTAAAGATTTACAGGAAGAAATCCGCAATGTTTTCAAAGATTGTGGTAATTCGCCTTGAATCTCGACGAGATTACCACATTCACTTATGACAACATCTTGCAGGCCCATCGAGCTCGACAGATAGGGCAACTTTTGTAAAGATTCACAGGAATAAACGAACAACATTTCCAAGAATTGTGGTAGTTCGCCTTGAATCTCAACCAGATTACCACATTCATGTATGGTAACCTCTCGCAGTCTCATCGAGCTCGACAAATAGGGCAACTTATGTAAGGATTTACAGGAACGAATCTCCAAGTATTCCACAGATTGTGGTAGTTCGCCTTGGATCTCAATCAGTTTATCACAACGTCTTACTCGAAGACTGTTTAATTTGTTTAAATTGCTTAGAACAGGTAGTATCTTTACGTGTCCAAGGCTACAAAGACGCAAATCTTGTAGGTTCTCCAAACAACCAAGGCCTTGAATCTCCATCATTGCAGCGGACCAAATCGAGAGGTATGATAGATTCTTCAAATTCGAAAGATCCTCCATCGAGCAAAGTGAGTAGCACTCGTACAAATTCAAGGAGGATAATCTTGAGGGAAGCCTCGGGAGACGACGCAAATTAGAGCACCGGAGATGAAGTGACTTGAGTTGAGGAGGTAGGCTAAGATCTGTTGGTGAGGTGGTCACAAAATGACATTTCAGATTCAGAGACTCCAGTTTGGTCAAGTTCTCAATCCAAGGTGGTATCGGATATTCCACAAGCCCATCAGATTTCCAATCATAACCAGGTGGTGGGTCAAAGCTCAGATCCAATTCCTTCAAATTAGCGAGGTTTGAAAGATCCGGTAACCTGTCCATATCCAACCACTCCAAATCTAGAGTGACGAGGCTTTCAGGAAGCCTCGGAAGCGCGTATATATGCGCAACATTCAATCTCAAGATCCTCAGGCATTGATTCTTGCAGATGCAGTTGCCAATTTTCACATGGCTTTCAGAAAAAAATAAGCCTTCTACTTCTTCAAGCTTCCCAATTGTCCAGAGGGCCTCGGGTGTTTCGCTTATTCTGCTACCCCACATATTCACTACTTTTAAATTCTTCAGATTTCCGATGGAATGAGGCAGTTCTTTGAACGACGTGTGGGACATATGCAACTCAATCAGTGATTCTAATTTTCCAATTGAATCCGGAAGCCTCGTCAACGATTTGCAGTAATTTAGACACAGGTACTCGAGGCTTGCAAGGCCTCTACCAAGCTTGTCTGGCAAACTCTGAAGATTCTCACAATAGCTTATATCTAAGGAAACTAAGCTTTTCAAATGACAAATCGACGTATCAATTTCGATTAATGACCTGCAGTACCTTAAGATCAAACGTTCTAAATTTGAAGGAGCAGAGAAGATGGGGGTTCTCTCCAAGTGAAGGCAACGGGCTAAATCCAGAACTTTCAAATTCCTCATCACCTGTAAAAGAAAAATCGTGCAAAGATTACTTTTGAATCTAATAAGACCGAAGAATTAGTGTTGTCTAGCATATAACATACCTTTAGGTGGCTCCATCCCTTCCAATTATGTGTAATTGTACTATCAGATAGGTCAAGAATGACCACATCCTTCATGGAGAAAGTTGTAATCTTAAATGTTGGGGGAATATCATGCCAAGCAAGCCATCGTAATTGTGGAAGGAGATTTGAATTCTCCGGGAAATCATTAGTTGGAAGAACATTTGATGGCGATTCCTTCCAGAGAAGTCTCTCTTCTGCACAAAAATGTTCCTTCGAATCACCAAGTTCAAGGAACCTTAGATTTGATAGTGTCTTGAAGTCGTCGTAGGTAACACAGTATGGCCACTCATGGTCAAGCTTGAGACGAAGAGCTTCCACATTTTTATTTCCCTGCCCAAAGGAAATATTTAAAAGACAAAAAAGTTGAAGGGAAACACATTTATTCAAGTCCACTATATTAATCGATTGAGTTCAGTGCTGTTATTCCTATAGTTTTAAAAGAGCAAAAAAAAAAAAAGATTGAGGAAGTCGTAATGGTGCTAGACAATACAAGGAACTGCCTTTTTTATTCAAAAAAAATTATCCATAAACTTTTATGTGAGGGAGGGGGATGAAATTACCTTATGTCTCGTGAGCAAATCCAATCCTTCCTTGGGATCCCACACTCTACTTTGCTTCTCCATCCGAGTGTCACTTTTTTGACGAACCATTTCTCTTCCGAGGTCTCGAGTTGGTCGTGCATCCACACTTCATTATGCTTATTAATCTTTATCAAAGACATGTTTTGTAAAACTGTCATGGTTACTTCGGAAAAAAATAAGATTCATCCCGAAATGAACCGGAATGTCTTTGTCATATCCAATGAAAACACAAGCTATATCGAGGAATATAAGCTTTTGACGAAAATCTAATGCATCATAGCTTATTTTCGGTTTACTCTGAACTTTATCATGAGGAACACTTTCTAGCATCTTCAATGTGGCATCCCACATTTTCTTTTTAGTACGACATAAAAGCGAACCGATGACCTCAAGGGCAAGTGGAAGACCTCCAAAGCAATGCCTATCGCCCTGTTGGATTGGTCGATATAATCGTCTAAAGGAGAATCTCTTTGAAGGCATGTTTGCTAAAAAGTTGAAGAGAACGAACAGGATCCATAACGCTAAGCTCATAATCGTGGTCCACTTCGGGAACATCAAGAATATCTTTGTTTCTTGTAGTAATAATAATTTTGCTCCCTCTACCTAGCCAATCACGCTTACCTACAAGTGCATAAGTATGATTCTCTTCTTCCACATCATCGAGAAGAAGGAGGACTCTTTTATTAGACAATCTTTCTTTGATGATCTTAATCCCATCACCAGAGTTTCTTATATCTGTGCATTCGATTTTGAGGATATCATAGATGAGCTGATTCTGTAAGAATTGAATGCCTTTACTTTTTGACGTTTCTCGAATATCGCCAAGAAAGCAACAATCCTTAAAGTCGTGTGAAAGCCTATTGTAGATCAATTTGGCAATAGTCGTTTTCCCGATGCCACCCATCCCATGGATTCCTATAATTCGTGTTTCCCTTGTCTCGAGCACCTATCATTTCCATGATAGCATCCACATGATTGTCGACACCGACCAAGTAATCGATACCTCCAGATAAGCCTTTTTCAATTCCTTGAAAACCTCCTCGGTGAGTTTCTTTGTGAACTCTCCTTCTCGCCTGGTGTTTGTATGAGGTCAAAAAGTAACACGTTAGAAAATTGTGTTCCACCATCCTATATTCTGACGAGACCAAATTGAAAATTACAGACCTATCCGACATGTGCTCTTCAAGGATTTATTTTTTGTTGTGCATAAATTAGCTTTTGTACTATGGGTTAATGAGTGACCTGAGCTAAAAATATGTTATTCAAAATGAAAAAGGACAAATTCAGGATTGTGTGATTATTTAGCGTGATTTATTCAGCATAACTTTAACAGAAAAAATTTAATTTCAACCGGTCTAACACATATGTAGAAAAGAAAGCAATTGAAATGCATATAATTGTAAAGATATAAGGCACACGAGATGGAATGCTAAGAGCAGTCACCTGTTGGATATGTTGTGCAAGTCCCATCCGCTTATATCGCCAACTGCATTGAGAGCAGCCTTCCACTGACGTACAGTCTCTTTGTCATATCGCTGCGTCTCTTCATGTGAACGAAGGGCCTCTCCATAACCCCCTGTTTGGTATCGAACTTCTGAAGGCTCCACATCATAAAAAATTGGCATGATCTTTTGTTTTCCGGCTTTTTGGCACTCGACCATCTGGGCTACCTCCTTGAGACACCATACGCTAGATGCATAACCCTTTGAAAAGGATAGGTATTGAGATCTTTGATTGATTAATTGCTTGGAAAAGTTTTGGGGGAAACTCTTCCCCAACACGGAGCTCTTCGTCGTCTTTAAATGTGCGGATTCCTGCGCTATCAAGACTAGTGTAAAGAAAGTCGGTAAAACCTGATCGAGTATCTGGTCCACTGAAACTCAAGAATACTTCATAGTCATATCCGGATGAAGTAGCCATTCCGTGACTGCAAGAAGAGCTTGTCGTTGTTCCATAGTATTCACAGATGCGTCGTTTTTTTGCAATTCCCTCCATTGATCTCACTCGATCTCCCCTTCAAGAGAAAAATTGAACAAGATAGCAGCAAGAAAAGCGGGAGCCAGAGATGAAGTTTAGTGAATAAAAATCGAGGGTTTTATTGGTCTTTTAAAAATGCAGAGAGTCGAGGGCCAATTTGCTCGAATTGGTCAAATAAGAAAGATTGATCGCAGCCTGTCAAAGTTGGCAAAATGCAGGTTTTTCAACACAGCAAAAAGACAGAGTGGGCCCTTCCCAACCCCATTCTTCTCTTTTCTCCGAACCATCGTAAACCCAACTGAAATTCTTTTCTTGCTCGTCCTTTTTGTATTATGGAATTTTAATTAAATTTAATATAATGAAAAATTCTAAGCTGGTAAATATCCGATAAATTTATCCTAATTAATTTTTTAACACAAAATAATCTCAATACGATATAACCGTGATCAATTTTTTTAACCATGAAAAAATCCCAAACCGATACACTTAGGACAAATTTACCACCCATTAGTTTACGTTAAATTTCCCTGAGTTTGATAACACGTGACGGTGACAGGTGTACCTGGTTTGGAGTTTTTATCTTAGTTTGGGGTCCGCAATTTAACGGATAGTAAGGGAGGAAAATTTTATAACAACCGTATAAATTTAGAGTTTTTGGTGTTCAAAAATTAATTTAGGATAAACTTATCACAAATGTATCGATTTAAAATTTTTAATGATCAAAATAGTAATTTGAGATAAATAAACTACTAACGCATTAATTTGAGATTTTTCGTGACATATCAACCCTTTTAATTATCATGTGATTGAGTTCACACGCACCAATAATTTAGGTGAATTCATCCAGCTTTATTCATGAGCCTGGACATACGATGTCATCGCTCCTCCATGTGACCATCGACAGGTGACAGCACGCGCTCCATCCATAATCAGTAATCGCGACCCCTCATCACCCTCCCATCTAACCACGGCCGATAGGTCGTGCTCCATCAACCATAATCACGAGATTCACGACCCATCCTTTTCCTCTACTCCTCTCTTCCCTGTCAATTGCATTCTGTCTTCTGCTGCTGCCAAAATACCCGAATGCCCTCATGCAAGGATTTTTTTCCCTCTTTTCTGGTATTGATTTTAAAGTTAATATTGCAAAAAATTTTAAATCAGTATATATGACAAAGTTTATCTTGAATTTTTTACAACTAAACAAATTTACCCTTCGCCGTTACATTTTACTGCCAAATTGTTGTGTTGGATGACACGTGTCAATGAATAGTTTGGGATTTTGCCATTTCTTTGTCACGAGTGTCTGGGTTTAGAGTTTTTCATGGTATCAATCCAATTTAACGGAAATTCACATAGAGTAAATTTATCACATTCGTAGCAGTTTGGAGTTTTTGATTGCCGGAAAATTAATTTTGGATAAATTTATCATAAGTGTATCGATTTGAGATTTTTCGTCGTGTTATCCCTTGACTATAATGGTAAACATGTATGAGATCCTCTCTTTGTTATTCAAAAACTAGAGTGAACGAATTATGTCAAGCCTCGACACCATGGCCATGCAATAACAGATATGTGGCCATTTGAGACTAGCGACCTCCGTCGATCGTGACTTTCATGGACACAAGTTACGAGCTCTGCATGGAAAGAAAAAGAGATGAATGTGTAGAAGACGACTTCCATGGACATATAGGTTACTAATATCCCAATTTATACTAGTGACCAAAAATTCTTTCCGTCATAGTTTCATCTGAGACAACTGGCAAAAATTCGATGTTGCGGCATGTATGAATAACGCTAGGTAAATAGAGCTAATGTGGATCCGAGGTTACTTTTGTTGGGGAATTTATTCTTAGAGTGAATGAGAGGAAATGTGGGAGTCCCACATAGGATAGAGGTAGATGGGAGATGGGTTTATTAAGTGCCTCAAATGGTTTGGCAAGGGCACCCCACTTTGTGGAGGAGGGAGACCTACGCAAATGGTTTCGGTACGCCGCCGTCGTCGGGCCGCGTTCTTGTGTTCCATTTTTTATTTTTTCCATCGGTTGTTTATTTTTGTGTGAAAGACGCATTGGTTCGAAACAATTCTTTGAACAATTATGTTTGTTCAATAAAGAATAACGAACGTATGCGTTTGTTCGAAAATTCTTTGAACAATTATGTTTGTTCAATAAAGAATAACGAACGATGCGTTTGTTCGTAAAAGTAATTAACGAATAAATGCAATTGTTCACGGAAGTCGTTCGGTGATTCGTAAACCTTCGTCCAAGTCAGCTTCGTGACTCTTCGTTGCTTCCAAGTTGTTTTCAATATAAAGTTTTCGAAAGAGTTATTTCGACGCGTTTTTTTTTTTTCATCGAAAATTCTCTTCAACTTGCATCCCCTCATATTTTTTTGGTTTGGGGTCCTTTGGTGAGCGAACGCGATCGTTCTATCTCGGAGACAATTGTCCAACGTCCTTGGTGGCAAATTTTAGAGCGAAATAACGTCGGATCATCTTACTCATTTTTCATTGCTAAAGGTTGTCTTCCATCTTATTTTTTTTAAAACGAACGAACTTACACGACACAACTTTAGTACAGTCCAAAGTGAATTTAGACAACTTGTCGAAGTTTAAGTTTTGTAAAAGAACCGGACATATCAATTTCTAGAGTCCTAAAAGTGAAATAATCCATAAAACGAGCTTATTTGAAGCTCAAAATGGAGAGGAGCTGCAATGTTAACTCATAACAAAACTGGAATGGAACATATTCTTGCTTTGCTTTTTTACCCTTTTCCGGTATGCGCTTGAGACTTTTACATTCGTCCACCTTCCTTTTAGCATTTCACTTTTGGTGTCACTCCTTTTCGGGACGAGAAAGAATCTATTGATCTCTTTATTTGGACGGAGAGACCAAAAAATTCAACATACCCAGGTTTAGAATTTATGTCTTTCCTTTAATCTACTTTCTTTTCTAGGTAAACTTCGTTTAAACTCCACGACCACTCCTTGCAGATCCTACCTTGACCTTTGCACATTTCTTCCTTTGCTCCAAATCGTTGATCTTCCCTCGTTGTTGCCACTGCTCTGCTCACACCATCCAAAACCCTAAACCCCATGCCCATGCCCATGCCCATGCCCATGCCCATGCTCATTCCTGGTGGTTGATGAGTCGACCTCCTCAAAGTTGCCGGCAAGTGCATGAGTGATGAATGCGTCAACACCAGCAAGACCTTCAGATTTCGATCTGTACATATGTTGATTATTTGACTAGAGGTTGCAAAATGGGTCAAAAACTGATATTTTAACCCACGTTTAAGAATTCGAACACAAAAAAACCCCGCATTTAAGAGTGTGAGTCATAAATTGGTTGCTTAACAAATTTAAGTGAGTCATAAATGGGTCGCTTAACAACATAATAGAGCTTAAATGCAGTCCTAAATGGATTACCTTAATATTTTAAGTGAGTCATAAAAAGGTTTTCTGATTTTTTTCATTTTGCTTTTTCCTTTTCTTGGTCTTTTTTCTTTTTTTTTTTTTTTTTTTTCCGAGAGTCGTGGGCCAGTTTTGATGCAAAATTGGTCAATAAGGATGCTTCCTTGCAGCCGCCCCACTCCAGCCTATCAAAGTTGACAATTATCGCGTTTCTCAGCACGGAAAATCAACGGGCATGTGGTGCAGAAATTTTGGGATTCGAATCAACTTTTGCCCCCAACTCAATGTGGAGTCAAGTCAACAAAGGCGACATCAAACTTCCAACCAAGTTCGTTTCCCATATCTTAATCAAGGTGAACTTGCAAAGCGCAGGACTCTTCCATGTTAAACTTCTAGAATTGGAGAACTTTTTGCCACACTTCTATTCATTTGAAACTAAACGGTTTGGCTCATTATTTGAGATTTACCTCAACATTAGATAATGTCAGACCAAGTCCATTTGCAACGGCAACATTTCTTAATTAACGCCTTCTCTTCAACTCCTGTGAATCCAACTTAACAGCCATGCTTTACCCGGAAAAACAAACCGGACATAACTGGCCATGCGTTTGTAGATGTATAGTATTTATTTTTCTCATGTCGCAATTTTGTGTTGGTTATTGCCATAGAGGCGATGCAATAAGCGCGGAGATACTTTCATACACATCGTAAGAGCTACTTTAACGAATATGGTATGATGAAGTTAACCTTCTCCAACGAAAAGCATGGCAATCGTGTTTGAATAGTATAAAAATTGATTGCTAAATATTTGAGAACGTTGGTTGAGACATGCCTTGATTTATGGTGGGTGTCATAGGCAGAATAAAAACGAATCGTTTGAGCTCGATGCATGATAGGCCTTTGAAGACCAAAAGGAACCACAAGCATTTAATGAAGGAGACTTATGAAGCCTGAAGACAAAGGACTTCTCCTCCCGGATTGCTGCGCGTGACTTCAGTGCATTTAGTTTTTGTCAAAAGAGGTTTTTCGACTTTGTGGATTTTTTGTGTTCCCTGTGGACTTTAGTGCTCAGAAGATTCCTACGCATATCCTCATTAAACATAGTGTCTGTAGTGGCCTGCAAGTATTCGTATATGTAGAATAACGTTAATCGACAAACCTAAAACCAAACGCAAATGAATAGTCGAATGTAAATGAATGATCCGAAGCCCAACGAAATAACGTTGTATTCTTAGGACAAATTTGTCCCCTCAATCGATACCCAAGGATCTTGGAAAATTACCTCCCAAGATAGAACGGATCACCTTTTCTCTAAAGCGGTACTTCTTTAGAGGAAACCTTTGAACACATTTTGTAAAATAATCGCACGAATGATGAATAATGAAGTATGAATGACAAAAATGGTAGTAGTTTCTAATGCGATGGTCAATGCTTTATTTATAGACAATGATGCGAAAAGTCACGAAATAGAGATTAAGAACAAAGAGTCACTAATCCGAACAGTTCTCTTTCAAACTAATGAAGAGTTATGAAATCGAATGGATATCTTCCAATAGAATGAAGAGTCACGAAATCGAATAAATATCTTCTAAAAGAATGAAGAGTCACGAAATCCAATAGACATCTTCCAAAAGAACATGTTTGTTCAAAGAAAAAATCAAACAAACATGTTTGTTCGGATTTTGCTCCATCCATCACTTCTCCTTTATCTTCTTATGGGATTTGGAGATCAAAATCCCAACCATCCCCCACATGAATGGGAAGTTCAGTTATCATGACTCTCCATGAATGCATGACATGCAAAGTGCGAATATTCCATGAGAGAATGTTGCATCGAGATAAGTAGTCTCGAGATTTTGAACTTTCCCTAGTGAAATCTATCGGGCTTACTCGGTATATCAGTAGATTTGATGTCTTTGAACTGTTGTCGCGACCTAAAAAAAAAAATAAACAAGTCATCATTTTCGGGCTAATGGATTATCAGGGTTAATTAATTAACTAACCTAACTCGGACTCTCCCAAGTCCATACCAAATCGCAACTTAAGGTTCGAATGATTAACATGCAATGTGATTTGAATTTGGAGTCGCCACTAATCATTTTCGGTAGGTCGATTAGAAACCTAAATAAAATAGCGGGAGAAAACTATCTTATTTCGCGAACCGGAGATTAAGAATCCGGGGACTTGGTTACATTAATTACAACTAATGCCCTTTCGGTACCTTAAAATTCATGAAAAAATAATGGATTTGACAAACTTGATGAATTCTACTTGAAGATCAAAGAATCAATTTTTTTGGATTATTCTTCCCATGACATTTTTTGAAATAAAGAAATTACATGAAATTAGGATGAAATAGGTTCAAGGTTACTCCCCAATTTGAACTCGTGCACCAAACTCGTGCTTCGGGCTTGTCTTGACCATTGGACCGATTTGGTGACTCGTTAGACCGAGAAATCTCTTGGTCCTATCTCTCCTTCACGCTTCTTTCTCATATCGCTAGAATTTCATGAGACCGCAATCCGGGCGTTGATATTTTTTCCCTTTTGCTCTCCTTCTATTCTTGTACCATTGATGTCTCATCGTTGATATGCGGCCGTTATTTAACATAAAAACGTAGAGAGAAAAAAATCGGTGTAGAAAATCGGGCTAATTTGTATCCGAACTTAGAGGAAGTTAGGAAATCACTTAGCTTTCCTTTTTTGCGGCGAGCTTGAACGATGGTGATGAACTTGTGGCTTGTGTTGATGGGTGCGAGAAATTGGCAATGGTAGCACCGAGCTTCAAAACACTCAAGCCCTCTCAAAACTCTCTCAAAAATTTTCCTCAAGAATTCTCTTTTTCCTCTCTAAAGAATTCCTCTCAAAAACTCTCTCAATTCTCTTCCACTCCAAAAAACTCTCTCAATTCTCTTCCACTCCAAAAAACTCTCTCTCAATTCTCTCTTACTCCCCCAAAAAAACTCCTCTTCTCTTCAAGAACTCTTCTTCTTTTATAGGCAAAGTTCTTCATCCTTCATTCTTCATCTTCATCTTCTCTTCTTCACCTTCATTTCTCCATCTTCCATCTTCATCTTCTTTTCTTCATCTTCATCTTCCCTTCTTCATCTTCATCTTCTCTTCTTCACCTTCATTTCTCCATCTTCCATTTTCATCTTCTCTTCTTCATCTTCATCTTCTCTTCTTCACCTTCATTTCTCCATCTTCCATTTTCATCTTCTTTTCTTCACATTCTCTTCATTATCTTCTCTTCATCATCTTCCTTTCTCCATCTTCTCTTCATCCTCTTCTCTTGGTATCTCGCAATGCAGTCCCCGAGGTTCTAGTATTTGCAATACAGTCCTTGAAGTTCTAGTATTTGCAATACGGTCCCGACAAAAAAAATTTCTTTCAAGCCCAAATATTCTTGGTACGTTTTCACCCCATGCCTAGTCCAGGCCTTGTTGAATTAAGTTTGAATTATATGCCAATGCTATGTGGGATGATTTTTGTTTAGAACTAAAATTAGTTCTAATTTTTATGCAAGAAATAGATTAGTCAAAATTTTAGGTGTCAGCAATTTGCCCCTCTTTGAGTGGAGGCTCGTAGAGGTTCCGCTCAAAGACAAAATTGAACCCTAAATTTTGATAGTGCAAATGATGGATGAACTTTTTGGCGGGAGTTTTAGTCCCATTTTTTATGTAATGAAGTGATGCATGATATGCAAGACCGTAAATAACATGTGTCATAATTTCTCTTTTCATGTTAGAGAAACCTCGCACACGGATCGCATACGAGAATACTGTTTTACCAAATACCTCATAAGTTGGTGATTCCCTTAATTTTCAAGTTTCTTGCAAACACGAGGACCTTAAGGTATTTGGCCTATCTCGTTATCGGAGACTTCTCCCTAATACGAGATAGCGCAAGATATGTGTATCCTTCCGGATCACAAGAGCTACGTCGTTGTGAGTCGAAAGAAGTAGAATCAAGTTCACAAGAGCTACGTCGTTGTGAGTTGATTAAATGTCGAAATCGCCAGGTGCATATGTCTTCATGATTCGACAAAGGGGAACCGAAATCTTAAGAGCTATGTCGTTATGATTTGGTTTGGATCAAAATCACGGGTGCTTATGTCTTCGTGATTTGATAAAGGAGCCGAGAATCATAAGAGCTATGTCATTATGAGCCGACTAACGGTCAAGATCACCGGTGCATATGTCTTCGTGATCGACAAAGGGAACCAAAATCTTAAGAGCTACGTCGTTATGATTTGGTTTGGATCAAAATCACGGGTGCTTATGTCTTCGTGATTTGATAAAGGAGCCGAGAATCATAAGAGCTATGTCATTATGAGCCGACTAAAGGTCAAGATCACCCGGTGCATATGTCTTCGTGATTTGAGAAAGGGGAACCAAAATCTTAAGAGCTACGTCGTTATGATTTGGTTTGGATCAAAATCACGGGTGCTTATGTCTTCGTGATTTAATAAAGGAGCCGAGAATCATAAGAGCTATGTCATTATGAGCCGACTAAAGGTCAAGATCACCAAGGTGCATATGTCTTCGTGATCGAGATCGAAATCATAAGAGCTATGTCGTCATGATAAGATGTCAAGATCGCCAGTGCATATGTCTACACGACCGACGGGAGAGGCATATTGCACGAATTGAATCGTAACAACTATCATCGGAGGAGTTGTTGATTTGAAAATGGGTTCGGGAAAACTTACCCGGGTTCTCCGAACGATTAATCAAAGAACGAAACGGATCAGCTCAGTATCTTACATGGTAGGCATTTGCCGAGGAGAACTTGCTTATTCAATAATCCTTGGATGAATTTCGAGACCTTGGGAGGGACATCGAACATCGAGAATGTATTACCCATCATAGAATGTCGGAGGTAACATGCGCAAACATATTCAACAATGAGTTCATGCAAAACTTTCCTACCGAGCTTGCAATGATTAGAAATAACATGTGTATAATGCAATCACTCATACCATGGTTTATGCATAACCATTCTATCAAGTTTGCATTATCAATCCTGTCCGGGGATGTTCTCACATTATGAATACCTCGAATGTGAGCTGAATGGGGGGACTTGGTCAAGAAAGGGTTTTCTCTCACTCTCAAGAAAAGTTATTTATCCCGTCTGCCGGGATTCAAAAGAAATCACTCAATCTTTCCATCATCGCATTCGATAAGGATCCGAGTAATCTCGCAATTGATACGACCGGAGCCGATCCGGAGGTCTTGATTAGGACCGTAATGAGGGTTAGGTCAAAGGTTTACAAAGGGGACTCTAGTTGAGTCAAGGTCTTGAAATGAATTTCTTCGTCATCTCTCCGGGTTTACAAGTCAAGAACCCTGCAAAAATGAGAGAGAAGTAATCTTGCTCGAACTTCTTCGAGTGATGCTTAAAATCATTGAACTCCACATTAATTCAAGTGCCCTAGTCGGAAAAGGCTTTTAAAGAGTTGTAATGGAGGTAATGATTTGGGGATGAGAAACGAAAGGGTTCGTTTTGGCTCGGAAGATGTTTGAGAAAGGGCTTGATGTTGGTGATCATTACAATCTTGTCACCGATCGTGGCTTTCTAGGAAACCATCATTGCTCGAGGATGGTATGAATTGAAGATTGCATTTGCAATTTGACACTTCATGGAGATTTTTCTCTCAACCCTTTTAGGATATACGGGAAAATTGTGCATTCAAGTTCGAAATATTCTACAAATGAACAATGAATTGAAAGGGCATTGGCCTTGCTTTTGGTAGGCACTTTGCTTTTTTAAATGCCCAGGAGTTTTTTGTGGAATCAGCTTTTCCTCTTTCTTCTCCTTTTTTTTTACTCCCAACTCTCTTTTACGATTGTATCTTGATGAGTTCATTGGGAGATTTTCTATGGATCCACTTTTCGTGTCCTTCTACTCAAAGATAGGCCATATTTGCTTTGGGACAACAATGATCACCAATAAGGGCTTTTAGAAACGAATTTGCGGGTTCAAATGGATTGTGCAAATGGATATAGATGTGTGGGATAGAAAAAGAAATGCTCTTCGTCACCATAGGGTACTTGAATTAAAGCGCAAGTACAATGCAGAGAACCACCCGAAGATTGATGTTAGTCCAAGCAAGAAGATTTCTAACCATTTGTCTCGTGATGCGATGGAATTACCTTTGTCTTGCCCCAATGTGGGGTGGTTCTTGACAGGGTTATGGAAGTGAAATCTCCGCTCAAATGGGTTGATCAACGGATAACTTGCAGTGTTTAGGGTAGAGAAATGAATGCCTCCATCACTTCGATTATCGTACCTTTCGCGAGAAAACTCTTTATCTCGGGGAATGCGGAATTTTGCCACCGTTCATCTCGCCTGAAAAAATTGGACGTGTTTGGGAAAGGATTGCCTTTCATCATCCTGTCATGCCCCCTCCCGTACATTCGATGTACCTTATGTAGTTCATGTTCCTTATTTAGAGTTGGTAAATTAAACATGAGGAACAATCATGTGCAAACCATGCGGTGTATGAGTGTTTTCGAGCATATAAAATGCAGCAACTTTTTAGCTTAGCGGACAAAGTTCGCAAGTACATAAAAAATTTCTTAGGGCGTGGATCGTGAGTTGCCCCTATTCATGCAACTGCGTTGCAAAACTTCATTGTCTGCGCCGAGACATGAGATTGTCAAAGGCTCCGGGAATTTCTCATTTCATTAATTTTTCGGGGAGAGGGATACTTCTCTATTTGGACATGCGGTGACCCCTGTAAAAATCAAAAGAGAAAGCATCAATGTACGTCCTCATGTTCTAAAAGAATTGAAACGATACCACTTTACTCATGCACGTATTCCTTGCGAACTTTGAATTGAAAAGATCGATTCATCTGGATCGGATTGTATGTCCGGGACGTTATCTCTCCTGGTTCTATAACCGCCTGGCCGAGCTTCGATCTGCGAAGCAAAAAATATTTTTATTAATCTTTGTACATTGATGCCAAATCCCAAGATCGACCCCGGGATGCCTCGGACCACTTGTCATTCCCCCAACCACTATCTTTGCGGTGTTGTTGGCGTCCACGGGTGGTTCGCTTTTGTTATATTGTTCTCAAAGCGGTTGGCAATCCCTCGTCGAGAATAAAATAAGCTTAACTTAGAGTTTGAAACGGCTGAGAATCAATCGGGACGATACAGAGTTACCCATCTTTGAGCCTGTTTGATCTTTTACTTGCATTCTCCCAAGTAAGGCTATTCGGAATCTCTCTTTACGGGCGTTCGGGAGCGTCGTCCATAAATTGATTTGCTACGGGCCTAGCTTAATAAGGAACTTACGCATTTGATAAGAGAGGAGAAAATTCGCCCTTTAACTCTATGCAAATTCTAGACAACTAGAAAGTAAAAGTATCCCACGCAGGGGAACTATACATGGAATTAAAGGAGTATTCATGCGAGATTGGTTCCACCTCTTTTGCTGGCTATTCCAACGATTGGCTGATTTTGTCTTGGATCATACACCAACGATCGTTGTTTGAGGATCCATGATCACTTGCTTCGGATCACAACTCGGAGGTCTTTCGCTCCGAACCGGCTGACCAAGGCGGTGAGCTCATCATCAAAGTAACCTTTTGATTTTTCGGGCAATTGATACTCGAATTGGGCATTGCTACTTGCTAACACCGGCGACAGATTTTCCACTTTGTTTTTACCGTGAACGGTTTGACTCCTTGAGCTTGAGCCTCCGCCGTCACTCGGGAACTCGTAGGGATGATCGACCGGTCCGCCGCTAGAACCACCAGCGAAAGGTCGGTATGGCCGGTATTCTTGATTGGGAAGTGGTCGGGTACTTTTTGCTCCGTAGGTTTTCTTGGGATTGATCTTCCAAATAACTTTGCTCCGGTCGCCTTGGTTCCAAGCTACATCGTGCTTCTTCCACTTATCTCTAAATGCGTGAAGGTGATTTGTGACACTTCGTAGGGTGAGTCCGTCTATATTCATCATTTTGAGTACAGCCATTGGTCGTCTTTGAATTGATTCCTAGTGTCGAACCGCCTCGATGAATATAGAGTGAAGCTCGGCGGACCAAAGGGGCCTTTTCTTTCCGACAAAATCGTCGTAGTAAGTTTGGCCATAGTTCTTTTGTTCGAGTAATTGCTTCCTTACAAGCATGCTGCCAAATATTTTGGAGCACTCGAACGCAGACCGGCTTCTTTAGGATGTCCCGAGCACCATGCAATATGGCCCTCGTTATGAATCGCGATCATCACTTGCTGATGTTATGATCACCGGTATATCCAACTCCGAATCGATGATCTTTAAGAGAGACCGAGACCATCCATATCGATCCCTACCATGGCTGTGACGACGATGTCGAAATCATATTTGTACCGCCTCAGCTCCTCTAAGGCTTCCGTTGCTTTCACATAAGCTGAAATCTTGTACATGCACTTTCTCAAGATGGCAACGAGGATAGAGAGAGGGAAACGGGGTTGCCATCAATGGCCATGACTCGTAGATCCTCGGGATAGGAAGCTTCCCATACTTCCGCTTTGGAATGGACGCATACTTATTTTCCTTTCAAAACCTTCCATATGTAGACCGAAAAATGGGTGTTTCGACTAAAGACCGGGCTTTAGATGTTCTTTGGACTTGCAAAGATATATTGCCGGAAAATCACAAAAGCGATGATGGCCTTTCGTGACGAGTTACGGAGGTGCATGGAGACTTCAAGTTCTTTATAAACTTTTTTTCGATCTGTTAGTCTCGCAGATGACTTTTCTCTCCTTTTCGGTCTTAGTGCCTTGAATCCATTTCGTAATAACTCTTACCTCCCGCTCAATCCGTCGTTCTTTTTTTACTTTTTCGATATGGAGGAGCCCTCAAATCTTTTCACTTTCTCTACGAACGAGGCGAGTTATTTCCCTCTTCAAATCTTTTCGCTTCCTCCTACGAACGAGGCAGTTATTTCCTTCCTCAAATCTTTTCGCTTTCTCCACTAACGAGGCGTTATTTCCCTCCTCAAATCTTTTCGCATTTACTTACGTGAAGATTTTCAATGCTTAGTCAAATCCGGCGAGGAATTCACGCATTTAAACATGATGATGTTCGTGGATAGTCTCGTTCTTTGCCCCTGGATTAAAAGAAGAATGTCTCACATGGGGATTTTGTAACAAACAGTACATTCATTCGTACATGTCACTACTTCTCTTGAGGATTCGTAAGGGCTGGCTAGTAATGCTCAAAGAAGAGATATTTTGAGAGCCCATAATAAAAAAAAACTAAAGCTTCATGTAGGCTACACATTCGGAGTTCCATCGGCGTTGAATTGGCCGTGGTTGTGACATCAAGGAAACTCCAATTGTAGTGATGCATGTCTCTTCCCTCGAAGGGCATCGGTTACGCCTCTGCAAGACCGACTTTTGCGGGATGTATCTCCAACGAAATCGGATTGTACGAGAACTTGCTCGGGGGATGAAGCTGGTGAATGAGCATTTTCAATGCTCGGATGTGGCTCATCGAGGACATGTCACCAAAAGAGATGGGGCCGCTACGGACATGGCAAACAGCGGTGTTGATAGCATCCCTATACCTCTTGTTCTCTGCTCGAAACTTTGCACTTTCTTCCCTCGAAACGTAAGTTCATGACTTTCATTTTTAACCTTCAATCGGGTCCGCTTGTTTTGAAACCAAAACTTGACCTTCAAGGGCTCCATTCCTATCATCCGGCTCAATTCATTTTGCGTCTCCTATTCACGTAAGAGCACTCCTTGAAGCGCAGCTTGAGCACTTTGATTTGATATTTTCTTTTCTCGGGGTTGATTTATGCTGCCGCTGCCATTGTTATTCTTTGTCGAAATCTTGAATTTCACCGCCAAGAGAGTTGGGTTTTACGGCTTCAGCGTTGGATCCCGGTCTCGAAATCCAGCAGTTCGCTTTCGGGGATGTCTAGGTTGGTTGCCTCCCAGTAAGTGCCGATGGCCTCTAAACATGTTGGATTGAAATACTTCTTACCGCCTTTTGTTCACTCTATTCTCCGATGTATGCTTACTCTCTCCAAATTCTTTCGAGTAATCGGGTATGTTCCAAAGCCTCCCTTTAAACGCGGATGAAAATCACTAAGCCGACGTTTTTCCCAAGATTTCGTGTTTCCGCTTTGCCTTATTTTTTCAACGTGATGGGACCCCGAATCCACTTGCACCGATTTTCTTTTCTTGATAACCATGCTTGTCTCCCACTCGGTTTTCAATCATGGTGGGACTTCAACTCTTTTTGTAACTTTTCGGATTTGTGAGGCTCGAGATCACGGATTGACGATAGATCCAGGATCCAATGAACGAAACGCCCGTAGTTTTACCCGAGTAACTAACGTGGCTCCGCAAGAATTGCTGTTTCTTCTCTCGGAAAGTATGCTTGTCTCCCACTCAGTTTTCAACCATGGTGGGACTTCAACTCTTTTTGTAACTTTTCGGATTTGTGATGCTCGAGATCACGGATTGACGATAGATCCAGGATCCAATGAACGAAACGCCCGTAGTTTTACCCGAGTAACTAACGTGGCTCCGCAAGAATTGTTGTTTCTTTTCCCGAAAAGTATGCTTGTCTCCCACTCAGTTTTCAACATGGTGGGGTCCTCAACTCTTTTTGTAACTTTTCGGATTTGTGAGGCTCGAGATCACGGATTGACGATAGATCCGAGGATCCAATGAACGAAACACCCGTAGTTTTACCCGAGTAACTAACGTGGCTCCGCAAGAATTGCTGTTTCTTTTCCCGAAAAGTATGCTTGTCTCCCACTCGGTTTTCAACATGGTGGCGTCCTCAAATCTTTTTCGTAACTTTTTCGGATTTATGAGGCTCGAGATGGTAGATCCGTGATTCACGGATGAAACGTCCGTAGTTTTACCCGGATAATTGACTCGACATCCACAATAATTATTGCTATAGCTTTTCTTGCCCTTTAAATTAGGATTTAACGCCGAGACAATTATCGCTTTCATATCTTCATCTCCAACCTTCTAAGCACTCTTTTGCATCCACTCTCTTTTTAGCCCTTCAACAACAATGGCTTCCTCCCGCGCACGCCTTCTCGGTGAAGTTTTGGCCAAATGGGAGAAACTTTATAATCTCCTAGGCCAGGGCTACTCTTATATAGCCAACCATCCGGGAGGCCGAAACCGAGATTCGTCTTATGTTTAGGGATATGGGCACCGCTTCCATTGAAGGTACCAAGTTAGAGGAGGAATACGGGATCTTCCCCACCCTCTTTACTAACTTCCTGGAGGCTTACCATGTTGCTTATCAAGATGTTACTTTGGCCCACCTTGTGAAGGCACGCTATCGGGATCGGTCGGACAGCTTGGTGTTGGCAGTCTTTGTAGCCGACAATTATAAGAAGGCCCTCGACTACGGTAATGAACAAGTCTCCCCTTTGATTCGTGAGAGGGGAAACTTGGTGGGGTGTTTGGCCATGTCCCAGACCATCTTCGAGCGCGATCCGCTCAATATTGTTTTAAAATTTCAATGCACATGGCTGGAAGAAAGGTTGGACGATCCGACCCCTGGATATAGCCCGCGGGAGAATGCCGATCCATGACCTGGAATTTACTGCCGAGCATCACGAGGACAAGGTAGCCAAGCTCAAAGAGAAATGTGAGCTCCTCCTCTTTAAGTTGGCGGATCTCGATTCTCGGAGCGATCGGTGAGGCGGAGCATCAACGTATGGAGAGTCGGTTAAACTCCTTTGTGATGCTCATTAGGGCTCGGTTTGGCTTTACGTTCCCACCCCGTTGATCTATTTGTAAAGCTTTCCGATGAATGAAATGAATGCAAGTTTTTACTCATTTCATCTTGGTCGTCATATTTTTTTCGCAAGATAACCCCTTTTACTCGCGAATAAGTAAATCTCACGCTCCCGATGGTCAATCCAATTGGGCGGGAGAGGCTCCCCCATTCGAAACAATCTCTCAAAGAAAGATTAGTAGCGAGAAAACAAACGAATGCTCAAATGTGAACAACTCGTGAATCAGTATTAATATTATAACTCGATTATGAAAAAATCGAGTGAATCAAGCATAATATTTCTTTACAGAGTCGAATTGACTGGATTGGTAAAGACACGACCATCCATCTCGCCGGAATCAAAGCACCACCAGGGAGCACCTTCTTTACTATATATGGACCACCATAGTTTGGAGCGAATTTCCCTTCCGGGAGTGGGACTATTGGCAATAATTTTCTCAAGACCAGGTCATTGATCTGAAAATATCGAGGCCGAACTTTTTTGTTGAATGATTTAGCAACTCTCTGCTGATAACACCGGCCATGACATACTGGCCTTAAGTCTTTTTTCGTCGATCGATTCAATTGGCTTGCTCTCTCTTGGATCCATTCAGCTTCCGTCGCCTTAGCTTGAGACAAGATACGTAAGGAAGGAATTTCCACTTCAACCGGTAGAACAGCCTCCATTCCATATACAAGAGAATACGGGGTTGCCCCGGTAGATGTCCGGATTGAGGTCCGATATGCCATAAGTGCGAATGGCAACCTCTCATGCCAATCGCGATAATTTTCAGCCGTCTTCGCTAAAATTTTCTTAATATTCTTATTGGCGGCTTCTACTTGCTCCATTCATCCGAGGGCGATATGGGGAAGAGTTCGGATGCTTGATCTTGAATTCCTTAAACAATTCGCCCATTAGTTTGTTGTTTAAGTTCGAGCCATTGTCGGTGATTATGGCTTCGGGTGAACCGTATCGAGCAATGATATCTCGGCGGATAAATTTTGCGATATTTCGTGCCGTAACCGCTAAATAGGATGCGGCCTCGATCCATTTGGAGAAATAGTCAATCGCCACCAAGATGAATCGATGCCCATTAGATGCTTTAGGGTTGATAGGACCGATAACATCAATGCCCCACATAGAAAACGGCCATGGTTCGGATAATCGATGCAACTCATTTGGAGGGACATTAATCTTGTCACCATGAATTTGACATTTGTGACACTCCGGACATGCTGAATACAATCTCTTTCGAGTGTGAGCCAATAATAACCCAACCTCATAATCTTCTTAGCTAAAAAGTGGCCGTTCATGTGTGGACCACGGATCCCTTCATGTACTTCCATCATTAGACGAACCGTCTTGGTTGAGTCAACGCATCTTAGCAGGACGAGAATCGAATGACCGCTTGTACAAATTCTCTCCATTCAAGAAGAACTTCGGGGCCATCTTCCTTATGTACTTTCGGTCGGATACGGTACTTTTTCGGGGAACTCCCTGCTTCGAATATAAGTCTTGATGTTATGGTACCATGGCTTACCATCGGGTTCATTGATCACGGTCATACAATATGCCGGCTTTTTAGTACCTCGATCTTCAGTGGGTCAACCTCAAGTCCATTGGCGACTTGTAACATTGAAGACAAGGTAGCCAATGCATCGGCGAATCGATTATGAGTCCTGGACAGATACTCAAATGAGATATCTTCAAATTCCTCCACCAATTCATCCAGATACTCATGGTAGGGTAGCAATTTAGCATCTCTCGTCTTCCACTTTCCAACGATCGAAGGATAATCAAAGCGGAATCTCCGAACACCTTGAGTCGGGCTATCCCCATTTCAATCGCAGCTGGAGATATCAAAACCGCGCCCCGTGCCGACCCCGATAAATTGACAGCTCCGTCAAAGTACATAGTCCAGATGTAATCCTCCACCGACATGATTCGATCCTCGGAATGATAGGCATCATCATCTTGCCTCGGATTTTCAGCTAGGATATCTGCTATAGCTCGTCCCTTGATTGACTTTTGGGACAAATATTGAACGTCGAACTCGAGAGATGAGGATTTGCCATTTGGCAAGTCTACCAATCAAGGCGGGTTGATTAAGCAAGTATTTGATAGGATCGCATTCCGTCACTGAAGCACTTGGTGATGCAAGGTATATTGCCGAAGCATGTGCAAGTACCCGCACTAACGCCGCACATGTTTTTTCTACTTGGAGTACTTCATTTTCGAAGTTGTGAATTTCTTGCTCGGATAATAAATGGCTCGTTCTCTTCCATCCTCCTCGCTTCTCTTGGGCTAGCATAGCACCCAAGGATTCACTAAGGATTGTGAGGTAGAGGATTAAAGATTGCTCCGGTGTTGGAGGAACAAGCACGGGTGGATTCATGAGATCTTTTTTGTTTTCCAAAAGCTTCTTCACATTCGCTATCCCATTGGACTAGCGCATTCTTCTTTAATAGCTTGAGGAATGGCTTAGCGGTTTCGATAAGCGAGAGATGAATCGAGCAATATAGTTTAGCCTACCCATCAAACTTCGAACTTCTTTAACCGTTGTCGGCGGCTTAAGCTCACGAATAGCCTTAACTTTCGAAGGGTCGACTTCAATGCCCTTACCGCTACCACGAAACCGAGTAGCTTGCCCGAACTGGTTCCAAAGACACACTTGGCGGGGTTGAGGCGTAACTTGTACTTTCGGAGTCCGTCGAACAATTTCTTCAGCGTTTCAACGTGATCTTCTCCATACTTTGTTTTTGCTATCATGTCATCGATGTAAACCTCAATCTCATTATGCATCATATCATGGAAAAGGGCAACCATGGCTCGTTGGTAAGTGGTTCCAGCGTTTCGAGACCGAACGGCATTACCCGGTAATGGAACATT
The DNA here is from genome assembly GCA_021437795.1 of Rhodamnia rubescens. Classification (NCBI taxonomy): domain Eukaryota; kingdom Viridiplantae; phylum Streptophyta; class Magnoliopsida; order Myrtales; family Myrtaceae; genus Rhodamnia; species Rhodamnia rubescens. Next base: position 1,839,094 of record JAILYA010000023.1, read on the forward strand.
CCCCATGGTGTGGTGAAAGTGATTTTCAATTTGTCATTGACATTCATCGGGGATCTCGATTGTACCCGGAGAAACCATCCATGAATGAAAACAATCCAAACCCCGCACATGTCAACAAGTACGTCAATATGCGGGAGGGGAAAATCATCTTTAGGACTGGTCTTGTTCAAGTCTCGATAATCGACACAAACCCGAATGCGGCCGTCTTTCTTCATGACGGGGACTATATTAGCGACCCAATCGGAATATTCTGTAGTCTCAATGAATCCTACATCAAGAAGCTTCATGACCTCCTCTTTGATCTTCGAACTAATTCCGGTCCGGCCCTCCTTGACTTTTGCACCACCGGCTTAGCCGAAGGATCGATCGGCAAACAATGCTCGACAATGGAGCGGTCAAGACCGGGCATATCTCGCATAGGACCAGGCGAAAACGTCCTAGTAATCTTTCAAGAGTCTCGATCAAGCGCTCGGACATTTCGAGGAAAGGTTTTCCCCGATCTTAACTTCTTTAGGGTTTTTCAGACGCCTAGGCTGACCGAGATAATTTGTTCACCGGTCAAGGGCTTGATCTCTTCATGTCGTTCGAAATCTTGACGAACTTCCTCATAATCTGGACCGAACTCATCTTGGTCATATACTTCGAATCCACTAGGTTTCCCTCCTCATGTATCCCCCATGATGACAAATTTGTTGGTCGTTGGTTATCGTCATCGGGTTGGTTTGGGGAGCTGGAATCGAGGGTGGTATGCTCGAACCCGGGCCTGTTATAATAATATCTTCCAGCGGTGTAGCTCGATAGGGAACACCTTCCGGGGCCTTGCTAGAATTGCTCGCCGAGGAAATTAGAGCTGGCACAACCGGCGGAGGGCTTGAGTGGACGGCTGAAGCTTGGCTATGAAGTTATCCATCATCTTGTGAGACATCATCCCTTCAAATCGCTCGGTTAGAGCACCGAGCTGTTCATTCAAAATCTCATGGACAACGGCGTTAATGTCGGCCATTGTCTTCACCACCAATCGAGTAATATGCGGAGGATCCGAGATAAATTTCCTGAAAAGCGACAAGTCAAGAGTAAGTACAACGAGCGAGGATAGAGAGCCGGTCCATGACTTCCTTCTAGACTCAATGAACGAACTAGACATGACCAAAAGATCGCATCGGGCAATTTTCAATTTCGTCGATTTTTACGAAAAAATACGTATTAATTCGCACGTTGGTCAAAATACGTCCAAATTTTACGAGCTTATAGTTGATAAGATGATGAACAACTTTTAAGTTGGCCAATCGGACTAGAAATGAGCGGATCAAATCAGTTTAATGTGTCTTTTCGAAAAATCGCATTCAAAAAACTATTATAACCGCAAGTAGTTGAAAAAACGAAAAGCCATCTTAAACTATGAATTTAATTCTGAAATTTTATAGGATATTAGTTGAAACATAGATCTACAACTTTCATGTTTGGCACTTACTCAAAACTCGATCATAGAATTTAGTAAAAATCGTACAATAGGAACAAGCCAAATCAGAATTGAGGACAACCGATGAAATTGTAAAAACTACGGAAGCAAAGTGTGAAATTGGAAATAAGACAATGAGATTCATAAACAATCAACCTAAACCATGGACCAGCCCAAAATAAAAATGAGATAACATGGCATGAGAGACAGGAAATTACCGCTCATAGGAAGAAAATGTCAATCACAAAGACATGCGCATGAATCGTGGATTCAAATTTTAGTTCTTTTAGCAAAATGAAATGAAGGACGTAACGACATGTCGCAGCCTCGCGCACGTTCATCATGACTAGTTGCCGCCTCGCATACATAGTCATGACTAGTCGGGTCCAATCATTTCGGCTTGGTTCGGTCGACAAGGGCAACTCTCATGCATCATAGCCTCACGCGCATGAGAACAACCCTTGAGCCATTTTTTGAAGAACTCGGGATCCAAGTGGGATAACCTTTAGCGAAACCTTACCGCCAAGGTTAAAGAACCACATAAATACCATCTTGAAACTATCGGGTGACCCGGGTTCGGTCACAAGTCAAGGTGGTGTAGTGCAATTATATTAGCGGCATGCACGACATTTTAAGGGCAATCAGCACTCCGATAGTTCAAAAAATAAAATTCTCATCACCAAGCTCGCAAAATGAGGTTAGCCATGACTCCTCCCCTTATAACTCCCTTTCCCGCAAAACCATTTAACACCTAGGGATTAAAATTCAACCAAGATTGTCAAATCAAGTAATTTTTCTTTTCATGAACTTATCGGCTTAAGTCCTCTTTGGGTCCCCAATGGAGTCGCTAAGTCGTCGCGACCTAGAAAAAAAAATAAACAAGTCATCATTTTCGGGCTAATGGATTATCGGGTTAATTAATTAACTAACCTAACTCGGACTCTCCCAAGTCCATACCAAATCGCAACTTAAGGTTCGAATGATTAACATGCAATGTGATTTGAATTTGGAGTCGCCACTAATCATTTTCGGTAGGTCGATTAGAAACCTAAATAAAATAGCGGGAGAAAACTATCTTATTTCTGCGAACCGGAGATTAAGAATCCGGGGACTTGGTTACATTAATTACAACTAATGCCCTTTCGGTACCTTAAAATTCATGAAAAAATAATGGATTTGACAAACTTGATGAATTCTACTTGAAGATCAAAGAATCAATTTTTTTGGATTATTCTTCCCATGACATTTTTTGAAATAAAGAAATTACATGAAATTAGGATGAAATAGGTTCAAGGTTACTCCCCAATTTGAACTCGTGCACCAAACTCGTGCTTCGGGCTTGTCTTGACCATTGGACCGATTTGGTGACTCGTTAGACCGAGAAATCTCTTGGTCCTATCTCTCCTTCACGCTTCTTTCTCATATCGCTAGAATTTCATGAGACTCGCAATCCGGGCGTTGATATTTTTTCCCTTTTGCTCTCCTTCTATTCTTGTACCATTGATGTCTCATCGTTGATATGCGGCTGTTATTTAACATAAAAACGTAGAGAGAAAAAAATCGGTGTAGAAAATCTGGGCTAATTTGTATCCGAACTTAGAGGAAGTTAGGAAATCACTTAGCTTTCCTTTTTTGCGGCGAGCTTGAACGATGGTGATGAACTTGTGGCTTGTGTTGATGGGTGCGAGAAATTGGCAATGGTAGCACCGAGCTTCAAAACACTCAAGCCCTCTCAAAACTCTCTCAAAAAATTTTCCTCAAGAATTCTCTTTTTCCTCTCAAAAACTCTCTCAATTCTCTTCCACTCCAAAAAACTCTCTCAATTCTCTTCCACTCCAAAAAACTCTCTCTCAATTCTCTCTTACTCCCCCCAAAAACTCCTCTTCTCTTCAAGAACTCTTCTTCTTTTATAGGCAAAGTTCTTCATCCTTCATTCTTCATCTTCATCTTCTCTTCTTCACCTTCATTTCTCCATCTTCCATCTTCATCTTCTTTTCTTCATCTTCATCTTCCCTTCTTCATCTTCATCTTCTCTTCTTCACCTTCATTTCTCCATCTTCCATTTTCATCTTCTCTTCTTCATCTTCATCTTCTCTTCTTCACCTTCATTTCTCCATCTTCCATTTTCATCTTCTTTTCTTCACATTCTCTTCATTATCTTCTCTTCATCATCTTCCTTTCTCCATCTTCTCTTCATCCTCTTCTCTTTGGGTTTATTTGCAATACAGTCCTTGAAGTTCTAGTATTTGCAATACTGGTCCCGAAAAAAAAAAATTTCTTTCAAGCCCAAATATTCTTGGTACGTTTTCACCCCATGCCTAGTCCAGGGCCTTTGTTGAATTAAGTTTGAATTATATGCCAATGCTATGTGGGATGATTTTTGTTTAGAACTAAAATTAGTTCTAATTTTTATGCAAGAAATAGATTAGTCAAAATTTTAGGTGTCAACAACTGTCGACCTTCGGTGTAAGCCTAAATAATAGAAATCACACAACTATCTCTCGAACAAAGTTGGTTCTTCTTGTTGTGTTCGTTTTGGCCATGAACATCACCTAGTTTCATGAGTGCTTTAGAGAATTCGGCCTTTCAAATTCTCACGAAGCGGCCTTCACTTCACACCCACATAAGTGATTTTTGAATGTATGGCGTATCACATGCTTGATTCAAAATCATTAAAAGCTTACGCTTAACTTCCACATGTTAGTATTGTCTTCATACGGGAATGAGTAAGAGTTAAAAGTACTCTACACCGTCGCATAACTTGGTTGTCCTTTTGAACTTAGATCTTGGGATCTTGAATCAACTAGGTAGGGTTTCCGCTATGATGACTTATTTTATAGGCCTTAAACCCATTCCCCTTGATGTTTTCACAATCATCTCTCTAGTTAGGCCTTTTATTAATGGATCCGCAACATTATCTTTTGACTTCACATTGTCAATCGTGATAATTCCACTAGAGAGTAGTTGTCTTCTGATATCGCGTCTTCGACGTATATATCGAGACTTACCATTATACATAATATTCTCCGCCCCCATACTTTGAGATAATTCTTGAAATCTTTCCAAGACATTGGTAACTTTTCAATGAATGCAGCCATTCGAAGTGATTCACTTAGAACCATACCTTCAGCATGAATTTCATGCATGATCACTTGAAGTTCCTAAATTGACTTAAGACAATTTTTGAAATAAACTATCTTGAAGTCTAGAAATTTGCCAACGATGAATTTCTTCAACCTAGCATCTTCTATTTTGTATTTCTTGTCCACATTTTCCCATAATTCCTTAGCCATTTTCAGCAGACTATAAATGTTATAGAGGGAATTGTCCGGACCATTGAGGATATAGTTGTGACATAGGAAATTAGAATGCTTCCACGCATTTACAGCTGCAATACTTTCCTTATTTGACTCTCCTTTATTCAACTTAGGAGCATCATCGTTAAGGAACCTTGTCAAATTCAAAGTCGTGAGATAGAACATCTTTTGTTGCCATCTCTTGAAATCAACCCCATTAAACTTTGTTGGCTTCTCTCCATGAGTAGGAATAGACGCAATTGGCGTTATCGATGTTGAAGCCATTTTTGAAACTAAATGAAAAAATACCCGTACATAGGGTTCCATACACATTTTTTCATTCACAAAAGCTTCAAACATGTAATATTAATATGCCACAGTATAGAGCATCTTCATACGAGCACGCCGGTACCAAAAACTCCCCAATTGGAGTCCGATTGCCCGCTTAAACGCACGTTTGAAAATTTGGTCAACGAAAGTCAACGCAGTCAACACGGGTCAATGGTCAACAAAAATCAGCGCCAATCAACGGAAATCAACGAGTCAGACTGATCTAATCCCGATCGAATCGAACCGAATTGGGTGGATCAACCGTTCGAATCGAATCGGTCCGGTCCGGTTCACTTAGGACGAGGGACGCTAACGTCAAGATGACATCGGTGAGCTGTTGAAGTCAATTGTCGTTGCACATTTTCGCGCCAAAGGCGTGCGAGGCCCACGTGTGCCATCACAGCCAGTAGCCCATTTCGGCCCTTGCTTTTACGTTGGTGTACCGTCTCAACAAGAAAGCAACTATAATTACCTTCGTTAGGATCCCTTGTGGATTCCTTGGATGCAACCAAGAAAGCACATGAGCCACCAAGGCTCTCATCCTATAGAAGTAAGCCAAAAGTACACGCAAGATTTTGTGTTGTAGATGGGACAAGGATTTACAGAATAGAATCCTAAAAGCAATCGTTCGTCCCATGATTGTTGAAGGGTCGATCGAGAACCGATCAACGCTCGCTTCATTGTTTATATCCATGCGCTAGCGCATAAACTCTAAATCCTCTACTTTCGGATGTGTTAAACTAATATTGCTAAATGAATAGAACGAGGAATAGTTTCATAATTCTCCAAATGCATCGATGCAACCTAAAACCCCAACGGGGCTCGGTTGTGCGAGGGAAAGGTGGCGGCTTTCAAAATCTTAACAAGACCAAAGCCGGAACCCGGCAACGAAATTGGATTTCAACCTAACCAATAACCGCTAGAACATAATGCGTATAACAAAAATAACTATACGAACCAAGCACAGAAAACCAGAATTTGTCTTAAGATTGTAGTGGCCTGCAAGTGTTCGTATATGTAGAATAACATTGATCGACAAACCTGAAACCAAACGCAAATGAGTAGTTTGAATGTAAAGGAATGATCCGAGCCCAACGAAATAACGTTGTGTCCTTTAGACAAATTTGTCCCCTCAATCGGTACTCAAGGATCTTGGACAATTGCCTCCCAGGGATAGAACGGATCACCTTTCCTCTAAAGCGGTACTTCTTCGTAGGAAACCTTCGAACACATTTTGTAAAATAATCGCATGAATGATGAATAATGAAGTATGAATGACGAAAATGGTAGTAGTTTCTAATGCGATGGTCAATGCTTTATTTATAGACAATGATGTGAAAAGTCACAAAATAGAGATTAAGAACAAAGAGTCACTAATCTGAATAGTTCTCTTTCAAACGAATGAAGAGTTATGAAACCGAATGGACATCTTCCAATAGAATAAAGAGTCACGAAATCGAATAGATATCTTCCAAAGGAATGAAGAGTTACGAAATCGAATATATATCTTCCAAAAGAATTCAAAGAAAAAATCAGACAAACATGTTTATTCGGATTTTGCTCCATCCGTCACTTCTCATTTATCTTCTTATGGGATTTGGAGATCAAAGTCCCAACAGTGTCAACAAATGTGTCTTCATCAAATCTGTTTTCACATGTTCGGTTTTTACATGAGGACTAGAGATTGAGTACTCTAGTAAGAACCCATTAGAAAGCATTCTAAGAATATTTTCTCCCTCCAATCTGCATTTGTGTCTTTTGTTCCAAAATTTCCAAAGTAATTACTATTGTTTTGGTTCCAACACATCGACCTGTTCAAATTCAGTAATTTATAAGCTATTTTACATAAATCACCACATAGTTGAAAATCGACAAAATAATGGACTTGGGAATGTATATAAACCCAACCAAATAAAAACAGAGGAGATCTGAACAAGGGTACTTGCAGAACTATATCACTAATCAACATGCAAAGTGCACATACGAAGAAGATTCACATAAACCTCTTTGTAATTCGTATGTATAACAGAATAGGAAGCACTTCTTATCACAAAAAAAAAGTACTTAACAGAACAGGTGTCCATTCCTGTTCTGTTCGCAGAAAATTGCGAGTTTGATCAAGCAGCTTCTTGATGTGCTCAGTTTCCAGATCTCCCGTGGCGAATGCCTAATCATTTTAATTTCATCCGCATTGATGCATTAGAAACTTCAGGATAAAGTTGCTGGAGAAGATAGGCAAATTGTATGGTGATTCCGGGCGACCAGATGACCACAATGATGCAAATGAAAAGCCATTCGTTTCTTCGAGCCCACTCAGCCTGGCCAATCTGTCCAGTCGGTTGAGTTCGTTCGGCTCCAAATTCTCTGAACTTTCAAGGCCTCGAATCTCTGTAACTGCGTGATTCTCAATTAGAAGTTCTGATTCTGATAGTTTTTCAACTTTGATAGGTATATCGATGTAGGCATTGACGGACAATATAAGATACATACGGACAGTAAACTTGAGGGAAGCCTTGGGAGGCCCCGCAGACATTCGCTAGAGAGTTCAAGCCTTAGAAAATCAGGAAATATCGTAAATGCTTCGTCCCCTCCTTCGTTCGCCCCAAGTTGCCGTGGCTTTTAATCGTCATCCATCGCTGTAGATTGAATTCGACCAATGCAAACAGAGATAGTAGCAAATGATCCCTCTGGTGTACGACCTCGTATTGGCAATGCAGCGTTTGCGTCTTGCTGCGTGTGCCAAATACAATTGGTATTACTAATGGACATGATATTGTGCCTCATTTGCCTCCATACTATTCTCGGTTCCCACAGAAGACTTACCATCACTGCCCTAGAGAGATAAGGCTTTCATCTTGACGGAATATCATGTACATTATGGGGAATTGTCGCTGAATGAATTTGACATCTGCTTTGCATTTCTTTCAACTATCTAACTGGTGAAGTCTCATTTATTCCAACAATGTATGTACTCTCTCTTTTTGCAGCGTATATAATATAACTGTCTTGTGTTTATCTTCTTAACGACTTTTAGCAATATTTGAGTTACTCTCATTGCTGCAAGAGCCATCATGAGTTTTGTCGTAGCGATTCTTGAATTTAAGATGCGCAATAATGTTTGCTATATACTCTCTCTCTGATTGCTGATAACCTAGTCTTAAGCCCTGTGCAATTATACACATTTTAATTATTTTATGTCTACTAAATGCTTGTAATTATTGGTGGCTAGCTCAAAGACAGCCACGGATAAACATATTGATGGGAGATAATTTGAAAATGATTTCGTTCCACCTGCTTCTTTGGTGACTAACCATAATCTATTCAATGTCAGTGTTCACATGTTACTGGAACGTCCCCTTTGTTGCAGGTATGGTTGTATAATATAGGATTTGGTAGTCTGATTTATCAGGTTGAGAAAGTTTGTGATAGCTCTGGAGAAGATCCATCATGCAGCAGGTAATGAGGCAGTTTCCGTTGTAGCTACTTGTTCAAGAAATTAGTTTGTGGATCTGTCATGCTAGACGCAATAAGTCATGGGATAGACCAGTTTGTTCTAGAGAATGTCAGTCCTTTGCTACCAGGAATATATGTGGACGACTGATGAGAGTGCGTCTCTGCAGATCGGTAACTGGCATCAGCCTCTCGGACCATTTAGTCTACTGTGGTGTGGGAATAATGGCTGAGACATGGAGATTGAGCAAAATTGTCATGGACACACAATTGAAGGAATATGGAGGTGAAGATGGCAAAGGAAATCTTATGCTTTCCAGGAATCCTTCTGCGTCTGCATTGACTCTGCCTTTAAACTACGATGCCAAGAGCAACTTCAGTTAAAATGCTCCTAGGTCAGCACCTGGTTTCTCAAAGATCATTAGGGACCTCTGTGATGGTGGTCATGAAATGCAGTCAATCGATCTGTTGTCCATATCCATCACAAGATGCATAACAGCTCCACTCAAATTCACTCTGAATGTAAATAGCACGAAGTTGAATGTGTCATATTTGTAAATACAACTCCGTGATTTCTATTGAATGAATGCGTTCGCAACTTTACCTGTCAATCTAATCTTGGGCCTATGGCTTTGTTTACCAGATTTGATAAAACCTAGTAAGGATGTGTGGATGCTTAGCTGAGCTATTCATAGTTTACTCACGCAGCTATTTTCCTTTTTTTGGTCTTTTTTTTTTTTGGTTTTGGGGGTTTGGTTTGGTTCGGAGGGGTTGAACTTGGTCGAACTTCGACAGCAAAAAAAACTTGTATCGAACTTCACAAAATTAGCAGACGTGTGAACTTTGGAACAGTGGGACTTGCATGTTTAGGCAATTAACCTGTTCTATAAGGTGAACCAAAGAGCGCCTTGGGAGACCACCACTCAATCTGTGACCTTACCTTCTACTATAGGCACATTGTAACAAAAGACTTCTTGGCACAAGTACTTGAACTGTGTCCTGGCAAAGAGTTATGCAGATTAACTGTTACATAAAGCCATCTTGGAAACAGATGATCACCTTGTCTTGCATCATTTCCATAGGCAACCTTAGATAAATCTAAATTTTCAGAGGTAAAAATTTATATATCATCTTGGCTTTTGACATGTAACACTGATCAGCCGTTGGAAAGAGAGTTCAAAGCTTTTACCTTCTTTTTTCGCATATACAGGAATTAACATCAGTGGAAACCTGGAAAACTAAATTTTCTTCGTCATTTCAAATGATGTTATTGCTAATTATGACCATTCAAAGCACATTGTGGAAGAGACCAAACTAAGTCCTTGACATCGTATGATAAGTTAGAGTTTGTACCTCACGGTAAAAGCCAGAGGCACCACACCAAAGCTTTGGGAAAGATATATTGTCGTCTTGTTTATATCTTCCTTTGCTTGGTGAGCTGGTTGTCAATTTTACACATCAACTGAGTTAGCCACAGCTTACCTGCACAGAAAGGTCCTGTAAATTTCTCTTACTTGTTACCGAGAGAAAAAGCTCAGGCTATCATATAGGACTTTTGTCGGGGAGCGGTTCTCATTATCAATGTTGATACCTAAAGCTCCAATCCTAGGATAACTAAAAGGTGAATGATAGAGCTTCTGTCACCGATCAGAGCCTACACATATGAATATGTCCTACAGTGTTTAAGGTGTAACAAAATTAATATTTACAGTGCGTGTTCGGAGGATCTCACATAAAAGATCAGCATGTAAATTGACAAGACTTTCGGAGGATCTCACGGGGTAAGCATCCGGTCAAATGGCCAAATACAAATCGTTTAAACTCGTCGTGTATGAGAAATCTGGGAACGCTGTCATGGATGTATCAATGTGTAAATTGACGAGACTTTCTGGAGGCCTCGGTACCTCGGCAAGCCTTAATTAGAGTCAATTTCAAGATCCTCAAAGACGAATGTCTGCAAATGTCATTTGGAATTTCCAGTTGCAAGCTTCCACCTGGCGTTGCAACTATTTCTTCAAGCCTTTATAGCAACCATAAGGCACTAGGTATGTTTGCAATGAAGCAATTATTCATCCTCACTACTTTCAAACTTTTCATGCTTCCCATCAAGTCAGGTAGCGCTTTAATGCACGTGTATGAAATATCAAACTCAAGAAGCAATTACAGATTGCCAATCTCTATACATTCACGTTCTTTCAAAGACAAGTATTCAAGGCTTGAAAGAGCTCCGATTGACAGGGAAAGTAGTGCAATTATGGTGCTTCTGGAAGATAGTCTCGATAGAGATGTTGAATGACAAATGGAAGAGATCTTCTTCAATGATGAACAATCCGAAGCACTAAGAATTTCAAGATCCTTTAGCGCTTGATATTTAACGTTGAAGAACTCAGTGATGCCTGAATATCATAGATATTTCCTATGTGCGCGCATTGACTTGTTTCTTCTGGTCTAAATCATGAAAAAGGAGGAGACCTCTTTCATTGTCTTGATCCCTTCATTTTTTTTTTGGGTCAAATTGGTCCCTTCATTAACATTACTTATTCTGTCAATTTCCTTCTCTAGACATAGGAGATGAGTTGATTCTGCAAGTACTGAATGCCCACGAGCTCTGATGTATCACAGTTATTAGAACCAAAGCAACAGTGCTCAAAATGTGAAAATTGATTGTAGATAATTTTGGCGATAGTCGACTTTACAACAAGTTGTGCTTACTGTGCTGTGAGTGCCTATCATGCTCATGAATAAAGACTTATCTTGTAACACCATTTTCCACATGGAAGGTCCATGAACTGGTTTTGGCAGGCGCAACTAATACTACTGTGAATACTTAGCGCACACAATTTTTTCTCCACGTCCAGACAAAACCTTCAAGTGTTTCCTCGTAAAAGAAGATTTGGGAGCTGATATGCAGATAAAATGCTGGAAAAAAAGGGCCCACGAAAAAGATTAATAAACAATCAGGTTTGCTTTGAGTTTCACCCCCCAAAATTGCACAACGAATCCCTCTGCCCTGCTCTAATGATTTCTCTTCTCTGGAAAAGAAGGGCAAAATATTCGACTGAAACTTCACATTGAGTTCAACAGATTTAACTATTTCATCAGTAGGCAACGCCTTCCCTCACTAATAGTCAAGTTTCTGTCTCTCAACAGATCAATGCACAGTTTAACACCCGAAGATCGTGAAAGGGAAGTTATTTGACGTAAAATGTCATCTTCATTTTCCTTTATTCGGTCTTCATTTGTGCAGCTGCCCAATTAGCCACAGCTCCCTGCACAAAATGATTTCTGTAAGTTTCTCAAACTCTAATTCCTCTCAGCAACATTAGAAACCAACCGGCAAAAAGGCCGGTCATTTGGGATATCTCCTTTAGCACTTCGTGTCAATCTTAAAACCTAAAAGAGTCCTCTAATATAGCTTGACGTGAATGGAAGGGCTTCCATTACAGATAATCTCCAAGGCATAACCATTTCTAGAAAGATGTAGGCCATAATGGAGATCACACAAGAGTCCATTTACATGATTTCGGACCCCGGTGAGACTTATCATGTGTCCTACGCACCAATAATACTGAGATATTAGCCTTTGACTATAAGATGATTTATGATACCTTGGAGAAGCTAAATAGCTCCTCTCTCCTGTCACGGATGGAAGTTTTGCCGTGCGAACCCAAGTGAGGTTCTGTCTTTCCTCATTTTATGACTTCTCCCTAACATTTGCAAATCCCAGTAAGAAGCACACCTTTCCTGGAAAATAAACTGAACATAAGCATATCAATACAGAGTGTCTGTTTTCTTCACAGTTGCAACAATTGAGTTGATTATGCTGTAAAGTCCCAGGAAGAGAACCATAGTTATATGACCTTTCAACACACATTCCATCTAGTTTACAGCATAACAAAGTTATCTCCAATGCGAAGCGAGGTTATCCACTTCGAAATATGCGAAGCAGAAAATCGACTAGGATCTCTAATAATTTGTTACATAGCAAATAACAACGATGCAATCGACATGCATACCTACACCTGGGAAACATAAAAGCAACGAGAAACCATCCAAAGAGAATATAGCTAAAAAAGTCAAATCAACCTAGGTAAAGAGAACGAACATATGTACATAATTAGGAATCCTCTGGTTGTAAGGAGATATCATAATTTCACTACCTTGATCAGATTTTCAGTCATCAAATCGTGAAAAGGTAATTAAAAAGTACATGCGAAACTTCTCTGTTCATATCTGTGAAACAATTTGATTGCAAAAAAGGTAAAACATTACTTATCAGATGAAATAAGTTACCTCAATTTGTTTAAAGTTTGAACAAAAGAGAACAATTTATGGTCGTGAATCAAGAAGCTTTCAAGAGAACTGCACTTATTGCTCTTCTCCCTCAGATTCATATTCAGATTCCTTGACTTCTCCCTTAGATTTCATGTCGAGATTTGTCTTCTTCTCCCTCCGGTACAGATTCAAATCTGTTGTCTTCTCCCTCTGGTTCAGATTCAGATTCATCGTCTTCTCGCTCAGATTAAGATTCAGATTTGTTGTCTTCTCCCGCAAATTCGACTGACTTCTCCGAGCAAAGCGAAGAAATTGCCTCCACCTTTAATTTCCTGCAACGATTTTTCTCAACCTTTTGCAGTCCCATTGAGCTTCATAGATCAGGCAACTCCTGTAAAGATTCACAGGAATCAATCTCCAGTTCATACAATTGTTGCGGCAATTCGGCTTGAATTTCAACCAAATTTTCAGGTATGACAACATCTCGCAGTCTCGTCAAGCTTGACAGATCAGGCAACTTCTGTAAGGATGTACAGAAAGTAATCTTCAATTTTTCCAAATACTGTGGTAGTTCGCCTTGAATCTCAACCAGATTACCACATCCACTTATGCAAAGATCTCGCAGTCCTATGGAGCTTGATAGATCATGTAATTTCTGTAAAGATTTAGAGGAATAAATTTCCAAATTTTCCATTGATTGTGGTAGTTCGCCTTGAATTTGAACCAGATGATCACATCCCCTTATGCAAAGATCTCGCAGTCCTATCGAGCTTGACAGATCAGGCAACTTCTGTAAAGATTCACAGGAATAAATCTCCAACTTTTCCAATGATAGTGGTAGCTCGCCTTGAATCTCAACTAGTTTATCACATCTGCTTATGCAAAGTCTCAGTCCTATTGAGCTTGACAGATCAGGAACTTCTGTAAAGATTTACAGGAATAAATCTCCAACTTTTCCAATGATAGTGGTAGCTCGCCCTGAATCTCAACTAGTTTATCACATCCCCTTATGCAAAGATCTCGCAGTCCTATTGAGCTTGACAGATCAGGCAACTTCTGTAAAGATTCACAGAAATAAATCTCCAAGTTTTCCAATGATAGTGGTAGCTCGCCCTGAATCTCAACTAGTTTATAACATCCACTTATGCAAAGATCTCGCAGTCCTATTGAGCTTGACAGATCAGGCAACTTCTGTAAAAAATCACAGAAATTAATCTCCAACTTTTTCAATGATTTTGGTAGCTCGCCTTGAATCTCTACCAGGTTACCACATTCATGTATGACAAAATGTTGCAGTACCATTGAGCTTGACAAGTTAGGCAACTTCTGTAAAGATTCACAGGAAGAAATCTGCAATACTATTAAAGATTGTGGTAGTTCACCTTGAATCTCAACTAGATGACCCCAGCTCTGTACATCAAGTCTAGTTAACTTGCTTAAATTACCTAGATCAGGTAGTATCTCCATCTGTTCAAAGCCCCCATCTGCAAATCTTGTAGGCTCTCCCACAAATTAGGCTGACTTATCCGAGCAGAGCCCAGAATTGCCTCTACCTTTAGTTTTGTGCAATCTTTGAAGAGAACCTTTCGCAGTTCCTTCAAGCTCGACAAATCAGGCAACTTCTCTAAAGATTCACACGATTCAATCCACAATTGCTTCAAAGATTGTGGTAGTTCGCCTTGAATCTCAACCAGACTACCACACTTTTCTAATGCAAGATGTCTTAGTTTGTTTGCATTACTTAGATCGGGTAGTATCTTCACCTGTCCAAGACCAAAAAGCCGCAAATGTTGCAGGTTCCTTCGAGCAAAACCAAGAATTGCCTCCCCATTTAATTTTTTGCAATCTCCTATTTCAAAATGTTCTAGTTCCTTCAAGCTCGACAGATCAGGCAACGTCTGTAAAGATCCACATGAATGAATCTCCAACAATTTCAAAGACTGTGGCAGTTCTCCTCGAATCTCAACCAGATTATCACACCTTCGTATTCGAAGACTTGTTAGTTCGTCAAAACTACTTAGATCAGGTAGGATATGCAGCTGTCCAAAGCCTTCAAGCCGCAAATCTTGTGGATTCTTCCGAGCAAATGCAAGAATTGCCTCCTCACTTAATTTATTGCAATTGTGCAATCAAGCCGTCCCTTACCCATGAAGCTTGATAGATCGGGCACCTTATGTAACGAGCCACAGTGACGAATATGGAAATCATCCAAAACCGTGGTAGTTCGCCTTGAATCTCAACCAGATTATTACAATCCACTATTGCAATACGCCTTAGATTGTCTAACTTGCTTAGATCAGGTAGTATCTTCACCTGTCCAAGTCCACGAAGCGCCAATTCTTGTAGGTTCTCCAAACTACCCAGGGCTTCAATATCTGTAATTGCAGAGGATTCAATCTTTAGAGATGATAGCTTCTTCAATTTCGGTAGGTCCTCCATCGAGTGAAGTGACTTGCAATTGTACAAATGTAAGGAGGATAAACCAGCGGGAAGCTTCGAGAGGCGACGCAGTTTAGAGCGTCGGAGGCGAAATGACTTGAGTTGAGGAGGGAGGCTAACGTCTGTTGGTGAGGTGGTCACATAATGAGAGTGCAGGCGCAGACCTTCCACGGGCCCATCAGATTCCCCTTCAGAAGCACGTTTGCTGAACGTCAGATCCAACTCCTTTAAATTAGTCAGGTGTGAGACTTCTGGAAACGCGTCCACGTTCAGCTCAGACAACTCTAATTCCACTAGACTTTTAGGAAGCCTCGGTAGTGCGCTTATATCCGCATCAATCAACCTCAAGATCCTCAAGCGGTTGCAATTGCCAATGTCCACATAGACTCTACAAGAATCTGCACAGTGGGCAACTACTTCTTCGAGATTCCCAATCGTCCAAAGGGCATCGGGTATTTTGCTTATCTTACAATTCCGCATCCTCAATTTTGCCAACTTGTTCAACTTCCTAATGGAATGGGGTAGTTCTTTGATCGCCGTGTCGGATATATCCAACTCAATCAGCGACTGCAAATCTCCGATTGAATCCGGAAATCTGCACCATTCTAGAGTTAAGTATTCAAGGCTTGCAAGATTTCTACCCAACTCGTCCGCTATTGCCATGCCGGACATATCCAACTTAATCAGCGCCGCAAATCTCCAATGGAATCCGGAAGCCTCTTCAACAATCTGCACCATACTAGAGTTAAGTATTCAAGGCTTGCAAGATTTCTACCCAGCTCGTCTGGCAGCCTCTGAAGATTCCGACAGTAGGACAGATCTAGAACTTTCAAATTCTTCATCACCTGTAAAAGAAAAATCATGCTGAGATTACTTTTGAATCTAATAATACATAATATTAAGTGTTGTCTAGCATATGACATACCTTCATGTGGCTCCATCCCTTCCAATCATCCGCAATTTCACTCATAGATAGATTAAGAATAACCACATCCTCCATGGAGAAATTTGTAATGTTAAGTGTTGGGGGGATACCAGGCCATGAAATCCATCGTAATTTTGGGAGGAGATTTGAATGCTCGCTAGTTGGAAGAACATTTGATGGCGATTCGTGCCAAAGAAGCCTCTCTTCTGCATGAAAATTTTTCCTCGAACCGCGCACTTGAAGGAACCTTAGATCTGGTATGCTTTCAAAGTCCTCATAGGTAAAATGATACTGCTCCTGACGGTCCAAGTCTAGACGAAGAGCTTCCGCTTCTTTTTTTCCCTGCACAAACGAAAAGTACAAAAAAAAAAAAAAAGTTAAAGAGAAAGGCATTTATCAAGTCCACTGTTTTAAGCGGTTGAGTTCAGTACTATGATTCCTTTAATCTTAAAAGGGCAAAAATTTAAGTTGAGGAAGTCGTAATGGTGCTAGACAAAACATAAAGTAATTGGCTTTTTTTTTTATATAAAAGAAAAGTCCAGAAATACTGTGAATTTATATTGGGGCAATTTTACCTTATGTTTCCTCAGCAAATCCGATCCTACCTTAGGATCCCACACCCTACTTTGCTTCTCTACTTTGGTGCCACTTTTTTTACGAACCATTTCTCTTCCGAGGTCTCGGAGTTGATCGTGCATCCATACTTCATTATCCTCGCTAATCTTTATCAAAGACATGTTCTGCAAAACTTCCATGGCTACTTCCGGGAAAAAATCAGATTCATTCCAGAAATGAACCAGAATGTCTTTGTCATATCCAACGAAAAGACAAGCAATATCGAGGAACATATGTTGTTGCCGAAAATTTAATGCATCATAGCTTACTTTCAGCTTACTCTGAATTTTTTCATGAGGAACACTTTTTAGCATCTTCAATGTGGCATCCCACATTTCCTTTTTAGTGCGACATAAAAGTGAACCTATGACCTCAAGAGCAAGCGGAAGACCCCAAGCAATGTCTATCGCCCTGTTGGATTGCTCGATATACTTGTCTAAAGGGGAACATCTTATGAAGGCATGTTTGCTGAAAAGTTGAAGAGATTGATCGGGGTTCATGCCCATAAGCTCATACTTACAGTCCACTTCCGGAACACAAAGAACATCTATCCTTCTGGTAGTAATAATAATTTTGCTCCCTTTGCCTAAGCAATCACGTCTACATACAAGTGCATCAATATGATACTCGTCTTCCACATCATCGAGAAGCAGCAGTACTCTTTTATTAGACAACCTATCTTTGATGATCTCAATCCCATCATCAGAGTTACTTATATCTTTGCATTTGACTTTGAGGATGTCAGAGATGAGCTGATTCTGTAAGTATTCAATGCCCTTGGTTTTTGACATTTCACGGATGTTGGATAGAAAGCAATGGTCACTGAAATCTTTTGAGAGCTGATTGTAGACGATTTTGGCCGTAGTCGTCTTTCCAATGCCACCCATCCCGTAGATTCCTATAATCCGTGTTTCACTTATCTTAGCACCTATCATTTTCATAATTGCATCCACATGATTATCGACACAGACCAAGTAGCCTGATACTCCCAGAGAAGCCTTCTTCAACTCATTGAAAACCTCCTGCGTGAATGTTTTCACGAACTCACCTTCTAGCCTAGTGTTTGTTGCAGGTCAAAAGGGCAACGAGTGAGAAAACTGAGTTGAAAAAAACTACGTTCTGACAAGACCACATTGAAAACTACAGACCTATTCTAAACGTGTTCTTCAATGATTTATTCCACTTAGAGGAATTAGCGGTGGAATTTAGGGTCAATGAATGACCTGAACTGATAAAAAATGATGCTGAGAATGAAATGGGACAAAATTGGAATTCTGCCATTACTTAGCCCGATGTTGTGATATAACTTCAATGGCATACAATTCTAGTTCAACAAGACTAACACAAATCTAGAAAAGAAACCAATTGAAATGCATCGAGTTTAAAGACACAAGGCATGTGAGATGGAATGCTAAAAGCAGTCACCTGTTTCTAATGTCGTGTCCGTTTATTACCCCAACTTCACTAAGAGCAGCCCTCCACTCTGTGATAATCTTTTGGTCATATCGCTGTTTGCTTTCATGTAAACTAAAGGCCTTTCCATAATCCCCATTTTGGTACTCAACCTCTGCAGGCGCCACATCATAAAAAATAGGGATGATCTTTGGTCCCCCATTATTCTTGCACTCGACCATTTGGGCTAACTCCTTGAGACACCAGGGACTAGAGGCATAATTTTTCGAGAAGATAGGTATTAAGATCTTCGACTGCTCAATTGCTTGGAGAAGTTCTGGGCCAAACTCTTCCCCAATGCGGAGACTTTCGTCGTCCTTAAATGTGCGGATTCCTGCCTCTTCGAGTCTAGTGTAAAGGTGATTGGTAAAAGTTGCTCGAGTATCTGGTCCTCTGAAGCTCAAGAATACTTCATAGTCATACATTGACGAAGTATCTATTTCAGGTACTTCTGTTGAAGTGTGAGTACCAGAATCGCCACTTGCCATTCCATGATTTGCAGCTGCATCCTCATTTGCTCCCGATGTAGTAGCCGTTTCAGCTACTACTCCCATTGAAGTGTCAGTACCAGAATCGCCACTTGCCATTCCATGATTTACAGCTGCATCCTCATTTGCTCTGTGTAGTCGTTTCACTACTACTCCCATTGAAGTGTGGTACAGTCGCCTCTTCCATTCCATGATTTGCAGCTGCATCCTCATTTGCTCCTGATGTAGTAGCCGTTTCAGCTACTACTCCCATTGAAGTGTGAGTACCAGAATCGCCTCTTGCCGTTCTGTCGTTTGCAGCTGCATTGATCTCCCTTGATCTTCTATACAAGAAGTAAAGGAACAGCAAAGCAGCAAAAGCAGGGGCAGCAAGAGATGAAAAAAGTTGGGAAACCATGATCACAAGGGTGAGCACGAGAATCACAAATGGAGATCTCTGTGGGTCGTAAAACGCAGAAGACAGGATTGGCTCAATATGCAGAGGGTCGAGGACCAGTTTTGCTAGAATTGGTCAATGATCCAGTACAGCCTGTCAAAGTCAAAGTTATCTACGATACCGGTAAGAAGAGCTGGTAATTAACCCCTCAATTGGGATGTTGGTGAATTCAGTACGAAATTGCAAGGTAATTGGACGGTGACAAAGTCAACAATGCACCGTACGACCTTCCATTGTTTCCCATTGAACAACTAAACAGTAGTGTGGTTTTGTGTGTTTCAGCATCTAATGCATTATATAAGGTTCATCTGCAATTTCATTGGATGCTTCCTATATAACTTTTTACTCAATAATTCAATGGCGGTGGGTAGGCACATGCCAACTTTGTCAAACATCTTCACATGGAATGATTCTGAAAAATGCAATTAATCTATCCGAGGAGGAATGGACACAAAAGTCAACTTCCTGTATAATTAATCTATCAAAATTAGGTCATGCACTTGCCGACATTGTTAGGCATCTCAGAAATAAAGATTGACACATGAAACGATCTTTTAAAAAAATGATAGCACTAGGCTCTAAACTCATTTGGACTACGATTAGCAAAAGAAACTACGCCACTTCCCTAAACAATTTTCACATTTCAGGAGAAAAGTTAGTATTGGTATTACCAACTTTTCACGTGCTGTGATGCATTAGTTGGTCTCCAAGACCGATCAGGCTCGGCCGCTTCAATAAAAGGTCGACCCTTCTCACATCTCGAAAACGAAAATTACCCCTTTCTAAGGTTGGTTTTGGAGATTTGGTCCTTCACTCTCCCTTTCATTAGACAGGAAAAATTAGAATTAGAATCTGCACTATTTGAATTCTTGCCCAAGGTTTTCAAATTACCAGAAAATCAATGTACTTAATAGGTACTTCAGCTGTGCTTTCTAGCAAGTGGGAGTATTAAGGTGACGGAGTGTTATTGGTGTTAGTGCTAGCGTTATCACCTAGATGGGGGTGAATAGATAATTTCAAGAAATAATAGGAATCAATGCGGAATATAAACAAATACGCTCGTAGCTTCGTTTAAATGATACTAGCTAATAAGATCCGAGATACCCTCAAATGCAACGACATGCACAATTCTACTATCACAATATATAAACAGAGAGATTAAGGGATAGAGAATCTGCACAAAGAGTTTATAGTGGTTCGGCTTTGTTCAAGCCTACGTCCACTTCTTCACGTTGGCAGCCAATCGGTTGGATTTCACTAGTGGATAGCTTAAAGGTTACAACTCGGTGTGTGACATCCCGTATTCCTACCCTTTTTCGAAGCTTTGAATAAATGAAAGGTCTCATTGATGTATTTCGGCTAAGTCTTATTCGGAATTGATCCCTCTTGAGCAGACTAACCAAATGGGAATGGCTAGCTAGAAAAATCAAGTACGTTGACCTAAGAACTTGATCCTGGATTGACTCTTTGCCCATAAAAATTGTCGAGGGAATATTTTGGACCAATATATGTCGATCCTAGAATGATTAATGAACGGTTTGGCTAATACCCTACGCTCGGATCACGGGTGATTCCGTTTGACCTCGTATGGGTTCCGAACATCCCTAAATTATTTTCTAACGATCGTGTCTATCGGAACTAGTGATTGACCCTCGCAATTGAATGACAACCAAAGTCTCCATGTGTGACATCCCGAAATTTTGGGTTCTACAAGAAAAAAAAATCGATGGATTTTAGTCTCAAATTATGGTCTAGTGAATAAGATGAGATTTTTTGAGATTTAAGGGACAATGGTTGGACGCAATTGTAATTGATCCGAAAAGAGATTTGGATAATCTAAGTAGTATCGATCGAGAAAATCAAGTCCGGATAGTCAAACTAAAGTATCGAGACCATTCGCGCCCGAGCTAGCCCCGACCAAACCATGGTTGTGAAATTACCAAATTGCCCCTGGATATTATTCATAAAAAATAAAATTCATTGATGGGGAATTGACCAGTGGGCCCCACCTTTTCTTCTTCTTCCCAAGCTTGGCCATAAGTCTCTTTCTTTCTCTCTTCCCTCCATTTTTCGTGTGCAATTCCCCCATCCCGAGAGCCCGTCTTCTCGGATTTCTTGCGCGCCCGGGAGGAAATCGCTCGTTTGAGCTCATCCGGAGGGCGAATTGAGCTCCGTTTTCTCCTACGTGACCGTAAGATCAAGGGCTACTTGATCTTGGGGGCTGATTGTTAAAGAAACCCTGTAAATTTCATGGGTTTGAGCAGAACAGAGGCTGGTTGGTGAGATCCGGTCCGTTCTTGCTTCGATTTGAGCTCCGTCAAGCAACAGCAGCACAACCGGGTCTGTCTAGCTGCTGTTCGGTGGTCCACGGTGGTTCCATGTTGATTTCAGACCAAGCCACGCGTAGCCCTCCCCGCCGCCGAGGCGCGGGTGCTTCCGGATTTGCAATCGGGTGAGTTAACCCCTAATCTCCGATTAGGTCGTTAATTACGTTTAGGGATAGATTAATTTATGTTAATTGTGGGTTAGTTTAGTTAATGGTGGTTGGATTAAGTTAATTGACCACGGTTGGGTTACTAACCCTAGTTAGTTAAAGTAATTTTTGTTAACCGTAGTTACTTTTATTAACCGTAGTTACTTTTCGTTAACTATAGTTACTTTATGTTAACCATAATTACTTTTTGTTAACCATGGTTAGGTTAGTTAACTTTGGTTGATAAGCTATCGATTTTGGTGATAAGCTATCGAGGTTTGGACGATAAATTATCGGGGTTTGAGCAATGCGCTATCAAGGTCCGACGATAAGCTATAGAATTATTATTTTATTAATATTATTGTGTAGTTTTAATACTCATCTTTGAGTATTCTATGCTTGAATTGTGATGTCAACGTTGGGAACAACCAAATAAATTGGCTTATATAATTAATTATATTGATCGAAAATCCTCAAGAATGTTTGAATATGAAAGTATCCGAGTTTGGTAGTTGAATCATGTGATTAACGTTTGATCGTTGGGATATGTCTAATCCTGTGATAGTTAGAGCGTAGTGCTAGTCGCACGCTATTAATCTGTTATCGACAGTTGACCCGTATGTTTAGGCCGTCCTGAGCGAATCGGCGCCCTACTCGGACTTAGGCGTTGACCCACGGAGATTTTATATCTCACCCGTTATTATTAACCATTTTTCGTGTCCTTAATTGTGGAGTAGCGAAGAGGAGGACGTGGATGTTGGTCTCTTCTTGGAGTAGCTTGGGTAGTGTTAATCCCGACCCCGAACCGGTATCTTTTGTGTGGTTAGGAAGTAGCCCCGAGGTAGGGCTTGTATAAACGTATTTCCGGGGTTAACGATATAAATAAATAAAATAATTTTTTTCATATGTTGATTGACTTGATTGCCTCTTGTTCTATCCCTACTGTTTTTAATATTGTCCGGGGAAATAGAACGTTCCGCATGCGCTTAATTAAAAGATAAAACTAATGGGTCGGTGACGCGTCCCGGGACGTCACAACTTAACGACCGAGAAGGGATGTTGGCGCGCCCGCCGGGTGCGGGCGTGACACCATGGCTCGAGAAATTCTTAAACGTGATATTAATCACGGGTCGATACGCGTAACTCTTAAAAGCCGCCCGTTAGTTTGAGATATGCTTGAAATTTCAATTGATCGAGATTGATTGCGAATCGGACTTCGAAATTTGACGTCGGACTTTCAAGGGTCTCAATAATTAAATTTTGGACGTTTCCTCACCCAGAGTACGATTACTTTGCGGTTCGCCTCAAAGGGTTCGGGAAAGTAAAATTTGGACGAGAAAATGGGAAATAACCCATTTACCCTTGGAAAATATCCAATTTTTCACTTTGGCTCAAGGGCATTTCGGTCAAATACCCATGGTGGCCGAATTTGACTAGTCAAAGGTGATGGAAATTACCAATTTGCCCTTCTTGACTTTCAAGACCAAAATATCCACCCCAAATTATCCTAACATATTTTCTTGAATATTTCCACCATCTTTTTCATTATTAGCAAAAATTTCTCTCACTACTCTCTCTACCCCTAGCTTGGCCGACCACCATCCTCACCGCCACCTCCACCACCGAGCTATCACCGGACCACCACCAGCCAAGCCTTGAACCACCGAAGCTTAGCCGCCGCCGTGAACCACCCGAAGTCGCCGGACCGCCGTGAATCAATCCCGGCCTAGAGGGACCGCCGGTGCCGTCGCTCGAACCGGAAATTTCTCAACTTTTCAACCATGGAATTTGCTAGATTTTCAAGGTAGGCTAGTTCATAAACCTTGATTAGGTAGTTAGGTTGCTAATGGATCATAGATTGGAGAGGTTTAGATGAAAATTTGTTGGTTTTGGGTCTTGAACTTGCCTTGGCCGAAAATTTGAAAGGAGGAGAGAGAAAATGTGTTCTTGAAGTGAATAGAAAAATGCAAGAGTGAAATTGGAGGGCTAGGATTAAATCTAGCTTTATCATGCTTTATTTGAACGGCCTGGAATGAATCTTGCTTAGAAAGATTGATTGGATGGCTACGATTGATTCGCTTTATGTAGATTAATCGTATGGTGGAGATTAAATGCACGTTAGGATATTTTAATCGTACGGTCCCGATTAATTGCCACGTTAGTATATTTTAATGGTATGGTACATATTAATTGTACGTTAGTATAATTTTGATCGTATGGTGATTATTGATTGCCAAGTTAGAATATTAATATCGGATGGTGTAGATTAATTTTTGTGGTAGCATAAATTAATCGTGTAGCCCGATTGGTTGATAGCTCGGGTGGTCCTGATTTATTATTTATTTAACATGAGTGAATCACGTGGTCCCGATCGAGTATTTATTCAAAATAATTAAATCGAGTGGTCTCGATTGAGGAGGTGAGGAAAATTAGAAAGATCGTGTGGTCCCGATCTTTTCTTGGAGAAAAAATTGGATGAGATCGTGTGGTCTCGATCTCGCTAATCAGAAAATTTAGCAAGATCACGTGGCGAAGAATGATTGATCGGAAGGTTTTATGGACCGTGTAGTATCGGGCGAGCGATCGAAGAATTTTATATGATATATGGTCGTTATGAGGAATAAACCAAGTGGAAGTGAGGAATTATAGCCTGAAGCGTTATGACGCGGGCTCGTATTATTATTCCACCCCGAGGCGTTAAACGCGGGGTTTTGTGTATTATTTATCTGAAGCGTTAAACGCGGGATATTAACCTGAGCCGTTATTACGCGTGTTACAATAACCTAAGGCATTATTACGCGGGTCCGAACTATATAATGGCCCGAGGCGTTATTACGCGGGTCCTGTCCAATTATATGATAGCCTAATGCATTAAACGCAGGCTTTGGAGTAATGTGGAATATTTATATGATAGCCCGAGGCGTTAAACACGGGCTCGGAGTAATGTAGAATTTTTATCTACGGTCCGAGACGTGAAACGTTGATATGGGAGTAACGTAGAATTTTCGTAAAGGGGTGGTAATTTTTGGAGAAAGAATGAAAAATTCTAGAATTTATTTGTTGAATTTTCCGATTGATGGAGGACTTGTTGAGAATTGCTGATATAGGACGTGTCGGGAGGCACTAGCGCCCTAACCTAGGATAAAGGACTATCTTACCGAGATTTATTTTCACCCCGTCGTGGGTTATCTCTTTTTCGGACCCTCCGCCTCCATAATGAACGACCCGCCTCGGAGGTTTCGGCACTCCCCGGGATATGGATACATTGGTGACAAAATATCCGGTGGGGGAAGATAAGATGTATTATAGGCACGTTACCACGATCTAGGTGGATGTAGGAGAACCGTATTGGAAGACCCATACATATGTGGCGTGGACGTACCGCCATGGGAATTTATCGGGAGGTCTTTTGAGAGGATTTGATATTCCCTACGATGGAGTTAGGGAGTGGGACCCGACTAGTGCTGCACCTCCGTATGGCGTAGTGGAGCACCACGATGCCTGGTCCCGATGACCAAGAGCCCGACCTAGAGGTCACGGTACCGAAGTAGATGGAGAGGTTGTGAAGCCATCTCGATGCAGAGCGATCATCCGAGATGGACGTGGATGAGCTGGCAGCTATAGATGATATAGTAGAAGATAGCGACGATGAGACCTAGGGTAGTTGACCTCTCGACTTTTGTGTAGTGCTTTCTTTTGGGAGTATAGTAGGCTTCGACCACTAGATTTTTTTGTAGTACGTGGTCACGGGGCTTGTACAGTGGCATCCGAAACCTTAAGTTTGAAAAGTTGTAAGGATATGTATATATGTACATAAACTTATTTTTTTTTACCATCCCAAGTTATCATATCGTTATTATATGTACGGGGATTATTTTTGCTTCCGCGATGTTTTGTTGGCCTTTGGATCCTGGAGAACCGTAAATGATATGGCCAGGATGGGATGTCGACGAGCTTAGAGGGTTCGGGTCGTGACACGGTGAATGCAATTCCCGTCTAAAACTCTTACACTCGAATGTTCTCCTTTAAGTATTATAGTGTTTGTATCAAAGGTATGTAAAGACTATGAAGCTCTCTTGATCTTGGAATTTATAATTTTGCTCTCTTATCTTCTTTGCTCTTCAACCTTGAGGTCTTCTATTATACTTCTCCATCTCCAACTTCCCGTTGCAAGACCTCCAAAGAATCACTCTTCAAACTTTCCATTTGAACGAGATTGTATACAAAGGATCTTGTAACCATTGAGATTAACAAAGGAAAGAATCTCATGTTAGATTAAATCGCCCATATAATTATGATCTTAGGTTCCATATATAGAGTTCTTCATTAAGTGAGTCATCCTCATCTCCCTTAATCCACGTTCTTGATTGATCTTCATGATTGGTAATCTTCAAGAACGAATCCAGCTTGATTTACTATCCGTTGTGATGATGTAATATATCAATTAAATCATATTGAACATATCTATTGATAGTCTGGTCGTTTGAACGTGAAATACTCTCTCAAAGCTTGAGCTTTATTCCAACGTTTGAGCTCTCCGCTCAACGTATAACGTCTGCACTCCATATAATGTCCGAGCCCCTCGAATATCATCGAGCCCCTCGGAATATCGTCGAGCCTTTGTTAATAGATTCAATCCCTTGTGCCTATTCTTTAATACAATGTACGTTAGAACAATCTGCAAAACAACATTTAATTGTATTAACTCAGATATTAGAGACCATGGATTGTTTTTGGTTATTAATTTTTTGAATTTTAATAATCTTGTCTTTGTGGAGCTTCTTCGCACCATAAATATCTCATCCAGTGGACGCATCACGATGAATGCCCACTAGCTTGCTTGTTCGTCCTTGCCTGTACATAAGTGATATAAGAAAAATGATTATGCAAGAGTCTTTAATCTATTGTGAGATTAGTAATCTGTTTGGATAACAAAGAATCAAATAAAAAATAATTAAAAATTATTGCGGGATTCACACTTTCAAGAATTTGTGATTTGAAAAAAACATGATTTGGAATGTAAAGATTTAACGTGCACTTACGAAGAACTTGAATTAAGATCAAACCGTGCTGCTTTTTCAGCTCGATTTATGGGGTCCTGCTTCCATGGACAAAAACCCACGGCACACTTTGTAGGTTGTTAAACTTTGAAGCCAGAATTGGCTAAGCATAAAATAAGGTTCGTAAGTGAAATAATATGGTCCGATTCTACCAAGTTTAACGTGGACTTATGAAGAACTTGAACTAAGATCAACATCGTTAACCATTTCTTTCAAACGATTGTTCCCATAGTATGATTCAAAAAAGGAAAAAAAAGACTTAGATTTTGGGGGTTTCTCTTTTCCATGTACTTAACTAGCACGGTGGTAGATTCACTTAGTTATCAATTACGTAAAGCCACTTTTTTCAACTTGTGTGTAAGCCCCATGATTTTTCTT
This sequence comes from Rhodamnia rubescens, assembly GCA_021437795.1. Classification (NCBI taxonomy): domain Eukaryota; kingdom Viridiplantae; phylum Streptophyta; class Magnoliopsida; order Myrtales; family Myrtaceae; genus Rhodamnia; species Rhodamnia rubescens. The sequence continues at coordinate 1,866,170 of JAILYA010000023.1, forward strand.
ATGCTCTTATCCATTTTTGGCCTAGGACAACATATATGAATTTTTTTATTTGATCTCTACTGTTGGTTCTACGGAAATGTTAAATTCACTAATTCATCGAAAATGGGGATAAATTCTTGAACGTGCTGGCAACTTGTTTACGATACTGGTAATAAGAGCTGGTAATTAACCACTCGATGTTTGGTGAATTCTTGATAGTGCTGGTACTTAACAAAGTGGTAAAATTTGAGAGAGTTTTTTTCTTTTTCTTTTTTTTTTTTTTTGAAGGCAAATTCAACTCTTCTTGGATCTCGAGACCATACATAATCCCTAGGAGTTTTAATTCTTAAGGGAAGAGCGTCAATGCATTCACCAAAGAAAAGTTTGAATCTTCTCATAACTCGAGAACATAAATAATTCTCCAAAATTAATAACCGGACAGAGCTATTCTTTGAATGGGGTAGATGGGTCTGACATCTTCCACGTTTCTAAATTCCGTTCCGAAAAACGGAGTTTCGTGACTTGCGAAAAGCACGGCCCCATCATTTTCTTGACTCTCAAGAACATGCTGTTTCTACACCGCCAGTGGCCCTGGACGCTGTCACTGGAGGACATTCCCGTTTTCTTTTTCCTCCTCGGAAGGGAAAAACCTGTACAGTCTAAAACCTCGCTCAGCAACAGCAGGGCCTTCAGGGTCGAGAACCCGTCGGCTCGTGATTCCATCGCGCCGAAGCCATGCATGCTGCCTCGGAAGCTTGCAGACCCCACCGCATTTCGGTCCTCCTATTCATTTCAGCTCAGCTGGATTCATCTCTCCGAATGACTACAGGTCGTGGAATGAGCTCAGATTTGCAGATTATCAGTTCTTCACTCCTGCCGAGGAATATGTCTGCATATCTTTTGAAACAAGGATATCGCAAGTGCCACCACTTTCGTACGGTTTCTCACTTGACCACCATAGCTTCTTTATTTCCAATCACTTGAACGTCTTAACTTTCGTTACGATGCTAACTTGACTATTTATTACTTCTCTCACGATCATTTAAATGTTATAGTCGATTAGCTAAGTGCCATAACTTTTTGAAAGTTATGTTACTCAAGTGATCAATTAAAAGTTATGACACTCTCAGTGAACGTTTCTTATAAATTACGACACCCAAGTGATCGAAAAAAAAAATTACAACATTCAAGTAAAGCCCGAAAGAAAATTATGGGATATAATGTAATTGCCCTGTCTGCCTCTGGTCCATCCATATTCGTTCTCTCAGGCCGCCCATTTGATGACTTTTGCCCAGTTATGTAGGTCCCATTTGTATCTTGGTAATTTTGGAAAGCCGGGAGTATAAGCCCATTCAAGAAAATTTATCCTCCTTTTTTCTTTTTCTTTTCTGAATTCTCTTTTCTCAGAGGTGAAAAAAAAGAGGCCTTTTTTTTTTTACAGCAATTATATTGCTATATTGCCTCGTCAAGATTGAGGATCCTCATCTCTAGTTTCAGATGGTATGGAAAAATGCGCATAGTCTAGTTGTCACACTTTAGGGAGATTTCTAGTTAATAAGAACTAATTGCTTTTAACAAAAAGTTGGCACTTAAGTGATCGTTTTGAAAGTTTTGGCACTAAAGTGAGCGCCGTACACAAATCTTGGCACTTGTAGTATACTTTAGCCCCTAAACAATAGTGTGGTTTTGTGTGTTTCAGCATCTAATGCATTGTATAAGGTTGATCGGCAATTTCATTGGATGCTTCCGATATAACTTTTTACTCAATAATTCAATGGCGGTGGGTAGGCGCATGCCAACTTTGTCAAACATCTTCACATGGAATGATTCTGAAAAATGCAATTAATCTATCCGAGGAGGAATGGACACAAAAGTCAACTTCCTGTATAATTAATCTATCAAAATTAGGTCATGCACATGCCGACATTGTTAGGCATCTCAAAAATAAAGATTGACACATGAAACGATCTTTTAAAAAAATGATAGCACTAGGCACTAAACTCATTTGGACTACGATTAGCAAAAGAAACTACGCCACTTCCCTAAACAATTTTCACACTGCACTTGCTTTCAGTAGAAAAGTTAGCATAGCATTCAGTGGAAAAGTTAGTATTGGTATTACCAACGTTTCACGTGTTGTGATGCATTAGATGGTCTCCAGGACCGATCAAGCTCGGCCGCTTCAATAAAAGGTCTACTCTTCTCACATCTCGAGAACGAAAATTACCCCTTTCTAAGGTTGGTTTTGGAGATTTGGCCCTTCTCTCCTTTTCAATTGATAGGAAAAATTAGAGTTAGAATCTGCACTACGGTGGTTGTTTGAATTCTTGCCCAAGGTTTTCAAATTACCGGAAAACCAATGAACTTAATAGGTACTTCAGCTGTGCTTTCTAGCATGTGTGAGTATTAAGGTGACGGAGTGTTATTGTTGTTAGTGCTTACGTTATCACTTAAAAGGGGTGAATAGGTGATTTCGGGGAATAATAGAAATCAATGTGGAATATAAACAAATATACTCAGAGCTTTGTTCAAACGATGCTTGCTAAAAAGATCTTACATACCCTCGAATTCAGCGGCGTGCACAATTCTACTATCATAGTATATAAACAGGGAGATTAAGGGATAGAGAATTTGCACGAGAGAATTTACTGATGGTTCGGCTTTGTTCAAGCGTACGCCCACTTTTTCATGCTGGAGTTAATCGGCTGGATTCTACTAGTGAATAGCTCGAGAGGTTGTAACTCAATGAATATACTTCCCGTCTAACACTCTTACACTCGAATTTTCTCTACTAAGTATTACAGTGTTTGGATCAAAGATATGTAAAGAATGTGAAGCTCTCTTGATCTTGCAATTTAGAATTCTATCTCTTATCTTCTTCGCTCTTCAACCTTGAGGTCTCCTTTTATACTTCTCCATCTCCAACTTCCCATTGCAAAATCTCTAGAGAATCATTCTTCAAACTCCCCATTTGAACGAGATTGTATATAAAGAATCTCGTAACCGTTGAGGTTGACAAAGGAAAGAATTCCCTGTTATATCAAATCGCCCATACAATTATGATCTTGGCTTTCCATAGCGTTTTTTATTAGGTTAGTCATCCTTGTCTTCCTTAATCCACATCCTTCATTAATCTTCATAATTAATAATCTTCAAGAATAAATCCAGCTTGATTTGCTAGCTGTTAGAATATCTTTATTGGAGATTGCCTTTCTAGAGACAAGACAACTTTCATAAATGAAGGTATCTACTTATGAAAATCAAAGATTTAGTTGTATGGACGAATGAATCAGAGGGGTTTAGATTCAACAGTCAATGGCTATTATATCTTTTAAATACGGTCTCGTTCAATCAAGATTGATGGCGTCCAATCAAAGGTTGAAGAGTGATTCTTTGAAGATTAGTTCAACGGCTAGTTTGAAGGTGAAGGAGTATAAAGAGGATCAATAGTATTGTCATAAGTGTGCGATTAGAATCAACAATTCCAAAGTTCAAAGAGCACTTCAGATTCTATGCACTTGTCTTTGTGAGAAATTTGTTACAATAATTGGAGGCTTTGTAAGAGTGTTTAAGAGAAGATAGTATGCTCACCTAGGGAACTAACCAACACTTTAGTTCTTTTAGATAGTAATTAAACCTCACAGATACTAGAAGTAATTTGTTACCCTTTCGGCAGGAAAAATACCAAATTCCAGGTTCCTCGAAGTTGACATAGCAAAACCTGAAAGGTAAAGTTATGGAAAATGTCTACACGCAAGCGAAGAACGTCCTCCCAAACAATGTTCGTCGGAAGATGTCAATTCTCCTTCCAAAATTTCACTGGCTTGCTCTGAATGAATTCCCTCGAATGCTTAACGTAGCGAAATTTCCCTTGGTGAATCTAGTTATTGTCTATCTATCTAGAAATGGAATTACACATAATTAGTAAGGTAATTAGTAAGGGGTGGAGCCACATGAAGACAAGTTACTATGCAAGGGGACATTTATGATCACCCCGTTTTATTGGATCGAACACGCATATAATTTACAGGCAAAAAGTTTCTTTACAAGAACGTCCAAATAGAGTGGAAAATGGTAAATCTGTAGTCATTTAAAGCGCTTAGCGGAATACCAAACGGCATCTACAGAAGTTCATCTCTTCATGAAATTGACACGTGCTCGAATACGCTTCCGGAAAGTCTTCAAAGACTTGCAGTTGTCAAAATTGAACATGAAGACGACTTCCAGACCTCTCCAATCTGATTAAATTTAAGAGGGTTGAGTGTGGGCCTTTGTGGAAAATTCGATGAGCAAACTGGAGTCCCTGGAATTTGTTCTCTTAAATTCCAATTACCTTATCAACAGAGATGGGTCTCCCTTCTCGACTCAAGACACTCTGAACTGCGTTTCAAGAATCTGCATTACCTCCTGAGGCTTGTCCCAAGTTCATTATCCTCGAGTCTCCGGGATTGCATGTCGATCCATGCGATAGATCTATCGAAGTTGAAGAAACTACCGAAACTTACCTTCGTTGCAATTGCAAAGACTCGAGTTTAGCAAACAACCATAACAAAATTGAGAGTAAAAGTGAGAAATAGAAATCGACACACATGGTTAATCCGGGGTTAGCCTTTAAACTAAGGCTACATCTAGGACAGATCCTGTTATAATTAACATCTCTCACTTCTATGTTATGTTGTTCAATTATAAGCGAAAAAGATTGTAAATAATAGTAACTATTCATAGGCCAAACCCGAACTATCAATAAAATAAGGGCTATAACTATAAAAATCCTCTAGTGTCCCGGAGCTGGTGCCCGAGAGGTGCCAATCGGGGCGGTCCACCAGGAAGTGGGACCGGTGCTTTTGTATCGATGGGGACTATAAACCAAACCCCAACAGTTTGGGTGAGTCTTCATATTTTGTGGTTTGGTTTACCTTGGATATCTAGAGACATTACCTGGTTTGAGTAAATTAAAGAGACTAAGGGGAATTCGTATAAGAAAAATTGTGAGCGTCTGGTTGAGATTTGTAAGGCGGAATAGTCCCGGAAATACCGAGCGTCTCTAGATAGTATTGACCGTAGATCGAGAGTAATTTAAATGTGGAGGCGACTCCTGGCTATGCTAAATACAGTGAATTTCTGATCTCCTGTTTCGGTTGTCCTCCGATAGCTTCTTCATCCACCAGCGCAACGGTTCACCTTGTTATTACAACTTCTCAACCAATTGTTGTAATGATTCCCCCCCCCCCATAGGAGAAGAGAAAGAAAACAGAAATATATCAATGCAGAGTCATTTCTTCAAAGTTACTGCCCTCGGGTTGATTATGCTGCAATGGTCTGGTATGAACATCGTGAATACTACGATGTACACAGACATTTGAATAAGTGCTTGATTGTTTACAGCATAGTGAAGTCATTTCTCCAGTCTAAAACATAGGTATCAGCTTCCATTAAATATTTGAAGTAGCAACCTCAAAGATGTATGCTTATCACCGACAAATTGACGAAAGAAAGCACTTGAAAGTTAAAATACTATTGATTCAGCTTGTCTTAAATTTCAAGTCGATCAGCAATCCGAAACTGTCGGAAGGATTTATGTCTGCACTAACAGGATAGCAAAATGAAGCAATGACACTGTGGTCCTGTTTCTGAAGCAGTCGTGTGATCAACACAAGTTAGCCAAATTTTTCCAGAGATTCGGATAGTTTCCCCTGAACCTTAACTGGATTTTCAGTCATCTAGCCCAAACAACATTAGTTTCTTCAAGTTAGTCAGATCATATAATCTCTCCAGTCGGTTAAGGCCAGAGAGATCCAAAGTTCCTAAAATCTCCAAACAATCAAGGCTTTGATATGTTACTGCAGAAGAGTTAATTCTAAATTTTGACAGTCTCTTCAATCGATAGGTCCATTGTTACACACATCGACAAGCAATGACACTCAAGGATGATAACCTTGAGGAAGGCCTTGTGAGGCACTGCGAATTCGGGCACGAAAGCACAAGTATCCTGAGTCGAGAAAGCCGACCGATATCTATTGATAAGTGGTTATCATCGAATGGTACAACCTCAAAGAGTCCAGCTTGATTAACCTCCCTCCTGATCAACCACGAGGCTTGATCTTCCACATGCTCGGAAGGATCCTCTAGAGTGGTCAAAGCAGCTGTTGTTAAGTTTGTCAGCTTGATTTAAATTATGTTTGTCTACTAATGCATCTAATTATTGGCAACTAGCTCAAAGACAGCCACGGATAAAAATATTGATGTGAAGTAATGTGGAAATGATTTGATTCCACCTACTTCTCTGGTAGCTAATGGTACCTTTCTATTTTAGTGTTCACATGCAATTGAAATCTTCCCTCTGTCGTAATCTCAGTCGTAGCTTCTTGTTCAAGCAAATATTTTGTGGATTTATCATGCTAAACATAGTAAGTCAGTGACAGACCATCTTGTTCTAGAGAATGTCAATCCTTTGTTATCAAGAATATTTGTGGACGACTGATGAGAGCGGTTCTGCAGATTGGTAACTGGTAACTACATTACGGACTATTTAGTCTACTATGGCATGGAATTAATGGTTGAGACATGGGGATTGTGCAAAATCGTCATGGATGAACGATTGAAGGACTACGGAAGCGAAGAAGTCAGAGAAATCTTGTGCTTTACAGGAATCCTTCTATTTCTGCTGTGATGCCAACTTCAGACTCCGATGAAGTTCGTTCACAAGATGCATTCCATCGATCAGTTGTCAAAGTCCATCACAGGATGCGGAGGAGCTCCACTGAAATTCACTAAGAATGTAAGTAGCATGAAGTTGAATGTACCTTCATCCCTGCAAATAGCACGAAGTTGAATGTGTCATCCTTGTAAGTATGGCGTGATTTCTATTTAATGAATGCGTTTGCCAGTTTATCTGTCAATTTTATCTTGGGCACGTGGCTTTTGTTTACCAGCCTTGAGAAAACCTGATAAGGATGTGTGGATGCTGAGATGAGCTATTGGCAGCTGAATCATCAGCTATTTTCCTTTATTTCTTTGTTTTCTTTTTTGGGGGTTGAACTTGTGTTGAAATTCACCAAATCTGCAGATGTGAGACTTTTGGAATTGTGAGACTTGCACGGTTAGGAAATTAACTGCCTTTTCAATGTGAGACAAAGAACCACTTGGGAGACTACTTCTCAATCTGTGACCTTACCTTCTACTTCCTGGCACTCGTAAGTACTTCAACTGTTATGCAGATAAACTGTTAAAATTGAGCATGGAAACAGATTATGACCATACAATTTGTATCAGCCTTCGAACGTGAGTTGTAAGCTAGCTATTACTTCTTTTTCTGATATGCAGGAATCAACATTAGTAGAAACCTCCTTACCAAAAAAAAAAACACACACACATTAGTAGAAACCTGAAAAACTAGAATTCCTTCATCGTTTCAACGCACATATTGCCATTTATGACCATTCAAAGCGCATTGTGAAGAGATCAACTAAGTCTTGACACGTGTGAAAACGCAGAGTTTGTGCATTACAGTAAAAGCCAGGGTACAACACCAAAGCATTGGGAAAGATTCGTATCTTCCTTTTACTTGGTGAGCTACTTGTCAATTCTACATATTAACTGAGTTAGCCACAGCTTACCTCCACAGAAAGACCCCGTAATGTCTCCTATTTGTTACTGAGAGAAAGAGTTCAGACTGTCATATAAGAATTTTGTTGGGGTGCGGCTCTCCTTGTCAACGTTGAAATCTAAAGCTCCATTCCTAGGATAACCAAAATGTGAATGAAAGAGCTTCTGTCATCAATTAAGACCTACAGATTTTGAATATATCCTTCATTGTTTAGGGTGTAACAGAGTTAACTTGTACGGGGAATGGATATCATCTTCAAATTTAAAGAACAACCCAGGAATGGATATCATCTTCAAATTTAAAGAACAACCCAACAAGTCCCGAGGATATCACATGAACCGCCGTGTAAATTGACAAAATTATGCACTTTTCTTTCTGGGTCGGAACAAAATTAATGCATTTGAATGGAGTTTTTTTTTTTTTTGGTCATAATTTGAATGGAGTTTACCTAGCATCAATTTGACAAGTCTTCTACTGGAAACTTAATTCGCCAACTAAAACTGTCAAAAGGGAATATATCTAAACCAAATCGAACTCATGAAATAGATAGAAAGATACCATGGTCTGATTTCATGAGGTTTACACCATCCATCTAAAGGTAGAAAGTGGACACAAAAAGGACGAGTGATTGACTATAAAAGGGTAAAGGAACATCATATGTCAAGTCAACTTGCCAAATTGTGATTCTAATTTAGTACAAAGAAAAGCGAATGGCTGCTGAAATAACATAGGGCAGTAAGTAGTTTGTTTAAGTTTCAAAGCTTCCTTGACAATAGATCTAGTTGTAAATGCAGGAATTTTCAAGAACAGCATGCAGTGGAGTTCTCGTCTTTTGAGTTGAGAAAGCTGACCAATATCCACTTGGTAAGATGGTTTCAACAGCAGACAACAAGATCAAAGACTCCACTTGATTTAATCTGACAATGCACCATGGCCTTGGATCTTCCAAAAGTTGACATTGTCCACGGTTAAGCATCTGGTTGAATGGCCAAACACAAATCATTTAACCTTGTCAGGTTTGAGAAATCTGGAGATGCCGTCATCGATGTTTCAATGTGTATACTGACGAGACTTTGTGGAAGCCTTGGCATTGAGCATCTTTTAAACAATGTCAACTTCAAGATCCTCAAAGATGAATATCTCCAAATATCATTTGGGATTTCCAGTTGCAATTTCTCATCATGTGCTATATCTATTTCTTCAAGCTTTTACAACATTTATGAGGTAGTAGGATTTTTCCAATGGAACAATTATTCATCCTCACCATTTTCAAACTTTCCATGTTTCCCATTGAGTCAGGTAACTCTTTAATGCAAGTCTAGGAGTAATCCAACTCAGGTTTCGATTGCAGATTGCCAATTGAGTTTTGAAGCCTCCCTATACATCAAGTATTCAAGGCTTGTAAGAGCTCAAATCGACGGGAAGTCATGTAATTACGGTGCTTCTGAGAGACAGCCTAGAAACATCGAAATGTCCATGAACTGGTTTTGGCAGGTGCAAAAAGACTACCTGAAACACCACTTTAAGCAGACGTAATTTTTCTCCTCACTAGACAAGCCCTTCAAGCGTTTCCTCGGAAAAGAATACTAGAGTAGTGATAAGCAAGTTCTATTGCTTGTCAATGAAGAGTGCACACTTTTAGATGAAAGGCAATGGTCATTTGTATGGCCCCACAAAAAGGAAAAAAAAAACAACACAATCAGGTTTGCATAAATAGCCCCTTTATGCCCAATTACATTACGTATTGTGCCCCCAAATTGCACAATGAATCCCTCTGCCCCGCTCTAATGAATTCTCTGAGAAAAGGGTGAAACATTCAACTGAAACTTCACATCAAGTTTAACATATTTAACGATTTCATCATTAGGCAATGACTTCCCTCACTAATCTCCAAGTTTCTGTTTCTGAGCAGATGAATGCACAGTTTACCAACCCAAGATTGCGAAAAGAATTTGGATGTCATCTTCATTTGCCTTTGTACGGTCTTCATTTGTACAGCTTCCCAATTAGCCGCAGCTCCCTGGACAGACAGATTTCTGTAAGTTTCTCAAATCTAAATCCTCTCAGCAGCATTAGAAACCAGCTAAAAGCCGGTCGTTTGAGATGTCTCCCTTAGCACTTCTTGTCAATCTTTAAACCTAAACGAGTCCTCTAGTATAGCTTGAGGAGAATGGAAGGGGTTCTATTACTGATAATCACCTAGGCATTACCATTTCTAGAAGATGTAGGTGATAATGAAGATCACACGAGTCCATTTACACGATTTCTTACCCCAGTGATACTTATCATATGTTCTACGCACCAGTCTACAAGATAATATTATACCTCGGAGAAGCAAAATAGCTCCTCTCTCCTGTCACTGATGCAAGTTCTGCTGTGCCAACTATTGATGCCGCTACCCAAGTGAAATTCGTCTTTCTTCATTTTATAACTTCTCCCTAACATTTGAAAATCCCAGTAAGAAGCACAACTTTCGTGGAAAATAAACTGAACATAAGCATATCAATATAGAGTGTATGTGTTCTTCACAGTTGCAACAATGAGGATTATGCTGTAAAGTTCCAGGATGAGAACCATAGATATAAGACCTTCCAACAAACATTCCATCTAATTTTTTACAGCATAACGAAGTTATCTCCAATGCGAAGGGCGGTTATATCAACTTTGAAATATGTGAAGCAGCAAATCGACAAGGATCCCTAACAATTTGTTACATATCAAATAAAAAACGATGCAATCGACATGCATACCTCCAGCTGGGAAACATAAAAGCAAGGAGAAACCATCTGAAGAAAATATAGATTAAAAAGCCTAACCAAACTAGGAAAAGAGAACAAATATTTGTACATAATTAAGAACCCTCTGGTTGCACGGAGGTATTATAATATCAGGACTTTCATCAGAATTTCAGTAATCAACTCGTGAAAAGGTAATTAAGAAGTGTGTGAAACTTCTCTGTTCATATCCGTGAAAGAATTTGATTGCAGAATAGGGAAAACACTGGTTGTCAGATGAAATAAGTTACCTCAATTCGTTTAAAGTTTGAAGACAAGGGAACAATTTGTGGTCGTGGATCAAGAAGCTTTCAAGAGCAATGTGCACTTATTCCTTATCTTCTCCCTCATATTCAGATTAAGATTTGGCGTCTTCTCCGTCAGCTCCACATTAGTCATCTTCTTCGTCTCATTGGTCCGTCTTTCCCCACAAATTCGACTGAATTCTTCGAGCAAAGCAAAGAAATTGCCTCCATATTTAATTTCTTGCAACCATATATTTCAACCTTTCGCAGTCCCTTCAAACTCGACAGAATAGGCAACTCCAGTAAAGATTCACAGTAAGAAATCCTCAAGTTTTCCAATGACTGTGGTAGTTCGCCCTGAATCTCAACCAGATCATCACAATTATATATGCAAACCTCTCGCAGCCCTGTCAAGCTCGACAAATCAGGGAACCTCTGTAAAGATTTACCGAAAAAAATCTCCAATTTTTCCAATGATTGTGGTAGTTTGCGTTGAATCTCAACCAGATCACCACATTTACCTACGGAAAACCTCTCGCAGCCCTGTCAAGCTCGACAAATCAGGGAACTTCTGTAAAGATTCACAAAATCGAATCTGCAAATTTTCCAATGATTGTGGTAGTCCTCCTTGAATTTCAATCAGATCACCACAGTCATATATGAAAACCTCTTGGAGCTCCATCGAGCTCGACATACTGGGCAACTTCCGTAAAGATTTGCAGGCAGAAATACGCAATTTTTCCAAAGAGACTGGTACTTCGCCTTGAATCTGAACCATGTCATCGCAGCCATTTATGGAAAGCTCTCGCAGCCCCATCGAGCTCGACATATTAGGAAACTCCTGTAAAGATTTGCAGCAAGAAATATTCAATATTTCCAAAGACTCTGGTACATTGCCTTGAATCTGAACCAGATCATTACATAAATATATGAGAACCTTTCGCAGCCCCATTGAGCTCGACAGATCAGGCAATTTCTGTAAAGATACACAGTTATTAATATTCAATATTTCCAAAGACTCTGGAAGTTCGCCTTGAATCTCAACCAGAGATTGACAGCAGATTATGCAAACCTTTCGCAGCTCCATTGAGCTCGACAGATCAGGCAATTTCTGTAAAGATTTACAGAAAGAAATATCCAATATTTCCAAAGACACTGGAAGTTCGCCTTGAATCTCAACCAGAGAATTACATGAAGAAATCTTCAATATTTCCAAAGATTGTGGTAGTTTGTCTTGAATCTCAATCAGATCATCACAGTCATCTATTGAAACCTTTGGCAGTTTTATTAAGCTCGACATATTGGGCAACTTCTGGAAAGATCCACAGAAACGAATCTCCAAAATTTTCAAAGATTGCGGTAATTCGCCTCCAATCTCAATCAGATTACCACATCCATATATTGAAACCTCTTCCAGTCTCATCAAGCTTGACATATTAGGCAACTTTCGTAAAGATCCCAAGTTAGAAATACCCAATTTTTCCAAAGACCCTGGTAGTTTGCCTCGAATCTCGGCCAGATCATCACAGCCACCTATGGTAACCTCTCTCAGCCTCGTCGAGCTCGACAGATTCGGGGACCTCACGTAAAGATTTACACTGACAAATCTTCAATTTTTCCAGAGACTCTGGTAGTTTGCCTCGAATCTCGGCCAGATCATCACATCGACATATGGAAACCTTTCTCAGCCTCGTCGAGCTCGACAGATTGGAGACCTCACGTAAAGATTTACACCCATGAATCTTCAATTTTTCCAGAGACTCTGGTAGTTTGCCTCGAATCTCGGCCAAATCGGGACACCTTGTTACCTGAAGACTTGTTATTTCGCTCGAATTTGTTAGATCACGTAGATCAGGCAGGAACCGCAGCTGTTGAACGTCTTCAATATGCAACACGCCTGGATAGCTCCGAGCAATTGCAAGGATTGCATCAACATTTAATTTTTTGCAGTTCTTTATCCAAATCACACGCTTACCCACGAAGTTGGACAGATCGGGCAACTTCACTAATGAAGGACAGTAATTAATATTAAGTGTATCCAAAGACAGTGGTAGTTCGCCTTCAATCTCAACCAGATTACCACAATGTGCTACGTGAAGACACCTCAGTTTGTTTGAATTGCGTAGATCAGGTAGTACCTTCAACCGTTCAAGGAGACCAAGCTCCAATTCTCGTAGGTTCTCCAAACAACCAAGGCCTTGAATCTCTGCAATTCCAGAGAGTGAAATCTCGAGAGATGATAGTTTCTTCAAACCCGATAGATCCATGGAGCGAAGCGAGGGGCAATTTTGCAAACATAAGGAGGATAGATTCTTCAAATTCGATAGATCCTCTATCGAGCGAAGTGACTCGCATTGATTCAAATCTAAGGAGGATAAACTTGAGGGAAGCCTCGGGAGGCGACCGCGATTAGGGCAGTCGAGGGGAAGGGACTTGAGATGAGGAGGGAGGCTAAGGTCTGTTGATACAGTGGCCACATCATGAGAGTCCGGGCTCAGGGACTCCAGTTTGGTCAAGTCCACAATCCTCCGTGGTATCCAATCTTCCCCAAGCCCATTAGATTTCCCACCATCACCAGATCGGGCGAATGTCAGATCCAATTCCTTTAAACCAGTGAGGTTCGAGATATCTGGAAACGTCTCCATGCACAATTCACCCAACTTAAGAATAGTAAGACTTTCAGGAAGCGGCGGTAGTTCGTATATATCCGCCCACCAAAATTTCAAGATGGTCAGGGATTTATTCTCGTAGATGCCACGGCCTATGTTTCCATGTAAACGCTCCTCCCGTCCGGAGGCTTCTACTTCTTCGAGGTTCCCAATCTCCCAAAATGCATCGGGTATTTTGCTTATGTTAGTGGACTCCATCTTCACCACTTTCAAATTCCTCAACTTTCCGATGGAACGGGGTAGTTCTTCGATCGACGTTTCGGATATATCCAACGCAATCAGCGACGTCAATTCTCCGATTGAATTCGGAAGCCTCTTCAACGAACTGCACCATTTCAGAGATAGGTATTCAAGGCTTGCAAGACCTCTACCCAGCTCGTTTGGTAGGCTCTCAAGCATATCACAGTCGGACAGATCCAGAACTTTCAATCTCTTCATCCCCTGTAAAAGAAAAATCATGCAAAGGTTACTTTTGAACCCAATAAGATGAAATAATAAGTGTCGTCTAGTATTGACATACCCGCACGTGACTCCACCCTTTCCAATGATGCGTAATAGTACTCCCTGATAGATTAAGAATAACCACATTTTCCATGGAGAAATTTGCAATGTTAAATTTTGGAGGAATATCCCGCCATGAAAGCCATCGTAGTTGAGGGACGAGAACTGACTTCTCAAGACCATTTGATGAGGATTCGTGCCCAAAAAGCTTATTTTCTGCACGAAAACTTTCTCTCTGACCGTCCACTTCAAGGAATCTTAGCTTTGATAGGCTCTCAAAGCCCTCGTAGGTAAAACGATGCTGCTGCTCATGGTCCAACTTGAGACGAAGAGCTTGAACTTCTTTATCTCCCTGCCCAAAGGAAAAGTTTAATAACAAAAAAAAGTCGAAGGCGAACGCATTTATTCAAATCCACTATATTAGGCAGCTGTGTTCGGTACTATCATTCTTGTAATCTTAAAAGAGCAAAAATATAGGTTGAGGAAGTCGTAGTGGTGCTAGAGTAGACAATACAAAAAGTAAATGGCTCTTTTCTAGAAAAAGAAAATCCATAAATACTAGGAATTTATATCGAGGGGGATTTACCTTAGGTGTCTTCAGCAAATCGGATACTTCTTTAGGATCCCACACCCTACTTTGCTTCTCGATTTTCTTGTCACTTCCTTGACGAACTATTTCTCTTCCGAGGTCTCGAGTTGGTCATGCACCCACACTTTATTATCCTCTTTAATCTTTATCAAAGACCTGTTCTCCAAAACATCCAAGGCATCTTCCGGATGGAATTCAGATTCCCAGAAATAAACCATAGTGTCTTTGTCATATCCAATGAAAAGACAAGTTATATCGAGGAATATATGCTTTTCCAGATCATCTAATGTATCATAACTTATTCTCAACTTATTCCGAACATCCTCACGAGGAACATCTTCCAACTTCTTCAATTTGACATCCCACTTTTCCTTTTCAGTGTGAGCTAAAAGTGAACCTATGATTTCAAGAGCTAACGGAAGACCTCCAGCAATTTGTACCGCCCTCTTGGATTGGTTGATATACTCATACAAAGGACAATCACTTCTGAAAGCATGTTTGCTAAAAAGTTGAAGAGATTGATCGGGATCCATGATGCTAACCTCATAAAGGTTGTCCACTTCGGGAACCTTGAGAACCTCTTTGTTTCGTGTTGTAATAATGAGTTTACTTCCTTTGCCAAACCAACCATGGTTTCCTACAAGCGCATCCATATGTTCCATGTGATCCACATCATCGAGAAGAAGGAGGACTCTTTTATCAGACAACCTTTCTTTGATGATCCTAATCCCATCACCAGAGTTTCTTATATCTGTGCATTCAATTTTGAGAATATCACGGATGAGCTGTTTCTGTAAGAATTGAATGCCTTTACCTTTTGACGTTTCTCGAATATCTCCAAGAAAGCAACTATACTTAAAGTTGTGTGAAAGCCTATTGTAGATCAATTTGGCAATAGTCGTCTTTCCGATGCCACCCATCCCATGGATTCCTATAATCCGTGTTTCACTTGTCTGAGCACCTATCATTTCCATGATAGCATCCACATGGTTGTCGACACTGACCAAGTAATCTGATACCACCAAATAAGCCTTTTTCAATTCTTTGAAAACCTCCCCGGCGATTTTTTTTGCAAACGCTCCTTCTCGCCTGGTGTTTGTATGAGGTCAAAAGGCAACGAGTTAGAAAATAGTGTTCAACCATCCTATATTCTGACAAGACCAAATTGAAAATTACAGACCTATCCGACATGTGCTCTTCGAGGATTTATTTTTTTATTGTGCATGAATTAGCGTTGGTACTATGGGTTAACGAGTGACCTAAACTAAAAACATGTCGTTTGAAATGAAAAAGGGACAAATTCAGGACTGTGCGATTATTTAGCGTGATTTCTGCAGCATAACTTTTAACGGAAAAAACAAATTTCAATTTCAACCGGTCTAACACATATGTAGAAAAAGAAAGCAATCGAAATGCATATAATTGTAAAGATATAAGCCACATCAGATGAAATGCCAAAAACAATCACCTGTTCTTGTAGAAAGAAACCGATTGATATGCATTCGTTTTAATCATACAAGGCACATGGATGGAATGCTAAAATTAATCACCGTTCTTTTCACTTTGCAGGTCCCATCCGTTTATTGCCCCAACTGCACTGAGAGCAGCCTTCCATTGACTTATGGTCTCATCGTCATATCGCTTCTTGTTTCTATGTGAACGAAAGGCCTTTTCATAGCCCCCAGTTTGGTGTCGAACCTCTGAAGGTGCCACATCATAAAAAATGGGCATGATCTTTTGTCCCCTAATTTTATGGCACTCGACCATCTGGGCTACCTCCTTGAGGCACCATACGCTAGAGGCATAATCTTTTGAAAAGATAGGTATTGAGATCTTCGACTGCTTAATTGCTCGGAGAAGTTCTGGGCCAAACTCTTCCCCCTTGCGGAGATCTTCGTCGTCCTTATAAACGCGGATTCCCTTATCTCTCATATCAGTGTAAAGGAAGTCGGTAAAGGCTGCTCGAGTATCTGGTCCTCTAAAGCTCAAGAATACTTCATAGTCATATCCGGACGAAGTAGCCATTCCGTGACTACAAGAAGGGCTTGTCGTTGTTCCATTGTATTCACAGTTGCGTCGTTTTTCTGCACTTCCCTCCATTGATCTCACTTGATCTCCCCTTCAAGAAAGAAATTGAACAGGATAGCAGCAAAAGCAGTGGGAGCCAGAGATGGTAAAGTCTGGAAGCCAAAACTGACAAATGGAGATCTCTCTGTAGGGCATTGAACTTGGAAACGAGGACTGGCTCAAAAAAATTGCAGAGAGTCGACGGCCAGTTTGCTCGAATTGCTCAAATAAGAAAGAAAGATTGATTGCAGCCTGTCAAAGTTTGGCAGAATGCAGGTTTTTCAACACATCAAAAAGACAGAGTGGGGCCCTTCCCAACCCAATTCTCCTCTTTTCTCTGCACCATAAGTCGTAACCCAACTGAAATTCTTTTCTCGCTCTTTCTTTTTGTATTATAGAATTTTAATTAAAGTTACTATAATGAAAAATTCAGAACTGATAAATAAATTTATTTTAAATTAATTTTTTAATCATGAAAAATCTCAAACTAACGTACTCATGATAAATTTTTTTAATCATGTGAAATCATAAACTAAGTATATTTGTGTCAAATTTATCATTCATTATTTTATCTTAAATTTTACTATTAAATTCTTAGTTGGATTACATGTAGAAATTGACAGAGTCTTAATTTGAAGTTTTTATCTTATGTTTGTTCTAAGTATCTTAGGTTTAGGATCCGCAATTTAACGTACAATAGGGGAGGGAAAATTTGTAACAACCGTACTAATTTAAATTTTTGGTGTTCAAAAATTAATTTATAATAAATTTGGCACAAACGTATCATTTTAAAAAAATTTCAAGATTAAAAAATTAATTTAAAATTAATTTATTATTAATATATTAATTTGAGATTTTTTTATGATATATCAACGTATTAATTATCATGTGATTGAGTTTTTTTTTTTTTTGGTCAGATGTGATTGAGTTCACGTGCACCGATTAGGGGTGAATTGTTCGTCGGGTCCCACCTCATTCTTCTGTATACATGCGCCCAGACACACGATGTCACCGCTCCCCCATGGCCATGTGACCATCGACAGACACGTGACAGCACGCGCTTTCCATCCGTGACCATGACCCCTGTTCTTTCCTCTAGGGGTGATCGGTTCCCGGTCCGGTCCGGTTCCCTCAAGAACCGAGAACCGGACCCAGTACTCCGGTTCTCAATTTTTGGGCAAGGGAACCGGACCATCCGGTCCGTCCGGTTCCGGCGGTTCCATTTAATCCGACATGTGCAAAAAAAATGCACCATTTATGGACGATCCGGTCCATCAAATATAGAATTTGGATATAAAAAAATTTGAAATTCATTTCTTGAAACGGGTCTTTCAAGGCAAAGTTAAGAACTTTTTGCAAGATTATTTTCAAAATGCACGTGGGATTCAAACGGAAACGATCTCCCTTCGGGTCAAAAAGGCCAGAAACCAGGTGAGACAAGATCGAGATGGGGATTTTGTTTGGGGACTAAAAAGGCAAGATCGGAAAACTCCATGCGCATGGAGTTTTCTTGATCAAAATATAAAAAAAATCGATCGGTCCGGTCCGGAGGCCCGGTCTGGGGACCCTAGAGCGGGAATCGGACCGCTCCCTCTAGAAGCGGGAACCGGACCACCGGTCTCGGTCTCGGTCGTGCAGGTGATCCGGTTCGGGCGGTCCGATTTGCTCACCCCTACTTTCCTCTGCTCCTCCCTCACCAATCAGTCGCATTGGTCTTTAGCTATGGCCGAAATTACCCAAATGCCCTCATGAGAGTTGGAATTATTATCTTTTTTCTCTTTCGGCTTTGAGTTTAACGATGAACAGGGCTGAAGGCCCCTCTCCGTTGCTAAAAAAAAAAAATCGAGCGAATTAACAGTCGAGCCGCGGCACCTTCTGTGGCCCATTTACTTTCTACACCCTTCATTGAATGCAGGAATTTAACGTGGGGAGCCCCCTCCCTCTCTCTCTCTCTCTCTCTCTCTCTCTCTCTCTCTCTCTCTCTCTCTCTCATACCCCATATGAAGAGAAATTCGAACCTCCCATGTAATTAAGATTAATATCATAAAATTTTTTAAATTGATATACATATAATAAATTTATTTTAAATTACTTTTTTTAACCATAAAAAATCTCAAATTAATATACATATAATAAATTTATCCCAAACTAATACATCTGTGATAAATTTACTATTCATTAATTTTTGTTAAATTTAACAATCAAATTGCTAAATTAGATGTCACATGGCAGTTTATGGATGTACAACTCTAGGGTTTTTACCTTTCGTTTGTCACAAATGTATCACTTTGAGGTTTTTCATTATATTAACTCGGTTTAACGACGGGTAAATTTGTACATGTGTATCAATTCGAGATTTTTCGTGGTAAAAAAAATTAATTTGGAGTAAATTTTTTACATCTATACTAGTTTAGGATTTTTTATGATAAAAAAAATCGTTTAGGATAAATTTGTCTTAGGTATACCATTTTGGGATTTTTTGGGATAAAAAAATAGTTTGGGGTAAATTTGTCGCGAACGTATCGATTTGGGATTTTTCATGATATTGTGCTGTCTTTGATAGTACCGTACCATGAGGAATGAACTAAGGTTCATCTGTGTTTAACGCCCGAGGAATGAACTAAGTTTCATCTGTGCAACGATATGGACGGGTTCTTCCATGCTTTTCAACACCTTATGCATATTTGGACAGTCCTAGATCGACTATCAGTTGCGCATTTGTCTCTAACGTTTGAGAGGAGAGGGTAATCCCTCCTACCCGGGATGAAAAATATAGGGTGGGAACTGGGATGCTGATCCAGTGATGCTGGTCGGCCGCTAGCCTATGCTTGCAAAGCTAGATGCCTTGCCCCTAAAAAAAGCTTCTTAACAGGGGCTCCTAAAGACAGTGTCACCTCCCCAGAATTGACTAAACATGCAGAGAATCGAATTTGCTGCAATTGGTCAATAAAAATGATTAATTGCAACATCACTGCAGCCTGTCGAAGTAGACAAATGCAGGTTTTTCGCCACGAACCCAACTCCTCTCTTTTCTCTGCACCATCGTAACGCAATTGCAATTCTTCTCCTTCGGTCTTATACTTTTCATTGGTCAAATTTGTGCGGCCACTTCGCACTCAAACTTATCGCAGATTGCAGGGATGACTCTGCACGAGGCACGCTTGCTTCTTTGCCCGTGCATAATTTTACCGTCACTTCCTTCCAGTTGGGCCTGTTTTGGGGAAAACCGCCTTCAATTTGTTCTTTTTTTTCGCTGTCCGATTCTATGAAATTGCCATCCATGAAAGTTTGGAATAATATGGCAATTTCAATCCCGACGTGGGCTGGAAATCCATCCTTCTATTTGGAATAATCTTGTTTAAGTATTCATGTAAATCGATATTTGAAGTGTCGGTAGAGATTTAGGAACTTTAGATTTGAAAAAAAAAAAAGTCAGAATGTACTCTCCGCTGTTCAACCAAAAAAAAAAAAAGAGTCATTTGACCCAAAAAAAAAACCCTGAGTCGATCCTCAACTCCATGGCCATGCTGTAACAAATTTGTGACCGTGCAAAGGCTAGCGACCACCGCCGGTCGCGACTTCCATGGACATATGTTATGAGCTCTACACGAGCTCATTTGACTAAATTAAGCATGTGTAAATAGCACAAGAAGCCGATGCAGTTTCAGATCTCAAGGAGCAATGAATGGGCAAAGTGTTGTGATTGCTCGAGCTGGTAAAAAAAGAACGATCTGATTCATTGCAGCCTGTCAAAGTTGACCAATGCAGGTTATTCGACACCAGAGTGGGGCCCTTCCCAACCCAACTCTGCTCTTTTCTCTGCACCATCATGAGTAAGGGAGAGAAAATGATTTGGGATTTTTACATTAAAAAATTAATTTAAAGTAAATTTAGAGTAAACGTATGAATTTAGAATCTTGCATGATCAAAAAATTAATTTAAATAAATTTATTACTAATGTACTAATTTGAGAAATTTCGTGATATATCGATCATTTTAATTATCATGTGACTAAGTTCACGTGCACCAATAGATTAGGTGAATTATCCATCAGGTCCACCTCATCTATGTATACGTGAGCCCGAAGACGCGATATCACCGCTCCTGATCACTGACCACCGATAGGTGACTACATGCGCTTCATCCGTAACCAGTGATCACGACCCCCGTCCTTTCCTCTGCTCCTCCCTCTCCTATCAGTCGCATTTGTCTTTTGCTACAAGTTAAGAAAAAGTATTTTTTTCTTCCTTTCATTTTAAGAGAGTCTTTCCGAATTTTACGCCTCATAGTTCAGACGAAACAGCTTAAAAGATTTATTCAGATCTAAGCCATCAAGAAGCATCATCGATCACAATTTCATCTAAGAGACCCGTAAAATCTAATGTCGAGACATGCATGAACAACCGCAGATAAATAGAGCTAACGCGAATGATGTGAGTTTAGCATAGTCCAAAGCTGATGGATGAGCTCACCTTCTCAAAGTTGCCGGCAAGGGCATGGGCGATGTGAATGCTCCGACACCAGCTCGACCAGACCTTCAGAATTCGATTGGGTACAGATGTTGATTGAACGAACCGATTGATACTTAATAAGGACAGGACAACACGGAAGAGGAAGCACATGGTGGGGCAGCCAAGAAGATTAAACATAAAAAAAAAAATCCTGCTAGATCCGTAAAAGTGTTCCATTCTTCCATTTTTTTTTAGGTCAAAAAAAAAATATTCCACTTTGGAGCTCATAAGTTCCTAAGCCTTTTCAGGTGTAGATCCGAGTGTGACAAAAGAAATTTTGAGATTTGAGATATTAATGACGATGGCGCAATGAGTAAAGTATCAAATTTCATGAATTGAGACCAGTGAAAGATACAAATTTGCTCTCGGGTAGCTTTAGCCTTGATTATGCTCCACTGAACTTTTGTTTTAGTAATCGAAAGTCCAAAAGTCTCGTTGCATAATCAGACTTGTTCCATTTGAATTGAAATTGAGCTTTCCTCCATTCAGCACGAAAGCTCCGGGGAAAAAGAGAAACTAGGTGGAATCCTCTCCCTCACTCCTCCTCTTTCGTAGGGACAAAAAAAGATAAAAATTATTCTGAAGTATATCGGTTTGAAATTTTTTATGATAAAAAAATAATTTTGGATAAATTTATCATATATGTATCGAGTTTATGATTTTTGTGGTATTAATCCTTTTTTTTTTATAAAGAAAACGAAAACTATCCAGATTTTCACGTTTTTATAATATATAAGTTCATAGATCTATATATTCACTTGCTAAATTCTAAATTAAGATTTGATCATATCAATTAATATAGCCTATATTTATTTGTCAAACTTCAAAGAGGAAGTGTTTACCGTGTAAAAGTGCACATCTTTTCGAACAAAATTGGAAAAGAAACCCATAATTGTTAGATTGAAGCCATTCTCAAGCGTCGCTCACGGCGAAACTGCCCAGAGCATCCGAGGAAAGATCTTGTTAAAAGCAAAGTGACAGCGGAAAGGTCCAAAGCAATAAAGATCTTGTTAGAAGCCAGGATTGGGGTGAATATGCAGAGTCGTGGGGCCAGTTCTGCTGCAAAATTGGTCAATAGGGATGATTCCTTGCACTTGCAGCGTCCCTCCAGCCTGTCAAAGTTGACAATTATTACGTTTCTTAACGCGGAAAATCACTGGACATGCGGTGCAGAAATTTTTGGATGTGAACCAACTTTTGCCCTTGCGGATCCATTCAAAGTCGACTCAACGAAAGCAGACATCAAACTTGCAACCAAGTTCGTTTCCCCGCCCATCGTAGTTAAGGTGAACTCCCGGTCGGTCCTGTTTAATGGGCTGATATCGCCAAGGCCCGAATCAACTCCGAAACATATCGATCTTCTAAAGAACTTTCTGCACCACATAGTTCTTGCATCTTCTAGCCTTTCCAGCTTCCATACTGCAGTACATATCGATCTCATGGCAGAGAAGCTCATTTTCAGCACTTTCAAATGCTTCATGTTCCCGAACGAATCAGGCAGCTCTTCTATGTCCATGTTCGACATATCCAACTCATCAAGAGATTCAAGAAAAAAAAAACAAATAAGAAGAAGAAAAGAAAAAGAACTCATCAAGTGATTCCAAATTCCAGATTGAGTTTGGTAGCATCTATCTATTTGCAGTCTCTCAAAGACTAGTGTTCAAGGCTTGCAAGGGACCCAATCGAGTTGGGAAGCTCCATGATCCAAGCTCCTTGCAGAGAAAGCATAGATAGGGACGATAGGTGACTAGACTGATTGAAGGTTTCATAGTCAGTGAGGAACAATGGCAAGCACTGAGAATTGGTGGACTCTTCAATCCTTGAAATTCAAGCATTTAAAACATTCCATTTTACCAGGCTCCTCAGGGAGGTCGTGGAGAGTCCTGCAGAAATTCAAATTCAATAAGACTATGCGCTGTAACTGACCGATAGACCTATCAATCTGGACCAAGATTTTGCATTTCTCTAGGATCAATCTTCCTAAATTCAAGGGTACCTGAAATCTGGCATCTAACAGCACCGTTTGGACAACGAAAGGTCCACCTGATATTACTGAATTGAGGCCATACAAGAATCCCTTTCAAGGCAGAAATTCATGTCCACTTTTCCCTTTCATCTTGATGTCTGTCCGCTAAAACCTGCATGCGAATCGAACAAAGTCAATTTCAGGCAATGTCGTCAACATAACATTCCCCAAAATCATGCACCGCTCACCAGTTAGTCCGAAATTCACACCAGTAGCTCTTACAATACTTGACCCAGTCCGAGCCAAAATGCTAATGTGAAGACAAGCTCCGAAAAAGAAGATAGAACCCAAATTTGTCCAAAAGCACGTCTCGTTCTATCAAGGCTATAATACAACACAAGACATCGCCGTGCAGTCTTTCTGAACGTTGCCATCTTAGCCAAACTTTCTTCAGTGTCCTCAAGCAAATGATGAAATCACCGAATCTGTCACCGAATGAGCCGCCAATAAAAGATGATCTCGAGGGCAATTCAGGAAAGATCTTAATTTTTTTGTCCCCTCCTTCCTTTATTAACCAGTAGCTTTCAATTGCCATCCATCGCTGTAGATTGAATTCGAGCAATAGGAACAAAGTTCACAGTGAATGATCCCTCTGGTGTCCAATTGGATTTTGTTCAGAGCAAATAACTGACGAGCCTCGTATTGTACCTGGTTGGTCCAGTTAAGCCCATAGATTACGAAGTTTGGATCAATGCAACACCCGGAATATGGTCACATTGATCGAATTTCCTTATATCTGTTAGATAAAAATCTCATATTCAGCTGTTTCTACTTTGGGATATAATTTGGGTAGTGCTCATATTCAGCTTTTCTCCTGTTGAGTAATGGGCTGAAGCCTGTAGGTTTTAGTGGAGCAGTTTTGTGGGAAAGTGGGAGCTTGCAATTGAATGGGCTTGTGACCAAATTTCAATCGGAAATTTTCTCAACTGGTAAATGCAGAACTCAGAGTGAGGTCTAAGGCTCATAAAGCTTTTACAGTCACACTCTTTCCATGATATTGGTGGAGTGTGCATCTGCCGTTAGTGTTTTTTTAAAAAAGGTTTCACGTTTACCTAGAGTAGTTGTTGTTGTTACGCAGCAGGTTCCAACATTTCAGTACAATAAAATTATAGATTGATTACTCATTTACATGTCAGATTTGACAGAACTTTTTAGCTGGACATGTCCTAAATGTGATGGAAAGAGCAAGGTAATATGACTAACTTTTAATAGAACGTTGTTGCTAAGGTTGCATGAAGAAGGGATCCTCAATACTAAATAGCAAATTCATGAGATGGGGAGATTTTGTGGGCATATGCTGCCTTGTCCTATGAGCTTCTAAGCTGGTTATTAACGCCTTTTTCGATCTGAAAGCAGGAGTTCGATGTCATTGAACCGATAGTTGACATTCAGCACTGCTTACAGGTATATAATTCTTCTTTAAGTGCGCTATCAATTTGGATGCTTGTGATGCCTCTATGTTTGAATTGCATCCAATTGTTTGTTCTTATATCTAAACCAATAATACATACATAAGTAACCATAGGCATATGTTGGGGTGGCCAAGGACCTTAATGCAATGGTTATAGCTTTCAGAGGTGCTCAAGAACATAGGTAAGCATGTTAACTTTAGAAATTCTTCTCCTTATAATTGACAGGAAAAGGATTTGATGAAAATTTAAGCTAAGAAGAGCAGCCTCAGTGAATGCACACGCAAGGCACCTGGGTCTGCTGTCCATACTAACGAAAAAAAGGTGAATCATTTCCAATGAGACACCAAAGTTACTTTCTTGTAATTTTAGATGGAGTCAAGAGGAGATCACAAACTTCACTTATTTTGTTCTGTGAAAAATTCTGTCATGTCATTTTATTCGCTTGAGCTTTTTAGTTAGTGATTACTTCTATTTATATCTACCATACGGAATTGGTTGTTCAAGATCTCTACTGAAAACAGCTTGACATAAACTACCCTGGCATGCCTGGTGCCATGGTGAGTTCTAGAGATGATATGCCTCTTGCGACATGTGGGTACTTCTGATTTGGATTGAGTTACCGTCTTACTCGATTGATTGTTGCCTAGGTTCATCATGGATTTTATTTGCTTATCACAATATTTGACCTGGTATTTTGGATGTTGTTATAAGAGGATTTGTATGGAGACATCAACGTCAGGTACGGCATTCTATGGGGGGCTATGGCATCTTTGAGACTTGATCTTGTGGTAAGATAAACTATAAAATTGTTATGGTGGGATTGAACTTTATTTGGTTTTTTGTTTTATGAGTTCTTCCACCTTTCATTGTGTTAAGAGTATTGGAATTCCTCTTTATGTGGATCTTGAACTTTCTATGGCTATCATATTTATATTCACAATTTTTCATACATAGGATCTTGTTTTCTAAAGTTTTTGGTAAATCAAACCATAGAACACAAGCAGAATGGGGTGCAAACAGCCCTTTACACGAACCACCAGTTATTGAAGTGTCTAGTTGCGTGAATTGAGTTGTACATGTTAAGCTTCTGGAGCTTCTAATTATTCTAAGTTTACTAATGCTTATAATTATTGGCAACTAGCTCGAAGACAGCCACATTAAACCTATTGATGTGAGATAATGGGAAAGTGATTTCATTCCCCGTGCTTCTCTGGCGACTAATCATAATCTTTTCTATGTCAGTGTTCACATGTAATTGGAATTTTCCCTTTGTTGCATGTATGGCTGTATAATATAGGATTTGTTAGTCTGGTTTATCAGGTTGAGAAAGCTTGTGATAGCTCTGGAGAAGATCCATCATGCAGTAGGTAATGAGGTAGTTTCAGTCATAGCTACTTGTTCAAGAGATTAGCTTGTGGACTTTCATACAAAGTCATGTGACAGACTAGCTTCTTCTAGATAACATCAGTCCTTTGTTACTAGGAATATATGTGGATGACTGATGAGAGTGGGTATCTGCTGATCGGTAACTGCTAACAGTATCGCGGACCATTTAGTCTATTATGGTTTGGAGTTAATGGCTGAGACATGGGGATCGTGCAAAATCATCATGGATGCACAATTGAAGGAATATGGAGGCAAAGATATCAAAGGAAATCTTATGCTTTCCAGGAATCCTTCCGCTTCTGCATTGAGGCTGCCTCGGACTCCGATGCCAAGAGCAACTTCAGTTAAACTGGTCCTGCGTCGGCGCCTGGTTTCTCAAAGATCATTAGGGACCTCTGTGTGATGGTCATGAAATGCATTCCATCGATCTGTTGTCCATATCCATCACAAGATGCGTAAGAGCTCTACTAAAATTCACTCTGAATGTAAATAGAACGAAGTCGAATGTGTCATCCTTGTAAATACAACTCCAAAATTTCTATTGAATGAATGAGTTCACAAATTTACCAGTCAATCTAACCTTGGGCGTGTGGCTTTGTTTACTAGACTTGATAAAACCTAATAAGTATGTGTGGATGCTGAGTTGAGCTATCAGAGTTGAATCACCAGTTATTTTCCTTTTCTTTATTTCTTTTTTTTTTGGGGGTTTGAACTCATACTGAACTTCACAAAATTGGCAGATGTGTGAACTTCAGAACTGTGAGAGTTGCCAATTAACCAGTTTGATAAGGTGAAACAAAGGGTGCCTTGGGGGACCACTCCTCAATCTGTAACTCTACCCTCTGCAAACTCCTTCCTGGCAGGGAGTTTTATGCGCATTAACTGTTAGATCAAGTCATCTTGGAAACAGATGACGACCTTGTCTTGCATCAATTGCACTGGCAGCCTTTGCTAAATCTCAACTTTTAGGAGGCAAACAATTTATATCATCTTGGCTTTGACATGTAACACTGATCAGCCTTTGGAATGAAAGTCGTAAGTTTTTACCGTTTTTTTTTCTGATATGCATGAATTAGTTTCAGTGGAAACCTGAAATACTAAATTTCCTTCATCATTTCAAAAGATATTATTGCTAATTATTACCATTCAAAGCACATTGTGCTTTGACAAAAAAAAACAGCACATTGAGCAAGAGACCAACTAAGTCCTTGTCATTGTGTGATAAGTTAGAGTTTGTACGTTAAGGTAAAAGCCAGAGTACAACACCAAAGTGCTGGGAAAGATATATTGTCGTCACATTTATATCTTCCTCTACTTGATGAGTTGGTTGTAAATTGCACGTATTAACAACCTGCACATAAAGACTTTACCCAAAAAAAAAACAACCTGCACATAAAGATCCCATAAATTTCTCTTTCTTGTTGTCGAGATGAAAAGCTCAGGCTGTCATATAGGATTTTTGTCAGGGAGCGATTCTTCTTGTCAATGTTTAAACCTAAAGCTTCATTCCTGGGATAACCAAAAGGTGAATGACAGAGTTTTTTTATTTGTCGTCACATAAAGGACCAATACGTAAATTGACAAATAAATTGAAAAAATTAATGCACTTGAAGGTAGTACAACTAGCATCAATTTGACCTTTCTTTATTTGTGAGAAACTTAATTCGCCAACCAAAACCATCAAAAGAGAATATGCCTAAAGCACATCGAGCTCATGAAATAGATCGAAAGAAATCATGATCCCATTTTAAGGTAGAGAGTGGTTGCAAAAAGGGCCAGTAACTAACTATACAAGGGTCCAAGTTTCAAGTCGACTTGCCAAATTTGTGATTCTAATTTAGAATAAAAAACACGATTCTCCTAAGCAATGCCAGACATCGCATCATTTGAACCTCTTCAAGTTGAAACAGTCAGGCCTCTCGCATGTTATACCTATACCCTCTCTGCTAAGTACTTCAACCCGATCAACTTACATTGAAGATGTCAAGGCCTTCAATCAACAATTCTTCCAGAGATTCTGGTATTTTGCAACGAGCAAAATCCACATTACTAGAATAATCTAGTGCAACTGACTTCCAACTTTTTCAAATGAGTTTCAAGATTGAAAAGCTCCAGAATTCATAGATTACCCGAATAGTCAAGGCCTTAAATCTCTGCTATTGCAGAGTTCTCCATTCTTAGTTCTGATAGTCTTTTCCAGTTTGAGCGATCTATCACTGTTCTCATCCACCAGCAAAATTCAACAGACAAATTCGAGGGAAGCTTTGGGAGGCACAACAAATTAGCGCACCAAAGTTCTAGTCTTTTGAGTTGAGAAAGCTGATCAATATTTGTTGATAATGTGGTTGCAACAGCACACAACAAAGTCAAAGACTCCAATTTATTTAATCTCACGATGCACCATGGCAATTGTCCATCGGGTAAGCATGGCCGAATACAACTTCTTCAAACTTGTCAGGTTTGAGAAATCTGGAAATGTTGTCATGAATGTATCAAAGTGTAAACTGACGAGACTTTCTGGAAGCCATGGCACTTCGGTATGTTTCAATCAGAGTCAATATCAACACAATATCTGCAAATGTCATTTATATTTTCAAGTTGCAAGCTTTCAACGCGTGCTGCATTTATTTCTTCAGGCTTTCACAGCAACCACAAGGCACTAGGCATCTTTTCTATGGAACAATTATTCGCCCTCATCAATTCGAAACTTGTCATGTTTCCCATTGAGTCAGGTAGCTCTTTAATGCACATGTAGGAGATATCGAACTCAAGTAGCGATTGCAGATTGCCAATAGAGTTCGGAAGCCTCTGTGTACATCTACATTCTTCTTCAAAGACGAGTATTCAAGACTTGAAGAGCTCCAATCGACAGGGAAGTTGTGTAATTATGGTGCTTCTGAAAGATAGCCATGGTAGAGATGTCAAATGATAAATGGAAGAGATTATCTTCAATGATGAACAATGCAAAGTGCACTAAGGATTTCGAGATCCTTCTACTCTTGATATTCAGTGTCAAAGAATTTAGTAATGCCTGAATATCATGAATATTTCCCACGAGCACATTCAGTTGTTTCTTCTAGTCATTATGCAAGTACTGAATGCCCCTGAGCTCTGAATTATCATCGTACATAATTCTGGCGAAATATGTTCTGAGTGCCTTGTCATACTCATGAGTAAAGACTACCTTGAACACCATTTTCACATCGAAAGGTCCATGAACTGGTTTTGGCAGGAGCAACTAAGAACAAGTGAACAACTTTATAAGCACACAATTTTTCTCCCCGTCCAGACAAGCCCTTCAAGAGTTTCCTCGTAAAGGAATATTTGCATAACAGATAAGCAAGTTCTATTGCATATCAATGAAGAGAACCCACAAGCAGATGAAGTGCAATATTCATTCTTATGGCCCCAGAAAAACGATTCATAATCAATCAGGTTTGTTTAAATAGCCCTTTTACCCCCAAAAACATTACATTATGCCCCAAATTGCACAATGAATCCCTCTTCCCTGCTCTAAAAATTTCTCTTCTCTGGAGAAAAGGGCCAAACATTCAACTGAAACTTCACATTGAGCTCAACAGACTTGACAATTTCATTTGTACAGCTACCCAATTAGCCCCAGCTCCCTGCGCAGAAAGATTTCTGTAAGTTTCTCAAATTCTAATTCCTCTCAGCAACATTAGAAACCAACCGGCAAAAAGCCGGTCGTTTGAGATGTCTCCTTTAGTACGTCTTGTCAATCCTAAAACCTGAAAGAGTCCTCTAGTATGGCTTGAGGTGAATGGAAGGGCATACATTACAGATAATCACCCAGGCACAACCATTTCTAGAATATGTAGACGATAATGGAGATCACACAAGAGTCCATTTACATGATTTCTGACCCCAGTGAGACTTATCATGTGTCCTACTCACCGGTAATACTGAAATATTAGCCTTTGACTGGGAGATAATTTATGATCCCTTCGAGAAGCTACGAAGCTCCACTCTCCTGTCACAGATGGAAGTTTTGCTGCGCCAACTATTGATGCCGCTACTGAAGTGAAATTCGTCTTTCTTCATTTTATAACTTCTCCCTAACATTTGCAAATCCCAGTAAGAAGCACCCCTTTCTTGGGAAATAAACTGAACATAAGCATATCAATACAGAGTGTCTGCTTCTTCACAGTTGCATCAATCAGTTTCTCTTTTTTTTTTTTGGTCTCAACATCGGTGAGTTAATTATGCTGTAAAGTTCCAGGATAAGAAACATAGTTTCATGTCCTTCCAACACACATTCCATCTAATTGTTTACCGTGTAATGAAGTCATCTCCAATGCTAAGCAAGGTTATCAACTTTGAAATATGTGAAGCAGCAAATTGACAATGATCTCTAATAATTTGTTACATATCAAATAGAAGCGATGCAATCGACATGCATACCTCCAGCTGGGAAACATAAAAGCAAGGAGAATCCATCCAAAGAAAATACAGCTAAAAAAGCCAAAACCAAACTAGGAAAACAGAACGAATATTTGTACCTTCAACGGTATTGGATTTTCAGTCATCAACTCATGAAAAGGTAATTGAAAAGTGGATCTGAAACTTCTTTGTTCATATCCATGAAAGAAGGGAAAACATTGGTGGTGAGATGAAATAAGTTACCACAATTTATTTGAAGTTTGAGCACAAGGAAACAATTTGTGGTCGTCTCTCTCAGATTCATATTCAGGTTCGTCCGCTTCTGTGTCCGGTTCAGATTCAAATTCCTCTCTCTTCTCCCTCAGATTCAGATTCAGGTTGGTCAGACTTCTCCCACAAATTCAATTGACTTCTCCGAGCAAAGCGAAGAAATTTCCTCCACATTTAATTCCCTGCAATGATTTACTTCAACCTTTCGCAGTTTCATCGAGCTTGACATATTAGGCACCTTCTGTAAAGATCCACAGTAAAGAATCTCTAGTTCTTCCAAAGATCGTGGCAGTTCGCCTTGAATCTCGACCAGCTTATGACAAGCTGTTACTCGAAGACGGCTTAGCTTGTTTAAATTACTTAGACCAGGTAGTATCTCCAACTGTCCAAGGAACCAAAGCTCCACATGTCGTAGGTTCTCCAAACAATCAAGGCCTTGAACCTCTGCGATTGCAGCGCGCAAAATCCTTAGAGAAGATAGATTCTTCAAATTTGAAAGATCCTCCATCCAGCAAAGTGAGTAGCACTCGTCCAAATTCAAGGATGACAAACTTGAGGGAAGCCTCGGGAGGCGACGCAGATTAGGGCACTTGAGGTCAAGCTTCTTGAGTTGAGGAGGGAGGGTAAGGTCTGTTGGCGAGGTAGTCACATGCTCAGAGTCCAGTATCAGAGACTCCAGTTTGGTTAAGTTCTCAATCCACCGTGGCATCGGATATTCCACAAGCGCATCAGATTTCCAACCATAATCAGGTGGTGGGCCAAAGCTCAGATGCAGTTCCTTCAAATTAGCGAGGTTTGAGAGATCCGGTAACTTGTCCATGTACAGCGAATGCAAATCTAGAGTGACAAGGCTTTCAGGAAGCCTCGGAAGCGCGTATATACGCGCACCAACCAATCTCAAGATCCTCAGGGATTGATTCTCGTAGATGCAATTGCCAATTCTCACATGGATTCCAAAACTATTTAAGCCTTCTATTTCTTCGAGCTTCCCAATCGTCCAAAGGGCCTCAGGTATTTCGCTTATTTCGCTGTCCCACATCTTCACTACTTTCAAATTCTTCAGATTTCCAATGGACTGAGGCAGTTCTTTGATCGACGTGTAGGACATATCCAACTCAATCAGTGATTCCAAATTTCCAATGGAATTCGGAAGCCTCGCCAACAATTTGCAGTAATTTAGAGATAGGTACTCAAGTCTTGCAAGATCTCTACCCAGCTCGTCTGGCAAACTCTGAAGATTCTCACAATAGCTTACATCTAAGAAAACTAAGCTTTTCAAATGACAAATTCGACGAATCAATTTCCCTTAATAATATACAGCTCTCTAAGATCAAACGCTCTAAATTTGAACAAGGAGAGAAGACGGGGGTTCTCTCCAATTGTAGGCAATGGGCCAAATTCAAAACTTTCAAATTCCTCATCACCTGGAAAAGAAAAATCATGCAAAGGTAACTACTGAAATTTATAAAGATGAAATAATTAGTGTTGTTTAGCATATAACATACCTTTATGTGGCTCCATCCCTTCCAATTATGTGTAATTGTACTCTCAGATAGGTCAAGAATGACTACATCCTTCATGGAGAAAGTTGTAATCTTAAATGTTGGGAGAATATCATGCCAAGAAAGCCATCGTAATTGTGGAAGGAGATCCGAATTATCCGGGAAATCATTAGTTGGAAGAACATTTGATGGCAATTCGCTCCAGAGAAACCTCTCTTCTACACGAAAATGTTCCTTCGAACCACCAACTTCAAGGAACCTTAGATTTGATAATGTCTTAAAGTTGTCGTAGGTAACACAGTGCTGCCACTCATGGTCAAGCTTGAGACGAAGAGCTTCCACTTTTTTATTTCCCTGCAAGAACAAAAAAGTTGAAAGGGAAACGCATTTATTCAAGTCCACTACATTAAGCGACTGAGTCCGGTGCTATTATTCCTATAATCTTAAAAGGGCAAAAAAAAAAAAAAAAAAAAAAAATTGAGGAAGTCGTAATGATGCTAGGCAATACAACTAGGAACTGCCTTTTTATTCAAAAAAAAAAATAATCCATAAACTTTTATATGGGGGAGGGTTATAATTTTACCTTATATCTCGTGAGCAAATCTAATCCTTCCTTGGGATCCCACACTCTACTTTGCTTCCCCATCCTCATGTCACTTTTTTGACGAACCATTTCTCTTCCAAGGTCTCGAGTTGATCGTGCATCCACACTTTATTATCTTCATTAATCTTTATTAAAGACATGTTTTGCAAAACTTTCATGGTTACTTTTGGGAAAAAATAAGGTTCATCCCAGAAATGAATTAGAATGTCTTTGTCATATCCAATGAAAAGACAAGCTATATCGAGGAATATAAGCTTTTGCCGAAAATCTAATGCATCATAACTTATTTTCAGTTTACTCTAAACTTTATCATGAGGAACACTTTCAAGCATCTTCAATGTGGCATCCCACATTTCCTTTGTAGTGCGACATAAAAGTGAACCGATGACCTCAAGAGCAAGCGGAAGACCTCCAAGCAATGCCTATTGCCCTGTTGGATTGCTCGATATAATCTTCTAAAGGAGAATCTCTTCGAAGGCATATTTGCTAAAAAGTTGAAGAGATCGAACGGGATCCATAACGCTAAGCTCATAATTGTGGTCCACTTCGGGAACATCAAGAATGTCTTTGTTTCTTGTAGTAATAATAATTTTGCTCCCTCGCCTAACCAATCACGCTTACCTACAAGCGCATTAGTATGATTCTCTTCTCCCACATCATCGAGAAGAAGGAGGACTCTTTTATTAGACAACATGTCTTTAATTGTCTCGAGTTCCTTCATTACTGTCTTTTATATCCATGCATTTTGTTTTGAGGATGTCGAGATGAGTTGATTCTCGCAAGAATTGAATGCCTTTACCTTTTGACGTTTCTCGAATATCGCGAAGAAAGCAACAATTCTCAATGTTGTGTGAAAGCCTATTGTAGATCATTTTAGCAATAGTCGTTTTTCCGATGCCACCCATCCCATGAATTCCTATAATCCGTGTTTCACTTGTCCGAGCACCTATCATTTCCATGATAGCATCCACATGGTTGTCGACATTGACCAAGTCATCTCGATATGACCAAATAGGCCTTTTTCAATTCTTTGAAAACCTCCTCGGTGAGTTCTTTTGCAAACTCTCCTTCTCGCCTAGCGTTTGTATGAGATCAAAAGGCAACGAGTTAGAAAATTGTGCTCAACCATGCTATGTTTTGACAAGACCAAATTGAAAATTACAGACCTATCCAACATGTGTTCTTCGAGGATTTATTTTTTATTGTGTATGAATCAGCGTCGGTACTATGGGCTAATGAGTGACCTAAACTAAAAATATGCTTTTTGAAATGAAAAAGTACAAATTTGGGATTGTGCAATTATTTTCCGTGACTTCTGCGCCATAATTTTAACAGAAAAAAATTCAATTTCAACCGGTCTAACGCATATGTAGAAAAGAAAGCAATTGAAATGCATATAATTGTAAAGATATAAGGCACATGAGACGGAACACGAAGAGCAGTCACCTGTTGGATATGCTGTGCAGATTCCATCCGTTTATTGCCCCAACTACATTGAGAGCATTCTTCCACTCTTGCATAGTTTCTTCCTCATGCCGCTTCTTATTTTTATGTGAACGAAATGCCTCTCCATAGCCTCCAGTTTGGTATCGAACCTCTGAAGGTGCCACATCATAAAAAATGGGCAAGATCTTTTGTTTTCCAGTTTTCTGGCACTCAACCATTTGGGCTACCTCCTTGAGACACCATACGCTAGATGCATAACCCTTTGAAAAGATAGGTATTGAGATCTTTGATTGATTAATTGCTTGGAGAAGTTTTGGGGCAAACTCTTCCCCAACGCGGAGCTCCTTCGTCGTCCTTGAATGTGCGGATTCCTGCATTATCAAGACTAGTGTAAAGGAAGTCGGTAAAACCTGATCGAGTGTCTGGTCCTCTGAAACTCAAAAATACTTCATAGTCATATCCGGATGAAGTAGCCATTCCGTGACTACAAGAAGGGCTTGTCGTTGTTCCATTGTATTCACAGATGCGTCGTTTTTTTGCACATCCCTCCATTGATCTCACTCGATCTCCCCTTCAAGAGAAAAATTGAACAAGATAGCAGCAAAAAAAGCGGGAGCCAGAGATGGAAAAGTTTAGATGCCAAAACTAACAAGTCGAGGTCTCTCTGAGGTCTTAAACTGGAAACGAGGATTGGCTAAAAATGCAGAGAGTCGAGGCCAGTTGGTCAAATAAGAAAGATTGATTGCAGCCTGTCAAAGTTGGCAAAATGCAGGTTTTGAAAAGACAGAGTGGGCCCTTCCCAACCCCATTCTTCTCTTTTCTCTGAACCATCGTAACCCAACTGAAATTCTTTTCTTGCTTTTGTTTTTGTATTATGGAATTTTAATTAAAGTTAATATAATGAAAAATTCTAAGCTGGTAAATATGCAATAAATTTATCCTAATTAATTTGTTAACACAAAAAATCTCAATCCGATATAACCGTGATCAAATTTTTTAACCACGAAAGTTTTTCATGGTATCAATCCAATTTAACGGAAATTCACAGAGAGTAAATTTGTCACATTCATACCAATTTGGAGTTTTCGATTATCGGAAAGTTAATTTTGGATAAATTTATTATACATGTATAAGTTTGAGATTTTTCGTCGTATTATCCCTTGATTGTAATGGTAAACATGTATGAGGGCCTCTCTCCGTTATTCAAAAACTCAAGTGAATGAATTGAGTCGAGCCTCGACACCGAGGCTATGCAATAACAAATATGTGGTTGTGCTAGACTAGCGACCTCCGTCGATCGTGACTTTGATGGACACAAGTTATGAGGTCTGCGTGGAAAGAAAAAGAGATAAATGTGTAGAAGACAACTTCCATGGGCATAGGTTACTAAGGGCCTGCATAATAACCATTATGGTTCTCGATTCTGTTCCTTGGAACGGAATAAGACGAGAACCCTGTTTGATAAATATAAATAATTCCGATTCGATTCTGTTTCCGGAATCGGTTTTAGAACAAAATCAAGAACAAAAAAAATTGGTTCTAGAAAAAAGAATCACCTTGAGAATCACAAAACAAATGAAGTCACTTTTCCCTCAACCTAAAACAAACATCGTGGTGTTATTTAAAAAAAAGATAATAAAATAAAAATAAAAATAAAAATATTGAAAAAAATTGGAAAATTTCTAAAAAAATCACAAAACATTTAGACAATCCCTAAAAATGGAAGAAGCTTAGATTAGGCTAGTTTGACCTCATTTTCATAAATTTGGGCATAAATTTCTTAGATTTCATAGATTTTGTTCTTTTTTAGAAAATTATAAGCACCCGTGAAATTAAATCCGAACCACATTTTTCTAACCTCTTAGGGCTTCACTAGGGTTTTATGATGCGATTAATCAATATCATGATTTCTTGATTGTGCACTTGATTTCATTGCTTGTGATTTGCGTAGATTTATGTACTTTAGACTTAGTCTAGTTTTAGAAAACTCTGAGAAAAGACAGAATAACCCGGCGTTAACACTTAACAAGCTCTCGTTCTTAAGTTTTGGACGAATTAAAACCAAGATTTGATTTCCTTGGATAAAAACGCACACTAATACAAGATAGTTCAATGCATTTTCCTTGCGAAAATGAGGGTATCGCTTGTGTTGGTTATCCCTTTCGCTCAAAATAGTTGGATGAAACCTCACAATAAATGGCGAAAATGACTTGTGATGATTCTTGATATTTATTTTTACATTTCAATAAGCAATATATTATATAAGAGCATCAATATGAATTAATCTTCGATTAATTCGAAATATAACATGAAATTTTACAAAGTAACTACATAATTATTTGACTTAAATGACAAAAATTGGGAAGAACAATTATTCCTAGGAACAGAAATTTCTGTGCATTTACCAAACACATTTCGTTCTAGGAACAAAAATTTTATACGATTACTAAATACGTTCGATTCTCTAAAACTCATCCAGGAACGGAATCGAAAAAAGTCATTTTAATCAAAATCACTTTTTCGAATCAAAATGGTTGTCATGCGAGGCCCTAATATGCCAATTTGTACTAATGAACAAAAAATTCTTTCCGTCACGGTTTCATCTAAGACGACTAGTAAAAATTCGTTGTGGCGGCATGTATGAACAACGCCAGGTAAATAGAACTAATGTGGATCTGAGGTGACTTTAGTACAATCCAAAGTGACTTTAGACAACTTGTCGAAGTTTAAGTTTTGTAAAAGAACTGGACATAGCAATTTCTAGAGTCCAAAAGTGAAATAATCCATAAAAACGAGTTTATTTGAAGCTCAAAATGTAGAAGAGCTGCAATTTTAACTGATAACAAAACTGGAATGGAACATACTCTTGCTTTGCTTTTTTACCCTTTTCCGGTACGCGCTTGAGACTTTTTACATTCGTCCACCTTCTTTTTAGCATTTCACTTTTGGTGTTCTCCTTTTCGGGACGAGAAAGAATCTACGGATTTTATTTGGACGGAGAGACCAAAAAAATTCAACATACCCAGGTTTAGAATTTATGTCTTTCCTTTAATCTACTTTCTTTTCTAGGTAAACTTCGTTTAAACTCCACGACAACTCCTTCCAGATCCTACCTTGACCTTTGCACATTTCTTCCTTTGCTCCAAATCGTTGATCTTCCCTCGTCGTTGCCACTGCTCTGCTCACACCATCCAAAACCCTAAACCCAATGCCCATGCCCATGCTCATTCCTGGTGGTTGATGAGTCGACCTCCTCAAAGTTGCTGGCATGCGCATGAGTGATGAATGCGTCAACACCAGCAAGACCTTCAGATTTCGATCTGTACATATGTTGATTATTTGATAGAGGTGGCAAAATGGGTCAAAAACTGATATTTTAACCCGTGTTTAAGAATTTCCCGAACAAAAAAAAAAACCCATGTTTAAGAATTCGACCAAAAAAAAAAAACCCCACATTTAAGAGTGTGTCATAAATTAGTTGCTTAACAAATTTAAGTGAGTCATAAATGGGTCGCTTAACAACATAATGGAGCTTAAATGAGTCCTAAATGGGTTACCTTATTATTAAGTGAGTCATAAAAAGATTTTCTGATTTTTTCACTTTGCTTTTTCCTTTTTAATTTTATTTTTCTTTTCCAATGAGTTTGGCGGAGACCGGCGGGGCCTCGAAACCCTCGCCGGATCTCGGCAACGGTCGGTCGACGGACCTCGCCATTGACCGGCAAGGGTTGGCCTGTGGCCCTCGCCGTACTCGTCGAAAAAAAAAAAAAGTAAAAAGAAAGAAATAAAAAATAAAAAATTCAAAATTCAAAATTCAAAATTTTTATTTTATATTATTTTTCATTGTTCAGTTTTTTAAAAAATTATAAAAATTGTCCACAATATTTTAGCAATAATTTTTTTTAACAATTTATAAGCTTGGCTAATTTGAATTAAATATGCAAGTGTTTTAGTAATATGGATTGGGTCGTGTATGGGTAAAACAATTTGCATTATAAATAGGTCATAAACGGGTGAATTTCGATAGGATCATTTATAACCCGACCCAACCCACCCGTTTTACAGGTTTAATATTTGATAAGGACAACATGGAGGAGGAAGCACATGGTGGGGGAGCCAATAGCTACATTCGGAATTGTAGAAAAGTTTCATTTCGGTATTCATAAGTTCTTAAGTCTTTTCAGACATAGATCCAAGTCATTAATCACGATGACTCGATGACTGAAAAAAAGGCTCTTGGGAAGTATCAAATTTCTTGAATCGAGACTTATGGGAGATCAAGTTTGTTCTTCGATAGCTTGAGCTTGGATTATACTCCACTAGGGAACTAAAAGGAAAATGTTTTGCCCCCTCCATTTATTCACGTTCTTAGTTATAGTTGTAATGCTGGGGTATGCCCCTAAGCTTTTGTACATCAACTTATAAACTGTACTTACATTTTACACACAGACACAAAAAAAAAAAAAAGCAAGGGGATGATGATTTGAGAGGACTTTCGCAGGTCATTGAACTTAGAAGCCAGGATTGGCTGAAAATGCAGATAGTCGTGGGCTAGTTTTGATGCAAAATTGGTCAATAAGGATGCTTCCTTGCAGCCCCACTCCAGCCTATCAAAGTTGACAACTATCGCGTTTCTCAGCACGGAAAATCAACGGACATGTGGTGCAGAAATTTTGGGATTCGAATCAACTTTTGCCCCCAACTCAATGTGGAATGAAGTCAACAAAGGCGACGTCAAAATTCCAACTAAGCTCGTTTCATGAGTATCCTATTAGATCCCATATGTAATTTAACTCAATTAGAATTTCTAAATTCCTGATCGAACTCGGAAGCCCCTCCAATGACCGGCAAAAGTTCAATGAAGCCTCTCCAA
Source organism: Rhodamnia rubescens (assembly GCA_021437795.1). NCBI lineage: Eukaryota > Viridiplantae > Streptophyta > Magnoliopsida > Myrtales > Myrtaceae > Rhodamnia > Rhodamnia rubescens. Next base: position 1,905,031 of record JAILYA010000023.1, read on the forward strand.
TGACAATAATGATTACAAAGAATATTGACTCCTCCCATCTCAAGTATAAAAGTTCTTTTGTTTCAGATGATGTTTTCGGAGGTGTGGCTCTTCACTCTCTTGGTTAATGCCTGTAGATTATCTGTTAAACCTTTAGAATTTGAAAACTTTTTGCCACACTTCTATTCATTTGAAACTAAACGGTTTGGCTCATTATTTGAGATTTACCTCAACATTAGATAATGTCAGACCAAGTCCATTTGCAATTGCAACATTGCTTAATTAACGCCTTCTCTTCAACTCCTGTGAATCCAACTTAAGAGAGCCATGCTTTACCCGAAAAAACAAACTGGACACAACTGGACATGAGTTTAATATTTATAGATGTAGAGTAATTATTTTTTTCATGTCACAATTTTGTGTTGGTTATTGCCGTAGAGATGATGCAATAAGCGCGGAGATACTCTCATACACATCGTAAGAGCTACTTTAACGAATACGGTATAATGAAGTTAGCCTTCTCCAACGAAAAGCATGGGCATCGTGTTTGAATAATATAAAAATTGATTGCTAAATATTTGAGCACGTTGGTTGAGACATGCCTTGATTTATGGTGGGTGTCATAGGCAGAATAAAAACGAATCGGTTGAGCTCGATGCATGATTGGCCTTTGAAGACCAAAAAGAACCACAAGCATTTAATGAAGGAGACTAATGAATCCCAAAGACAAAGGACTTCTCCCTCCTGGATTGCTACGCGTGACTTTAGTGCATTTAGTTTTTGTCAAAAGATGTTTTTCAACTTGGTGGATTTTTTGTGTTCCTTGTGGACTTTAGTGCTCAGAAGATTTCTACGCATATCCTCATTAAACGTAGTGTCAACAAATGCGTCTTCATCAAATCTGTTTTCACATGTTCGGTTTTTACATGAGGACTAGAGATTGAGCGCCCGCCCTAGTAAGAACCCATCAGAAAGCATTCTAAGAATATTTTCTCCCTCGAATCTGCATTTATGTCTTTTGTTCCAAAATTTCCAAAGTAATTACTATTGTTTTGGTTCTAACACAACGACCTGTTCAAATTCAGTAATTTATAAGCTATTTTACATAAATCACCACATAGTGAAAATTGATAAAATAATGAACTTGGGAATGTATATAAACCAAACCAAATTAAAATAGAGAAGATCTGAATGTAAGATATATTGTATATATTAGAACTAGGGTTTTTCCTTTAGTGTATGTATTTACATTTATACCCTTCTTTGTACGTATACTTATATCGGCCTTGTGCCTAATTGTAAATTAAGCATTCCATTATTCACTTCTCCAAATCTATCATGGTATCGAGCTAGGGTTTGCTTTCTTGTGAGTACTATACACTAATCCACGACTACGGCGGTCCGCTCGTGGTGAGCGGTTTGGGGTTCTAGGGCGAGTGCTCTCGAGAAATTTTTTTTCACTCGTCTTCTTCATTGCGCCTTCGTTTTAGGGGCCGCTTGACATTGTCTTCATCGGTCGACTTCGCAATTGTCCGACTTTGTCTTGCTCGATCTTCTTCGTCTTTCGCCTTGTTCTCGCGATCGACCTAGGGTTCTATCTTCTTCACTCATATATATATTTGCTTCCACTTTGATTTATTGATCTCAAAATTAATGGTGATAGTGATTGCATTGATCGCATTGATTTTAAGTTGGATGGCTCTAATTATGTTATTTGGGGCTGCTCTTGTTTATCGTGATTTATTTGAGCATGTTGATGGTACTCATTATTGTCCTACATCTTTGTCCGATATTGCTGATCCTAAACCTAGTGCGATCGGATTATGCGTCGTGAATCTGAAATTAGGGCTTGGCATGTTGTTGATTGGAAAGCATGGTCAATATTATTTGGTTCTAGTAGCCCGATCTTCGCCCCCACCCCCAAGTTACTCGGATTGTTGGTGCAAATAGTTATGGGATCAAATTGCCGAGATGTTTACGCACACAAGTTCGTTCGTGTTTATCGGCTTATGCGAGGAACGTCGTCGTGCCACTCGGGTACACGATCAATTTGTGAATTTTATAATTATATGACATCTTTTTGGTCCCAACTTGATGTATTGGCTTGTCCAAGATGTCCCACGTCTGCTGGTTGCATTACTTGTGCTGCATTTAAACTTGAAGATCGGAACAAGAATCGTCTTTACGAATTCTTGATGCAACTCTCACCGATTTTGAGGGAGTTCGAAGTCGGATTCTCTATCGTTATCCCGCACCATCTCTTTCTAATGTAGTCAAAGACCTTGTGAGGAAACCGGACGAGGAATTCTTGGTGCTCCTCCATCTCTAGATCGCTCTGCATCTTGGCCACCCCACGCCGATTTCCGGTCGGCTCCTCTCGGCGTGGTTTCCAATTGCCTCCTCTCAACGTGATTTTCGTCCGGCTATTCTCGGCGTAGTTCTCAACGTGGTTCTCGGCGTGATTCGTACATGGCTCCCGGCGTGCCTCTTCTCGGCGAGGTTCACACTTTTATTGTAACTCTGTAAGCAAAATGGACATACTAAGGATCGATGTTTTCAAAAGATGCGTGATCTTCTGATGCACCCTCGCACTCGTTGCACCTGTCTTTTCTCCATCGAGATCATGCCACTCTATCCTCATCTTCGGATGATCGTCTTGCTAATATTGAGACTCAACTTTCTCGTTTAGCTTGGCTTCATCTTGGTTCTTCCGGTGCATCCTCTTTGTTGCTATTGCATTGCCGCACAATCCTCGGGTGATAGTTCTTCTTGGATTCTTGACTTTGGGGCTGCTCATCACATGACTATCTCTGCTCATCATCTCACTCAGTGAGACTACACTAAAAAATCCAGGAAGGTTTTAGACTGATGGATCCTCCATTACTACTACTATGCAAGGCCATCTTACTATCCTTGGCACTTTAATGTGCCTAATGTGTTGCATATACCGAATTTGGCCCTGAATCTTTTATCGTTGGGCAACTTGCTGATATGGGTTATATGGTGACATTTCTTGTTGATTCTTGTGTTGTACGGGATCATACGAGTGGCCGGACGATTGGCAAGGGTAGTAGACATGGAGGATTGTATACGATGCAGATCTCCACTTCCCTCACCTCAACATGTTCTCGCTATCTTCGACTTGACTATTGGTACCGGCGTCCGGGTCATATTTCAGCTTCCCGTTTGTCTTTTTCTGTGTTAGCAGGGTGTACTTGGGCCTATTTCATCTACTGTTATGAGTCGTTATACTAGTTGTCCTTTAGCTAAACAATCCGCACCTCCTTTTCTGTTAGTTCTTCTGTTTCCACTTCTTGTTTTGATTTAGTACATTCGGATGTTTGGGGTCCCGCCCCCAAATTTCTAAAAGTGGCTTAAAGTATTATGTATCGTTTATTGATGATTATTTTCGTTATACCTTGGTTTATTTCATGCATTCTCGTGATGAATTTCTCTCAATCTATAAAAACTTTACAGCCATGATCTCTACTCAATTCTCTAAAACTATTAAAGTTTTTTGTTCTAATTCGGGTGGAGAGTATCTTTTCTACGACTTTTCGTTCTTTCTTAACTTCTCGGGAACCTTACCTCGGTTGTCTGTCTCGGTGTTCTTATTCAAAATGGTCTTGCTGAGCGAAAACATCGTCATATTCTAGATACTACTCGTGCTCTCTTGTTGTCCAATTTGTTCTCTCTTGAATTTTGGGCCGAAGCACTTTCTACGGTTGTCTATCTCATAAATCGACTTCCTTCTCTTGTCCTCTCCAAAGCCACCCCTTACCAACCAACGTCTTTTCTCGAAACCATCCACTTATCACTAATTTCATGTTTTTGGCTGTATGTGTTATGTGCTTCTTCCACCCCATGAGCGTACCAAACTCTCTGCAAGGTCGGTTCGGTGTGCTTTCTTGGGCTACAGACACAAAACATAAAGGCTATAGGTCTTATGATCCTTATTCACAACGTATTTGTATCTCTCGTAGTATTCAATTCTTGAAGCACTTGCCGTTCTTTTCCGCCGCCTCTATTTCTTTACGGTACTCACCATCTATTTTTATGGATTTTCCTCTTGATTCATCTCTTGTTCCTCCTATTATATCTTCTCCGTTAGGCCTAGTGCCACCACCTTCTCCTGTTATGCCTCCTTCCTCATCTACTTCACCCGCCACTTCGACGCCTCTTGGCGATTCTCACCCACCGTCCCCTAGGCGGAATCCTCCACGAGATCGCCGTCCTCCGGCTAGGTATGTCGATGCTATAAGTTATTCGATGAGTTTGGTTCCTTTATGGCTGCTGTCCACACTTTGCGGGAACCATCACATTATCGTATGGCCGTACAACATGTCGAATGGCGTGATGTTATGTTCGAGGAATTGTCTACTCTTGAGCACACTTGGTACGTAAGATCTTGTGCCTCTTCCACTAGGGAACTCCTTGATATCTTGTCGTTGGATCTATAAAATCAAGACTCACTCGATGAAAGTATTGAGTGCTATAAAGCACGTCTTGTCACATGTGGTTTTGATCGGGAGTATGGGATTGATTATGAGGAGACCTTTGCTCTGTTGCCAAAATGGCTTCGTTCATACTCTTCTTGCAGTCGCATCTATTCATAATTGGCCTCTTTTTAAACTTGATGTGAAGAATGCTTTTTTTCATGGGGTCCTTCGGGAGGAACTCTATATGCAGCCACCTCCTAGTCCGGCTCATTCTCCCGGTCGGGTTTGTCGTCTTCGTTGGGCCCTTTATGGTCTCAAACAAGCTCTTCGAGATTGGTTTGAACGTTTTGCAGATGTTGTTCGGTTAGCTGGTTTTGTTCAAAGTGAGAATGATCATGCTATGTTCATTCACACTTCTCCCTTTGGTTGTACTATTATGCTACTCTATGTTGATGATATGATTATTCTTTGGGGATGACTCTACTCATATTGCTTATACTAAGCAACATATTCACCGTCGTTTGCTTTGAAGGATCCGGGTTTCTTACATTATTTTCTCGGTATTGAGGTTGCTCGTGATCGATGTGGTATTCTTCTCTCCCAGCGAAGTACATCGCCGACATTTTGGCTCGTCTTGAGTTACTCGATACTGCATCGCGGCTACTCCTGTTGAACTTCATTTACGGCTTCGTCCCGATGATGGTGAGCCTCTGTCCGATGTCACTCGCTACCGGGCTCTTGTTGGAAATCTTGTCTATCTTACGATTACTCGTCCCGATATCGCCTATGCTTTGTTCATCTTGTCGGTCGGTTTGTGGCGGCTCCTCGTACAGTTCATTATACTGTTGTACTCCGGATTCTGCGAGATCTTCGTGGTACTCGACACGCTCAGTTTTTCTCCCATCAACTTCCTCACTTGCTTTTCATGCTTACTTTGATGCTGATTGGGCTTCGGATGTTTCGACCGCAAGTCCATTACGGGATTTTGTGTCTTTCTGGGTGATTCTCGATTTCTTGGCATGCCAAGAAGAAGCCTGTCGTGTCTCGCTCTTCTACCGAGTCCGAATATCGTTCTATGGTTGACACTATAGTTGAGATTATTTGGCTTCGTCGTCTCCTTGTTGATCTTATTATTGCCTCCTCTAATCCTATTCCTCTTCTATGAGTCCGAATATCGTTCTATGGTTGACACTATAGTTGAGATTATTTGGCTTCGTCGTCTCCTTGTTGATCTTATTGTTGCCTCCTCTAATCCTATCCCTCTTCATTGTGATAACAAGAGCGCTATTCACATTGCTACAAATCCGATTTTTCATGAGCGTACCAAGTACATTGACATTGATTGTCATATCACGCGTCATCGGCTCCAAGCACGTATCATTTCTCTTCCCATTGTAGCCTCTCGAGCCCAACTTGCCGACTTATTCACCAAATCTCTTACATCACAACGATTTTTGCTTTTCTTTCCAAACTCTCGTTGGTTGACCCACCTTGAGTTTGAGGGGGATGTTAGATATATTGTATACATTAGGACTAGGTTTTTCCTTTTAGTTTATGTATTTACGTTTATACCCTTCTTTGTATGTATGCTTATATCGGCCTTGTGCCTAATTATAAATTAAACATCCCATTATTCACTTCTCTAAATCTATCATGAACAAGGGTACTTGCAGAACTATATCACTTGTCAACATGCAAAGTGCACATAAGAAGAAGATTCACATAAACCTCTTTGTAATTCGTATGTATAACAGAATAGGAAGCACCTCTCATCACCAAAAAAAAAAGAAGAGGTCCTAACAGAACAGGTGTCCATTCCTGTTCCGTTCGCAGAAAATTGCCAAGTTTGATCAAGCAACTCCTTGATGTGCTCAGTTTCCAGATCTCCTGTGGCGAATGCCTATTCATTTTAATTTCATCCGCATTGATACATTAGAAACTTCAGGATAAAGTTGCTGGAGAAGATAGGCAAATTGTCCGGGGATTCCGGTCGACCAGATTACCACAATGATGCAAATGAAAAGCCATTAGTTTCTTCAAGCCACTCAGTCTGGCCAATTTGTCCAGTCGGTTGAGTTCGTTCGGCTCCAAATTCTCTGAACTTTCAAGGCCTCAAATCTCTGTAACTGCGTGATACTCAATTAGAAGTTCTCATAGTTTTTCTCAACTTTGATAGGTCTATCGATGTACGCATTGACGGAAAACGTCCGATACATGTGGACGATAAACTTGAGGGAAGCCATGGGAGGCACCACAGACATTCACTAGAGAGTTCAAGTACCTTGGGATGAGAAAGCTGCGCAATATCTGGTGATAAGGTGGCCATCATCTGAGAGGACAACTCCAAAGACCGCAGTTTGTTTAACCTACCGACGCACCGGGGATAATCTTTCACAAGCTTTTCAAATTCCAGGACAACTTGGTTAAGAGAGTTTCGGCTTTCCCAGGACAAATCTCTCGAGCTTTTAAAGTCTGAGAGACCAAAAAAGGCCATCATCAACTAGTTATGAATATGCGTATCTCAGCACATAATAATTTTTAAGATCGGACAAGATGAATATCTCTAGATATCTTAAGTCTATTGGCAAATTCTCACTAAGCTCCGCATCTATTTCTCCTACCTTTTCCAGCTTCCATAATGCACTCTAGATCGTGCTTACGGCAGAGAAGCTCATGTTCAGTACTTTCAAATGCTTCATGTTCCCGACCGAACCAGGCAGCTCTTCTATGTCCACGTTCGACATATCCAACTCATCAAGCAATTCCAAATTCCTGATTTGAGTCTGGTGGCGTCTTCATCGATTTTCAGTTTCTCAAAGACTAGTGTTCAAGGCTCACGAGGGATCCAATTGAGTTGGGAAGCTCCATGATCCCAGCTGTCCTTGGCAGAGAAAGCCTCGATAGGGAAGTCAGGTGACTGAGTGAAGGTTTTAGCGTCAGTGAGGAAAAATGGCAAGCTCTGAGAACTCGTAGACTCTTCAATGCTTGAAATTTAACAATACCAAGTGCCGTAACTGACCGATAGACCTATCAATCTGGACCAAGAATTTGCATTTCTCTAGGATCAATCTTTCTATATTCACATGTACCTCAAATGAAACCTAGCATCTAACAGCACCATTTTCACGTCAAAAGGTCCACCTGATCTAAATGAATTGAGGCCATACAGCAATCCCTTTCAAGGAAGAAATTCATGTCCACTTTTCCCTTCCATCTTGATGTTTGTCCGCTAAAACCAGCATGCGAATCGAACAAAGTCAATGTCAGGCAAGGTAGTCGACATAACTGTCCCCAGAATCATGCACCGCTTACCAATTAGTCTGAAGTTCACACCAGTAGCTCTCACAATTCTTGAACCAGTCAGAGCCAAAATGCTAATCTTGGAGAAGATAGAACCCAAATTTGTCCAAAAGCACGTCTCATTCTATCAAGGCTAAAATACAGCACAAGACATTGCCGAGTTTGGATCAATGCGACACCCGGGATCTGGTCAGATTGATCGAATTTCCTTATATTTGTTCGATACAAGTCTCAAATTCTGCTGTTTCTACTTTGGGCATATAATTTGTTGAGTGCCCACAGTGATTGAATATGATTCAGCTTTTCTCCGGTTGGGTAATGGGCTGAAAAGCCTGTCGGTTTTAGCGGGGTAGCTTTGTGGGAAAATGGAGGCTTGCAATTGAATGGGGTTGTGACCGCATTCGAATCTGAAAATTTTTCTCTACTGGCAAATGCAGAACTTAGAGTAAGGTCCGAGGCACATAAAGCTGTTTACAATCACACTCTTGCCACGATATTGGTGGAGTATGCATTTACGATTAGTGCTCTTTGAAAAGAAATTCACCTTTACCTAGAGCTTGTTGCTGTTACACATCAGGTTTCGCCATTCCTATACAATAACATTGCAATTTACATGTCAGATTTGACTGAACCTTTTAGTTGGACATGTCCTAGACGCGATGGAAAGACCAACGTAATTTGTCTACGTTTTAACATAATATTGTTGCTAAGGCCGCGTGAAGAATGGATCATCAGTACTACATAACCAATTCTTGAGATGAGATTTTGTGGGCACCCTTGTCTTACGAGCCACTGGTTATTAACGCCTTTTTTATTTGAAAGCAGGGGTTGGGTGGCCAAGTACCTTAATGCAATGGTTATAGCTTTCAGAGGTACTCTAGGTATCCATGTTAACTTCAGCAATTCTTCCCCTTACATTGGTCTGCTGTCCATACGAACGGAAAAAGAACGAATCGTTTCCACCAAGACATGAAAGTTACTTTCTTGTAATTTTAGATGGAGGCACGAGGAGATCACATACTTCACTAATTCTGTTCTGTGACAAATTCTGTCCCCTCTCTTTATTACTTGAGCTTTTCAGTTAGTGATTACTTCTATTTATGTCTACAGCACACAGAATTGGGTGGAAGATCAATACTGGAAACAGCTTGACATAAACTACCGTGGCATGCCCGGTGCTATGGTGAGTTCTAGAGATGATAAGCCTCTTGCAACCCATGAATACTTCTGATTTGGATCTAGTTACAGTCTAACTCTATTGATTCTTGCTTACGTCCATCAAGGATTTTATTATGCTCATCACAATATGACAATTCGACCCGGTATTGTGGATGCTGTTATAAGAGCCGAGGAATTTATATGGAGACATCAACGTCATGGTGACAGGGCATTCTATGGGAGGGGCTTATGGCATCCTTTTGTGGACTTGATCTTGTCCTGGGTCAGCACCTGGTTTCTCAAAGATCATCAGAAACCTCTGTGATGGTGGTCATGAAATGCAGTCAATCGATCTGTTGTCCATACCCATCACAAGATGCATAAGAGCTCTCTACTCAGATTCACTCCGAATGTAAATAGCACGAAGTTGAATGGGTCATACTTGTAGATACAACTATGTGATTTCTATTGAATGCGTTCGCAACTTTACCTGTCAATCTAATCTTGGGCCTGTGGGGTTGTCTATCAGATTTGATAAAACCTACTAAGGATGTGTCGATGCTTACCTGAGCTATTCATAGTTTACTCAAGCAGCTAGTTTCCTTTTTTTTTTTGTTGAACTTGGTCGAACTTCGACAAGAAAAAAAATAAATAAATTGTATCGAACTTCACAAAATTGGCAGATGTGTCAACTTTGGAACTGTGAGACTTGCATGTTTAGGCAATCAACCTGTTCTATAGGTGAAACAAAGAGTGCCTTGGGAGACCACCACTCAATCTGTGACCTTACCTTCTACTATGGGCACATTGTAACAAAAGACTTCTTGGCACAAGTACTTGAACTGTGTCCTGGCAGGGAGTTACGCAGATTAACTGTTAAATAAAAAGCCCTCTTGGAAACAGACGAATACCTTGTCTTGCATCATTTCCACTGGCAACCTTATTCATCATCTTGGCGTTGACACGGAACACTGATCAGCCTTTGGAAAGAGAGTTCATAGCTGTTACCTTCTCTTTTCTCATGTACAGGAGTTACCATCAGTGGAAACCTGGAAAACTAAATTTCCTTCATCATTTCAAACGATATTATTGCTAATTATGACCATTCGAAGCACATTGTGCAAGAGATCGACTAAGTCCTTGACATCTTATGATAAGTTAGAGTTTGTGCAACCCAGAAAGTTCTGAGGATCTCACATAAAAGGCCAACATGTAAATTGACAAGATTAATGCTCTCGACTATAGTAAACTAGAATCAATTTGACTTGTCTTTTACCGGAAACTTAATTCGCCAATCAAAACCGTCAAAAGGGAATATATCTAAGTCAAATCGAACTCATGAAATAGATCAAAAGGAACCATGGTCCCATTTCGTGAGCATTTTTCGGCCATCCATCTTAAAGGTAGAAAGTGGTTGCAAAAACGGCCCGCAATTAAATATCCAAGGGTACAAGCATCAAGCCAACTTGCCAAATTGTGATTCTAATTTAGTATAAAGAACACGACTCCAGGAAAGACAATAACGAATGTCCGCTAGAATGGCATAGGGCAATAAGCAATTTGTTTTAAGTTTCAAAGCTTCCTTGACAACAGATCTGGTTGTCAATGCAGGACCTTTAGAGAATCGCATGCACTTCTTATTGGAAAATGTACTCCTCGGCAGAGCATGTCTTCTAAATTTTCCGAGAAATGGCAGAATCTCCTAAGCAATGCCAGACATGGCATCATTTGGAACTCTTCAAGTTGAAACAGTCAGGCCGCTCACATGTTATCCCCTCTCTGCAAAGTATACTGACTGGATCAACTTACTACATCAGGGATGGCAGGGCCTTCAATCAACAATTCCTCCAGAGATTCTGGTACTTTGCGACGAGAAAAATCCACATTACGACAATAATCTAGTGCAGTTGACTTCAACTTTTTCAAATGTGTCGGATCAGGGAAATCTCCCTTTTTCATGATTGAAGAGCTCCAGAATTCGTTGATTCTCTAGACAGTCAAAGCCTTGAATCTCCGTTATTGCAGAGTTCTCCTTTCTTAGTTCAGGCAGTCTCTTCAAATTTGATAGATCCATCGCTGTTCTCATCCACCAGCAAGATTCAACAGATAAACTCAAGGGAAGCCTTGTGACGCACAACAAATTAATTAGCACACTGGACTTCTAGTCTTTTGAGTTGAGAAAACTGACCGTTGATAAGGTAGTTACAACAATAGGCAACAAGGCCAAGGACTCCAATTTATTCATTGTCTCAATGCACAAGGTAAGCATCCGGTTGAATGGCCAAATACAAATCATTTAAACTTGTCAGGTTTGAGAAATCTGGAAATGTTGCCATGAATGTATCAATGTGTAAACTGACGAGACTTTCTGGAGGCCTTGGTACTTCGGCATGCTTCAATCAGAGTCAATTTCAAGATCCTCAAAGACGAATGTCTGCAAATGTCGTTTGGAATTTCCAGTTGCAAGCTCCCACCAGGTGCTGCATCTATTTCTTCAAGCCTTTACAGCAACCCAAAGGCACTAGGTGTGTTTCCAATGAAACAATTATTCATCCTCACTATTTTCATACTTTTCATACTTCCCATCGAGTCCGGTAGCTCTTTAATGCACATGTATGAAATATCGAACTGAAGTAGCAATTACAGATTGCCAATCAAGTCCAGAAGCCTCTCTATACATTTTACGTTAAGTATTCAAGGCTTGTAAGAGCTCCAATTACAGGGAAAGTTGTCCAATTATGGTTCTTCTGGAAGATAGCCTCGATAGAGATGTCGAATGACAAATGGAAGAGATTATCTTCAATGATGAACAATGTGAAGCACTAAGAATTTTGAGATACTTTAGCGCTTGATATTTAGCGTTGAAGAATTCAGTGATGCCTGAATATCACACATATTTCCCACGAGCGCATTCAATTGTTTCTTCTGGTCTAAATCATGAAAAAGGAAGAGAACTCTTTTACTAGATAGTCTATCTTTAATTGCCTTGATCCCTTCATTTTTTTTTCCGTCAAATTGATCCCTTCATTAACATTTCTTATTCCATCAATTCCATTTTCTCGACATAGGAGATGAGTTGATTATGCAAGTACTGAATGCCCTTGAGCTCTCAAGTACCACAATTGTTAGAAACAAAGCAACAGTGCTCAAAACCATGTCAGAACTGGTTGTAGATAATTTTGGCGAGAGAATCGACTTCGTGCTCTGTGTGTTGTGAGTGCCCATCATGCCATGAGTAAGACTACCTTGAACACCATTTTCACATGGAAAGGTCCATGAACTGGTTTTGGCAGGTGCAACTAAGACTGTTTGGGAACTGATAAGCCTCTCTATACACTTCTTCAAGCATACACAATTTTTCTCCCCGTCCAGACAAGACCTTCAAGTATTTCCTCGTAAAAGAATATTTCGAACTGATAGTTCTATTGCATATCAATGAAGAGCACACGTGCAGATGAAGTGCAATTTTCATTCTTGTGGCCCACAAAAAAATATTAAGACAATCAAGTTTGCTTAGATAGCCATTTTACCCCCAAGATTGCACAATGAATCCGTTTGCCCTGCTCTAACGATTTCTCTGGAACAAAGGGCCAAACATTCAACTGAAACTTCACATCGGGTTCAACAGATTTAACAATTTCATCAATAGGCAATGCCGTCCCTCACTAATCTTCAAGTTTCTTTCTATCAACAGATGAATGCACAGTTTACCACCCCAAGGTTGTGAAAGGGAATTTAGTCGACATTAAATGTCATCTTCATTTTCCTTTACTCGGTCTTCATTTGTACAGCTGCCCCATTAGCCACAGCTCCCCGCACAGAAAGATTTATGTAAGTTTCTCAAACTCTAATTCCTCTCGGCAACATTAGGAACCAACCGGGAAAAAAGCCAGTCATTTGAGATGTCTCCCTTCGCACTTCTTGTGAATCTTAAAACCCAAGAGAGACCTCTAGTATAGCTTGAGGTGAATGGAAGGGCTGCTATTACGGATAATCACCTAGGCATAACCATTTATTGAAGACAATGGAGATCACAAAAGTGTCCATTTATATGATTTCTGATGCCGATGAGAGTTGGCATATGGCGTAAGCACCGATAGTACTGAAATATTAGCCTTTGAATGATTTATGATACCTTGGAGAAGCTAAATAGCTCCTCTCTCCTGTCACAGAAGGAAGTTTTGCTGCGCGAACTATTGATGCCGCTACCAAAGTGAAATTTGTCTTTCTTCATTTTATAACTTCTCCATAACATTTGCAAATCCAACTAAGTAGCGCACCTTTCCTGGAAAATGAACTGAACATAAGCATACCAATGCAGAGTGTCTATCTTCTTCACAGCTGCAACAATGAGTTGATTATGCCGTAAAGTTCCAGGATGAGGATCATAGTTATATGACCTCCCAACACACATTCCATCCAACTGTTTACAGCATAAAGAAGTTATCTCCAAAGCGAAGCAAGGTATGTGAAGCAGCAAATCAACAAGGATCTCAAATAATGTGTTACATATCAAAATAAGAACGATGCAATCGACATGCACAGCTCCAGCTGGGAAACATAAAAGCAAGGAGAAACCATCCAAAGAGAATATAGCTGAAAAAGCCAAACCAATCTAGGAAAAGAATACAAATACTTGTACATAATTAAGAACCCATTGGTTGTCCGGAGGCGTCATAATTTCAATACCTTCAGCAGATTTTCAGACATGAACTCGCAAAAAGGTCAATAAAAAGTGTGCACGTACCACTTCTCTTTTCATACCAGTGAAAGAATTCGATTGCGAAAAAAGGAAAACATCGGTTGCCAGATGAAATAAGTTACCTCAATTCGTTTGAATTGTGAACCCAAGGGAACAATTTGTGGTCGCGGATCTAGAAAGCGTTCAAAATGCAACGTGCACTTATTCATAGTCTTCTGCCTCAAATTCAGATTCGTAGTTTCCTCCCTCAACCGACGGCAATTTTCCGCAATTTTGATATTTCAACATGTTGCAGTCCGTTCAAGCTGGACCACTCGGGCAACTTACGTAAAGATTTACAGGAAATGATCTGCAGTACTTTCAAAGATTGTGGTAAATCGCCTTGAATCTCAACCAGATTATCACAAAAGTTTACGCCAAGCCTCGTTAGTTTGTTTAAATTGCTTAGATCCGGTAGTAGCTTCAATTGATTAAGGGAATCAAGCTCCAAATATCGTAGGCTCTCCAAACAACCAAGGCCTTGAATCTCTGTAATTGCAACGGACCAAATTCTGAGACATGATAGCTTCTTCAAATTCGACCGGCGGCGGCGGCGGTCCTCTAGAGGTACTTTGGACTAAAGGATTTTAGAGAGCATTTGAGATGCAATTGCATCTCTCCAAAGTGAGTTAAAAAAGTAGCCAAACACCATTTGTATTTTGCAAGGGACTTTAGGCCCTAATGCTCATTTCCAATCTTGAACCAAACATGGCCAAAGTCTCTGTCTCTTCAACGAAAATGCTGTGATCGGAGCAATTTTGGCTACAGAACTACCGGTTCCCTATGGGCCACAAAAAGATAAAAAAAAGTCGTGCTGGTGTTGATTAGAAGACCTCGTTGTCTAAGTAAGTCTGTCTTTAATGGTTTGATTTGTCTAATGGAAGCAGTTGGCAACCAGAATCGCACCATTAATTCAAACGCTAAAATAAATTGGTACTCATGGATGGGATCAGTAACCACACGCTTAGAGCCGTCCAGAAGCAATGAAAAAAAAATACAAAAAAATGACAAATGCTGTTATATTTATACATTAGACAAGGGGGCCACGATAGAAACCCTAAATTGATCTATTGAACATATTTGTCAAATCTACGATATGGACATCCTCCTGCAATATCTAAATCAACTTGATAGAGCTGAAAGATTAGGAGAATCCGAGGAAAAATCTTGTTAATGGCAAAGCGACAATGGAAAGGTATAAAGCAATAAAGCAAAAGAAAAAGAAGATGGGTCATGCTAACGTGTAAAAGAAGAGCCACCAGTGCCTTAGCGTTAGTCAAAAGAAATGCGCAAGGATAGAAAAATTCATAATTAAATTACTGTTATTATCTTCATTTTTTCCATTTGACTACAACCATCCCTGAAAAAAAAAAAAAAATTGGCCGTGGGCCGGTATCCGGGCATTGGCACAGCCGTTATTGCTAACAGGCCTGGCCTGGTACGGCCACTCACGGGCTCGGGCCCAAGAGGGCCGGTCTGTGCCGGCATGGCCCAGTTACCATTCTTAGGGTAGGGATTTGTTAATGTGCATGTGAAGGAAAAGTAAAATGCTGAAGTTCAAGTCTGTTGCAAACTTTGTTCAAAGCCAAAGAAATTTAATGCACCGGCATAATGAGCCAAATTCAGATTTTGAGAAAGTTAGGAAATTTCAATGTGCACTTGCTGGTGTAGTATAGATACCGATAAGTTAAGAACTCATGGTCTTGGTAATGAATCAAGAATATGTGATGTGACGTAAGAAAATTAACGAAGAAAAGAAAAAAGATGTCCTAGTATTTGGATTTGAATTAAGAAAGTTACTATTTTTTTTTTTTGTGAGAGAACAATGTTAGTTCATCGTTGTCTTCATTGGTATCTTTGGGGCTAACAATACAACCTAGAAGGGGTTGAAAATGTTGTATTCGGATCATGAAAAACTTTCGCGGAATAAGTGAATAGCACCCATAGAGAATATAAGTCGTGATGATGATAATCGGTGTGTGATGATAGTGAACAAATACCGATAAAAATGAACTAAAGAGGCGAAGCATATGATGATTTATAATGGTTCGACTTAATCTCCAAGGTGTATCCACTCTCTAGATAACAACCTCAACTCAAGCTGGATTCCATTAATGATTTGCAATGCAAGTTACAACCACCAAGTATTGTTACTATCAGTCCATAAATCACACTACTATTGTATTTGTACGCTTTTTTGGGGTTAAAAGTAACATTTCATTTCATTCATTTTCTCGGGATACAAGATAGAAATATCGTAATTTAACCGCAAATCAAAATACATCGCGTATAACTTCAAAACAAAACAAGTTCCAGATAACAAGAGAAATTATTAAAATAATGTTATGGTTATCTTTAGGTGAATACCTTACCAACATCACTTGCGACTCAATATCATCAACACGTGCACCTTATCAGCATCACTTTTGATGAATGACATGCAATTGCATATCCAATGATCCTTTTGAGTTTATCAACATCCAAACACCTCCAAAGACACGAAATTATCTCTGGTACCTCCAAGCCACCATGAGCTAGTTGTCATGTTGGCACTTGTTCTGCTAAATGCCATCTATGGTTCCTCGTCTTTGCTGATATCACACGAATCATTGACATTTAAATAATTTTCACAGCATCTGCACTTATCATAATCGATAATGGCACCGAGGATAGTTTTGGATTCATCAAAATTCCATAAGAATATTTTCTCAGCATGGTCAACATTTCTCCTGCTCGAGAAATTTCTTTGCAGCCGTTCAAGAGTGCATTTTGATCTTGGAGTCAAGCCTGCGGATGGAATATGAACAACATCATGTAATGATAACCAGACTGAAATTGGATGTGTGGATGAAGTTTGTTCACGAAGTGCACTCCATGGATCTGTTTACTCATATCCATCACAACATGCATAAGACCTCAGCTCAAATTCACTCTGAATATAAATAGCACGAGTCCTTATAAATTCAACTCCGTCATTTCTATTGGATATATGTGTTCAGAAGTTTAGCTATTAGTCTAATCTTGGGCCTGTGGCTTTGTTTACCAGACTTGATATTTGATGTGTGTGGATGCTGAGCTGAGCCATTTATAGCTGAATGACTCAGCTATTTTGCGTTTTTTTTTTTTTTTTTGGGGGTAGGGGTCGTTGAACTGGTGTTGAACTTCACAAATTTGGCAGAGGTCTGAGTTTTGGAAATGTGAGACTTGCATGGTTAGTCAATTAACCGGTTTTACGAGGTGGAACAAACCAACAGCCTTTAGAGAGCATTTGAGATGCAATTGCATCTCTCCAAAGTGAGTAAAAAAAGTAGCCAAATACCATTTGCATTTGGCCAAGATGCTGAACCACACAGGGCCAAAGAGTGCCTTGGGAGACCACTTCTCAATCTTGTTAGATTCGGCGCACAAACCACAATGAAGTAAAGCACAAAAGCGAGAAAAGAAAATCTAAAGACAAGGTTTATTCTGGTTCACTCTTAAACTAGGGTTACGTCCAACAAAGGATTCCACTATAATCGAACGGGACCCCTGTGGTTTCCTGTCAATGGGAGTATGAACCACACTCTTATAAATTTGTGCCCTCACCTTCTACTATAGGTACTTTGGCACGTTAGACTTCCTTGGCACAAGTAAGTACTTCTAACTGTTTCCATGCCGGAAGTTATGCAGATTTACTGTTAAATCTAGCCATCTTGGAAACAGATGATGACCTTGTCTTGCATCATAATTACTGGCAACCTCTGCTGAAGTTTAACTTTTAGGAGGTAAACAACTTATATCATCTTGGCTTCGACATCTAAGAATGATTTGATCGGCCTTTGGAACTTGTAAGCTGTTTTATCTTCTTTTTTCTGATATGCAAAAATTACATTATTGGAAACTTGAAAAACTGAAATTCCTTCCAATTATGACCATTCACAGCACATCGTGCAAGCGATCAGCTAAGTCCTTGACGTTGGATGATAAGCTGGAGTTTGTACATTACTGTAAAAGCCGGAGTACAGCATTACAAGATTGGGAAAGAATACTCTCGTCTCACTCAATCTTCCTTTACTTGGTCAATTGGTCGTCCATTATATGCATTAACTGAGTTAGCAAAAGCTTTTCTGCACTGGAAGACCCTGTGAAGTTCTCTTACTTATTACGAAGGAAAAGCTCATGCCGTAAAAAAGGAAATGAAAGAGCTTCTGTCGCCGGTTAAAACCTACACATTTGAGTACATCCTTAATGTTTAAGGTGTAACAAAGTTAATTTTGACAAGGCACAGGTATCAGCTTAAAGTAGAAATGAGCCACTGCTCCCTGCACAGAAACAGTTCTGTAAGTTTCTCTAACTTTAGTTCCTCTCAGCAACATTAGAAACCGGGGAAAAGGAAGTCGTTTGAGAAGTGTCCGTTAGCACTTCTAGTCAATCTTAAAACCTAAACGAATCCCCTAGCATAACATGGGGTGAACGGAATTGGAAGGGCTGCTGTTACAGATAATCACACGAGGTATAACCATTTCTAAGAAATGTAGGCAACAATGGAGAGAATCACCCAATAGTCCATTCACACGACTTCGGACCAGAAGTCGGGACTCATCATATGTCTACGCACCGATAATACATATTTAGCCTAAACTATGAGATGATTAATGATACCCTGGAGAAGCTAAATGGTTCTCCTCTCCTGTCACATTCTGCACCAACTATTGATGCCGTTACCCAAGTGAAATTCCTCTTTCTTCATTTTTGTAACTTCTCCATAGCATTTGCAAATCCCATCAAGAAGCACACCTTTCCCGGAAAATAAACTGAACATAGGCACATCAATGCCGAGTGTAGGATCCATTAGCCTTTTCCTGTAACTTTACCCTGCAGCTGCACCACAGAAATACCTCTGTAAACTGTCTCTAGATCAGTATAGATTTGATTAACAGGACATGAAGCATAGAATAGATTTAGAAAATTCAAATAAATCACCAGTGATTCAATCAATAGTACTTGTCTAATTTTTTTTTTTTTGGTAAGTAGGACCCGTCTATTGTTCTGTTTCTCAAAACGGAACAATATTCTGTTCATAGTAAATTCGTAACACAATTCTTAGATTATGAATACCGGCGGTACCGCACTACTACTTGCTGGTTAGATATATGGATGTAATGTAATTTACCAGCAATGTTAGTGATCAACCACCCTCGGTGAAATAGAAACTTATCAACTAAGTTTCATGTTTACTACTCAAAGCTCGATTTTAACAGTACAATGATAAATCATTACTGTACTGATAAACTACTAACAATTGACCAGATTAATAAACGCCGAAGCAATTTTAATATCGTACTAGGAATGTACTATGGCAAAATAGTTATTTCTTTCGTAAGTAAGAATCATTAACCGAACCTACTAATAGAACATGTAAGCATGCAAAATGTCCTAGCAAAAATACGCGCCCCTGGTAAGATCTAAAAAAAGTGGTAATCTATTATTGTGTTCGTGGATGGTAAAATTGCTATTAATTGGTGACTTACAAACAATTAACCAGTTTACCTATCGTCGATATTCCAAATTTACTACCGACATTGAATATTTACCATGTAAGGAATGAATTACGGGTTTTCGGCAAACAGAGTTTTCATCATTTGATTTAACTCTGTCGTTGATGGGTAACATAATTCGCAGTTCAAAACATCTAAAAAGCCAAACCAAACTAGGAAAAGAGAACAGACATTTGTACATAAACTCAATACCTTGATCAGATTTTCGGACATCAACTTGCACAAAAGGAGATTAGAAAGTGCAAGTGAAAATTCTCTGTACATACCTGCCAAAGAGTTTAATTGCCAAAAGGGAAAATATTGGTTGTCAGATGAAATAACTTACCTCAATTTGTTTAAAGTTTGAACAGGGAACAAGTTGTGGTCGTGCGTCACAAAGCTTCCAAGAGCGACTTGCACTTCTTCTTCCACTTCGCCCAGTGAGTCTCCCCTTTTAATCTCTCGCAGTCATGTATGACAACATCTTGCAGTCCCTCCAAGCTTGAACATTCAGGCAACCTATGTAAGGACTTGCAGGAACAAATCCCCAATACTTCCAAAGATTGTGGTAGCTCGCCTTGAATCTCGACCAGATTACCACAATTTTGCACATGGAGACTTTTTAGTTTGTTTAAGTTACTTAGATCAGGTAGTATCTCCGCCTGTTGAAGGTCCCCAAGCACCAATTCTTGTAGGTTCTCCAAACAATCGAGGTCTCGCATCTCCAAAATTGACTCGCCATCGTACAAAACTAAGGATAATAAACTTGAGGGAAGCCTTGGTAGGCAACGGAGATTAGAGCACCTGAGGTGAAGTGCCTTGAGTCGAGGAAGGCGACTAACTGTTGTTGGTAAGGTGGTCACAAAAGCAGAAGACAGTTCTAGAGACTCCAGTTTGCTGAACTCTCCAATCCACTCTGGCATCTGAAGCTCATCAGAGTTGACATCCTCATCAGATTTGACATCCTCGTCAGATTTGACATCCGCATCCTCATCAGATTTGACATCCTCAACAGATTTGACATCTTCAGAAAGTGGGTTAAACTTCAGATGCAATTCTTGTAAATTAATCAGGTTTGAGAGATCTGGAAACGTCTCTGTGTACAGTCCGATCAAATGTAGACTGATAAGACTTTTAGGAAGCTTCGGTACTGCTTTTATGTTTGCACAATCCAATTTCAAGATCTTCAGGGATGCACTTCTGGAGATGCCATTGCCAATTTCTACATGCAAGTGCTGGTTATCCGCGGCTTCTATTTCTTCAAGCTTCTCCATTGTCCATAGGGCATCAGGTATTTTGCTTATGGGACTCCCGGTCATCTTCACTACTTTCAAATTTTCCAAGTTTCCGATGGAATCAGGTAGTTCTTTGATCTGTGTTCTGGATATATCCAACTCAATCAGCGATTTCAAATTCCCAATTGAACCCGGAAGACTCCTCAACCTGCTGGGGGCAGGCGATCCCAAATTGGGCCTTCAGAACTATATTCTCCAGAAGCAGTGAAAATCATCAAATTTCTCAGTCCATCGCAATTAGGGATTTCCTTGATTCCAGTCCAATCAATCCGGAGTTCCTTCAAAGCTTCTAGTTCAGCCAGCCTTTTTGGCAGCCTGTTAAGCCTCCGACATTCCCTTACGTCTAAGGTAACTAACTGTTTCAATTGACAAATCGACTCATGAATTTCGATTAAACTAGTACAGCCGCATAGGATCAAACGTTCTAAATTTGGATGGGCAGAGAACTTGGGAGTCTTCTTCAAGCGATAGCAATTGGTCAGACTCAGAACTTTCAAATTCTTTATCACCTGTTAAAAGAAAAATCATGCAAATATAATTTCTGAATCTAACAAGACCGAATAATAAATGTTGTCTAGCATATAACATACCTTCATGTAGCTCCACCCCTTCCAATCATGCGTAATTTCACTTTCTGATATTTCAAGAATAGCCACATTCTCCATGGAGAAACTTGAAATATCAAATTTTGGGGGAAAACAATACCAACAAAGGTATTGCAACTGTGGAAGGAGATCTGAATTCCCCTGGAAATCATTTGATGGCGATTTCCCACGGAATTTTTCCTCAAAATCGGCCACCATAAGGAACCTTAGCTTTGATAGTCTCATTAAGTCCTCAGGGGTGAAAGGGAGAGAGTCAGACTGGAGAAGAAGAGCTTCAACTTCTTTTCCCTGCCCAAAGGAAAAATATGAAAACAAAGAAGTTGAAGGGAGACGCGTTTTTATTCAAGTTCGGAATATTTTGGTAACTGTTTTTTTTTTCCCTTTGAAAGAGAATATTCATAACGAACTGAAAATTTTCTGTGGGATTGGAGGGATTGGGGATTTTACCTCATGGCTCTTCAGCAACTTTGATGCATCCTCAGGATCCCACACCCTGGTTTGCTTATCTATTTTCCCTTTACTTTCTTGGTAAACGATTTCTCTTCCGAGGTCTCGGAGTTGGTCATGCATCCACAAGTTATTATCCTCCGTAATCTCTATCAAGGACCTGTTCTGCAAAGCTTCCAAGGCTTCTTTTGGATAAAATGAAGGTGCTTTCCAGAAATGAATCACGATGTCTTTGTCATGCCCAATGAAAAAACAAGCTATGTCGAGGAATATCTCTTGATGTCGAAAGTCTAATGCATCATAGCTTATTCTCAATTTGCTTTGAACTTTCGAATCAGGAACACTTTCCAACTTCTCCAATTTGACATCCCACATTTCCTTTTTAGTGCGATATAAAAGTGCACCTATGACCTCGAGAGCCAGTGGAAGACCTCCAGCAATTTTTATCGCCCTCTTGGATTGGTCCATATGCTCATCCAAAGGATGATATCTTTTGAAGGCATGTTGGCTAAAAAGTTGAAGAGATTGATTGTGATTCATGCTGGTAACCTCATGGATGTAGTGCACTTCGTCAATATCGAAAACATCTTTGTTTCTAGAAGTAATAATCAATTTGCTCCCTTTACCGAACCAATCACGCTTACCTGCAAGGGCATCTATATGATTCTTTTCTCCCACATCATCGAGAAGGAGGAGGACTTTTTTTAGTAGACAACCTGTCTTTAATTGTCCGAGTCCCTTCATCCATGTTTTTTATATCTATCCATTTTATTTTGAGGATGTCAGAGATAAGTTGAGTTTGCAACCACTCAATACCCTTGCGATTTGACGCTTCATGGATGTTGGAAAGAAAGCAACAGTGGTGGAAGTTTTTTGAAAGCTTATTGTAGACGATTTTGGCAATGGTCGTCTTTCCGATGCCACCCATCCCATGGATTCCTATAATCCGTGTCTCGCTTGTCTGGGCAGCAATCATTTCCATGATTGCATCCACATGGTTGTCAACACCAACCAAGTTTTCTGATATCTCCAGATAAGCCTTTTGCAGCTCACTGAAAATGTTTTGGGTAATCTCTCCGATGGACTCACCTTCTCGCCTAGTGTTTGTTTGGGGTCAAAAGGCAATGAGTTAGAAAACTATGTCGAAACCAACTATGTTCCGACAAGACCAAATTGAAAACTACAGACCTATTTGCAAGGATTTATTCCATTGTAGATGAATTAGGGTTGGTATTAAGGGTTAATAAAGGACCTGGACCGAAGAAAATGTTGTTTGGAATGAAGAAAGGACAAAATTGGAATTGTACTATTATTTAGCGTGATTTCTACAGTATATATTCAATGGCATGTAATTTAATCTCAACAAGAAAGTGAACTAATTGAAATGCATGAGTTTTAATAATACAAGGCACATCAGATGGAATGCTAAAAGCAGTCACCTGTTCTCCCCCTCTTTATGCAGGTCCCATCCGTTTATATCCCCGACCGCACTGAGAGCATCCTTCCACTCTTGCATAGTCTTTGGGTCATATCGCTTCTTATCTTCATGTGAACGAAAGGCCTCCCTATAACTCCCAGTTTGATGTCGAACCTCTGAAGGTGCCACGTCGTAGAAAATGGGCATGATCTTTTGTCTTCCAGTTTTCTCGCACTCGACCATTTGGACTATCTCCTTAAGACACCATATGCTAGAGGCATAACCTTTGGAAAAGACAGGTACTGAGATCCTCGACTGCTTAATTGCTTGGAGAAGTTCTGGGGCGAACTCTTCCCCTTTACGGAGCTCTTCATCATCCTTAAACACGCGGATTCCCGCATCTTTAAGTTTTGTGTAAAGGAAGTCGGTAAAGCCCGATCGAGTATTTGATCCTCTGAAGCTCAAGAATACTTCATAATCATACCCTGATGAAGCAGCCATTCCCTGAGCTTCTTCTGTTGAAATGTGGGTTGAAGAAGTGCGTCTAGTTTAGAAGCCAAAAACTGCAAATGGAGATCTCTGTTGGTCATTTAACTTTGAGAAGCGAGAATAGTTAAATAGGAGAGTGGTGAACCAGTTTGCTAGAGTTGGTCGATAAGAATGATTCGTTGCAACGTCCCTCCAGCCTGTAAAGTTGATAATGCATGTTCTTTTCTACACGTTCCCTAAAAAGAAAAATTCGACTTTCTCGGATTTCGAGGATATGAATTGGATTCCTCCTAAGGTCACTTCTAGATAGTTGGATTAAATAATTTGAAAGAACTATTCATTTGACGGGACCCTCGTGGTTTCAAATCTTGCACGTCTCAAAAATTTGACGCCCTTAGACGGAGGACACCAAAACATTCGATGCACAAGAGAAAAAGAATCCATAAAAGGAAATATACGTTGGAAAATTGCAATGGAATAAATAAAAGAGGGAGAAATTGTTTACGCCTAGTGGCGGATCCTTCCTCCTAATAAATCCTGTGTTCATTTCTAGTTATACATATAGTTACATCAATTCGAAAAGAAAATTTAGCTATCGATTCACAAAATCAATCATAGAAAGGATGATATCGGAGATCTCCGATCTTTTCTAAACCTTAATTACCATGACATGGTTTGATTCATTCGAAAACTACATCGACTCAGTTGTCTATACTTTGTTGTTTGGGCAAGACATTGGCGCGTATGGACCATAGGGTACTTATTTCAGCATTGTAACCACGTCGTAAAAATTCTTGTCCGTTTCTACTTTTCATAGATGGGAACTTCCTGAAAGAAAAATCTTCTCTCATGTACTTGTCCTATTGGTATTTCGTAGCCCAATCTCACGTATGCGCTTACCTCGATCTATCATATGCTCTGGCCCACGTTCACTTTTTCTCGTTGTACTTTTTCTTAAAACCTCCACAATTTGGGTCGTCCTTTGTCTAGCCTTATCAAAGAGTAGGCCGCTTCTATAGTTGGGCGTCAACAATGCCTTCTTACATTGAACTCTTATGAAGCTGTGCTACCATTCCAGTTTCACTTGGTGACTCGAAATATCCACTTGCAGCTAATGATTTTATGTTGAGGCTTAAGTGGTACAGGTTGCCATGTACCATTTCGAAGAATTGCATTAAATTTCCTCGACACAGTAGAGTGCTACTTTGGATCGTTTAAGACTTGGGAAACGCAAGTTGGTTCAAGTGAGAGAAGTGAAGGATATTTGGTGACTAAATATATCTCTTTGAATTTGTAAATGTTATTCTGGGAGCCAATGATCATCGGATGAGAACATGTGGGCATTGATGGAATTGTTGTGGAGGGCCGAATGTAGTGTTTGAGTCCATGGGAGGCATAGATGGAGCTACAGTGGCTGATGATGGATCTTCACTAGGGGACGTCAAATTATTGTTCTTCACCAAAGTTGTCCATGGGCCATTAATTATTTATTTTTAATTTAATTTAATTAATATCAACATATATTGAAAATCTAATTTGGACCAAAACGATGTCGTTCTGGACTTATTCTAATTTGGACCAAGTAGGAGAGGAGAAAGTTAAAAAAATGCCACGTCGGTATTTTCCGTTAGCCGAATTGGACAGAGTTAATAGGAGGACTTGATTGTACTTGATTTGCTAAGTTTTAGGACTCAATTGCACTTTAGTGACAAGTTTTAGGACTTCTAGTGAACATATCTCAAGATTATTTCGATGTATTAACTTAGATTCTAGAAAATATGGATTGTTTTGTCAACTTCAAAATGAATTAAAAGGCTCTGTCAACACTTTATTCCAAAAAGTTATACTTTCCCAAAAAATGAAAAAAAGATGGTGAAATTGCAAGTACTAAAGTGTACAAATCTAAGAGCAGTGATTGTGTCTTGATAATGTGGTCTATCTTGTAGAAAGGAACAACAGTTGCCGGTTGTAACTTGCGGTGCTGATTATGAGTGGATTCTAGCCTTGTTGTGTGCTATGTTCTATCTCTTTGTTATCAACATTACATGCTCGTTATTGTCAATATATGTTCATCAAAATTATTTAAAAAGGAAAAAAAATGCTATTTTCATCAAAATTACTCTAAAAAAAGGTGGTGCTATTTTTACTACTTTTGTAATAGAAAGCACCCTTTTTAAAATCTAATTTATCAAAATGTCCTTCATTGTTTTACCGCATATATCTTCTTCCTAGTTTGTATATTGAATCAAGGACAACACTGTAGCTTCACGATATTGAAGTTGCACTCCGAGCATCGCGGCGTCGCTGCCTCGACCGTAAGTACCCTCACTTGCAAACTCTCTCGATGCTGGCTCCCTCTGCCAAATCCAAGCACGCCGACCACATGACCCGATTCAAAGTAGCTTAGGTTTAGTAGAGTCATGTCTATATTTGAGACGCTCCATAACAAATGGGAAAAAGAAGAAGAAGGTAAGATTCCTCTTGCTCGAGAAATTTCTCTCTAATGTTAAGGAGTGCATTTTGATCTTTGGGTCAACTTGCCGGTGGAAAATCAGCAACACCATATAATCATGACCTCCATTTTGAGTCGCACTCCTTTTCCTTTTTTCCTTCTTCAAATTTTCTTTTAGGTTCTCTCACTTCGATAATCAGAGCCATAACGAGACAGTTTTGGACATTGTTAATTAGACACGAGGCACCTACAGTGCCCGACATTGCTGAAGACTAGGAAATGTCGATGGACTCAAAATGGAGTCGAATAAAATTCATTCTTAAGATCTTCACCAGATGCAAGAACCAAGAAGAATTCTTACAAGTGGAATGAAAGAGATAGAAGAACTTGCCTTGGTTTGTCTGCGTCCAAAACAACCGAAAAGCACTAACTGTTAAGTGCTGCTTTTAAGGGCGCGCATTATGGCAATACTTCTAGAGCATAAATTCATGGTAAAGTGATATGATTTCTGAAGCAAAAATCCGTTTGCTTCGCAACTTTAAATTTCTACTTCCGAAGCAACTTTTTACTTCGGAAGTTAGTTTTGAGAAGCTTTTGAGAATTTAAAAAAAAAAGGTTACTTCTAATCATCAGAAGTCATTTTTTGTTTCCAGCCCTCCCTCTTCACATTTTCCTCTTTACGTTGCGGGAGCACCTCTCTCTCTCTCCGCTCGCTCTATAGTCGCTCCCCACCGCGAAGCTCGACCTGAATCTCCCAACGGCAAAGCTCTCCACGAAGCTCAAACCTCGATCTGAACTCCCTTTTTTCAGTTGAAATTAATGAGTTAGGTCATGTTTTCTTATTTAGCTCGACATTAGCTAATGTCAGAAGAAGCACATTGGGTAACTGGGCAGGTTCAGGGGGTTTCTCCTTTCCATTTACGTAACTAACACGGTTTTGGAGTCTATTTAAAGATCTCTCTTTAGTGTGGGACGGATTAAGTACGTAGTGATGAGTGGACTAAAATGCAAGATAAAATTCCAGCAGATATTTCGAACAGGAGATTATTTACATATAAGAGTGCGAGAAAATACCAAGCAGTAAACGAGATTGCAAACTCTTCTACATCCGGCGGAAGCATAAATGTCCTGAATAAACAGAAACCTCGGAACTAGAAACAGTAACATGAACCCAGCAATTTTGCGTTTTCGAACATGTAACATCTTGTACATAACAACACAGGATCTTCCAATCGGTATTCTGCAATACTTCGAACCTGGTAGTCTGACGTTCTCTGGGTTCGGCGGGTCTCTTTCTTCATGCTTAACTACTTCCTCAACCCAAAAATGGAAACGATGGTTGTAGACAAAACGTCTGCCATCCTAAGCTTTAAATGGTTAAAACTTCAAAAAAGAACTTCCAAATGCTTGCAGCCCCGGATACCCCTGTGCTGTTTGTACATAATGCAATAACTACACTATCTTTGATTAATGCGCATGATCTGCTAATGATCTACTTTTTTTTTTTTTTTTTGGGCAAAGTGCATTCATGAACTTAAAGTGATGTCCAAGGCTCATAGAGCTGTTCATAAGCACCCTCTTGCCACGATATTGGCGGAGTATGCATATGCAGTGAGTGTTCTTTATTGAATAATAAAAATTCACATTTCCCTAGAACTTCTTGTTGCTACGCATCAGGTTTCACCATTTCAATAGGTAAATTCGCAATTTAGTGCCACGCTTATTGTTGCAGGTTTGCATATCACACTTGACAGAACATTTTAGCCGGACATGTCCAAGATGTGATGGGAAGACCAAGGATAATTTGACTACGTTTTCATATAATGTTGTTGCTAAGGTTGCGTAAAGAATGGGTCCTCAGTACTAAAAAGCCCATTCTTGAGATGAGGAGATTTTGTGGGCATATGCTGCCTTGTCTTATGAGCTTGTGAACTGGCTATTAAAGCCTTTTTTTTTATCTGAAAGCGGGGGTTCGAAGTCATTGAACTGATTGTTGATGCTCAACACTGCTCACAAGTGTATAATTCATGTTACAATGGCCTATCAATGTAGATGCTTGTGATGCCTCTATGTTTGAATTGCATCTAATTGTTTGTCTCTATTTGTGAACCATAAATGTATACTTGTCGGCATATGTTTTGGGGTGGCCATGGACCTTAATGCTATGGTTATAGCTTTCAGAGGTGCTCAAGAAGATTGGTGATAACTCTAGAAAATAGAGTTCTTTTACCAATTTTAAGCAACAAATAACATAATATCTTTGAGAAAATATTTGAATTTCCTTCTATTTATTCAAATTTTCCTTATTTATGCGGGATAATGATATATGGAGAAGATAAGAAAAAAAAGAAGAAGGAAATTAAGATGCCACTAGCGGAATCATTAGAATATATAGACAAAATCGTTAGAAGATTGCCTTGTTTTTAGGATATCTTAGTGTTTCTTTAGAGATTTAATTGCGTTTTAGGATATCTTCATGCTATCTTTAAGATTTTATTTGTTTTTAGGAATCTTGAATATTATTCAAAAAAGTGAATAACATGGAGAGCTAGATATACGTCTAGGTTTTTACTTTTCCTTCATTCGTTCTTTTGTTATGGGAGTTTATCAAGTATTTAGAAGAGAAGACAAAGGGGTGATGAATTCTTGTTCTTTGATTCAATATGTTTGATTTAATTTATATTTTTGTTTTTTCTTCTATTATGTTCTAATTTCTTTCGTTAGGGCTATGATGTGGCCGACCATGATGATATGAATTTCATGAAGTTTTATGTTTTGCAAGTGATTTCGTTCATGTGAGTTATATATTATCGTGTTTAATGCTTTTAAGTGACTGGCCACCATTTGAATGATCGATGTGCATATTTGGGACCGAGAAGTGATAATATGTAATTGCTCATTATAATACATAAACATGAATTACAATGTGGATAGAAATATACCATGTTATTTGTGTAGTTTTCGGTGATAAAGTGACCCAAAAGACTAATTGTAAACCGGAAATATTCACAGATTTTAATGCACTTATGTTTATTTAAATTCACATAAAAATATAGTGGATTGATAAACTGAGTAGGTTTACTATACCTAGAGATAGGACAGTAAATAGTTGAGGAAATTCCGCTATCACATGTTTGATGTTGTTCTTGTATGAATAAAGATCTGAAATTCATGTCTAGTGGTTATGGTGAAATTGGATGCTATAACGTATTTATTTGATTGATTTACCGTATTTAGTTCTGAATTTTTGCTTTTAAGATTGTCAATTTTATTTTATTCTCAATTCTATGTTTACTTGTTAGATAAATTTTAGAATTATTCCATTTTTAATATTTAATTAGTTTACTAATCATCAATCTCCGTGGGATGATATCACGTACACTTGTATTGAGAATTTTGCGAACAATTGATATGCAGGTTAACTATTGCAGAGCAGCCTCAGTGAATCCGTACACGAGGCACATGGGTCTTCTGTCCATACGAATTGAAAAAGGGTGAACCATTTCCATCACCACTGCCCTAGAGAAGCAAGGCTTTGGTCCTGGGTTTATATTATATGAATTATGGGAAATTGTTGGCCGACTGAATCTGACGTTTGCTTTGCATTTCTTTCAATCTGTCCAACCGGTGAAGTCTCATTTACTCCAACAAGATATGTGCTCTCTCTTTGTTTTTTTTTTTTCAAGTGTACAAATTGTAACCGTCTTGTTTTATATCTTCTTAGCAAAGTAGGGTAGTTCGTAGTACTCGTGACTTTTCAGAAATACTTGATTAACTCCCATTCCTACAAGAGCCATCACGAGTTTCTTCGTACCGATTCCAAAGTTAAGATGCATAATAATGTTTGGTATATACTCTCTCTCTCTCTCTCTCTCAGAAAGCCATGGATAAACATATTGATGTGAGATAATGTGAAAATGATTCGATTCCACCTGCTTTTGTTCACATGTAATTGGAATGTTCCCTTTGTTGTCTGTATGGCTGTATAATCTAGGATTCAGGAGTCTAGTTTATCATGTTGATAAATTAAAGTTTGTGATAGCTCTGGAGAAGATTTATCATGCAGTGGATAACAAGGTAGTTTCAGTTGTAGCTACTTGTTCACGCAATTAGTTTGTGGATTTGTCATGCTAGACGCAATAAGTCATGTGACCCACCAGCTTGTTTTAAAGAATAGGAGTCCTTTTTACCAGGGACATACGTAGACGACTAATGAGAGTGCATCTCTTCAGATCGATAATTGGTAACAGTATCACAGACCCTTTAGTCTACTATGGTGTGGGATCGATTGCTTTGAGACATGGGGATCGTACAAAATCATCACGGACGCACTTTTAAAGGAATATGGAGATGAAGATGTCATCAAAGGAAATCTTAAGCTTTCCACGAATCCTTCTGCGTCGTCATTGAGGCCGCCTTCAGACTCACAATGCCAAGAGGAACTTCAGTAAAAATGCCCCTGGTTCCGGACGTGGTCTCACAAAGATCATTAGGGGCCTATGTTATGGCCAGGTCATGAAATGCATTCCATCGGTCTGTTGTCCATATCCATCAAAAGATGCATAAGAGCTCTGCTCAAATTCACTCTGAATGTAAATAGCACGAAGTTGAATGTGTCATCCTTGTAAATACACCCCCGTTATTTCTATTGGCTGAATGTCAATCTAGTCTTGGGCCTGTGGCTTTGTTCACCAGAATGGATGAAACCTAATGAGGATGTGTGGATGCTGAGCTGAGCTATTCATAGTTGAATCCCACACCTATTTTCCGTTGAACTCTTATTGAACTTCACAAAATTGGCAGATGTATGAACTTTGGAACTGAGAGACCTGGTCATGCTTTGGTCTCTTCGTTTCTTTCTCTTTTCGGCCATTTTTATCCAACCGGTCTTGTCTCAAATGAAACTGGCACATGTCTACACGTAACCCGTGTATGCAGAAAATTGACAAAAGATTGACCAAAATCATTCTATTACGAAATTACACATGACTATACAGTATACAAGGAAAAAATCGTGCCAACAAATGGAAATGATTGGAATTATGACAACACAGTCACCAACCTTAATTTTCTGTTTTCAATCGAGCCCTAAATCTTTTGCATTAGTGCCATCTCGGTTACATCCGGCTAATTTTTACCAATAATCGCTAGCGTGACAATTTCTAATAATATTTTAATGATACATGAGAGGAAAGCGGATGGGAAGCACAAGCAAAAAGGCAAGCGACACGACTAATAACGTAATCGCGTGAAATATAGTGTTGCATTGCAATTGTCAAGTTACTTCGGGTAATGGTTTTACTATAAAGTTCGTAATACGAGAATGCCTAACAATTGGCAATTGACTAATTATAATTTAAATAGCGCCAACCTGTCATCACTAATACCACCAATAATTTTATTTTTCGTCGCACAAGTGGAGGCTAAAATTTTTAAATCCGTCTTTCGAACCGGGAACCAGTGATTCCCCCATGATCACCAATTAGGACACGTGGTCAAAGGTGCATCACGCCCATCATTATTGAGGTCTGAAGTCAACCAGTGGCAGCTTCCTCATCGGCTGCAGTAGCATATGATTCTGGTTTTCATTCCCTTAACAGTTTCATGGTCTTTCCAACTTAAAGATTCTCGTCGTCAATTTTCTTTTATTGAATGGGGCCCGAGTCTTTAGCAAGGTATATATTGGTCTTCTATCCGGCATATTTTGAATTTAGTTGTTGTTTTGGAGGGAAAAATTTTCTCGGGACTTCCATAATAGTGTGTAGAATTGATCCTTGTGGTTCCATTTCACTCGATGATTTGGACCACATCAATGAATTTTTCATCGCATTGAATCGACAATGAAATGTCTTGTTGCTTTCAAAAATAATATTATTTTATATTTTTTTACTTCAAGTAATATATTTTTTTTTAGCGCTCGGTACTCGAACATTGGCTCGGGGTGGAGTAGAATATAAAATCAGCTGAACAAGCCTTTTTAGATCACAGGGGTTCTTTAATATTTTGATGACAACTCGTTTAAGATTTAAAGCCGTTTAAAGCCAGCCAATATTCATATCAAAGCTATGCCGCGACCGTAGCACCCTAGGACACGTGGTGAAAAATGATTCGTTACTGATTGTCCATCCTGCTACTTTACGCAATAGACGGAAGATAACTTCGACCCAAAAAAAAAAAAGAGACGGAGATGATGCGTGCACCTGAAGCAACGGTCGGAATTGGCAGCCCACCGCCTTTCCTTTTTTAACCCGTCAACAGCTCACATCCGTCCTGTCACGACTCCGCGTCAGATTTGTTATCATCAACGATCGATGCGAAGTCGGTGTATCCACCTTCCTATAAATAACCGTCCTTGTATCCCTCAGCCTGTCTTTTCACGCGTTTCTGGTTCTGTTCGCGTTCCCCTCCTCTCTCTCTCTCTCTCTCTCTCTCTCCCATGGCTTCTGCGATATCGTCTTCGGAGAAGAACACATCGCGATTTAGCGTTCTCCTTTGGCCCTTCTTCTTTTGTTTCCGTTTCTTGATTGATCGTTGGTGGGCCGATTGCTTTCTCGGTCTGATTTTTTGAAGCGTCTGGTTGCAGAGATCCCTGTTGCGGAGATTCTTGAGGGTTTTGCTTGGACTCTTTGGGACGATGTCTATGGTTTATCGGAGTTATTTGATTTACGCCTTGTCCTTTCATCGCTTAGTGATTCATGGACTGATCGATCCAAACTTGCGTTATTGTTTTGCCAGCTTATTCTGGATTGTTGGTGTTCCGTGAATTGGCAGTGGCTTCTTTCCTTTTGGATCGTATCTCTTCGTCTGAGGATGTGGTTATGGGGAGTGGTTGGTTTAGCTCCTCCTCCGATACTTTATTGATGCATCAGCCGGTCGATCTTCCCGTTTACCTCTTTCACGAGCTGCTTCTGGATTTTTTTTCTTATTTGGTGAATTGGCAGTGGCTTCTTTCCCCTTGGAGCGAACAGTTTGTCTAAGGATGTCGAATGTCAAGGACGATGAATACGTTGACACCGGTCTGTTTGTTTCATTAAACTAAGCGGTTGGGCGTTTTGGAGGACTGATGATCCTTTTGCCCTCTCTGTTTGGTTGACTTAGTGAAGTCTTTGATCACATCTTAGTCCGGGTCATAGACTGAAATTTACTGGCTTTGATTGAAGTTTGTTCTCCAGTCTTTTTATCTTTGGAGTTGATTATCATCTAGTCCTAATTCTCTCACAGGTCGAAGTCTTGCCAGACTTGACAAGTGGTTATCTCCAGCTAGCCCATTATTGTCTGAAATTGGATAAGGTCTATCGTTTCTTGAGGCGGTATGGTTTGAATGAAATTTGTTCTTCAGTCCCATAGTTTTCCTATTGATGTGAAAATCGATTCTTATTCCTTTGGAGGACAGCGATTCGTCGATGTGTGATCTGTGATGGTTCTTCCTTTGCAAGGTGTACGCTCCCCAACAGATCACTATGCAATTCAGATCCGCTTCATCGTATTTTTATTGAAGTTCGAAAGCTGGTGGCTACTTCCTAGAAATTGTCCCTCTCTCGTGTCCTCATCCTTCATCCTGTGTCTATGATTGTGCATGCGTCCCTCTCTCAGTTGACAGCCTCTGCAAAGAACTCTTCAGAGGAGACATCATTCCCGAAACATGCTCTGGATCCTTTCTTTGAGTTTTTTTTTTCCCCTTGATTGATTGTTAATCGGTCTGATTATGTTTATGCTATGTTATTTTCTGAAGGTTATGCCTCACCTCTCCTGGACTCTTACCATGTTTTGGGCATCCTCAGGGTTTGCGGTTGTTTGATTGTCGATTGATTTATCATTGATTGATCTTTCCAAGTGTAATTGTATTATGAGCTGATTCAGGTATACGTTATTCTGTTAATTGGCAGTGGCGTCTTTCCTATTGGAATGATCATTTTATCTGAGGACGTTGTAATTCAATGCAACTGGTCAGTTGATTAGATGGAATACGACATTTGGGCGGCTTGGAGGGCTAAAGATCTATCTTGCACTGTTTGGTCGAGTTGATGATCTAGAAGTCTGTCTTCTGGACAAACAGATTGACTGAAATTTTCACAACCTTCTAGGCTTCTTTAACAGGTTGAAAGTTTTACTGGATTTGACAGCTGGTGATCTGTTGCGTTTTCTGTGGGGCTGTGTTGACAATTGTTTGAAGTTGGATGAGCTCCTGCTTCTCGGGTTTTAGGCAGTTACTGGTTTGAGTGAACCTGTCATTTAGTTGTGTTATTTTCAAGTAATCCGAAAGATCAGATCTAGTTCTCTTCCCTTCGCAGATCAGAGTGTGGTCGGGCCAGTACTTTACCTGGACATGTTCAACATGGAGTGTCTGTGATCAGTGATGTTCTTTCTTGCTGCATGTTTATTCCTAATTTGTCATTCACTTCTGTTATCTTTGGGTTAAGGTGGAATGGTTAGATGTTCTCTTTCGTTCGCAGGTCAGAGTTTGGTCGAGGCGGTACTTTACCTCATTTCGATATGGAGTGTCTATCCTCATTGATGGTTCTTTCTTTTTGCATAAGTCAATCACGATTCACTGTTCTTGATCGACTCTTCTTCTTTTTGTTTCCATTTCTTGATTGATTGTTGATGGGCCCATTGCTTTCTGTATCTGATTTCTGGAGCATTTGGTTGCAGCAACCCCTATTGCGAGATTCTTGAGGGTTTCGCTTGGCTTCTTTGGGATGATGCCCATGGTTATCCGAATTTGTTTACGCTCAGTGATTCATAAACCGATTGGTGCTATGTTATTTTCTGAAGATTGCACCTCGCCTCTCCTGGACTCTGCCATGTTTTGTGCATCCTCAGGATTTGCGGTTGTTTGATTGTTGATTGATTTATCATTGATTGATCTTTCCAACTTTAATTGTATCATGAGCTGATTCAGGTATACACTATTCTGGTAATTGGCAATGGCTTCTTTCCTATTGGAGTGATCATTTTGTCTGAGGTTATTGTAATTCAATGCAACTGGTCAGTTGATTAGATGGAATACGACATTTGGGCGGCTTGGAGGACTAATGATCTAATCTTGCACTGTTTGGTCGAGTTGATGATCTAGAAATCTGTCTTCTGGACAAACAGATGGACTGAAATTTTCACAACCTTCTAGAGTTCCTTAACAGGTTGAAAGTTTCACTGGATTTGACAGCTGGTGATCTGTTGCGTTTTCTGTGGGGCTGTGTTGACAATTGTTTGAAGATGGATGAGCTCCTGCTTCTCGGGTTTTAGGCAGTTATTGGTTTGAGTGAAACCTGTCAATTAGTTGTGTTATTTTCTAGTTAATCCGAAAGATCAGATCTAGTTCTCTTCCCCTTGCAGATCAGAGTGTGGTCAGGGCAGTACTTTACCTGGGCATTTTCAACATGGAGTGTCTGTGATCAGTGATGTTCTTTCTTGCTGCGTATTTATTTCTAACTTGTCATCGACTTCTGTTATCTTTGAGTTAAGGTGGACTGGTCAGATGTTCTCTTTCATTCGCAGGTCAAAGTTTGGTCGAGCCAATACTTTACCTCATTTCGATATGGAGTGTCTGTCCTCATTGATGGTTCTTTCTTTCTGCATAAGTCAATCACAATTCACTGTTCTTGATCAACTCTTCTTTTTTTGTTTCACCCATTGCTTTCTGTATCTGATTTCTGGAGCATCTGGTTGCAGAACCCCTGTTGCAAGATTCTTGAGGGTCTTGGCCTCTTTGGGATCATGCCCATAGCTATTGGAATTTGTTTACGCTCAATGATTCTTAAACCGATGGGTTTTCCGTCGTTATTTTACCTGGTTATTCTGGACTTCTGTGAATAGGCAGCAGCTTCTTTCCTCTTGGATCATATCTCTTCGTCTGGGAAAGTCTTGGTTTAGCTCCTCCTCTGATCCTTTATTGATTCATCAGCTGGACGATCTTTCTGCTTACTTCTTGCACGAGCTGCTTCTTGAATTTTTTTTGTAGTTTGGTGAATTCGCAGTGGCGTCTTTCCCTTTGGAGCAAGCTGTTTGTCTGAGGATCTCAAATGTCAAGGACGATGAATACGTTGACACCGGTCAGTTTGTTTCATTAGACTAAGTGATTGGGTGTTTTGGAGGACTGATGATCCTCTTGCTCTCTTTGTTTGGTTGAGATGATGAACTTAGTAAAGTCTTTTGATCACATCTTAGTCCGGCCCATAGACTGAAATTTACTGGTTTTGATTGAAATTGGTTCTCCAGTCTTTTTATCTTTGGAGTTGATTATCATCTAGTCCTAATCGTCTCCCAGGTCGGTCTTGCCAGACTTGACAATCGGTTATCTGCAGCTAGCCGATCATTGTCTGAAATTGGACAAGCTCTATTGTTTCTCGAGGCAGTATCGGTTTGAATGAAATTTGTTCTCCGGTCCCATAGTATTCTGATTTATGTGAAAATCATTTCTTATTACTTTGGAGGTCAGTGATTGGTCGACGTGTGATCTTTGATGGTTCTTCCTTTCCAAGGTGTACGCTCCCCAACAGATCACTATTCAATCCAGATCCGCTTCGTCTCATTTTTATTGAAGTTCGAAAGCTGCTGTCTTCTTCCTAGAAATTGTCCCTCCCTCGTGTCCTCATCCTTCAACTTGCATCTATGCTTTGATTAGACAATCCTTAATTCTTGGCACTTTATCTGTGTATTCAGTTGGTTTTGGAAGGTCAATAATTGTCTACTTTCTTCTGCTGTAGGAGTAAAGAAGTATATCCACGGCTTCTTGTACCAATTTCTGTTTACCTCTAACTTCATTATGGAGCGTCTCTAATCTTATGATTCTTTATAGTTGGATATTAGAGGTATGGTTTGATTAGACAAGATCCTTAATTCTTTGGCACTTTTATCTGTGTATTAGTTGTTTTTTGAAGGTCAATAATTGTCGACTTTCTTCTGCTGTTGGAGTTGTTTCCAAAAAATGAAATATTTGTTTTTCACTCTAATTTTTGTGTTTGATTACATTGCGAAGTCTCTACCAAATGATATGTGTTTTCACTTATAAAGTGATGATGTTGGATGGTTCATCAATAGAGCGATCTTTGATAATTATTTTTAACCTGTCAGGATTTCAGTGGATTGGCAGTTGCAGCTTTCCTCTTGGAGCGATCTCTTCATCTGAGCATGTCGTCTTAAGGATGATAAATACATGGAAGCTGTTCAGTTTATATAGAATAAGGTGTTTGGGCTTCTTGGAGGAGTGGTGATCTATTATGCAGTCTTGTTTGCTTGATTTCAAAAGTAGTTTTTGATCACATCTTCAGCATGGGTGATGGACTGAAATTTTGAAGATTTCTAGGCATTCTGTAGTTTTGATTTGAATTTGTCTTCAGTTGATCATCTTTGGGGAGCAGTTAGAAATAAGTTCTAATTCTTCTTAAGGTTGAAATTTTGCCGGGTTTGAGAAGTGGTGATCTCTGTGGGCCTAAGTTGATTCTTTGAAATTGGGCAAGCAACCTCTTCATGGATTCTAGGCAGTTATTAGTTTGGATGAAGTTTGTATCAGGGAAATGATTAGGGCTTGGTTCTCCTTCCTTCAATGCAAACCTCTCCTGGTTCAATGTGGACTGTCTTCAGTCTGTGATGGTTCTTTCTAGGTCCATAGAAGCTCTTCTTTCCTTGAGATATTGGCTTTTGTTGTATTTGGAAGATGAATAATAATTGACCATCTTCCATTGTAGGGATATTTATGAGTCTGGAAAGGGTGAGGTCCTCTAAGTTCTGGCTTGTTTCTCTTCCTTCTTGAATGCATGCTGTAATCACTAAATCGATGGACGGTAAACCATTCAGATATCGCATGTGCGATTTATTTGTGTTGCCCCTTTTTTTATGGAATACTAGCTTCACACAATTTAGTTAGCTTTTAGGCTTTCATTCTATATGATTTATGTGTTTTCTTTTGGTACAGAACCTTTCATGGAACTTTTTCAAATCAAAACTACAGAATGCCTAGAAATCTTCAATATTACATTGCCAAGTCTCTACCAAATGATATGTGTTTTCACTTATAAAGCGATGATGTTGGATGGTTCATCAATAGAGTGATCTTTCATAAATTTTTTTAACCCGTCTGGATTTCAGTGGATTGGCAGTTGCATCTTTCCTCTTGGAGCGATCTCTTCAACTGAGCATGTCATCTAAGGATGATAAATACATGGAAGCTGTTCAGTTTATATAGAATAAGGTGTTTGGGCTTCTTGGAGGAGTGGTGATCTATTATGCAGTCTTGTTTGCTTGATTTCAGAAGTAGTCTTTGATCACATCTTCAGGATGGTTGGGCTGGGAGGATCAGACACTAGGTGCTTGGTTGTGGTGTTCGTTAAATCTGTGGTTATTTTTAGATGGGTGAAACTGGTGGGAGATGACAATGCTGCAATGAATAAGCTTTGATTTGAGGTTTTAAGATACCTGGTGAGCATGGAGTTCGTCTACTTTCCCTTCTGTTCCTTTCTAATACATTAATGTACGATAGGTGAACTTCGGATATCTGTTGAAGCTCTTTAGGGCTATGAATTTATAGATCTCCAATTGCAGCGTGATCCTTTGCCAATGATGATCTGTGGTCCAGATATTCTAATTATGGTTCTAGTGTATCACTTTCTCATCGGCTCTGCAAGGGTTGTTAGGAGTCGTCTTCCTTCTAATTGAAGATATTAAAAGGGTTGTCTTATAATCGGTTTCATTTGTTTTGAAGCCATGAACTTTGAAGCATCAGGCTGGGGTCTATTTCCAGAATAATGTTGGCGAAGGCTCTGATTTTATACAGAAACGTTTATCAACATTATTAAGGTTCAAGCCTCCCCCTGATCATATCAACTAATTTGGTGGCTTCCATGCGCCATACGGATTTATCATTGACGGGTGCTTGTTCCAGTTTAGAATGATCTCACTAAGGACCACGTGAGGATACTAATTGATCAAAGCTGTTAGAGAATCAAAATTCTCGAGTTTGGGAAGGCAGGAGGTTATTATCTAATGCAACTATGTCTAGTTGAGCTTCTGAATTGTGTTTTTCTTTGTGGATCAGGGTAATGAGCGATGACTGTTGCATGAATTCTGCAAAGATCTGGCTTATGATATTTTCATTTTCAAGGATTAGAGGAGATGCGATGAACATCTAGTCCTCTTCCTGCCAAATCAAAGTAATGGAATAATATTATTGAATTATCCATGTAGGTTTGAGTCTTTTTGTTGCAAATTATGCTGAATTCGATAGTTTGTGTTGTAATATATTGACCCATCTTAAACTAACTTTTAGGGGAATGATGTAACTCAGCAAGCTTTTACTTTTTGCTATTCCTGGGGTTACTTTTGGTATTTATATTGGTGCCTGTTCAAGCCGCTCTCTTCGATGATGCCTTGCACTCATCTTTTTCTGTGAACTTCAGTGGATTCATGCCTAAGTCTTGTTGTTGCTCTGCTTGGTCAATTGGGGGCACCCATCGATGGCGGTTTGGCTTATCAGATGGTTCTACCTTGTGAGATGGGGCGCTTGTTGCAGATATTAACTAACATCATGGCAGATTCTTTGTTTGTACTTTCAATTGGTTTGGTGCAGTCTGTAGTTCTCTCTTCGGGATTCTCTATATATTGAATGTCCATTTGATATAAATTTGCCTTGTGTGTTGAATGGAGTTACTTGGCCACGAGCTTGCTCAATCCCTCTACATGGATTCACCATTCATTCTCTCCTAAACTCGTATCCTATTATCATCGTTTTCTGAGGAAGCTGACTCTGGTTTGTACTTTCAAAACTATATCTACAAGGATGCTCGGGAATATGCTCGTGGGGATGTGTGGCGCGGATGGTTTGGATGTTTTTGCATCTTTTATATGCTCACTCTTTGAATGAGGTGGTGCACTGGACATGTTGCTGTAGGTAGGGTTCATGTGTTTTTAGTGCTATACCTGATGTTGAACTTGATAAGAAAAACTAACTTTTTGAAGACCTCGCAAAGAAATTGTATTTTTGAACTCTTCAACATATTTCTGTCCATGGTCATTTGGTGACTTTATTGAGCAAATTGTGCAACTTGTATCTTCGCACAAGTTAAGACAGTTGTGGCTGGCAAAAAATCAAGCATAATTTTGGAGATAGCACTTGTTATCATTTTGGTCAGGGTGTCATGTGCCGACTCTGGGAAGTGATGTCCATTTTATGGAGACTGCAAATTCTTGAGATTGCACAGTAAGCGGCAGGGATTTTCTTGTAACTAGTCTTGGATTTTAATTTGTGGTATCTAATTGTGGGTGTTGTGAGTCAAGTTTCCTAATTGGAGATATTTTTGAATGTTTTGCTAACTAGTAATCATGGGCCTTATGGAAATTTGATTTTACAAACTATCCACGTGAAGGCTATTTGAATCTTATAAAACTTGGATAGCGCATCCCTTTTACCCTGGATAGCATCTTGGTAGCTCCTCCCTGTGCAGATTATGTTCTTAATCTGGTCAAAAGTATTGGGGATAGTCTTGTTATCAGAAGAAACAAACTGATTTCATTCTTTGTCGATGCCAATGCTCCTGTTGCTTGAACATCGACATATCTATGGTTGACCCATTCTCAATTTCAGCTGGTTGATCTTTGATTTAGTCAGGCACGGACATTGACTATTCCAAGCACTGATCAGTGTATTCTTCTTTCCTCCAAGTAAACTGACTTTGATACCACAGCAAAGCTCCGCTATACTGGCTTTTATATTGACTTCACTCTAGCACTAATCTATGATCTCTAATGTGAAGTTGGATAAGTCTATAAAACTGAGCGTGATGATAATCCGCAGCAAAGCTCCATTCCACTGGCTTCTACAGAGCATGAATTAATCTGTTGAGAAGAAATTCAGTTGTTAGTTTATAATAATGTACAGAGTCGCTGCATGTATATTACTTGATATGATTCTTAGTTAATATAAGTTGTCTGGTTTAGAATCTGTACTGTGATTTTCCTCTCATACTGCATTTAGTAAAGGCTGAAGGAATTCGATCATTTTCTTTACATAAAATAAATAAGGTTAGATGATTCTGCTTGTTAGTTTTACCAAGTTGTCCTATTGTTATGCTGTCCAACCCTAGCTCTCTTTTGCCATAGAAATCAGGAAGGAGGATTTATGTGCTCCCACTAGGAGAAGGAAGTCCTCATGCGGATCTATGCTTTTTTTCGCCAGAATAGATGTAACTACTTTTTGCACCTTGGGGACGAATGCGTATGCAAGCATTTTGTGTACAGATCAATTTCCCTTTCACTTTTTCCCATATATTGGTAATTTTCTGAGTGTGGATTCGTTAGGTGTGGCTGGCTTTATAAGCATGAGTACCACGCTACCTTCCACATGGGCATTGGGTATTTTTTTTTTTTCCATTACCAAGACTTTTTATATGATTTCCATGGTTTGTTTTGCCTAAAGCTTTTGGTATGTTTTTAACGGATTATATTAATTTTCAACAGTAGGAACCCTCTTTTATCTTGAGAACTTTGCTTTCGTTTCTTATATTCTGATCCTTCTTATTGCTTTTTGTTAAAATTTTACTCATTGTTTCTTCAGGCATTTTCATTATCGAGCAGTCAGTACTCCTTGCACCTTACGTGCTTGTAGATACCCTGAAGAGCATTTTGTCTTTCAATTAGGAAAAGCAGTATCTATGGAAGTGTGGTCGC
This sequence comes from Rhodamnia rubescens, assembly GCA_021437795.1. Lineage (NCBI taxonomy): Eukaryota > Viridiplantae > Streptophyta > Magnoliopsida > Myrtales > Myrtaceae > Rhodamnia > Rhodamnia rubescens. Next base: position 1,946,529 of record JAILYA010000023.1, read on the forward strand.
TACTGCACAATATCTTTGACCATTTACTGTGACTATGCTGATGATGGTGTTACTGGATAATCTTCTCTCAGAATTGGGTATCTTCTCCTACTGGTGTCTACCAAAAACGTTTTCAATGAGAACGGATGTCTCTTGGTGGTACATGCTGTCCGAGTATGGTTATAGATAACCGTCCGAGTATGGTTATTATCATCGATCGATGTGTAGTCGGTGTATCCTCCTGCCTAGAGATAACCGTCCTTTTCACCTCTCGTCCTTGTATCCTTCAGTCTGTCTTGTCACGCGTTTCTGGTTCTGCTCGCGTTCCCCCTCCTCTCTCTCCCATTGGCTCTGCGATATCGTCTTCCGAGAAGAACACATCGTGATTTAGCATTCTCCTTTGGCCCTTCTGTTGTTTCCGTTTCTTGATTGTTGGTGGGCCGATTGCTTTCTCAGTCCGATTTTTTGAAGCATCTGGTTGCAGAAATCCCTGTTGTGGAGTTTTTTGAGGGTTTCTCTTGGCCTCTTTGGGACGATGTCTATGGTTATCGGAGTTATTCGGTTTACGCCTTGTCCTTTCATTGATTAGTGATTCATGGACTGATCGATCCAACTTTGCGTTATTGTTTTGCCAGCTTATTCTGGATTGTTGGTATTCGGTGAATTGGCAATGGCTTCTTTCCTCTTGGATCGTATCTCTTCGTCTTGAGGATGACATTATGGGAAGTGTTTGGTTTAGCTCCTCCTCTGATCCTTTATTGATTCATCAGCCGATCGATCTTTCCGTTTACCTCTTTCACGAGCTGCTTCTGGATTTATGTTTTTATTTGGTTAATTCGCAGTGGCTTCTTTCCCCTTGGAGCGAACTGTTTGTCAGTGGATGTCAAACCTAGTAAAGTCTTTGATCACATCTTAGTCTGGGCCATAGACTGAAATTTACTGGTTTTGATTGAAATTTGTTCTCCAGTCTTTTATATTTGGAGTTGATTATCATCTAGTCCTAATCCTCTCACAGGTCGGAGTCTTGCCAGACTTGACAATTGGTTATCTGCAGCAAGCCGATTATTGTCTGAAATTGGATAAGCTCTATCGTTTCTCAAGGCAGTTTCAGTTTGAATGAAATTTGTTCTCCAGGCCCATGGTTTTCCTATTGATGTGAAAGTCGATTCTTACTCCTTTGGAGGTCAGTGATTCGTCGATGTGTGATCTGGATGGTTCTTCCTTTGCAAGGCGTACGCTTCCCAACATATCACTATTCAATCCAGATCCGCTTCGTCTTATTTTTATTGAAGTTCGAAAGCTGGTGTCTCCTTCCTATAAATTGTCCCTCCCTCATGCCATCCTTCATCTTGTGTCTATGATTGTGCATGCGTTCCTCAGAGGAGACATCATTCCTGAAGCACGCTCTTGATCCTTTCTTTTATGTTTTTTTTTCCCTTGATTGATTCTTAAATTGGTCTGATTATGTTTATGCTATGTTATTTTCTAAAGGTTAAGCCTGGCCTCTCCTGGACTCTGCCATGTTTTGGGCATCATTAGGGTTTGCGCTCGTTTGATTGTTGATTGATTTATCGTTGATTGATCTTTCCAAGTTTAACTGTACTATGAGCTGATTCAGGTATACAGTAGTCTGTTAATTGGCAGTGGCTTCTTTCCTCTTGGATTGATCATTTTGTCTGAGGATGTTGTAATTCAATGCAACTGGTCAGTTGATTAGATGGAATATAACTTTTGGGCGGCTTGGAGTGCTAATGATCTATCTTGCACTGTCTGGTTGAGTTGATGATCTAGAAGTCTGTCTTCTGGACAAACAGATGGACTGATATTTTTCACAACCTTCTAGGCTTCTTTAACAGCTTGAAAGTTTTACTGGATTTGACAGCTGGTGATCTGTTGCGTTTTCCGTGGGGCTGTGTTGACAATTTGTTTGAAGTTGGATGAGCTCCTGCTTCTCGGGTTTTAGGCAGTTATTGGTTTGAATGAAACTTGTCATTTAGTTGTGTTATTTTCTAGTTAATCCGAAAGATCAGATCTAGTTCTCTTCCCTTCACAGATCAGAGAGCTGTCGGGGCAGTACTTTACCTGGACATGTTCAACGTGGAGCATCTGTGATCAGTGATGTTCTTTCTTGCTGCATATTTATTCCTAAATTGTCATCCACTTCTGTTATCTTCGAGTTAAGGTGGAACAGTCAGATGTTCTCTTTCCTTCGCAGGTCAGAGTTTGGTCAAGGCAATACTTTACCTCATTTCGATATGGAGTGTCTATCCTCAGTGATGGTTCTTTCTTTGTGCATAAGTCATTCAAGATTCACTGTTCTTGATCGACTCTTCTTCTTTTTGTTTCCATTTCTCGATTGATTGTTTTTGGGCCTATTGCTTTCTGTATCTGATTTTTTAAGCATCTGGTTGCAGAAACCCCTGTTACTGAGATTCTTGAGGGTTTGCCTTGGTCTCTTTGGGATGATGCCCATGGTTTTCTTGAATTGATGGGTTTTCCGTTGTTATTTTACCTGGTTATTCTGGACTATTGTTATTCCATGATTTGGCAGCGGCTTTTTTCCTCTTGGATCATATCTCTTCGACTGAGAAAGTGCTTGGTTTAGCTCCTTCTCTGATCCTTTATTGATTCATCGACCTGTCGATCTTTCCGTTTACTTGTTTTGCGAGCTGCTTCTTCTGTTTTTTTTTTTTTTTGGGTGAATTCGCTTCCTTCTAATTGAAGATATTAAAGGGTTTTATAATCTGTTTCATTTGCTTTGCTATTTGTTTTGTAAGGCATGAATTTTGAAGCATCAGGCTGGGGTCTATTTCCACAAAAATGTTGGCAAAGGCTCTGATTTTTTACAGAAACGTTTATCAACGTTATTAAGGTTCAAGCCTCCCTCTGATCATATCAACTAATTTGGTGGCTTCCATGCGCCATACGGGTTTATTCAGTCATCGACGGGTGCTTGTTCTTGTTCAGAGTAATCCCACTGAAGACCACTTGAGGATACTATTTGATCAAAGCTGTTAGAGAATCAAAGCTCTCGGGTTCAGGAAGGCAGGAGGTTATTATCTAATGCATCTATGTCTAGTTGAGCTACTGAATTGTTGTTTTTGTGGATCGTGGTAGTGAGCGATGACTGGATCTTTCTATCGGGATTGTCTGTAGCTGCATGAATTCTTCAAATATCTGGTATATGATATTCTTCATTTGCAAGGATTAGAGGAGAGGCGATGAACACCTACTCCTCTTCCTGCCGAATTAAAGTAATGGAATTATTTAATTTTCCATGTAGGTTTGAATTCGATAGTTTGTGTTGTAATGTATTGACCCATCTAAAGCTTTTATTTTTTTGCTATTCCTGGCGGTACTTTTGGTGTTTATTATGGGTGCCCGTTCAAGCCTCTCTCTTCGATGATGCCATGCTCTCATCTTTTTCTGTGAACTTCATTGGATTCATGGCTAAGTCTTATTGTTGCTTTGCTTGGTCATTTGGGGGCACACATCGATGGCGGTTCGGCTTATCAGGTGCTTCAACCTTGTGCAATGCGACACTCACTGCAGATATTAACTAACATCATGGAAGATTGTTCGTTTGTACTTCCAATTGGTTCGGTGCAGTCTGTAGAAGTACTCTCGGGATTCTCTTTATATTGAATCTTCAGTTGATATAAATTTGCCTTGCGTGTTGAATGGAGTTACATGGCCACGAGCTCGCTCAGTCTCTCTACATGGATTCACCATTCAATATCTCCTAAACTCGTATTCTATTATCATCATTTTCTGAGGAAGCTGGCTCTAGTTTGTACCTTCAAAATTATATTTACAAGGATGCTCGGGAATATGCTCGTGGGGACGCGTGACGCGGATGATTCGGATGTTTTTGCATCTTATATATGCTTGCCCTTTGAATGAGATGGTGCACTGGACATGTTGCGTTAGATAGGGTTCGTGCGTTGTTAAAGCCATACTTGATGTTGAACTTGACAAGAAAAACTAACTTTTTTGAAGACCTCTCAACGAAATTGTATTTTTGGACACTTCAATATATTTCTGTCCATGGTCATTTGCTCACTTTGTTGAGCAAAATGTGCAACTTTGTATCTTCGCACAAGTTAAGACAGTTGTGGCTAGCAAAAAATCAAGCATAATTTTGCAGATAGCACTTGTTATCATTTTGGTCAGGGTGTCATGTGCTAACTCTGGGAAGTGATGTCCATGGCACATGATCTGTATTTTATGGAGACTACAAATTCTTGAGACCGCACAATGAGAGGCAGGGATTTTCTTGTAAGTGGTCTTGGATTTTGATTTGTGGTATCTAATTGTGGGTGTTCTAAGTCAAGTTTCCTAATTGGAGATATTTGAATGTCCTGCTATAACTGGTAATCATGGGCCTTATGGAAATTTGATTTTACAAGCTATCCACGTGAAGGCCATTACAACTTTATAAAACTTGGATAGCATCCCTTTTACCCTTGATAGCATCTTGGTAGCTCCTCCCATTGCAGATTATGTTCTTAATCCGGTCAAAGTGTTAGGGATAGTCTTATTATCAAAAGAAACAAACTGATTTCATTCTTTGTTGATGCCAATGCTCCAGTTGCTTGAACATCGATACATATGTGGTTGACCCATTCTCAATTTCAGCTGGTTGATCTTTGATTTAGTCAGGCACAGACATTGACTATTCCCAGCACTGGTTAGTGTATTCTTCTTTCCACCAAGTAACTGACTTTGATACCACAGCAAAGCTCCGCTGTACAGGTGTTCATATTGGCTTCACTCTAGCACTGATCTACGATATCTAATGTGAAGTTGGGTAAGTCTATAAAACCGAGCGTTATGATAATCCGCAACAAAGCTCCATTCCTCTGGCTTCTACAGAACATGAATTAATCCGTTGAGAAGAAATTCAGTTGTTAGTTTATGATTCTTAGTTAATAAGTTGTCCAGTTGAGAATTTCTGTGCTGTGATTTGCCTCTCATACTGCGTTTGGTAAAGGCCATAGGAATTCGATCATTTTCTTTATTTATAATATAAAATGTTAGATGATACTGCTTGTTACTTTTACCATGTCGTCCTATTGATATGCTGTCCAACCCTAGCTCTCTTTTGCCATAGAAATCAGGAAGGAGGATTTATGTGCTCCCACTAGGAGAAGGAAGTCCTCACACGGATCTTTTGCCAAACTAGATGGAACTACTTTTTGCACCTTGGAATTTCTTCCAAGTTAATGAGGAGAATGCCTATGCAAGCATTTTGTGTATAGATCAATTTCCCTTTCACTTTTTCCCATATATTGGTAAGTTTCTGAGTGTGGATTTGTTAGGTGTGGCTGGCTTTATAAGCGTGAGCACCATGCTACCATCCACGTGGGCATTGGTATTTTTTTTCCTCTACCAAGTCTTTTTATCTGATATCCATGCTTTGTTTTGCCAGCTAAAGCTTTTGTATGCTTTTCAGTTAACGGATTATACTAATTTTTAACAGTAGGAACCCTCTTTTATCTTGAGAACTTTGCTTTCGTTCTTATAGTCTGATCCTTCATATTGCTTTTTGTTAAACTTTTACTCCTTGTTTCTTCATGCATTTTCATTATCGCGCAGTCAGAACTCTTTGCACCTTAAGTGGTCGTAGATATGGATTCCCCTGAAGAGCATTTTGTCTTTCAATTAGGATAAGCAGTATCTATGGAAGTATGATCACTACTGCACAATATCTTTGACCATTTACTGTGACTATGCTGATGATGGTGTTACTGGATAATCTTCTCTCAGAATTGGGTATCTTCTCCTACGGGTGTCTACCAAAAACGTTTTCAATGAGAACGAATGTCTCTTGGTGAGTACATGCTGTTCAAGTAAGGTTATTGAGACTGCTGCTTTTGGCTGCTGTCCCGGAACTTTTTGTTTCATTGAAAATTGGATTTGTCGCCATTTCGTTTATGCAGAACCATCTTTGATTTCAACTAACCAGAGAATAGGTTATCCATATTTCTCGACTCCTGCTATGGGGAGAGAGAATTGGGTGGTGCTCGAGCCGGATTCATGGTGGCGAGGCTGAGCAGTGTGGGCAGTGGTGGGGAGGGCGAGGCCATGGTGGTCGAGTGTGGTTGGCGGGAGTGTCTGTCCAATCATGACTCCGCTTCAGATTTGTTATTATCCACGATCGATGGGAAGTCGGTGTATCCTCCTTCCTATAGATAACCGTCTTTTTCCCCTCTCGTTCTTGTATCCTTCAGTCTGTCTTGTCACGCCTTTCTGGTTCTGCTCGCATTTCCCCCTCCTCTCTCTCCCATGGCATCTGTGATTTCATCTTCAGAGAAGAATACACCGCGATTTAGCGTTCTCCTTTCGCCGTTCTTCTTTTGTTTCCGTTTCTTGATTGATTGTTGGTGGGTTGATTGCTTTCTCGGTCTGATTTTGGATGCATCTAGTTGCAGAAATCCCTGTTGCGGAGATTCTTGAGGATTTCGCTTGGCCTCTTTGGGACGATGCCTGTGGTTATCAGAGTTAGTGGTTTACGCCTTGTCCTTTCATCACTTAGTGATTAATGGACTGATCGATCCAACTTTGCATTATCGTTTTGCCAGCTTATTCTGGATTACTGGTATTCTTCTGTGAATTGGAAGTGGCTTCTTTCCACTTGGATCATATCTCTTCGACTTGAGGATGTCGTTATGGGAAGTGCTTCTGGATTTTTTTTTTTATTTGGTGAATTCGCAGTGGCTTCTTTCCCCTTGGAGCGAACTGTTTGTCTGAGGATGTCAAATGTCTAGGACGATGAATATGTTTGACACCAGTCAGTTTGTTTCATTAAACGAAGTGGTTGGGCGTTTTGGATGACTGATGATCCTTTTGATCTCTTTGGTTGGTTGAGATGGTGAACTTAGTGATTAATGGACTGATCGATCCAACTTTGCATTATCGTTTTGCCAGCTTATTCTGGATTATTGGTATTCTGTGAATTGGAAGTGGCTTCTTTCCACTTGGATCATATCTCTTCGACTTAAGGATGTCGTTATGGGAAGTGCTTCTGGATTTTTTTTTATTTGGTGAATTCGCAGTGGCTTCTTTCCCCTTGGAGCGAACTGTTTGTCTGAGGATGTCAAATGTCTAGGACGATGAATATGTTGACACCAGTCAGTTTGTTTCATTAAACAAAGTGGTTGGGCGTTTTGGATGACTGATGATCCTTTTGCTCTCTTTGGTTGGTTGAGATGGTGAACTTAGTGAAGTCTTTGATCACATCTTAGTCGGGGCCATAGATACTGGTTTTGACTGAAATTTGTTCTCCAGTCTTTTATCTTTGGAGTTGATTATCGTCTATTCCTAATCCTCTCACAGGTCGGAGTCTTGCCAGACTTGACAAGTGGTTATCTGCAGCTAGCCGATTATTGTCTGAAGTTGGATAAGCTCTATCGTTTCTCGAGGCAGTATCGGTTTGAATGAAATTTGTTCTCCAGTCCCATAGTTTTTCTATTGACGTGAAAATTGATTCTTATTCCTTTGGAGGTCAGTGATTCATCGATGTGTGATCTGCGATGGTTCTTCCTTTGCAAGGTGTATGCTCCCAGTAGATCACTATTCAATCCAGATCCGCTTCGTCTTATTTTTATTGAAGTTCAAAAGCTGGTGTCTCCTTCCCAGAAACTGTCCCTCCTCGTGTCCTCATCCTTCATCTTTCGTCTATGATTGTGCATTTTCCTCTCTCAGTTGACAGCCTCTTCGAAAAACTCTTCAGAGGAGACATCATTCCTGAAACATGCTCTTGATCCTTTCATGTTTTTTTTTACCCCCTTGATTGATTGTTAAATCGGTCTGATTATGTTTATGTTATGTTATTTTCTGAAGGTTACGCCTCGCCTCTCCTGGACTCTGCCATGTTTTGGGCATTGTCAGGGTTTGCGCTCGTTTGATTGTTGATTGATTTATTATTTGATTGATCTTTCCAAGTTTAATTGTATTATGAGCTGATTCAGGTATACACTATTCTGTTAATTGGCAGTGGCTTCTTTCCTCTTGGATTGATCATTTTGTCTGAGGATGTTGTAATTCAATGCAACTGGTCAGTTGATTAGATGGAATACGACATTTGGGCGGCTTGGAGGGCTAATGATGTATCTTGCACTGTTTGGTCGAGTTGATGATGGACAAACAGATGAACTGATATTTTTCACAACCTTCTAGGCTTCTTTAACAGGTTGAAAGTTTTACTGGATTTGACAGCTGGTGATCTGTTGCGTTTTCCGTGGGGCTGTGTTGACAATTTGTTTGAAGTTGGATGAGCTCCTGCTTCTCGGGTTTTAGGCAGTTATTGGTTTGAATGCAACTTGTCATTTAGTTGTGTTATTTTCTAGTTAATCCGAAGATCAGATCTAGTTGTCTTTCCTTCGCAGATCAGAGTGTGGTCGGGGCAGTACACTTTATCTGGACATGTTCAACATGGAGCGTCTGTGATCAGTGATGTTCTTTCTTGCTGCATATTTATTCCTAATTTGTCATCCACTACTGTTATCCTCGGGTTAAGGTGGAACAGTCAGATGTTCTCTTTCGTTCGCAGGTCAGAGTTTGGTCGAGGCAATACTTCACCTCATTTCAATATGGAGTGTCTATCCTCAGTAATGATTCTTTCTTTGTGCACAAGTCAATCACAATTCACTGTTCTTGATCGGATCTTCTTCTTTTTGTTTCCGTTTTTTGATTGATCGTTGGTGGGCCCATTGCTTTCTGTATCTGATTTTTGAAGCATCTGGTTGCAGAAACCCCTGCTGCGAGATTCTTGAGGGTTTCGCTTGGTCTCTTTGGGATGATGCCCATGGTTATCAGAATTTGTTTACGCTCAGTGATTCTTAAACTGGTGGGTTTTCTGTTGTTATTTTATCTGGTTATTCTGGATTTTGTTATTCCATGAATTGGCAGCGGCTTCTTTCTTCTTGGATCATATCTCTTCGTCTGAGAAAGTTCTTGGTTTAGCTCCTCGTCTGTTCCTTTATTGATTCATCGACCAGTCTTACGAGCTGCTTCTGGATTTTGTTTTTTGGTGAATTTCATAGTGGCTTTCTTCCCCTTGGAGCAATCTGTTTGTCTGAGGATGGCAAGGATGATGAATAACTCTGGTCGGTTTGTTTCATAAGCTTGGAGGGCTAATGATCTATCTCGCACTGTCTGGTCGAGTTGATGATCTAGAAGTCTGTCTTCTGGACAAACAGATGGACTGATATTTTTCACAACCTTCTAGGCTTCTTTAACAGCTTGAAAGTTTTACTGGATTTGACAGCTGGTGATCTGTTGCGTTTTCCGTGGGGCTGTGTTGACAATTTGTTTGAAGTTGGATGAGCTCCTGCTTCTCGGGTTTTAGGCAGTTATTGGTTTGACTGAAACTTGTCATTTAGTTGTGTTATTTTCTAGTTAATCCGAAAGATCAGATCTAGTTGTCTTTCCTTCGCAGATCAGAGTGTGGTCAGGGCAGTACTTTATCTGGACATGTTCAACGTGGAGCATCTGTGATCAGTGATGTTCTTTCTTGCTGCATATTTATTCCTAATTTGTCATCCACTACTGTTATCCTTGGGTTAAGGTGGAACAGTCAAATGTTCTCTTTCGTTCGCAGGTCAGAGTTTGGTCGAGGCAATACTTCACCTCATTTCGATATGGAGTGTCTATCCTCAGTGATGGTTCTTTCTTTGTGCATAAGTCAATCACGATTCACTGTTCTTGATCGACTCTTCTTCTTTTTGTTTCTGTTTTTTGATTGATCGTTGGTGGGCCCATTGCTTTCTGTATCTGGTTGCAGAAACCCCTGCTGCGAGATTCTTGAGGGTTTCGCTTGGCCTCTTTGGGATGATGCCCATGGTTATCGGAATTTGTTTATGCTCAGTGATTCTTAAACTGGTGGGTTTTCCGTTGTTATTTTACCTGTTTATTCTGGACTTCTGTTATTCCATGAATTGGCAGCGGCTTCTTTCTTCTTGGATCATATCTCTTCATCTGAGAAAGTGCTTGGTTTAGCTCCTCCTCTGTTCCTTTATTGATTCATCGACTGGTCTTATGAGCTGCTTCTGGATTTTTTTTTTTTTTTTGGTGAATTCGTAGTGGCTGTCTTCCCCTTGGAGCAATCTGTTTGTCTGAGGATGGCAAGTATGATGAATAACTCTGGTTGGTTTGTTTCATAAAACTAGGTGATTGGGCTTTTTCGAGCACTGATGATCCTTTCGGTGTCTTTTTTTGGTTGAGATTCAGCAAAATAGCCTTGTTACTTCAGGAGAAAGGGGTTCCTCAAGCTTCACTCCGCTCTTAACTCGGACCAGGCAATTGACCGAAATAGCCTAGTAAATGGTTCCAATAGTATTCATTCTAGTTCTGTATTTTCTTCTGTAGGTCAGCAATTGGTCAAAGCCAAGACTTTAAATTCATTATGGAGCTTCTTTAATCTTATGGTTCTTTATAGTTGGATATTAGAGGTATGGTTTGATTAGACAAGATCCTTAATTCTTTGGCCTTTTATCTGTGTATTCAGTTGGTTTTGGAAGGTCAATAATTGTCGACTTTCTTCTGCTGTAGGAGTTCTTTCCAAAAAAAAAAAAATATTTGTTTTCCACTATTTTTTTTGCGTTAACGTTTACCAATTGTTGTAATATGTGTTTTCACTTACAAAGCGATGTTGTTGGATGGTTCATCAATAGAGTGATCTTTCCATAAAATTTTTTAACACGTCTGGATTTCAGTGGATTGGCAGTTGCATCTTTCCTCTTGGAGCGATCTCTTCATTTGAGCATGTCGTCTAAGGATGATAAATACATAGAAGGTGTTCAGTTCATATAGAATACGGTGTTTGGGCTTCTTGGAGGAGTGGTGATCTAGTATGCAGTATTGTTTGCTTGATTTCAGAAGTAGTCTTTGATCACATCTTCAGGATGGGCGATGGACTGAAATGTTGAAGATTTCTAGGCATTCTGCAGTTTTGATTTGAATTTGTCTTCAGTTGATCATCTTTGGAGGAGCAGGGACGGAATTCTTGTTAAGTTCTAATTGATCTTCAGGTTGAAGTTTTACTGGGTTTGAGAAGTAGTGATCTCTGTGGGCCTGAGTTGATGATTCCTTGAAATTGGACAAGCAGCCGCTTCATGGATTCTAGGTGGTTATTAGTTTGGATGAAGTTTGTGTCGGTGAAATGATTAAAGCTTAGTTCTTATTCCTTCAATGCAAACCTCTCCTAGTTCAATGTGGACCGTCTTCAATCTGTGATGGTTCATTCTAGCTCCATAGTCTTTCTTCATTTAACAAGCTCTTCTTTCCTTGAGATATTGGCTTTTGTTGTATTTGTAAGTAGAATAATAATTGACCATCTTCCATTGTAGGGTATTTATGAGTCTGGAAAGGTTGAGGTCCTGTTCTGGCTTGTTTCTCTTCCTTATTGAATGCATGCTGTGATCACTAAATCAATGGATGGTAAACCATTCAGATATTGCATGTGCGATTTATTCGTCTTGCCTTTTTTTCCCCCTGAATACCAGCTTCACACAATTTAGTTAGCTTAGGCTTTCATTCTATGTGATTGATGTGTTTTCTTCTGGTATAGAACCTTTCGTGGAACTTTTTCATTTATCAGGTGATTTCTGTGCTTTTGGTGTTTGTTGAGTAGTGGTCATGGACATTGTTAGTGTTTTGGCTCCTCCTTTGATCATTTATTGATGGATTGATCCATGCTTCTGTTGTTTTAAAGCGATCTCTTTGATTAAGGATGTTTTCTAAGGAATGGTACATACGATGAGGTTGGTCAATTGTTGCTTTGAATAACTAAGTTTTTCTTGAATTGACAATCTATTCACATCTATCTTTGGTTGGGTTGGTGGATGTGGGCAGCGTCCTTGACCATCTTCAGGACTGGGTGAAGAACAGAAATTCCGATGAACTCCTGCTGTGTAGGCACTTGGTTTTCGTTGAATCTCATTCCTCAGTTGATTTCCTTGGTGTGGAAAGGTGGTAATGTCTCTGTTCGGATTCCTATATAGGTTGGAGTTTTTCCAGATTTAAGAAGTGATATGATGTGTAGCCTTTTCTTTGCCGCTGAGTTGATGAATTGCGGAGTCCGGGCTTTTTTGAAATTGGATAAGCTCCCACTTCTTGGATTTTGGTTCCTTTTGATGTCCTCACTCTCCATGTGTGTGGATCGATCCATAATCAATTGATACTTTGGCCGCGCTTTTATGATAGGATGTGCAAGAGCTAGCTTGGCTATGAGGATTTGAAGTTCGAAGCAAGATCTCTGGTTGACATTGGATGGCCTCTCTGTTAGGCATACTTGCAAGAAGAGAGTTCTAAGTCCCCTTATTTGCAATAAGATATCTGTAGGGTTTGTTTAGCCTATATTTTCCACTGATGTAATACTTTCTGGTGGTGCAGTGACATTGTTGGGGACATTCTACAGATAAGGTGTGCTGTAGGTGAGATGGGTTGTCTTTAGTTTGTAGTGCTACATTGAACAGGATGTGCGAGAGCTAGCATGACCATGCTTTGAAGGTTTGAAGTTCGATGTAAGATCTCTGGTTGTCATTGGATGGTCTCTCTTTTGGACAATTAACTTTGCAAGATGAGAGTAATAAGTCTCCTTATTTGCAATAAGATATCCATATGGGTTTTCTTAGCCTATATTTTTCACTGATGTAATACTTTCCTTCTGGTACAGTAACATTGTTGGGACAGTGTTCTGTAGGTGAGATAGGTTTGTTTTAGTTTCTAGTGCCTTGAGGGCCTAATTTCCATGTATTTTAGATTCTTGTCGTGGGGCTAGGAAGATTTTTCTGCCAGGACCTAAGATATAATTGTTGGAAACTGTTAGCATCTCATTCTGAAAAGATGAACTGGTATTGTGCTTTTTCCTTTTAACTTCCTAATACACTACACCATGTTGGTTCCTTTCATAGCTAGAAGGTGTGTTTCTTCTCGTGTTTCGATTATTGGCATATGTGATCAGCGCTCTGACCTGTTTTCTCCTTTCTGCTGATTCTCTTGTTTCCTATCCATAACAAAGCTGTGTTGTTAAGTGTATGCTGTCAGTAGACATGGCAGGTCAGGCTGGGACGATCAGACAGTAGGTGGGGTTGTTTGTCAAAGCTGTGGTTATTTTCAGAAGGGTGAAACTGGAGGGAGACAACAATCCTGCAGTGAATAAGCTTTGATTTGATGTTTTAACATATCTGGTGAGCTGGACTTTGTCTACTTTGCCTTTTGATCTTTTATGATACAGTAATGTAGGATGGGTGAACTTCTACTTTGTATATACAAAGGATAGCTGTTGAAGCTCTTTAGGGCAATGAATTTTTAGATCTCCAATTGCAGCGTGATCCTTTGCCAGTGATGATCTGTGGTCCAGATATTCTAATTATGGTTCTAGTGTATCACTTTCTCATCGGCTCTGCAAGGGTTGTTCGGAGTCATCTTCCTTCTAATTGAAGATATTAGAGGGTTGTCTTATAATCGGCTTCATTTGCTTTGTTATTTGTTTTGAAGGCATGAACTTTGAAGCATCAGGCTGGGGTCTATTTCCAGAATAATGTTGGCGAAGGCTCTGATTTTATACAGAAACGTTTATCAACGCTATTAAGGTTCAAGCCTCCCTCCGATCATATCAACTAATTTGGTGGCTTCCATGTGCCATACGGATTTGTTCAGTCATTGACGGGTGCTTGTTCCGGTTTAGAGTGATCTCACTAAGGTCCACGTGAGGATACTAATTGATCAAAGCTGTTATAGAATCAAAGTTCTCGAGTTTGGGAAAGCAGGAGGTTATTATCTAATGCAACTATGTCTAGTTGAGCTACTGCATTGTTGTTTTTCTTTATGGATCGGGGTAATGAGCAATGACTGGATCTTTCTATAGGGATTGTCTGTAGCTGCATGAATTCTGCAAATGATCTGGTTTATGATATTTCCATTTTCAAGGATTAGAGGAGATGCGATGAACATCTAGTCCTCTTCCTGCTGAATTAAAGTAATGGAATAATATTATTGAATTATCCATGTAGGTTTGAGTTTTTTTGTTGCAAATTGTGCTGAATTTGATAGTTTGTGTTGTAATGTATTGACCCATCTTAAGCTAAATTTTTAGGGGAATGATTTGACTCAGCAAGCTTTTTCTTTTTGCTATTCCTGGGGGTACTTTTGGTGTTTATTTTGGGTGCCTGTTCAAGCCTCTCTCTTCAATGATGCCCTGCTCTCATCTTTTTCTGTGAACTTCAGTGGATTCATGGCTGAGTCTTGTTGCTTTGCTTGGTCATTTTGGGTGCACACATCGATGGCGGTTCAGCTTATCAGATGCTTCTAACCTTGTGCGATGGGACACTCAATTCAGATATTATCTAGCATTGTGGCAGATTGTTCGTTTGTACTTTCAATTGGTTTGGTGCAGTCTGTAGAAGTTCTCTCTTCAGAATTCTTTTTATATTGAATCTCCAGTTGATATAAATTTTCCTTGTGTGTTGAATGGAGTTACCTGGCCACGAGCTCGCTCGCTCGATCCCTCTACAAGGATTCACCATTCAATCTCTCCTAAACTCGTATTCTATTATCATCATTTTCTGAGGAAGCTGGCTCTAGTTTGTACCTTCAAAATTATATTTACAAGGATGCTCGGGAATATGCTCGTGGGGACACGTGGCGCGGATGATTTGGATGTTTTTGCATCTTATATATGCTCGCTCTTTGAATGAGATGGTGCACTGGACATGTTGCTTTAGGTAGGGTTCATGTATTGTTAGAGCTATACCTGATGTTGATCTTGACAAGACAAACTAACATTTTTGAAGACCTCGCAAGGAATTTGTTCTTTTGGACTCTTCAACATATTTCTGTCCATGGTCATTTGCTCACTTTTTAAGCAAATTGTGCAACTTTGTATCTGCGCACAAGTTAGACAGTTGTGGCTGGCAAAAAATCAAGCATAAGTTTGCAGGTAGCACCTGTTATCATTTTGGTCAGGGTGTCATGTGCGAACTCTGGGCAGTGATGTCCATGGCCCATGATCTGTATTTTATGGAGACTACAAATTCTTGAGATTGCAAAATGAGAGGAAGGGATTTTCTTGTAAGTGGTCTTGGATTTTGATTTGTGGTATCTAATTGTGGGTGTTCTAAGTCAAGTTTCCTAATTGGAGATTTTTGAATGTGTTGCTAACTGGTAATCATGTGCCATCCACGTGAAGGCTATTGCAACCTTATGAAACTTGGATAGCATCCCTTTTACCCTGGATAGCATCTTGGTAGCTCCACTCAGTGCAGATTATGTTCTTAGTCTGGTCAAAAGTGCTGGGGATGGTCTTATTATCAGAAGAACCAAACTGATTTCATTCTTTGTCGATGCCAATGCTCCTGTTGCTTGAACATCAATACATCTATGGTTGACCCATTCTCAATTTCAGCTGGTTGATCTTTGATTCAGTCGGGCACAGACATTGACTATTCCCAGCACTAGTCATTGTATTCTTCTTTCCTCCAAGTAAACTGACTTCGATACCACAGCAAAGCTCCACTATACTGGCTTTTATATTGACTTCACTCTAGCACTAATCTATTACCTCTAATGTGAACTTGGGTAAGTCTATAAAACTGAGCATTATGATAATCTGCAGCAAAGCTCCATTCCACTGGCTTCTACAGAACATGAATTAATCTGTTGAGAATAAATTCAGTTGTTAGTTTATAATAACGTATAGTGTCGCTGCATGTATATAACTTGATATTATTCTTAGTTAATAAGTTGTCCAGCTGAGAATTTCTGTACTGTGATTTGTCTCTCATACTGCATTTAGTAAAGGCTGAAGGAATTCGATCATTTTCTTTATATATAATAAATAAGGTTAGATGATTCTGCTTGTTAGTTTTACTAAGTCGTCCTATTGATATGCTGTCCAACCATAGCTCTTTTTTGTCATAGAAATCAGGAAGGAGGATTTATGTGCTCCCACTAGGAGAAGGAAGTCCTCACACGGATCTATGCTTTTTTTTTGCCAGAATAGATGTAACTGCTTTTTGCACCTTGGAATTTCTTCCAAGTTAATGAGGACAAATGCCTATGCAAGCATTTTGTGTATAGATCAATCTTCCTTTTTCCCGTATGTTGGTAAGTTTCTGAGTGTGGATTTGTTAGGTGTGGCTGGCTGTATAAGCTTGAGTACCATGCTACCATCCACATGGGCATTGGGTATTTTTTTCCATCACCAAGACTTTTTATCTGATTTCCATGCTTTGTTTTGCCAGCTAAAGCTTTTGTATGCTTTTCAGTTAACGGATTATATTCATTTTCAACAGTAGGAACCCTCTTTTATCTTGAGAACTTTGCTTTCGTTTCTTATATTCTGATCCTTCTTAATGCTTTTTGTTAAAATTTTACTCATTGTTTCTTCAGGCATTTTCATTATTGAGCAGTCAGTACTCATTTGCACCTTAAGTGGTCGTACATATGGATTCAGTTGAAGAGCATTTTGTCTTTCAATTAGGAAAAGCAGTATCTATGGAAGGATGGTCACTACTGCACAGTATCTTTGACCATTTACTGTGACTATGCTAATGATGGTGTTTCTGGATAATCTTCTCTCAGAATTGGGTATCTTCTCCTACTGGTGTCTACCAAAAACGTTTTCAATGAGAATGGATGTCTCTTGGTGGGTACATGCTGTCCGAGTATTGTTATTGAGACTGCTGCTTTTGGCTGCTGTCCCAGAACTTTTTGCTTAAGTGAAAATTGGATTTGTCACCATTTCTTTTATGCAGAACCATCTTTGATTTCAACTAACCAGAGAATAGGTTATCCATATTTCTCAACTCCAGCTATAGGGAGGGAGAATTGGGTGGTGCTTGAGCCGGATTCATGGCAGTGAGGCTGAGCAGCGTGGGCAGTAGTGGTGAGGGCGAGCCCATGGTGGTTGAGTGTGGTTGGTGGGTGTGTCCGTCCAATCAGGACTCTGCTTTAGATTTGTTATTATCAACGATCGATGCGTGTTCGGTGTATCCTCCTTCTTGTAAATAACCATCCTTTTCCCCTCTCGTCCTTGTATCCTTCAGTTTGTCTTGTTACGCGTTTGTGGTTCTGCTGGCATTCCCCCTCCTCTCTCTCCCATGGCCTCTGCGATATTGTTTTCAGAGAAGAATACATCGCGATTTAGCATTCTCCTTTGGCCCTTCTTCTTTTCCGTTTCTTGATTGATTGTTCGTGGCCGATTGCTTTCTCGGTCTGTTTTTTTGAAGCATCTGGTTGCAGAAATCCCTGTTGTGGAGATTCTTGAGGGTTTCTCTTGGCCTCTTTGGGATGGTGTCTATGGTTATCAGAGTTATTTGGTTTACGCCTTTTCCTTTCATCGCTTAGTGGTTCATGGACTGATAGATCCAACTTTGCGTTATTGTTTTGCCAGCTTATTCTGGATTGTTGGTATTCTGTGAATTGGCAGTGGCTTCTTTCCTCTTGGATCATATCTCTTCATCTTGAGGATGTCATTATGGGAAGTGCTTGGTTTAGCTCCTCCTCTGATCCTTTATTGATTCAGCTGCCGGTCGATCTTTCCATTTACCTCTTTCACGAGCTGCTTCTGGATTTATGTTTTTTATTTGGTGAGTTCGCAGTGGCTTCTTTCCCCTTGGAGCGAACTATTTGTCGGTGGATATCAAACTTAGTATAGTCTTTGATCACAACTTAGTCCGTGCCATAGACTGGAATTTACTGGTTTTGATTGAAATTTGTTCTCCAGTCTTTTATCTTTGGAGTTGATTATCATCTAGTCCTAATCCTCTCACAGGTCGGAGTCTTGCCAGACTTGACAAGTGGTTATCTGCAGCTAGCCTATTATTGTCTGAATTTGGATAAGCTCAATCGTTTCTCGAGGCAGTATCAGTTTGAATGAAATTTGTTCTCCAGGTCCATAGTTTTCCTATTGATGTGAAAGTCGATTCTTATTCCTTTGGAGGTCAGTGATTCGTCGATGCGTGATCTGTGATGGTTCTTCCTTTGCAAGGTGTACACTCCCCAACAGATCACTATTCAATCTAGATCTGCTGCTTCTTATTTTTATCAAAGTTCGAAAGCTGCTGTCTCCTTCCCAGAAATTGTTCTGCCCTCGTGTCATTCTTCATCTTGCGTCTATGATTGTGCAGGCATTCCTCTCAAAATTGACAGCCTCTGCGAAGTACTCTTCAGAGGAGACATCATTCCTGAAGCACGCTCTTGATCCTTTCTTTTATGTTTTTTTTTTCCCTTGATTGATTGTTAAATTGGTCTGATTATGTTTATGCTGTGTTACTTTCTGAAGGTTAAGCCTCGCCTCTCCCGGACTCTGCCATGTTTTGGGCATCGTCAGGGTTTGCGCTCGTTTGATTGTTGATTGATTTATCATTGATTGATCTTTCCAAGTTTGATTGTATTATGAGCTGATTCAGGTATACACTATTCTGTTAATTGGGAGTGGCTTCTTTCCTCTTGTATTGATCATTTTGTCTGAGTATGTTGTACTTCAATGCAACTGGTCAGTTGATTAGATGGAATATGACATTTGGGCGGCTTGGAGGGCTAAAGATCTATCTTGCACTTTTTGGTCGAGTTGATCATCTTGAGGTCTGCCTTCTGGACAAATAGATGGACTGATATTTTTCACAACCTTCTAGGCTTCTTTAACAGGTTGAAAGTTTTACTGGATTTGACAACTGGTGATCTGTTGCGTTTTCTGTGGGGCTGTGTTGACAATTGTTTGAAGTTGGATGAGCTCCTGCTTCTCGGGTTTTCGGCAGTTATTGGTTTGGATGAAACTTGTCATTTAGTTGTGTTATTTTCTAGTTAATCCGAAAGATCAGATCTAGTTCTTTCCCTTCACAGATCAGAGTGTGGTCGGGGCACTACTTTACCTGGACATGTTCAACATGGAGCGTCTGTGCTCGGTGATGTTCTTTCTTGCTGCATATTTATTCCTAATTTGTCATCCACTTTTGTTATCTTCTTGGAGTTAAGGTGGAACGGTCTGATGTTATCTTTCCTTCGCCGGTCAGAGTTTGGTCGAGGCAATAATTTACCTCATTTCGATATGGAGTGTCTATCCTCAGTGATGATTCTTTCTTTGTGCATAAGTCAATCACGATTCACTCTTCTCGATCGACTCTTGTTTCCGCTTCTTGATTGATTGTTGATGGGTCCCATTGCTTTCTGTATCAATTTTTGAAGCATCATGTTGCAGAAACCCCTGTTGCGAGATTCTTGAGGGGTTTCGCTAGGCCTCTTTGGGATGATGCCCATGGTTATCGTAATTTGTTTACGCTTAGTGATTCCTAAACTGATTTTGAAAATAGCTTCCTCCTTGTGATACGTATAATGATATTGTCACACTGCAGTGCCTTTCAGTTAAACTGATGCTAATGCCTTAGGTTGACATGGTATCATAGCTTGTTCCTGGACCCATGTTCCTCGACTCAGTTGAATGCCTTGTTAAACTAATTCCTTCATTTTAAGTCAAGCTTCTTTTACCATCTCCTGAGGTCTTCTGGGGCATGTTCCCACAGCTCATTGGTTTTCTCTTGTTTCTCAGAATGTGCTCTATCAGTATTGCACGGGAAACTCTTATCTGGACAGCTGTTCACTCTAAGTTGGGTGGCTACCTTGTTGGATGAATTTGAAGAAAAGTTGACCGTGTCTTATATCTCATTGCTGTTTAGTATTGGCCCGTTGATATGCACTTTTTGTGTTCTTTTCTGGTACAGATTCTTCACTAGGAAGTAGGAAAATTAAACTGGCAACTGGACATATTAGACGGGGCTGGATTTCCTGAATCAGTCAGGCCTTAAGGACTCACTTTAGTGACTGCCCTTGTCTGTGGTTTTTTTTTTTTAGTGTGCTTTTTTTTTTTTCGATTTCTATTTTGAAAATTGGATTGATCTGTGGAGCTTTAGAACCTACGTTGGCATCAAGTGGTGACATCCCCTTCATATTGGCTGGACCAGTGGTGTCATCTTCTGACATTTTGCCATTAATGGATTAGAGGTTAAGATTTGTTTGATTGCGTTGCTAGATGTTTGGCAGAGTCTCTTTGTCTCATTGATGATCTCTGATTAGGACTCTCAAGTTGATTACAGTTCGCAGCCTTTAAAATGGCAGGGTTGCACTTGCTCTGTGCATGCATGACTGAACACTGTCTTTCTCTTCACTTCTCCTCCAATATCTAACTAGATGGATAATGGACCCCATAACGTGAATTATTGATCCACCGGAAGCATTGTTGAAGGGATTCCTGTTATGGAAATGAAAATGCTTTGCGGATGGGTTGGATGAAGTTTGAATATTATTTAAAAGGGAATTTTATGGTGGCTCCTTTCTTTGCTCTTAGTCTTTGAGGAACTAAGACTTCGCATCGTGCATGGCACGTGTAATCATCTATTGTCAGATTCTTAGTTTAGACGCTGTTTTCAGGGTGACTACAGGTCTGATGAACTTGAGAAGAGACATCAGAAAGTCCTTATTTGTGCCCTTCTGGCTTCTGGTTTGGGTTGATTATGATGTCGGTCATATTTGTTCCCGCATTTGGTTTTCTAGTGCACTTGTTTGGAAGATTTGGTGATGTGCCTAAGAATTTAACTTTTTTTGGAGATGATTTTCAATCCAATGTGGCGGCTTTTATAGCCCATGGGACACATGGAACACAAGATTAATTGCTTGTTCACATATCCGATGTTGTCCTTGTCCTACCTTTGTCAATTTGCCTTTGTCGTGTTGATGAGGCTTTTAACACATCGGACTTATGGAAGAGAGACGAATTGATCGTTCCCGTATGCAAGGTTGTCTGTGGTATGAGTGTAGTAGGTACGCGCTTGATCCCAATAAAAAACTGTTCACTGGGACTTGGATGGGTTTGAAGCCAGAATGGGTCCTCGTCTACTGTGTCTTGAAAATGTGCTTTCACCAATAACTGGGAAAGGCTAGGTTGCTCAGTTGAGGCGAGTGGGTTGAGGCTACTCTGCTTGCAGTTGTTTGGGGTTTAGCAAGCTGTTCATCAGGGGCACAGTATCCATTCCTATGCAAAATGCTTTGCTCTACAGTGCTCTGGTTACAATGGTTTTTGGTTCTGAAGATCGAAACTCTCACCATTGGGTCGGAGATATTCGGCTGCATATCTGAGGACTTGATGCTTCTGATTTCCAGAGTTCTTTTCAGCTGCCTTATGAAAGCTATCTCTAATTCTGATCAAGAGGCAATTTCTAAGTTTGTGTTTAGTATTACTCATTTTCGTTCTCATTGATGCTTACCTTGCATGGCCATATAATTTGTGCTGTCAGAAATCAAGAGAGGTGAAGAAATTGAGAGCTAACCTAGATTCGATCACGCCTATAGATATTCATACTGATGAAGAGGTCTTGGTGTATCTCCTTCGCCTCCTAGGGACTTGAATTTGTGGGTTTTTGTTTGCCTACAGTTTTTCTTTTACACATTGATTAAGCACGATACAGTCTCTCACTGAAGATGTACTTTGGCCATATGTTTACTGTCTGGAGATTTACTTGGACGTCCAGATTTGGGAACTTCTTCAGGACACATGATTATGATCATGGAGCAATTTGATGTTTGTAGTTTGAATGTAGTTATAACTCTCTTGACTATCATCTTTTTCTTTGGATGACAAGTGAGGATTATCTTTGCAGATTTCTCAATCTGTTTATTTGAGGAAGATGGGATCTTCTATTTGCAGTCGTCCCTCAGCTCCAGACCGTCGTGCTGATTTCAAATCTGTTCGGAGCCAGGTCCATTGATCTGTTTTGCTCAGCTCTTCCGTTATTTCATCTCTCACAATTTTCAGGGATTGTTGATAATGAAAAATGCCAGGGATTTCGCTCTTACTTGCATTATATGTATTATGGTGGCAGAGCCAGGCTTAATTGCAAGAAGGTATTGTCAAGCCATCGTTAGTATACTGTCCACAAACTTTCTGCAAATCTATGTTGATAAGAGGGGTTTTAGAATGACGCATGCCCTTTGTACTATCTTATGTGCTATCATACTTGTTTTGGAGCATTCTTCAAATGTCACGTTTGTAGTCCATATTGGCAGGAGCCTCTGCGGCACAAGAGCAGTTGTATAGCATGCATCTTGTAATAGTGTTGGGACTTTCCATAAAAATTTGGAAACTGCCGTGCCAACCTCACGATCATTTGTATAGTGCAGATTATGTCATTATCGCGCCAACCTGAGAATTGGTGAGAAACTGCTGTGAGGAAGGCCATTGTCGGAAATATAGCGGCCATTGAATTTTGCTAAGTGCAGCTATGGCAGATAGGTTGGCTTAAGAGTGTGTAGCCTTGTCTTGATTCAAAGAACAATACCTTATCCCATCTGTAGTAGAGAACTTTCTGCGCTCTGAATGTTTTGTGTTTTCTTCTGTCGTAGTGAAGTCAGCAGAAACATCCTTAAGATAAAGAGTTGTCGTGCCTACACGAAGGATATTGGGACCAGGTCCACTTGTTGCTGCTCAAGTAGGGATGGGATGTCTTGAGATTGTGGTATTATGTGTTTCCTAGGGAGCAATTGATCTAAGACGGCCGCCATGTTGTAGTTCTGGGTTACATAATGATAATGTGCTCCTTTTCATCCGTGGACGTAGGTCAAGTTGGCCGAACCACGTAAATTTTTGTGTGTATCTTTTGGCGGTCTATTTATTTTCAGTCATGTAGATGGTTTAGGTTTAGATGAAATGACACAAAACAAACAAACAAATAATAATAATAATAATAATATCTTTGTTACGTATCTCTCTAGACTTAAAGATTCGTACAACTCGATCTTCATGTCTCTGTCAATTGTTAGATGCTGTGAAATCCTCGCAAATTTCAAATGCTGGTATGGACTTGCTAGTAAATAATCCTTTGGTGACGAAGAAGATAATGAATTGATAACGAATTACTTCCTTCAGAAGGCGGGATAATTACCCAAAAATATATATATTTATATATATATATATATATATATCTAATTCGGTCTTAAATTTTTTTTTGTCAATGGAGTGTTATTTTTGTATTTGTGCTAATTCGATCCATTTAGTCAATGTTGATCGAAAATTGGGACGATGATAGTTCTATGTGGTGCGATTGCTGTCTTGGAAAATTTTAATAATTTTTTAATTTTTTTCTTTTGTTTTCTTCCCTCCCTTATCCCTCCAATTGGTTGCCGTCTCCGTGCGAACGTGGATAATTGCTCATAATAATTTAATATGGGAACAAAAATAAATTTATTTTTATTTCTTATTTCTTTTTCAAATCTATTACTGAGAACAGAAAAATGAACTGATGTACATAAATATATTTCTGTTTTGGGGAAAAAAATAAAAAATTTCTTGTTTCTTTTTCAAATCTATTCCTGAGAATAGACAAATGAACTGATGTACATAAATATATTTATGTTTTGGGGAAAAAACACTTCCCAATCTGGATTTAAGAAGTACTTCTTTTATTCACACAGTCGATTATTGCTACCAAATTGTCAATGCTAGCTAGCATTCAGAATCATAATAAAGGGGAGTAGCACATGCTAGCTTCACAACATTATATTCTTTCTTTCGGAAGGATCCAATGTTCTGATCTTCCATTAAGATGGTGCTTTCTAACTCCATGTTTGATATGCATCTGCAAAAGCAATTTTCTCATTGAAGAAACTAGTGCGAGCCCCACGGTCAGCAGGGCATCGCTGGGGGATATGAGGCAACACCGCCTCTCGATTTCTTTTGCAACAGGTTCGCTAGTGAGATTGCGCAGTCTGTCATGCTGATGAACCAAGATGTATGGTCGTTCAGCGAGAACCTGTACTCTACGGGATCCCAACAAGGAACACGTGCCCGATCCCTTTTCCCGCCATTCTCATCGCCGAACATGTCGGCTTCAACCTCGCCTCTGGCCTTCGCAGCTAAATTGCCAAACATAGCATTCAGAATTATAATAGGGGGAGTGGTGGTGAGCTTTTTTTTTTTTTTTTTTATAAATTATTTTCCTTTTAATTTATGTCAGAGTGACTTTTAAAACACTTTTGACTTTTTGTTTAATCAGAAATACTTGTAACTTTCAAATAGAATTGTGCATCATATGCCAGAAAGTTGGTCTATCACTCTTTGAAACTCATTCAAATGGTCTGATATAAATTGGCCATCTTCTTAATGCTTCAAACATATTTTGTTGTTGTAATAAATGGTTGTTGTACAATTGCCTAAGAACCTAAATTGTGCTATTACTTTTTCTTTTTTAGGTGTTTGTCTATTTTTTAAATTGTCCAGATTATTTAATCTCACAACTCACAATGGCATTAGATCTTCTACAAGTCGACATTTATCCACAGGGTAAGCATCTGGTCAAATGGCCGAATACAAATCATTTGAAATGTCCAGTTGCAAGTTTTCACCATGTGCTGCATCTATTTCTTCAAAGTCTTACTGCATCAATAAGGCACATTGAATCGGGTAGCTGTTTAATGAGCATGTAGGAGATATCCAACTCAAGTTAGCAATTGATGGTTGCTGATTTTGAGTCCGGACGGCTATCTATACATTCTTACAGGGGGCAAGTGTTCAAGGCTTGTAAGAGCTCCAATCAAAAGGGGAAGGCGAACAAAATTCAACTGAAACTTCCATCAAGTTCAACAAATTTAACGATTTCATCAACATGCGACGACTTCCATCTGTCTCTCAGCAGATGAACACACAGTTTACCACCCCAAGATTGTGAAGGGAATTTAGTTGACACTAAATGTCATCTTCATTTTCTTTTATTTAGTCTTCATTTGTACAGCTACCCACTTAGCCACAGCTCCCTGCACAGAAAGATTTCTGTAAGTTCTTCGAACTTTAATTCCTCTGAAAAACATTAGAAACCAGCAAAAGGGCAGTCGTTTTGAGATGTCTCCCTTAGCACTTCTTGTCAATCTAAAAACCTAAAAGAATCCTCTAGTATAACTTGAGGTGAATGGGAGGGCTTCTATTACAGCTAATCACCTGAACATAACCATTTCTAGAAAATGTAGACAATAATCGAGATCACACAGGAGTCCTTGACATGATTTCTTACCCCAAGTGAGACTTACCATATGTCCCACGAACTGATAATACTGAAAGTAAGCCTTTACTACAAGATGATCTATGATACCTTGAGAAGCTAAATAGCTCTCGTCTCCTGTTGCAGATGGAAGTTGTGCTGCGCCAACTATTGACGACGCTACCCAAGTGAAATTTGTCTTTCTTTTTATAACTTCTCCGTATCATTTGCAAATCCCACTAAGAAGCACACCTTTCCTAGAAAATTAACCGAACTTAAGCATATCAATACAGAGGGTCTATTCACTTCTCAGTTGCAACAATGAATTGATTATGCTGTAAAGTTCCAGGATAAGAACCATAGTTATATAATCTTCCAACACACGCTCCGTCTAATTGTTTACAGCATAACGAAGTTACCTACAAAGCGAAGCGATTTATCAACTTCAAAATATGTGAAACAGCAAAGCGACAAGGACCTCTAATAATTTGTTACATATCAAACACAAATGATGCAATCGACATGCATACCTCCAGCTGGAAAAAAAAAAAAACAAGGAGAAACCATCTAACGAAAATATAGCTAAAAAGCTACAAACTAGAAAAAGAAAAAAATACAAGTATTGGTACATAATTAAGACTCCTCTGGTTGGTCGGAGGTATCATACTTTTAATACCTTCATCAGATTTTCAGACATCAACTTGCAAAAGGTCATTAAAAATGCACCTAAAGCTTCCCTGTTCATGTCTGGGAAAGAATTTGATTGAGAATAAAGGAAAACATAGGTTTTCAGATGAAATAACTTACCTCAATTTGTATAAAGTTTGAACACAAGGGAACTATTTGTGGTTGTGCATCAAGAAGCTTTCAAGAGCAATGTGCACTTATCCATCATCTTCTCCCTCAGATTCAGATATAAATAAGTCGTCTTCTTGCTCAGATTCCGATTCCTCATCCTCTCCCTCCGATTCGTCGACTTCTCCCTTAGATTCATATATACATGAGTCATCTTCTTGCTCAGATTCAGATTCGTCATCTTCTCCCTCCGATTCGTCGTCTTCTCCTACAAATTCAACTGACTTGTCCGAGCAAAGTGAAGAAATTGCCTCCACATTTAATTTTCTGCAATGATTTATTCCAACCTTTTCCAATCCCTTCAAGCTGGAGAGATCAGGCAACTTCTGTAAAGATTCACAATGAACAATCATCAATTCTTCCAAAGATTGTGGTAATTCACCTCGAATCTCAATCAGATTATCACAGTTACCGATGCAAATTGTTCGCAGCTCCATCAAGTTCTATAGATCAGGCAGCGTTTGTAAAGATTCACAGCAAACAATACACAATGCTCCTAAAGATTGTGGTAGTTTGCCTAGAATCTCAACCGGATTGCCGCATTTACACATTAAAACCACTTGTAGTCCCTTCAAGTTGGACAAATTAGGGACCTTCTGTAAAGATTTACAGAAAGAAATCATCAATGTTTTCAATGATTGTGGTAGTTCGCCTTGAATCTCAACCAGATTGCCACATTTATGTATGACAACCTCCTGCAGTCCCTTCAAGCTCGACAGATCGGGCAACTTCTGTAAAGATTTACATAATCGAATCTTCAAATTTTCCAAAGATTGTGGTAGTTCGCCTTGAATCTCAACCAGATTTCCACAATGTTCTACTTGAAGAGTTCTTAGTTTATTTAAGTTGCTTAGATTAGGTAGCATGTCCACCTGTCCAAGGCCATAAATCCGTAAATACAGTAGCTTCTCCCCCAAATTTTCCTGACTTCTCCGAGCAGAGCCGAGAATTGCCTCCCCGTTAATTTTGTGCAACCTGCTATATGCAGTTTTTTCAAGCTTAACAGATCGGGTAATTTCTGTAAAGAACCACAGGAAGAAATATGCAAACTATCCAAAAACCGTGGCAGTTCACCTTGAATCTCAACTAGATTACCACAAGATTCTACTCGAACACTTCTTAGTCTGTTTAAATTGCTTAGATCAGGTAGTATCTTCACCTGTCCAAGGCTATAAAGCTGCAAATCTCGTAGGTTCTCCAAACAACCAAGGCCTCGAATCTCTGCAATCTCAACGGACAAAATCTCGAGAGATGATAGTTTCTTCAAATTCGATAGATCCTCCATCGAGCAAAGTGAGTCGCAACTGTCCAAATGTAAGGTGGATAAACTTGAGGGAAGCATCGCGAGGTGATGCAGGTTAGCGCACCGGAGGTGAAGTGTCTCAAGTTTAGGAAGGAGGCTAAGGTCTGTTGGTAAGGTGGTGACATAATCAGAGGACAAGCTCAGATGCTCTAGTTTTCTTAAGTTCCCAATCCACCTTGGTATCCAATCTTCCACACGCCCATTAGATTTCACATCATCATCAAGTGGGCCAAATGCCAGAGCTAATTCCTTTAAGTTAGTGAGGTTTGAGAGGTCTGGAAACGTGTCCATGAATAACGTGTCCAAAAAAAGAATAGTAAGACTTTCAGGAAGCATCGGTAGTGCATATATATCCGCCCTCATCAATCTCAAGATCCTCAAAGATTGATTCCTATAGATGGAATTGCCAATATTCACATGAACTCTATCAGAAGGTGCACACTTGCCATCTATTTCTTGGAGCTTCTCAATCATCCAAATGGCATCGGGTATTTTGCTTATGCCACAACCCCACATATTCACTACTTCCAAATTTTTCAAATTACCGATGGAATCAGGTAATTCTTTGATAGCTGTGCTACTTATATTCAACTCAATCAGCGATTCCAAATTTCCGATTGAATTCGGAAGCCTGTCCAAGGATTTGCATCCTAGTAGAGATAGGTGTTCAAGGCTTGCAAGATCTCTACCCATATCGTCTGGCAGCTTTCCAAGATTCTCACACTCAATGACATCTAAGGCAACTAAGCATCTCAATTGACAAATCGAACTATCAATTTCGACTAACTAGGAGCAGCGACAAAGAACCAAACGTTCTAACTCTGAATTAGCAGAGAGGTTGGGATTTCTCTCCAAGCAATGGCAAAGGATAAGTTCCAGAACTTTCAAATTCTTCATCACCTGTAAAAGAAAAATCATGCAAAGATTACTTTTGAATCTAATAAGACAGAATAATAAATGTTGTCTAGCATATAAGATACCTTCATATGGCTCCACCCCTTCCAATCATGCGTAATTTTACACTCATATAGACTAAGAATAGCCACATCCTTCATGGAGAAATTGCTAATTCTAAACGTTGGGGGAATATCACGCCACATAAGCCATCGTAATTGTGGAAGGAGACCTGAATTCTCCTGAAAAACATCAGTTGGGAGAACATTTGATGGAGATTCGTGCCAAAGAAGCTTCTCTTCTGCATGAAAATTTTCCATCGTACCATGCACATCAAGGAACCTTAGATTTGATAGTCCAAGAAAGCCCTCATAGGTAAAACTGTACTGCTCCTCGTGGTCATAACTGAGAGAAAGAACTTCAACTTCTTTGTTTCCCTGTCCAAAGGAAACATTTAAAAACAAAAATGATGAAGGGAAACGTAGTTATTTGAGTTCACTATTTTAAGGGCTTGAGTTGAGCAATGTCATTCCTTTAATTAAAAGAGCAAAAATATTGGTTGAGTAGGTGAGTGACAATAGTGTTTGAAAACAAAAAAAGAAACTGGCTTTTTTTTTTTCGAAAAAAAAATGCCCATAAGTAACTTGGAGATTTATTACCAAGAGATTTTACCTCATGTCTTCTCAGCAAATCCATTCCTTCCTCATGATCCCACACCCTACTTTGCTTCTCTATTTTCATCTCACTTTCTTGACGAATTATTTCTTTTCCAAGGTCTTTGAGTTGGTCATGCATCCATACCTTATTATCCTCATTAGTCTTTATCAAAGACATGTTCTCTAAAACCTCCATGGCATCATCCGGATGGAATTTAGATTTCCAAAAATGAACCAAAGTATGTGTGTTAAATCCACTCAAGAAAACAAGCTATATCGAGGAATATAAGCCTTTCATGATCTTCTAATGCATCATAACTTGTTCTCAGCTTACTTTGAACATTCGCGGGAGGAATATCTTCCAACTTCTTCAATTTCACATCCCACTTTTTCTTTTCAGTGCTTGCTAAAAGAGAACCTATGACCTCAAGAGCCAACGGAAGCCCTCCAGCAATTTTTATTGCCCTCTTGGATTGGTTCGTGTACTCATCCAAAGGATAATCACTTCGAAGGCATGTTTGCTAAAAAGTTGAAGAGATTGATTGGGATCCATTATGTTAACCTCATAAAGGTTGTCCACTTCGGGAACCATGAGAACCTCTTTGTTTCTTGTAGTAATAATAAGTTTGCTTCCTTGACCTAACCAATCACTATTTCCTATAAGTGCATCCATATATTTCTTGTGCTCCACATCATCGAGAAGAATGAGGACTTTCTTATTAGATAACCTGTCTCTAATTGTCTGAATCCCTTCATCGAGTTCCTTATTTTTGTCCATTCCTTTTTGAGTATGTCGGAGATGAGCTGATTTTGCAAGAATTCAATGCCCTTGGTTTTCGACATTTCACGGATGCTAGAGAGAAAGCAACAATAGTCGAATTTTTTTGAGAGCTGATTGTAGATGATTTTGGCAATAGTCGTCTTTCCGATGCCACCCATCCCATGGATTCCTATAATCCGTGTTTCACTTGTCCAAGCACCTATCATTTCCATGATTTTATCCACATGGTGGTCGACACCGACCAAGTAGTCTGATGCCACTAGAGAAACCTTTTTCAACTCATTGAAGACCTTCTGCGTGAATGTTTTCACGAACTCACCTTCTCGCCTAGTGTTTGTGTAGGTCAAAAGGCAATGAGTTAGAAAACTGTGATGACCCGAAGTATTTTCTGACAAGACCAAATTGAGGACTACAGATTTATTCTTAATGTGTTCTTCGCTGATTTATTCGATTTAGATAAATTAGCGGTGGGACTTAGCGTTAATGAATGAACTTACTTGACAAAAAATGTTGCTGGGAATGAAATGTGACAAAAATCCTGCAATTATTTAGCGTGGTTTTGTGGTATAAATTCAATTGCATACAATTCAATTTCAACAAGACCAACACAAATCTGGAAAAGAAATCAATTGAAATGCATCAAGTTTAATGATTCAAGGGACAAGAGATGGAAAGCTAAAAGCAATCACCTATTGGGCATGCTTTGCAGGTCCCATCCGTTCATTCCCGCAACTGCAGTGAGCGCTTCCTTCCACTCTTCGATAGACTTTTGGTCATATCGCTTCTTAGTTTCATGTGAAAGAAGGGCCTCCCCATATACCCCAGTTGGGTAACGAACCTCTGCAGGCGCCACATCGTAAAAGATGGGCATGATCTTTTGTTCCCCGGTTTTCTTGCACTCGACCATTTGGACAACCTCCTTGAGACACCATACACTAGATGCATAATTTTTCGAAAAGATGGGTACTAAGATCTTCGACTGCTTAATTGCTTGGAGAAGTTCTGGGGCGAACTCTTCCCCTTTGCGGAGATCTTCGTCGTCCTTAAATGTGCGGATTCCTGCATCTTTGAGACTAGTGTAAAGGTGGTCGGTAAAAGTTGTTCGAGTATCTGGTCCTCTGAAGCTCAAGAATACTTCAAAGTCAGATCCTGATGAATTAGCCATTCTGTGGCCTTCTGTTGAATTGTGAGCACCAGAAGTGCCTCCTGCTATCCCATCGTTTCGACGGATGCATTGTTTTTTTGCACTCCTCTGCATTGATCTCACTTGATATTCTCTTCAAGAAAAAACTGCACGGGATAGCAGCGAAAGCGCTGGCAGCCAGAGATGAAGAAGTTTAGAAGCCAGAATTACGAATGGAGATCTCTGTAGGTCATTAAACTAAGTAGCCAGGATTAGCTAAATATGCAGAGAGTCGTGGGCCAGTTTGCTATAGTTGTTTAATGAGAATGATTCATTGCCGCGTCACTCCAGCCTGCCAAAGCTGACAATGCACTTGAACATAAGAGTATTAAATCTCGAGGGGAGTTTTAACACCTTACGAGTTTTAAATCTCAAGTTGAGAACGTGAATACAGCACATTCCAAAATTTTCATATACAATGAAAAGTTCGACTCTTCTCAAAACTCGAGGACATAAATTATTCCTCAAGAGTGTTAAATCTCAAGGAGAGAACGTGAATATTTTTATATTTGACATGGCACAATGCAAAGCATTCTGTTTTAAAAGAGAAGTTCCACTCTTATCAGATCTCGACAACCTAAATGGTTTCTTCTTTATGTCACCTGCAGATCTGACCTTCACTCTGTTTAGATTGGATCAAAATATTAACCAATGCTATTGATTTGATGGGATATTTTTAGTCTAAAATCTTGCAAGTTTCTAAAATTTTGGTCTTTAAAACTGTAGGTTTGTTCCGTGCATGATAAATCTAAAGAACCAACATTAAACTCGAAGTATCACCGGCAAGTAAAAATCATCCGATAGCCTATTAGTTTGGTCAACGGTTAGTAAGTTCTCAATAAAATAACAAATTCCTCAAACCAAATAGTTTCCTTCAAATTTTACAAGTGGATTTGTATTTTCTCTGGTAGATTGCGAAAGCTTACATGCATTATAATAGTCTCAATTAACAGTCCTAACTTACAAACAATGCAACTATTTTACGACTACAATCCAATCTTGTTGTTAACATTGAAATACGTATAGCAATGTTTATTTATAAGTACCATATGGATGAAATAACAAATTCACCAATTTGAAAATACTCTTGTGGCTTCGAAACAACCGCTTGCTTTTATAAATGGGGGAGTGTTTCTGCTAGAAAATTATGAGTTGCTTCCATGCTTTGTTAGTAGCTTTGGTTAGCGGTTGTAACTTACGAACGAATAACTATTCGATCACTGTACATAGTTTTGATTTTATGAGTAGCAATGTTTATTTGTCAGTAACATACTAACGAAACAACCGATTCACTTGGCTGAATTATTGTTGCTGATTACAACGAGTCGTTTTCTTTAACAAGTGGGTGTGTTTTTCAGCCATTAGATTACATATTTTACTGATAATGTAGTTTAAGGTTCATTTTTGAAAAAGTAAACTATATTACCACCACAAAACCGTTTTGATTTTACGGATACCATCGTATATTTATCAGTAACATACCAACATTATATATGGAACTGTCAAGTATCTACATATATATGCCGGTCGATTGTATGGATCTGTTTTTTATTGATATACCTTCCTTGAGGTGAACCACCAAAAGGAAGCTAATGAATTACTAAGCTCACACTTAGCATGGAATATGCATAAAATCTCAAATCAAATCGTGTTAAATCGAATAACCACAACTTAGGCAATTCAATATTTGAACCTAATGTAACTTAGGAAATTACCTGAATCGGATTACTGACAACTGACAACGAGGGGATGACAAGAAAAACTAACGGTGGCGGTAACTGGCAAGGAATGGCAAGTGGCGGCGAAAGAGCAAGACCGCGGTGAGTGAGGCTGCCGTAGGTTCAGGAAATGTGTAAGCACAATGAAAGTCGCTGGGATTCGGCGGTGAATCTGCAAAGAAATTGCCAAAACCTCAAAGAATTTGTTTGGGAGGCTCGGCAAGGTGTAGATCGGTGGGACACAGCGTCACGAACACTGCAGGGACGTGAGGGGTGCACGGGGTCGGCTCTGAGATGGCTGCTCGAAGCAGGTGCAGGAAGAGTGAAGCTAGGCGAGGAGTCTATAGTTTCTGGAATTGCGGGGCTGGATCGCCGGGCTATTGGGAACACAGCAGCGATCGTCAGAATGGCAGCAACTTGCAGGTGAGGAGTTTGGCATTTCTGTGGGTAATCCAAACACGGTTGTGCTGCAGCGACGCCACAAAGTAAACCTTGCGTGGTGGAATCTGCAGGAAGCCGCTGAGAAGACCTGCAGAGGAAGGAAAAAAAAAACTCTTTGCCTGTTGCAAACTTGTGAAAGTCTCTGGAGAAAACCCCGTCCGCATAACCTTTTTTTATACTCGTTACTTATTCCTCACCTACTACCTTTTGACCATTATAAGTTCTTAACTTGACAGTGTGACAGTTTATTTTTTACCATACGATCTCTTAATTAACAAGTCTTTATGCAAAACACACGATGATGGTGTGTGGGTCACGATTAAGACTGTACCGTTTCGATAGGAAATCATTATATGTTTTATTTCCTTTTCTTCTTCGTTTTGTTGACCAATCCCTGCCTTAACCTACTTTCTTCTTTTTGTCCTCTTGCCTTCTTATATTTCCTTTTTGCATTGCAGAAGCGCAGTATCATGCTGATCACTTTGAGCTGCCATGTGACAAAATTTCGGTTACGTAATTTTCGGCTGCGGGCTTGACCAGATTTACACGATTTAGTCCAATTCAAATAAGCTTAGAACTCCCCCGTGCTTTATTGCATTAATTCCAATGCAAATACGTGTGGGTTCAGCAGAACTGTTTCGATATGCGGATGCAATTTTAACAGTATTTTTGTCACGGGTTGAGGTTGATCCCTAATTTTCTATGGAAGGAATGACTAAATTGATCTAAAAAATTTAGACGTCAACAATATGGATGGTTATTTGTCTTGACGGAGCTTTCCACATGTTAAAATGGGCGATTGCGAGCCACTTATATGGTGGATAGAGTACGAATTCCACACTTATTCTCTCTACAGGTTTTTCATATGTGAAGAGTTGAAACGAGGGGAGTAATTAGAAGCCCCGAGATGACCAAAAAAGTATCAAATGCTATAAGCCACCACGAGAGCCACGAGGGGACTATGCCGTTTGCTGGGCGCGGTGATACTGTTTCGATATGATATGGCAACGTAATTTTTTTTTTTTTTGGTGACCCGGGAAACCCCCGCACGGCCGGCAGCCGGGGGGTAAACCTGGGGGCAACACGACGTAATTAGTCTGTGGTAAAGTCAACAATGCACAATGCACACTCGCCCATTGGTTTTCAATTTACAGCTACACAGTAGCGTAGTTTTGTTTGTTTCAGTGCATTATACAAGGTTCATTAGCAATTTCGTGGATGCTTTCGGCATTATTTTGTTATTCATTAATTTAATCGCAGTGGTAGGCAAGTGGCAATATTGTCAGGCATCTCAGAAATAAAGATGTTCGCATAGAATAATTATTAAAATGTAACTAATCTATCTGGGGAAGAATGGACCCGGAAATCAGCTTCCGATATTATTAATGTATCAAAATTAGGACAGGCACATACCATACCATTTGAAAGAAATTATCTTTAGACTTTCTAGGGTTTGGATAAGGTAAAGCTAGTCAATTTGTTGGAAAGCGTTTTTCTATGTCTATTTTCTATCTCCCATCTATGTTTTTCCTTAAAGATTGTCTACCATCTCCTGAATATGCTTCCACAATACTCACGTTCATCTACATTTCCGCAAAACACTATCGTATGTAATATTCTGCAACTATGTTTTCATAATTTGTTAACAAATTCTTCTCGATAAAAGGTTGTCTCTTCTCAGATCTCAAGAACCAAAATCGCCCCATCCTAAGGTTGGTTCCGGAGATTTGGCCCGCCACTCTCCTTTTTGACTTCATATTTATATACTGACACACAGCCTTTCATATAATAGGCAAAATTAGAATGAGAATCTGCACTTAGGTGGCTGCTTGAATTCTTGCCCAAGGTAATCATATTACCAGAAAATCAATGTACTCAATAGATGCTTCAGCTGTGCTTGCTGGCAAGTGTGAGTATTGAAGTGGCAGAATATTTTTGGAAGGTTAAACTGATAGAATATTTAAATATTAATTACGCATTCATCAAAAAGCTTAAGATTTTAGAATAATTGACGGTGGTCCTATAAAATTTCACATAGTATAGGAGAACTTGAGTTCAAATATTTCGAGGTCTCATTTGCCTTCTCAATTATATATGTCAACGCTTAATAATAGACAAAAAAAAAACCAAACTAATCGTTTAAGCTTTTAGAACAATTGATAGTAGTCCCATAAAATTTCACATAGTATCGAGTGGGAGGTCCCGAGTTTCAATTTTTTCAGGCCTCATTTGTCTCCATAATTAAATATATCCACACTTACTATTAGGCAAAAAGACCAGGATCGAGCGTGACGAGGAGTGATGGAATATTAAATATTAAATCATGCATTCTTCTAAGAACTCAAGCTTTTAGAACGATCATCAATGATCCCACAAATCTCATATGAACCAATGTACAAACCAACGCTAGCAAGATATCCTTCCAATAACCAGGTCCATGTGATTTTTCTCAAGAGAGAACGTGAATATGTTCACACTTGACATAGCACGGTGCAGAGTTTTATTTTAAAAAGGTAAGCTAAACACTTTGCTAGTAGATTACAAGTTGCTTGCATTCTTTGTGGGGAGAATTACCAAAAGGGCAGCGCTATTTCCACTCCATACATGACTAAATCCACCCCCATTTACACTAAAAAGACAAACCAGCCCTCAATCATTCAATTGCGAAGTGATGGCCCGCTTCTTCTTCTTCTTTTCTATTTTTCCTATCTCTATTTTGGATCTACTTACCATAATTAAGCATTTCACATGTTTTTTCTTTATTGTACTCCTAGATATTCCTACCATATTTTACGTTCTCAGTGTAAAAGTATCTCACCAACAGCAAGGAAAAAAATACAAATTCTTCGATATATTAACGAACTTAAAAGTCCCTTTTCCATCATTGCTCTTATGTTAACTAATATATTTTTTTTTTGTCTCTCTAAGCTCAAAAGCTCACTTTCTTAGTGGATTTTAAATTGTTAATTTCACTAGTCTAAGATATATATATATATATATATATATATATATATATATATATCAAGTCTCTTTACTAACTTGATTAAAAAATTTATCTTTTTCCTTACTATTTGCTAAATATTTTTACAGAAAGTATGCATGACGTTATAAAATATTTAGAAGTACACTAAAAATACTATGCACTATAAGACACCTTGACATCTTTTCATAAACACTTTACAGAAGATATTAATTTTTATTAATCCAAAATAATGAGATTACGTTGGCATTTTAACAAAATTTTGGTACTTTAAGCAATATTAACATTAATTAAATTTCATCTTTAATGTTTGATGTTAGGGAATGTAAACATGATTTAATTGTGTCAATTCAGTTCTAAACAAAGATTCTTGGAAATTCCTAGATTCTACTTGACAATATATCCATAAATTTGATCGGAAAAGTAGAAAAGAACTAAGATTCTTGGAAATTTCTCTTTTGAAATATTAATTTTGTCCTTTTGGAAATTAATATCTAACAATTTAAAAAATTTAGTGCCTTTAATATACATAATAATTTTGTCCTTTTGGAAACTAAATTCTACATATAAATAGAAAAATTAGAAAAAA
This sequence comes from Rhodamnia rubescens, assembly GCA_021437795.1. Taxonomy (NCBI): domain Eukaryota; kingdom Viridiplantae; phylum Streptophyta; class Magnoliopsida; order Myrtales; family Myrtaceae; genus Rhodamnia; species Rhodamnia rubescens. Next base: position 1,982,933 of record JAILYA010000023.1, read on the forward strand.
AAAAGTAAAAATATGATAGAGGATGATTTTTTTCTTTTTCGTAAAAATAGGGTGGGTTAAGTCATGTACGAGGTGGAAATAATGCCACTCTTACCAAAAGAGTCATAAATATATTGCAATTGCGTCAATTCGGTTCTAAACATTTTTTTTTTTGTCAATTTAGTCCTAAACCTTTGGCATTTATGTCAATTTAATCCATCTAGCCAATCTTGACCGACTAGTGCTTTGGCAAGGAACTTCCCGCGCAGACTGGACTTTATAATAATATTTTAATAATTTTTTAACTTTTATAATTATTTTCCTTTTCTCTTTTCCATTTTCTTTTCTTTAATGTTTTTTCCCCAAACCCTTATGGCCAGGTTGCCCTTACCTGGCCAAATCTAGTGAGGCCGCAAGGATCGGCCAGCGATCCTTGTTGGACCTAAGAGTTGGCAAAAAACCTACTAATGAAAAGAAAAGAAAAAAATGAGAAAACAATCATTAAAACATTCAAAAAAATTGTCAATGTTATGAAATACATGAATGAATTATTCATTATATTCATGTATCTATTAAGGTGCATTTGTATCTTACATTTTATGTACATCTCCATATCCAATAAATGTTCATTTCCCTATTCAACGTATGTATTAATGATAAGTACATCCTTGTTCTCCTATAAATAGGAGCTTAGTTTTTGTCATTTGTAGTGAGTCGAATAAGAAATCTCTCTATTGGCTTTCTCTACTCTCTCTGTTTTCTCTCTATTGCATACTTGCAACATAAAATTTTACAACACGTTATCGCACGAAGTTCTACCGACGGAGTGAATAACTTGTGCAAGGTAAGTATGTTTTTTTTTTTTTTCGAGTAAGTGTTCTTTTTGTTTTTCTTTAATCGACATATACTTCATCATCTTCTATCAATTCTTCATTTTTGGCCTGGAGCTAATTTTAAATCTAAAAGTATCCTTTTGCTCTTGAAGTGGCGATGGATATTTGGAAAATCCTTCTAATTAATTTAAGGATTCATTCCGGGTACGTAATTATGGCAAATATTGAAAAGCCCAAATTCCGCATTCGGAAGTGAGTGGAAGTAATTATCTATCATGGTGCCTTGACATGGAAATGCACCTCCAAGGGCAAGGTCTTGCTAATGCAATTGCCGAAGACGGAACCTCAAATGCAAAAGATAAAGCAAATGCACTGATTTTTGTCCATCGTCATTGGCATGAGAGCCCTGCAGACTCAATATTTATCCGTTCGAGACCCTTAGACCCCTGTAGAAGAGGTTGAAGGATAGGTATGACCATACCAAGACCGTTATCCTCCCTTAAGCATAATGTGGTGGCAAAATCTCGATCGCAAGGTTTTAAATCGTGTGTCGACTATAACTCCGCTTTATTTAATATTGTTTCTCGGCTTGAGTTATGCGGTGTCGGGCTTGCGATGCGTAACTGTCGAGAGAAAAATTTATCCACCTTCCATGTTTTGAATATTGTATTGCAACAAAGCAATACCGGCAGCTTCAATTTGCCACATACTCGAATTAATTTATGTGCTTCTCATCGCTAAGCAAACTAATGAATTGCTGCTTAAAAATCATGATCTTAGACTTGTTGGCTCAAAAGCATTGCTTGAAGCACATGCTAACTTTGAGAAAAATACTGGCCATTTTAAGGGCTATAAGCGTTGGCAAGAACATACTCCTCGAAGGGATGGCAGGAAATTTAATCCCCGTAAAAAATCTAACTTTGGGCCAAATCATGACAAAGAAAAGAAGCCAAAGAAGGTGACTAATGAAAATACCGATGATCAATCTTAGAAAATACCGATGCTCCCGCGAATCGATCGAACGGATCATCAATTCTCGGCAGTGGGTACTTAAACCCAGTTTCTATCGAAACCGCCACGATTAAGCTACCTAAACACCATATTCAACTAATTACACTAACTAAGCGTAATTAGGGCCCTAATCGGGGTTTAGAAGTCGACTCACCAAAAACGACGGTTGATGTCGAGTTGGGCACGAACTTTCGAGACCAGGCCAAAATCACTATTCACCGCCGGAATTACTGTTCACGTTCGGCCGGTGGTTCTTTTCACGCCGGATACTGTTTATGGCCGGCGAAGCACTATTCACGATCACTGTTCACGCGACACTATTTACCCGAACACTGTTCACTGCGGGTACTATTCACCGATACTGTTCACTGCGGGTACTATTCATACCGAAAACTCAGCTCGCGGGCGACACGGATTCATGGCGACGACGGCAGCTGGTGGCTCGGTCTTGGCGGCTTGGGCTTGCTGAGATGCGGCTGGCGGACGGAGGGCGGCCACGGGTTCGGGATGAAGCCACGGTTCGTGGGGGCACGGCGCGGGCTGGTGCTGCCGGGGCTGCGACAAAAGCTCGAACCAACGACGTCAGTGCTTTGGGCTCGTGGATCTGGGTGGCTGGTGGCGGTGGAGGCTCGGCCGGCAGTCGAACGGTGCGGCTACAGGCGTTGAAGAGCGTCGGGGCTCGAGACAGAGGGAGGTGAGAGCAAGCTGGGGTGACTCGGACGGCAAGGGCGAAGCTTGCTGCGGCTGGAGGTTTCGGGTGGGGGTCGTCGCGGACTGTGGTTGCAAGCGGGACGGCGGTCGGGACGGTGACAGAGGGCGACGAAGCTCGGCCTTTGCCGGGCGGGCTGGCGACAACGGCGACGGCAACGACGACGACGACGACGAGCTGAAGGACGGGCGGCAAGCTGGAAGCGACGGCGACGCGAGGCAGAGCTGGGGTGGTCGCCGGATGGAGGAAGTAGCAGCTTCGGTGGGGGACGTCGCACAACAACAAAGGAAAACCAGCAGGAAGAAGAAGAAGAAAGAAGGTGGAAGAAGAGAAGAAAGGGAGAGAGAGAGAGAGGAGAGAGAGAGAGAGAGAGGGAGGGTTACGTGGGATGATGGTGAGTGGGAGGGTGATGGCAGCTGATGCGAGGGGAAAGGGGGCCCACGGGTCAAATCTGTTTTAAAAAAAAACGGGTGTCACATCAATGAAGTGAACACATTTTTAGAGGGAATGCAATATTCATTTTTGTGGCCCCACAAAAAAGAAAAAAGAAGCCCAATCAGGTATGCCTAAATAGCCCTTTATCCCCGACAAGGTCACATATGGTGGTCCAAATTGCACAATGAATCTCTCTGCCCTGCTTTCAATTGAAACTTCACATCGAGTTCAACAGATTTAATGATTTCATCAATAGTCAACGACTTCCCTTTCTAATTTTCAAGTTTTCGTCTCTCAACTGATGAATGCACAGTTTACCACCCCCAAGATTGTGAAAGGGAATTTGGTCGACACTAAATGTAATCTTCATTTTCCTTTGTTCGGTCTTTATTTGTGCAGCTGCCCAATGAGCCTCAGCTCCCTGCACAGAAACATCTCTGTAAGTTCCTCAAACTCTAATTTCTCTCAGCAACATTAGAAACCAACCAGCAAAAAGGCTGGTCATTTGAGATGTCACCCTTAGCACTTCTTGCCAATCTTAAAACCTAGAAGAGTCCTCTAGTATAGCTTGAGGGGAATGGAAGGGCTTCTATTACAGATAATCACCTAGGCATAACAATTTCTAGAAGATGTAGGCAATAATCTAGAGCACACAAGAGTCCTTTTACAAGATTTCTGACCTCGAGTGCGACATATCATATGTCCTACGCACCAATAGGACTAAAATTTAGCCTTAACTAACAAGAGATTTATGATACCTTGGAGAAGCTAAGTAGCTCTCCTCTCCTGTCACAAATGGAAGTTGTGCTGCACCAACTATTGATGCCACTGCCCAAGTGAAATTCGTCTTTCTTCATTTTATAATTTCTCCACAACATTTGCAAATCCCACTAAGAAACACAACTTTCCTGGAAAGTAAACTGAACTTAAGCATATCAGTAAAGAGGATCGATCTACTTCACGGTTGCAACAATGAGTTGATCACGCTTTGTAAAGCTTCAGGGATGAGAACCATAGTTATATGTAGGGTTGTCAATGGCTCGGTTCGGGTTTCTATGTACCTGAACCGAACTGTATGGGATGTGTGCATGTTTTGACACGAACTGTGACCCAATCCGAAAGCATGGTTTGCTTTAGGGTTCGGGTTTCCTCCTCTTTTTATCCCTCTCCTTCCCTTCGAGGGAGGATGGACAGACGGAAAATGCCAAAAGAAAGCTAGAAAAAGGAAATGCTTAGAAGATAGAGAGGAAAAGAGGAAGTATTTCACGCGAGCAAGGAGAGCTTTGTCTGCATCGTTGCTACGTTCTCCACATCTGCCATAGCCGCGCCCTCTCTTTCGCCGCCACGACTCACCACTGCTCTCGCACGGAGGTTCTATCCCGCCGGTCTCCACACATCGTCGGAACCACCTGTTCCAGCCCGGGGCCTCCTCTCGTCAGCTAAGAGAAACATGGAACAGCAAAATGGCAGTATTTGCTTGTGGGCTTGGTGCATATGCCACGCACAGAGAGCGTCCATCGAGTCAGGAGCTTCATATTGCGTTATAGGTGTTAAAGAAGAAGATGACAGCTCGCCTTTCCTTCTAACAGGTCAAGCTCTCTCCTCCACCTTCCCTCTGTCTCTCTCTGCATCAACATACAGAATATCAATAATTTCAATAACTTCATCAAATTTTCTGCCATGAACTCGCAGAAAGGTCATTAACAACTGCACGAACAACTTTTCTGTTCATATATGTGAAAAAACTTGGTTGCGAAAAGGGGAAAACATTTATTGTCGGATGAAATAACTAACCTCAATTCGTTTAAAGTTTCAACATAAGGGAACAATTTGTGGTCGTGGATCAAGAAGTTTTCAAGTGCAAAGTGCACTTATTCATTGTCTTTCTCCCTCAGATTCAGTTTCCTCATCTTATTCCACAAATTTGACGGACATTTCCATTTATTTCAATCTTTCGTAGTCGCTTCAATCTTGACAGATAAGGCAAGTTCTGTAAAGATCCACAAGAAGAAATATTCAACTCCACCAAAGATTGTGGTAGTTCGCCTTCAATCTCAACCAGATTACCGCAGTTTTCCACTTGAAGATGTCTTAGTTTGCTTAAATTACTCAGATCAGGCAGTATCTCCAACTGTCCAAGGCCACAAATCCGCAAATATCGTAGGTTCTTCCACAAATTCACCTGGCTTCTCCGAGCAGAGCCAAGAATTGTCTCCACCTTTATTTTGGTGCAACCTTCTATATTAACGTGTTGCAGTTCCTTCAAGCTTGACAGATCAGGCAGCTTCTCTAAAGATGCACAGGATTCAATCTCCAATATTTCCAAAGATTGTGGCAGTTCACCTTGAATCTCAACCAGATTAATACAATTTCTTACTTGAAGAAATGTCAGCTCGTTTGAATTCCTTAGATCAGGTAGGATCTGCAGCTGTTTAAAGCCTACAAGCTCCAAACGTCGTCGATTCTTCCGAGCTAATGAAAGAATTTCCTCCACATTTGATTTACTGTAATACTGTATTTCAACATCTTCCATACCCATCAAGCTTGACAGATCGGGCAACTTCTGCAAAGAAGGACAGCTATAAATACGCAATTTACCTAAAGACGGTGGTAGTTCGCCTGGAATCTCAACCAGATTATCACAACCATATACTTGAAGACTCCTTAGTTTGTTTAAATTGCTTAGATCAGTTAGTCTCTCCAGCTGTCGAAGAGAATCAAGCTGCAAATCTTGTAGGTTCTCCAAACAACCAAGGCCTTGAATCTCTGCAATTGCAGCCTCTGAAATCACGAGAGATGATAGTTTCTTCAAATTCGATAGATCCTCCATTGAAGCAAGTAATTCGCAATGTTCCAAAAGTAAGGATGATAAACTTGAGGGAAGCCTCGGAAGGTGACGTAGATTAGGGCATCGGAGGCAAAGTGCCTTGAGTTGAGGAAGGAGGCTAAGGTTTTTGGGTACGGTGGTCATATGATGAGAGTCCAGTTTCAAAGACTCTAGTTTGGTTAAGTTCCTAATCCACCGTGGCAACGAATCTTCCACAGGCCCATCAGATTTCACGTCATCATCAGGTCCACCGAATTCCAGATTCAAGTTCTTTAAATTAATGAGGTTTGAGAGATCTGGAAACTTCTTCATGTACAACATAGACAGTCGTAATTTGACGAGACTTTCAGGAAGCCTCGGTAATGTGTATATATATGCCCTTTTCACTCTCAAGATCCTCAGGGATTTATTATAGTAGATGCAATTGCCAACCTCCACATGGAAACGCCAGGTACCGTATAATTTGAAGGCTTCTATTTCTTCGAGCTTCTCAATCGTCCAAAAGGCATCAGGTATTTTGCTTATGCTACCATACCACATCTTCACTACTTTCAAATTTTTCAAATTTCCGATGGAATCAGGTAGTTCTTTGATCGCCGTGCAGGTTATATCCAACTCAATCAGCGATTTCAAATTTCCGATTGAACTCGGAAGCCTCTGCAACGATCTGCACCATTTCAAAGATAGGTATTTAAGGCTTGCAAGATCTCTACCCAGCTCATCTGGCAGCCTTGAAAGATTCTCGCATTTGCTTGCATCTAATGAAACTAAGCTTTCCAAATGAGAAATCGACCTATCAATTTCAGCTAATGATTCACAGCTCCGTAGAATCAAATGCTCTAAATTTGAATGAACCGAGAAGATGGGAGTTCTCTTCAAGCAATCACAATTGGACAGATCCAGAACTTTCAAACTCTTCATCACCTGTAAAAGAAAGATAATGCAAAGATTACTTTCGAATCTAATTAGACAGAACAATATGTATTGTCTAGCATATAAGATACCTTCATATGGCTCCAACCCTTCCAATCATGCGTAATTTTACTCCGAGATAGATCAAGAATAACCACGTGCTCCATGGAGAAATTTGTAATATTAAATGTTGGGGGAATATCATGCCAAGAAAGCCATTGTAATTGGGGAAGGAGACTTGAATTCTTCCGGGAAACATTAGTTGGAAGAAGAATTGATGGCCATGTGTGCCAAAGAAGCGTCTCTTCTGCTTGAAAATTTTCCTTCAAACCGTCGACTTCAAGGAATATTAGATTTGATAGGCTCTCAAAGTCCTCAGTAGTAAAACAGTACGGCTGTTGATGGTCAAACTTGAGTCGAATAGCTTCAACTTCTTTTCTTCCCTGCCCAAAGGAAACATTTAAGAGCAAAAAAAGCTGGAGGGAAGCACATTTATTCAAGTTCACTGTTTTACTTTACCGTTAAAAGACAAAAAATATGGGTTGCGTATGTCAAAATGGTGCTAGAGAACACAAAAACGTAACTTGGAGATTTATTGCAATGGGGATTTTACCTCATGTCTCCTCAGCAATTTCAATGCTGCTTTAGGATCCCACACCCTACTTGACTTCTCTATCTTTCTCTGACTTTCTTGACGAACTATCTCTCTTCCAAGGTCTTTGAGCTGATCATGCATCCACACTTTATTGTCTTTATCAATCTTTATCAAAGACATGTTCTCCAAAACTTCCAAAGCTCCTTCCGAAAAAAGTTCGGATGCATCCCAGAAATGAACTACAATGTCTTTGTCATATCCAATGAAAAAACAAGCTATATCGAGGAATATATGCTTCGCCGATCATCTAGTGCATTATAACTTATTTTCAGCTTCCTCTGCACATCCCGAAGAGGAACATTTTCCAACTCCTTCAATTTGCCAACCCACTTCTCCTTTTGAGTGCGAGATAAAAGAGAACCTATGGCCTCAAGAGCTAGTGGAAGACCTCCAGCAATGCATATGGCCCCTGTAGGATTGTTCGATATACTCTTCTAAAGGAGAATCTCTTCTGAAGGCATGTTTGCTAAAAAGTTGAAGAGATTGATAGAAATCCATGCCCGTAAGTTCATACTTCCAATCCACTTCTGGAACATAGAGAATATCTACCCTTCTGGTAGTAATTATAATTTTGTTTCCTTCACCAAACCAATCACACTTACCTACAAGTGCATCCATATGATTGGTTTCTTCCACATCATCGAGAAGGAGGAGGACTTTTTTATTAGACAAACTATCTTTAATTGTCCGAGTCCCTTCAAGCAAAGTTTCTTATGTTTGTCCTTTCCTTTTTCATGATGTCGGAGATAAGTTGATTCTGCAAGCACTCAATGCCCTTGGTTTTTGATACTTCACTAATGTTGGAAAGAAAGCAACAATTGTTGAACTTTTTTGAAAGCCGATTGTAGACTATTTTGGCGTAGTCGTCTTTCCGATGCCATCCATACCGTAGATTCCTATAATCCGTGTTTCAATTGTCTCAGCACCTATCTTTTTCATAATTGCATCCACATGGTTGTTGACATTGACAAAGTAGTTTGGTACTGCCAGAGAAGCCTTTTTCAACTCATTGAAAACCTTACGTGTGAATGTTTTCACGAACTCACCTTCTCGCCTAGTGTTTGTTGGAGGTCAAAAGGGCAACGAGTTAGAAACTGAGTTGAACAAAGCTCTGTTCTAACAAGACCACATTAAAAACTACAGACCTATTCTAAATGCGTTCTTCAACGATTTATTCCATGTATGAAATAGCGGTGGAGGGTTAATCAATTACTTGAAATGACAAAAAAATGTTGCTGGGAATGAAAAGGAACAAAATTGGGATTACGCCATTATTTAGCGTGATTTGCGGCATAAATTCAATTGCATACAATTCAGTTTCAACAAGACTAGCACAAATCTAGAAAAGAAATCAATTGAAATGCATCAAGTTTAACGATACAAGGCGCATGAGATGGAATGCTAAAAGCAATCACCTGTTGGGCATGCTTTGCAGATCCCATCCGTTCATTCCCGCGACTGCAGTGAGCGCATCCTTCCACTCTTTGATAGTCTTTTGGTCATGTCGCTCCTTCTTTTCATGTGAAAGAAAGGCCATTTCATATACCCCAGTTTGGTGACGAACCTCTGCAGGCGTCACATCGTAAAAAATGGGCATGATATTTTGTTCCCCAGTATTCTTGCATTTGACCATTTGGACTACTTCCTTGAGACACCATACACTAGAGGCATAATTTTTTGAGAAGATAGGTACTAAGATCTTCGATTGCTGAATTGCTTGGAGAAGTTCAGGGGCAAACTCTTTCCCTTTGCGGAGATCTTCGTCATCCTTAAATGTGCGGATTCCTGCATCTATAAGACTAATGTAGAGGTGGTCGGTAAAAGTTGCTCGAGTATCTGGTCCTCTGAAACTCAAGAATACTTCAAAGTCATATCCAGATGAATTAGTCATTCCGTGACTTTCCATTGAAGTGTGAGCACCAGAAGCACCTTCTGCTATTCCGTCGATTTGACGGATGCATTGCTTTTTCGCACTCCTCTCCATTGATCCCACTTGATCTTCTCTTCAAGAAAAAACTGAAAGGGATAGCAACGAAAGCAGTGGCAGCCAGAGATGAAAAAGTTTAGAAGCCAGAATTACAAATGGAGATCTCTGCAGGTCAGTAAACTTAGTAGCCAGGATTAGCTAAATATCCGGAGAGTCGTGGGCCAGTTTGCTATAATTTTTTAATAAGAATGATTTATTGCCGCATCACTCCAGCCTGTCAAAGCTGACAAATCTGGGGGGGGGAGTTTTAACACCTTGGGAGTTTTAAATCTCAAGTTGAGAACGTGAATATAGCACGTTGCAAAATTTTCACATAACATGAAAAGTTCGACTCTTCTCAAATCTCCAGAACATAAATTATTCCCCAAGAGTGCTAAATCTCAAGGAGAGAAGGTGATTGTGTTTTCATTTGACATAACACAATGCAGAGCATTCTTTTTTAAAAGAGAAGTTCCACTCTTATCAGATCTCGACAACATAAATTGTTTCTTCTTTAATTCACCTGCAGATCTGACCTTCACTCTGTTTAGATTGGATCAAAAAAATAACCAATGCTATTCATTTGATGGGATAGTTTTAGTCTAAAATCTTGCAAGTTGCTAAAATTTTGGTTTGCCAAAAGTGTAGTTTTGCTCCGTGCATGATAAATCTAAAGAACCAACATTAAACTCGAAGTATCACCGGCAAGTAAAAATCATCCGATAGCCTATTAGTTTGGTGAACGGTTAGTAAGTTCTCAATAAAATAACAAATTCCTCAAACCAAATAGTTTCCTTCAAATTCTACAAGTGGATCTGTATTTTCGCTGGTAGATTGCGAAAGCTTACATGCATTATAATAGTCTCAATTAACAGTCCTAACTTACAAACAATGCAACTATTTTACCACTACAAATCCAATCATGTTGTTAACATTGAAATACGTATAGCGATGTTTATTTGTAAGTACCATACGGATGAAATAACAAATTCACCAATTTGAAAATACTCTTGTAGCTTCGAAACAACCGCTTGCTTTTATAAATGGGGGAATGTTTCTGCTAGAAAATTATGAGCTGCTTACATGCTTTGTTAGTAGCTTCGGTTAGCGGTTGTAACGTACGAACAAATAACTATTCGATCACTATACATAGTTTTGATTTTATGAGTAGCAATGTTTATTTGTCAGTAACATACTAACGAAACAATCGATTCACTTGGCTGAATTATTCTTGCTGATTACAAAGAGTCGTTTTCTTTAACAAGTGGGCGTGTTTTTCAGCCATTAGATTACATATTTTACTGATAATGTAGTTTAAGGTTCATTTTTTAAAAAGTTAACTATATTACCACCACAAAATCTTAGCAGACTATGAGCATGTTTCGATTTTATGGATACCATCGTATATTTATCAGTAACATACCACCATTATATATGGAACTGTCAAGTATCTACATATATACACCGGTCGATTGTATGGATATGTTTTTTTATTGATATTTACCTTCTTTGAGGTGAACCACCAAAAGGAAGCTAATGAATTACTAAGCATGGAATATGCATAAAATCTCAAATCAAATCGTGCTAAAATCGAATAACCACAACTTAGGCAATTCAATATTTGAACCTAATGTAACTTAGGAAATTACCTGAATTGGATTACCGGCAACTTACAACGAGGGGATCACAAGAAAGACTAACGGTGGCGGTAACCGGCAAGGAACGGCAAGTGGAGGCGAAAGAGCAAGACCGCGGTGAGTGAGGCTGCCGTAGGTTCGGGAAATGAGTAAGCACAACGAAAGCCGCTGGGATTCGGCGGAGAATCTGCAAAGAAATTGCCAAAACCTCAAAGAATTTGTTTGGGAGGCTCGCAAGGTGTTGATCGTGGCTGTGCAAGGTGGGACACAGCGTCACAAACACTGCAGGGACGTGAGGGGTGCACAGGGTCGGCTCTGAGATGGCTGGTCGAAGCAGGTGCAGGAAGAGTGAAGCTACGCGAGGAGTCTATCGTTTCTGGAATTGCGGGGCTGGATCGCCGGGCTATTGGGAACACGGCAGCGATCGTCGGAATGGCTACAACTTGCAGGTGAGCAGTTTGGCATTTCTGTGGGTAATCCAAACACGGTTGTGCTGCAGCGACGCCACAAAGTAAACCTTGCGTGGTGGAATCTGCAGGAAGCCGCTGAGAAGACCTGCAGAGGGGGGGAAAAAAAACTCTTTGCCTGTTGCAAACTTGTGAAAGTCTTTGGAGAAAACCCCGTCTACACAACCTTTTTTATACTCATTACTCATCCCCCGTACCCACTCCCTTTCGACCATTATAAGTTGTTAATCCGACAGTCCGACAGTTTATTTTTAACCACACGATCTCCTAATTAACGAATGTTTTATGCAAAACACATAATGATAACGAGTGGGTCTACGATTGAGATTATACCATCTCCGACAATCTTGTCAGGGAAGCATTTTCTTGATGATTATTTGTTTTATTTCCTTTTCTTCTTCCTTTTGTTGACCAGTCCCTGCCTTAACCTACTTTCTTCTTTTTGTCCTCTTGCCTTCTTATATTTCGTTTTTTGCATTGCAGAAATGCAATATCATGCTGATCACTTTGAGCTACCATGTGACCAAAATTTCGGTTACATAATTTTCGGCTGCCGGCTTGACCAGATTTACACGGTTTAGTCCAATTCAAATAAGCTTAGAACTCCCCCTTGCTTTATTCCATTAATTCCAATGCAATTACGTGTGGGTTCAGCAAAACTGTTTCCGATATGCAGATGCAATTTTAACACTATTTTTGTCACGGGTTGAGGTTGATCCCTAATTTTCTATGCAAGGAATGACTAAATTGATCTAAAAAATTTAGACGTCAACAATATGTATGGTTATTTGTCTTGACAGAGCTTTCCACGTGTTAAAATGGGCGATTGCGAGCTACTTATATGGCGGATCAAGTACAAAGTCCACACTTATTCTCTCTACAGGTTTTTCATATATGAAGAAGTTGAAACGAGGGAAGTAATTAGAAGCCCCGAGATGACCAAAAAGTATCAAATGCTATAAGCCACACGAGAGCCACGAGGGGACTATGCCGTTTGCTGGGCGCGGTGATACTGTTTCGATATGATATGGCAACGCAATTAGTCTGTGGTAAAGTCAACAATGCACAATGCACACTCGCCCATTGGTTTTCAATTTACAGCTACACAGTAGCGTAGTTTTGTTTGTTTCAGTGCATTATGCAAGGTTCATAAGCAATTTCGTGGATGCTTTCGGCATTATTTTGTTATTCATTAATTTAATCGCAGTGGTAGGCAAGTGGCAATATTGTCAGGCATCTCAGAAATAAAGATGTTCGCATAGAATAATTATTAAAATGTAACTAATCTATCTGGGGAAGAATGGACCCGGAAATCAGCTTCCGATATTATTAATGTATCAAAATTAGGACAGGCACATACCAAACCATTTAAAAGAAATTATCTTTAGACTTTCTAGGGTTTGGATAAGGTAAAGCTAGTCAATTTGTTGGAAAGCGTTTTTCTATGTCTATTTTCTATCTCCCATCTATGTTTTTCCTTAAAGATTGTCTCCCATCTCCTGAATATGCTTCCACAATACTCACGTTCATCTACATTTCCGCAAAACACTATCGTATGTAATATTCTGCAACTATGTTTTCATAATTTGTTAACAAATTCTTATGTTTGTGATGGATTACAGAATATCTAGTCACTATGTGCCGTTTTTAACGACACAAGCAACGTTTGCAGATTTTTTTTTTATCTATCGCAAGTTAGCAACCAGAAAGTTTCATGCTTGAAATACAGGTGAATGGTGGAACAGCAGAGATGAGAGCTAGCGCTCAAGATCAGGATGGAGTGAGTACAAGAAGCCAAGTTAGTCTCAAACCTCAAGGAGCGAAGTGTTCAGGTTCACACTTCGCGGGGCAAATGCACACTTCCTATTCCTCTCCCCCGAATGCCTTTTGAGTTGATAACATTCAACTGCAATTCCATAAAAGCTTCCGAAAGAATATTATCTCGAAATCGGAAAAGGTCACCTGTCCTTCATCTGCCATTTCCTAAACATTGTCCACATTGCACTAGCTTTGAGGAAGAAAAAGGTTAGAATTATCAACAGTTGACGTGCTGTGATGGGTTCCAAGACCAGGCAAGCTCATCCTTCTCGATAAAAGGTTGTCTCTTCTCAGATCTCAAGAACCAAAATCGCCCCATCCTAAGGTTGGTTCCGGAGATTTGGCCCGCCACTCTCCTTTTTGACTTCATATTTATATACTGACACACAGCCTTTCATATAATAGGCAAAATTAGAATGAGAATCTGCACTTAGGTGGCTGCTTGAATTCTTGCCCAAGGTAATCATATTACCAGAAAATCAATGTACTCAATAGATGCTTCAGCTGTGCTTGCTGGCAAGTGTGAGTATTGAAGTGGCAGAATATTTTTGGAAGGTTAAACTGATAGAATATTTAAATATTAATTACGCATTCATCAAAAAGCTTAAGATCCCATAAAATTTCACATAGTATAGGAGAACTTGAGTTCAAATATTTCGAGGTCTCATTTGCCTTCTCAATTATATATGTCAACGCTTAATAATAGACAAAAAAAAACCAAACTAATCATTTAAGCTTTTAGAACAATTGCTAGTAATCCCATAAAATTTCACATGATATTCGAGTGGGAGGTTACGAGTTTCAATTTTTTCAGGCCCCATTTGTCTCTCTAATTAAATATATCCGACACTTAGTATTAGGCAAAAAAACCAGACGAGCGTGACGAGAAGTGATGGAATATTAAATATTAAATCATGCATTCTTCTAAGAACTCAAGCTTTTAGAACAGTCATCAATGATCCCACAAATCTCATATGAACCAAGTGTACAAACCAACGCTAGCAAGATATCCTTCCAATAACCAGGTCGATGTGATTTTTCTCAAGAGAGAACATGAATATGTTCACACTTGACATAGCACGGTGCAGAGTTTTATTTTAAAAAGGTAAGCTAAACACTTTGCTAGTAGATTACAAGTTGCTTGCATGCTTTGTGGGGAGAATTACCAAGAAGGACAACGCTATTTCCACTCCATACATGACTAAATCCACCCCCATTTACACTAAAAAGACAAACCAGCCCTCAATCATTCAATTGCGAAGTGATGGCCCCGCTTCTTCTTCTTCTTTTCTATTTTTCCTATCTCTATTTTGGATCTACTTGCCATAATTAAGCATTTCACATGTTTTTTCTTTATTGTACTCCTAGATATTCCTACCATATTTTACGTTCTCAGTGTAAAAGTACCTCACCAACAGCAAGGAAAAAAATACAAATTCTTCGATATATTAAAGAACTTAAAAGTCCCTTTTCCATCATTGCTCTTATATTAACTAATATATATATTTTTTGTCTCTCTAAGCTCAAAAGCTCACTTTCTTAGTGGATTTTAAATTGTTAATTTCACTAGTCTAAGTAGATATATATATATATATATATCAAGTCTCTTTACTAACTTGATTAAAAAATTTATCTTTTTCCTTACTATTTGCTAGATATTTTTACAGAAAATATGCATGAGGTTATAAAATATTTAGAAGTACACTAAAAATACTATGCACTATAAGACACCTTGACATCTTTTCATAAACACTTTACAGAAGATACTAATTTTTATTAATCCAAAATAATGAAATTTCGTTGGCATTTTAACAAAATTTTGTTACTTTAAGCAATATTAACATTAATTAAATTTCATCTTTAATGTTTGATGTTAGGGAATGTAAACGTGATTTAATTGTGTCAATTCAGTTCTAAACAAAGATTCTTGGAAATTCCTAGATTCTACTTGACAATAGATCCATAAATTTGATCGAAAAAGTAGAAAAGAGCTAAGATTCCTGGAAATTTCTCTTTTGAAATATTAATTTTTATATGGAATTAATATCTAACAATTTAAAAAATTTAGTGCCTTTAATATACATAATAATTTTGTCCTTTTTGGAAACTAAATTCTACATAGAAATGGAAAAACTAAAAAAAGAAAGTAAAAATATGATAGAGGATGATTTTGTCTTTTTAGTAAAAATAGGGTGGGTTTAGTCATGTACGGGGTGGAAATAATGCCACCCTTACCAAAAAGAGTCATAAATATATTCCAATTGTGTCAATTCAGTTCTAAATATTTTTTGTTTTTTTGCCAATTCAGTTCTAAACTTTTTGCATTTGTGTCAATTTAATCCATATAGCCAATCTTGACCGACTAGTGCTTCGGCAAGGAACTTTTAATAGTATTTTATTAATTTTTTACTTTTATAATTATTTTCCTTTTCTCTTTTCCATTTTCTTTTCTTTAATGTTTTTTTCCCCAAACCCTTAAGGCCAGGATGCCCTTACCGGCCAAATCTAGTGAGGAGCGCAAGGATCGGCCAGCGATCCTTGTTGGACCTAAGAGTTGGCAAACAAAATACTAATGAAAAGAAAGAGAAAAAAATGAGAAAAAAATCATTAAAACATTCAAAAAATTTGTCAATGTTATGAAATACATGAATGAGTATTCATTATATTCATGTATCTATTAAGGTACATTTGTATCTTACATTTTATGTACATCTCCATATCCAATGAATGTTCATTTCCCTATTCAACGTATGTATTAATGATAAGTACATCCTTGTTCTCCTATAAATAGGAGCTTAGTTTTTGTCATTTGTAGTGAGTCGGAATAAGAAATCTCTCTATTGGCTTTCTCTACTCTCTCTGTTTTCTCTCTATTGCATACTTGCAACATAATATTTTACAACACGTTATCAGCACGAAGATCTACCGACGGAGTGAATAACTTTTGCAAGGTAAGTATGTTTTTTTTTTCTGAGTAAGTGTTCTTTTTGTTTTTCTTTAATCGACATATACTTCATCATCTTCTATCAATTCTTCATTTTTGGCCCGCTTGAAGTGGCGATGGATATTTGGAAAATCCTTCTAATTAATTTAAGGATTCATTATGGTACAAAATTGTGGCAAATATTGAAAAGCCCAAATTCCGCATTCTAGAAGTGAGTGGAAGTAATTATCTATCATGGTGCCTTGACATGGAAATGCACCTCCAAGGGCAAGGTCTTGCTAATGCAATTACCGAAGACCGAACCTCAAATGCAAAAGATAAAGCAAATGCACTGATTTTTATCCATCGTCATTTGCATGAGAGCCTACGAGACTCAATATTTATCCGTTCGAGACCCTTACCGACCCTGTGGAAGAGGTTAAAGGATAGGTATGACTATACCAAGATTGTTATCCTCCCTCAAGCAAGAGTTGATGGTGTGACTATAACTCTCTTTATTTATATTGCTGGTTGGTTATGGGGGTAACAAACCCTTCCTGCTCCAATATTGTATTGGACGCAATACGGCGTGTCAATGCTACGTCCCGAGCAACTAATGAATTGCACTAAAATCATATCTGACTCGCTCAAAAGCATTGCCTAACGAATCCCGAACCCTACGAGCCAACACTGGCCAACAATAGTACGGTTCTCCGGGATCCAAAGGCCAACAAATATAACACTTGCGGAAGCAGAAACAATTTCCAGTACAGAAATTAATTAACATCACGATGACTTAGGACGGTAAAACAACTTATGTACATATACACAATTGTTACAACCTTCAAACCTAGGGCTTCGGAGGCCATTTGTACAAGCCTGTGACCACCTATAACAAAAGATTACGTGGTCGAAGCCCGCTATGCTTCCAAAAGAAAATACTCTACAAAAGCTCAAAGAGGCCAACTACCCTAGGCCTCGTCCTCGCTATTCGGTACGATATCGACTCTCACCTCCAACTCATCCTCGTCAATCTCGGGTGGCTGTTCCGCATCCGATCGCTCTACAACCTCCCCATCTTCTCTTGGTACCATGACTTTGGGAAATATCGAATCTCCTGGGCGGATTATTCATTGCTGATGCGGAGTGTCCGAAAAACAACGAACCCACGATGGGGTGAGATAAAATCTCGATAAGCTAGCCCCTAACCCTAGGTTAGGGCTCTAGTGCCTCCAGACAAGTTTTAAAACAACAAAACTCAACATA
Organism: Rhodamnia rubescens; assembly: GCA_021437795.1. NCBI lineage: Eukaryota > Viridiplantae > Streptophyta > Magnoliopsida > Myrtales > Myrtaceae > Rhodamnia > Rhodamnia rubescens. The sequence goes on from JAILYA010000023.1 coordinate 2,000,371, forward strand.
TCCTTATTCACCTCAATAATTCAACCAATAAATCCCTGAATATTCCATTTTCGTTCGAAAATTTCCACACCTTCTTAAATATTCTACGTTACCCTCATATTGATATTTCACGTCTCGGAATGGAATAACAATAACCCACGTTGCTCTAAAGCCCGCGTTTCACGCCTCAGGCTATCGTCTAAAATTTCACGTTACTCCGAATATTCTACGTTATTCCAAAAATATTCCATGTGACTCCATGACATCATACGAGTCCATAACATTGAGCCTCGGACCTTTATAGAACACGGCTCCATAAACATATATATATATATATATATATATATATATATATATATATATATATATATATGTATCAGGGTCTCGGACATATAGGAATACGACCCGTAAATCTCGGTCTCGGACACATAGGAACACGACCGGATTAAGTCTCGGACAATTAGTCGAACACGACTCACTTTGGTCTCGGACGACTTAATTGAACACGACTTTCACACTTTCTCGGTCTCGGACAATCGGACGAATACGGCTCACTTTGGCCTCGGACGACTTGATTGAATACGACCATCATACTTTCCCGGTCTCGGACAATCGAGACGAATACGGCTCACTTGGGCCTCGGACGACTTGATTGAATACGACCCATAAATCTCGGTCTCGGACACATAGGAACACGACCGGATTAAGTCTCGGACAATTAGTCGAACACGACTCACTTTGGTCTCGGACGACTTAATTGAACACGACTTTCATACTTTCGAGAATAGACAGGCCCGCGTAATAACGCCTCGGGTCACTATCCCGCGTTTAACGCCTCGGGATATTATAATACTCATAACCCCGCGTTTAACGCCTCGGGGTATAATAATAGTAAAGCCCGCGTCATAACGCCTCAGGCTACAATTCCTCAATCCAATATCGAGCCCGCGTCATAACGCCTCGGGCAACATATGGTCTTATAAAGTACAAACCCGCGTCATAACGCCTCGGGGTAAAAATTCCACATTTCCTCTCTTTCATTCCACTTAAGACCATATACCACAATAATTTCCCGATCACTCGTCCGATATCACACGATCCTTTAAATACTTCCGATCGATCAATCCTTGCCACGTGATCCTGCTAGATTCCTTGATTAGCGGATCGAGATCATCCGGTCTCACCAATTTTCTCCAATAAAAGATCGGGACCATGCGATCTCTCCAATGTTTCTCAATTGCCCAATCGAGACCACTCGATTAAATTGTACTAGGCAAACACTCAATCGGGACCACGTGATTCACTCACGTTAGAGAATTAATAAATCGGGACCACCCGACTAGATCATACCAAGACCAATGGCCAAATCGGACCACAAGATTAATTATGCTACCGTAATAATTAATCTACGCCCCATAAAATTAAATTCTACTAACGTGGGAATTACTAACGGCCGTATGTTCAGAATTAGACTAACGTACAATTAATTCATGACTATAGTACTAAACTATAGTAATACCATATTTAATTAACACCGTGGCATAACAACATGTTGTCACATAAAAAGTAACTATAGTTAGAATATAATCTAACCATGGTTCAAAATTAACTAGAGTCAATAACTAACCTAATCATGATTAAATAATAGCATAAAGTAACTAGAGTTAGGCATAAAGTAACCATGGTCCAACTTTGACCATACCCAAATCCTCTTGACTTCACTATTCACTTCAAGAACATGATTTCTCTCTCCTCCTCCTCTTCATTCTCGGCCAAGGCATGAAAATGGCCAAAAACAACCAATTTTTCATCCAAATCTACTCAATCTCAAGTCCTTTAGCAACCTAGATACCTAATCAAGGTTTAGGAACCAACTTACCACTATTTTAGCCAACTTTTAAATCGGCGAGAAACCGAAGCAAAAAGGCCCTCTCTCAAACCGGGTCAGATTTGCCTCATCCGGACCTTTGCCCCTTCAAACGGACCTACGGGAAACACTACCGGGCCAAATCGAGCTTATAATATGTCCCTGGAAAGCTAAGACAATAAGCTTTCAAATGGAAGTGGTTTTACCTCAAACCGACATCGGACGGAAAAGTTATGGCCGGAACAGTGGAGCTGTTGGGACAGGGCAGCGGGTTGGGCGAGAGAGAGAAGTGAGAGAAAATTGTGTGCAAATGAAGAAGATGAATATGGTGGATAGATAAGCTAGGCTAGGATATTTTGGGATGAAAATTTTGACTAAAATTCTTGGTCTTAGAAATAATGAGACAAAGACTTGTGGGTCCCACCAATAATTAATCTCCTTTCCCATATCCAGGTCTAGATTTCACTTTTCCGAACACTTTGGGGCGAATCGTGAAATAAACATGCTCGGGATGAGGCGACATCCAATATATTAATATTGAAATCCTTGAAAGTCCGAACGTTCAATTTGAAGTCCAATTCATTTCAATTGTTGGCATTCTTTATTGTCGGATATCTAATTTCGAGATCTCATTCATATCACTTTTAATTCTCGGAAGAGGGTCGAAATTTGAATGTCATTCAATCTCGAGGGTCAAGATTTTAAATGTTGTTCGACTATAACTCCGCTTTATTTGATATTGTTTCTAAGCTTGAGTTATGCGGTGTCAAGCATAGTATTATCCAGAATTGTTAGAGAAAACTTTATCCACCTTCCATGTTTCGAATTTTGTATTGCCAAAGAGTCAATCCAGATCAAGCTTCAATTTGCCACATATCTCCGAATTAATTTATGTGCTTCTCCTCGCTAAGCAAACTAATGAATTGCTGCTCAAAAATCATGATCTTAGACTTGCTAGCTCAAAAGCATTGCTTGAAGCACATGCTAACTTTGAGAAAAATACTGGCCATTTTAAGGGCTATAAGCACTGGCAAGAACATACTCCTCGAAGGGGTGGCAGGAAATTTAATCGCCCTAGGAAATCTAACTTTGGGCCAAATCATGACAAAGAAAAGAAGCCAAAGAAGGTAACTAATGAAAGTATTTGCCATCGTTGTGACTTGACTGGGCACCGGTCACGTACTTGTCATACGCCAAAATATTTGTTGATCTATACTAGGCATCTTTAAAAAATACGGGCAAGCATAGTGAATCTCACGCCATTGAAATTAGTCCTCTTGCTATAACCATTGTTGAGGCCAACAATATTTCGGTTGGTAGGACTTCTCTTTCTCCTCAAGTAGCAAATGCATCCCTGGATGTCTCTAATTTCTTTGAGGATTTCTAATCGCTTTAATGAGGCATCAAATTGGTGGATAGCAACTTAGCCTTCGAATTTTATGATTCTAATAATTTTTTTCTAATTTCTTTTCTTTAAATGTATTACCTTTTATTGTTCTCTAATATGATTATGTAATGAAATGCTTATGAAGCTTATATAATTTTTGAAATTTTTGATCCTATAACTAATATGCAAATTTTATGATACTTGACCCTGAAGTTGTCAATATAAGTGAAAATGGAAAATGCGAGAAAAAGGAAGATGTTTGTTTGCTTGATAGTGCATCAACGCATACTATATTTCATAGTAGACACTTTTTCTCGAGTATGACATTGCGTAAGGCATATGTCCATACAATATCAAGTCCTATTCAGATTATTGATGGTTTCGGGGAATGCCACAATTGTTTTTCCAAATGGCACCGTCCCGCATATTAAGGATGCATTTCTAAGCGGTAGATCAAAAAGGAATCTGCTCGGTTTCAAAGATGTATGCCGTAATAGGTACCATATTGAGACTATTTATGAGCAAAATAAGGAATATATTAGCATTATCTCTTATAAGATGGGCACGAAGACCATCCACGAGAAGCTAGAAGCTTCTCCTATGGGTTTGTATTGTGTCATGATTAAGGCCGTTGAAACCTCCGCTGCCATGTCCTGGAAATTGAGAAATTGATAAACCCCGATCAATTTGGACTATGGCATGATCGCCTTGGTCACCCCGGCGCTTTAATGATGCGTAGAATAATTCGGAGTACAAAAGGACACCATTTAAAGGATACAAAAGCATTGTTGTGCAAAGATTATAATTGTGAAGCTTGTTCACAAAGAAAACTCATTACCAAAGCTTCTATAACGAAGGTTAATTTCGAATCCCCTTTATTCCTGCAAAGAATTCGGGAGTGATATATGTGGACCAATACCACCACCAAGTGGACCGTTTTGATATTTTATGGTACTCGTGGACGCATCCCGTAGATGGTCCCATGTTTGCTTATTATCCATGCGCAATGTCGCCTTTACACGTTTACTTGCGCAGATTATAAAACTCCGGGCACAATTCCTTGATTATCCAATTAAAAGCATAAGGATGGATAATGCTAGTGAATTTACATCAAAGAGTTTTGATGTGTATTGTGTTTCACTCGGAATTGAGGTTGAGCACCCGATCGCATATGTTTATTCTCAAAATGGATTGGCAGAATCGTTGATTAAACGTATCCAAATCGTTGCCCGCACTCTATTATTGAGAAAGAATCTCAACGATACAGCATGGGGTCATGCGGTTTGCATGCGGAGATTAATCGATTGCGCCATTCCACTACTAGTCTCTTACAATCTCCCCTTCAAATGGTTCTTGGTTATGAACCCGATATTTCACATTTACGCACTTTTGGTTATGAAGTACAAGTGCTTGTAGCACCACCAAAGAGAACAAAAATGGGTCCCCAATGCCGTTTAGGCATTTATGTTGGGTTTAATTCACCGTCCATCATTAGATTCTTGGAACCAACTACCGATGATCTTTTTACTTCCAAATTCGCAGATTGTCATTTTGATGAGACAAGTGTTCCCATTAATTGGGATACCTACAACTTCCATGCTTGTAAAGCGGAAACCGGTTAAGGTTATCTCCTAGAATGAAAAGAATTTATCTCAATTAGACCCAAGAGCTCACGAGTGTGAAAACGAGGTGCAGCACATAATCCATTTACAAGCTATGGCCAATAGACTTCCTAACGCCTTTAATGATGCTTGCTAAGGTAACGAAGTCTCATATTCTAGCTAGAATAGTTGTTCCTAAAGGACAGGCTAAAATGGATCAAAATCCATCCTTGAAGCGTGGTAGACCGATAGGATCAAAAGATCTTGTTCCTCGAAAATGAAGGAGAAAGAATCGGGAATCCGCTCCCGAAGAGCCTAATGTTGTGCTTGCTCCTAAGAAGTTTATTGCCCCCGAAGAGGCACAAACCCATGAAAAGATCATCAACCCTCGAAATATCGAGAATTCCATTACATATTGTAATGAGATTTGGGATCGGAATGAAATCATCATTGATGATGTTTTTGCATTCTCAATTGCTCATAAAATTATGGATGATGATTGTGAGCTGCAATCTATTATTGAATGCCATCAAAAGCAAGATTGGCCTAAGTGGGAGGAAGCAATTAAGGTTGAATTAGCTTCTCTAACTAAACGAGAGGTTTTCGGACCCGTAACTCGAACCGCCGATAATGTAAAACCCGTTGGATATAAATGGGTATTTGTCCGGAAACGAAATGAGAAAAATGAGGTTGTCATGTATAAAGCTCGACTCGTTGCCCGAGGATTCTCCCGTGAGGCTTGGGATTGATTATGATGAGACATATTCACATGTGATGGATATAATTACATTTCATTTTCTAATTAGCCTAGTAGTCTCGAAAGATTAGAAATGCGTCTTATGGACATTGTGACGGCATATCTATATGGCTCATTAGACTACGATATTTATATGAAAATTCCCAAGGGATTCAAAATGCCGATGCATGCACTCCTCGCAACTTATTCTCAATAAAGTTGCAAAGATCTTTGTATGGGTTAAAACAATCCGGTCGCATGTGGTATCAACGCCTAAGTGAGTACTTACTCAAGGAAGGATACAAAAATGATCCTATCTGTCCATGCGTGTTTATTAAAAAATTAGAAATCGGATTTGCTATTGTAGCAGTTTATGTTGACGATATGAATTTAATTAGAACTCTAGAAGAGTTATCTAAAACTGCTGAATATTTGAAAAGAGAGTTTGAAGTCAAAGATTTGGGTAAAGCCAAACTTTGTCTTGGTCTAGAGCTTGAGCATAAAGCAAATGGAATAATTGTCCATCAATCATCATACATTGAAAGATTACTTAAACGCTTTAACATGGACAAGGCTCACCCATTGAGCACCCCTATGGTTGTAAGGTCTCTAGATCCCCAAAAGGATCAATTTCATCCTAGAGAATTTGATGAAGAGATACTTGGTCCTGAAGTACCATATCTCAATGCTATTGGGGCTTTGATGTACTTGGCACAATGTGCAAGCCTAGATATCGCTTTTGCGGTGAATTTATTAGCATGTTTTAGTTCTGAGCCAACTCGGAGACATTGGAATGGAGTTAAACATATTTTTCGTTATCTTCGATGAACCATAGATTTGGGATTATTTTATTCCAAGGATTTCACTACCTCTTGTTTAGTTGGATATCTTGATGTTGGATATAGATCCGATCCACATAAGGCTCGCTCTCAAACCGGTAATTTATTTTGTTATAACGGCACCGCTATTTCTTGGCGTTCTACAAAGCAATCGCTAGTAGCTACATCTTCTAACCACTCTAAGATTATTGCTTTATATGAAGTTGGAAGAGAGTGTGATTGGTTAAGATATGTTATAATGCATATTCACAATTCTTGTTGTTTAACACCGGTTACAAATTCTCCCACTATAATTTATGAAGATAATGTTGCTTGTATTGCACAAGTTAGAGGAGGATACATCAAAGGAGATAGGACCAAGCATATCTCACCAAAAGTTTTTGTACTCATGAACTCCAAGAAAGTCGACAAATCGATGTTAAACAGATTCAATCCATAAATAATCTTCCAGATCTTTTTACAACGTCAACTTTTGAGAAATTAGTATATGGCATTGGTATGCAACAAGTTCACAAGATGCAAGATTGGATAGCCCCAGCAAAGGCTATATGGCTCAATTGAGGGGTAGACATTATGAACTATGCATTGCACTCTTTTTTCCTTCGATCGGTATTTTCTCCACGGGTTTTTCCGGCTTAAGGTTTTTAACGAGGCAATTAATGCATCCATAAAAGGAGAGATCATAAAATTTGTGCTATGTACTCTTTTTCCCTTTTGTCCGATTTTTTGTCCCACTGGATTTTTCCGGCTTAAGGTTTTTAATGAGGTAGTATCATTCAATGCACATAACGAATACAATGAATATTCAAGGGGAGTGTTATGAAATGCATGAATGAATACTCATTATATTCAAGTATCTATTATGGTACATTTGTATCTTACATTCTATGTACATCTCCATATCCAATGAATGTTCATTTCCCTATTCAACGTATGTATTAATGATAAGTACATCCTTGTTCTCTTATAAATAGGAGCTTAGTTTTTGTCATTTGTGGTGAGTTAGAATAAGAAATCTCTCTATTGGCTTTCTCTACTCTCTCTGTTTTCTCTCTATTGCATACTTGCAACATAATATTTTACAACAGTCAGCATATTATTTAAAAAAGGTCCACATTAATCCCGACCAACCCAAATTAGCCGGATGGATTGAAGTGGCACAATTGCAAAAATTTTAGAACTGAATTGATACAATTACAATAAGTTTATTACTTTTCTTATAATTTTCCCCTGCTCTGTGAGTAGAGTAGTCTCTGTTAACAATAGTAACTTACGAACAAAAATAACATTTTTACTACTATAAATCTTAATAGATTACTTCCATTTTTACGAGCAGCAACTGTTTTTTGTCAGTGACAAGCTACAAAATAGTCGACTTACTAGGCTGAAATATTTTTGGTGATTGCGAATGGTTGTTTTCTGTGACAAGTGGGTGTGTTACTCCGACAGTAGATTACGAGTTCAATAAGTGTTACATCAGTAATATCGGTTTACGGTCGTAACTGCCAAAAAAGATAACTGTTTTCCCATTATATATAATTAATAGTTTATTTACAACGTTTCAATTTTATGAGTGCCAATTTTATTTGTCTGTAACATGTGAACATTTTTTAGGGTGTCAAGTATATACATGTGTACCAGACTAAAAAAAAAGGAGTATGTAGATGTGTATGTCGGCCAATTGTATGTATTTATTTATTGGTGATATTGATGGTCACTTGTGTGCGCGCGCGTATGTAGACCTAGGAAAGCCACGAGGGGACTATGCTAGTTTGCTAGACATGATGATACAAGAGGTGATCGGCTCCTAGTCCGATCCGATTCCTGGGCTGTCCAATGGAACCGGTAGATTATTAGTAGGCTTAAGAAACACCGTCTTTAATTTTAATATCTTAATTAAAATTAGATTTACAGTTAAGAAATAAAAAAAATCAACAATCGGGAGCCACATCTAAAATCACCGGTTCCAATTTAATGATCCGGTCAAAGCGGTTTTCATTTTGATCGATTCATCTTGCTCACTCCTAGGTGATACTGTTTCTATAAGATATCGCGGCTTACTTTGACTATGACAGAGTCAAGAATGCACAGTACAGACTCTCCATCGTTTTCCAATGCACAGCTAAGCAGGAGCTTGGTTTTGTGTTATTCAACATTTTATTGATAAGGTTCATAGCACTTTCGTGGATGCTTCCGATATTACTAGTTTTTGTAATAATCAAATCGCGGTGGTTGAGAGTCCCACTCTATCTGGGGAAGAATGGACACGAAACATCATTTCCTATATAATTAGTCTTTTACAATTAGGACAGGAACATGCCAACATTGTCAGGCATCTCACAAATAAAGATCTCCACGTTGAATGATTTTTAAACATGTTCTAACATCGGGCTCCAAGCTCATAGTCTTCGCTCAAGTGACAAAAAAAAAAAAAAATTTCCTCTCATCGCTAAGGAGGAAAATTGGCCCTCCACTTTCTAATAGACTTAACCCTCATAAAATTGGCTCTGCCATGGACTTGCAGACATTGTTATGCCATTAGTCTTAGGATTCCGAGTTCAGAAAATTTAGTGCGAATATTCTGGTCACCATTTCAAGTTTAGCTCCGCATGTTCAAGACTAACACTGAAGGAGGCTAGGCAAATACATTTTAGTTGGGAAACTTATATGTAGTTGAGATCTATGAAGGATGTGAGTCAAACGAAAAGATTCCAATTTAATTTGCCTCCCAACCCACCGCAGATTGGGGTCTTCCACTGTGATAATGGACTCGGAACATCTAACTCAAAATCGCCTCCTTGTCCCAATGATTTATCTTGACATCTTTGAAATCCGATCAGGCAAATTTTCCAAAGACCCTTAGCCTGAATCTCCAATTCTTGCAAGGATTCTGGTAGTTGGCCTTGAATCTCAACAGATTATCATAAATCCTCACTTAAAGCTGCTTAGCTTGTTCAAAATACTTAGATCAGGAGACATCTCCACCTGTGCAAGGTCCCAAAGCCATGAATCACGTAGGTTCCCCAAACAATCAAGGCCTTGAGTCAAGGAAGGATATCAAGAGAAAATTGCCTAAAAAAGTCTTAATGTACGACTATCAATCCGGTCTTAAATTTTTCAATTTGGTCAATTAATCTTAAACCTTTGACAATTATCCAATGTAGTCCTTCCAACTAATTTTGATTAAAAAAAAATCATTGACATGGACATTGGCCGTCCTCCCTAGAATGGCAAGCGTTGACCATAAACAAAATTTGAAATTTATAAATTTTATGAAATTTTTATTTTTAATTTTATTTTCTTTTTTCTTTTCACTATTTATCTTCGCAATAAGGCCGATGGGGTCGTCGGGGCCTCGACGATGGCCGGTGACCCTTGCCGATCATAGGCGAGGGCCTGCACGCCCTCACTAGTCAATGAGCAAGGGCTACAAGGCCCTCACTGGCCACTAGGCAAGGGTCGTGATAGCCTTCGCATTTCACCTTGGCAAATCTAAGCGGGGTGGTCGGCAAGGATTCAGGATGCCTAGCCTGTGGCCGGTGATTGGTTTGCTACCGGCCATGTATATCCCCTTATTTTGTTAGGAAAAACAATATAAAAGAAAAGAGAAAGAAGATTAAAGGAAACAAAATCAAAGAATTTTAAAAATTATCATAAAAACCTTCCTCGTTACCGATAACAGGCCGTGCCAATTGACACGTCAGCTATTTTCAGTTGAAATTGGTTGAAGGACTACATTAGAATATTCTAAAAAAAATTAGGACTAAGTTGACCAAATTTTAAAGTCTAGAACTGAATTAGCCACCATATAATAAGGTAGGACTTTTTGGACAATTTTCTCCGGATATTAATATGTGGTGATAAGGCAGTCACACAAGCAGAAGACAACTTCAAGGACTCTGGTTTGCTTAACCTCCCATCTTTCTCAAGCACTCAATGCCCTTGAGTTTTGAAGTTTCTCGAATGTTGAAAAGAAAACAACAATCCTCGTAATGGTGTGAAAGCTAATTGTACATGATTTTGGTGATAGTTGTCTTTTCAATGCAACCCTTCGCATGAATTCCAGTAACCAGTGTTTAACTTGTCCCAGTGCCTATTATTTCCATGATTTCATCCCCGTGTTGGTCCACGTTGACCGAGTAGCCTGTTAGCAGATAAGCCTTTTTCAACTCATTGAAAACCTTTAGGGCAATTATTTTTGCGAACTCACCTTATCGTCGAGTGTCTGTTGGAGGTCAAAAGAGAAGGTATTAAAGGATTGTCTTCAATCAAACTACGTTCCTACTATACCGAACTCACTGAACAGAAATTGTGTTGTTTTGGAATGCAAAGGTTCAACATGGACTTTTTTATGAAGAATTCAAATCATGAGCAACCCGTGCTGCTTTTTCAGCATGATTTAAGGTGTCCTACTTCAATACACAAAACCTAATTTTTAAAGTACAAATGGCAAAAACAGATAAAAGGTTCAAATGAAACATATCAAATTTTAATGAAACAAGGCACACACTGCAGGCCATTAAACTTGGAAGCCAGAATTGGCTAAACATGCAGAGAGCCGTATGCCGTTTGCTACAACTAATCATTAAGAATGATTTATGGCAACATCACTCCAGCCTGTCAAAGCTGACACTGGCCATTTTTTAACACCTAACGCACAAAATAAGGTTCATTAGTGAAATAATATGGAGGGATTCTTCCAAGTTTTTCCACACCAAAAAACTACCAAAAAAGTCATAAACCTATTGCAATTGTGCTAGTTCAATCCTAAACCTATTGCAATTCAGATTCAGTCCATTCGACCTACTTTGGTCGGTCGTTGTTGACGATGGTACTGCCGGCGATAACGTGGCAATTTTTAATAATATTTTAACATTTCTTCAAAAAATTTTAATTTTCTTTTTTTCCTTCCCTTATCTTCCCCAACCTCTAGCCGGTCGCCGCTAACCGATTGAACGCAAGGGTAGGGGACTCGCCCGCCTTGCCAGGGGCGGGCGAGGCTCTCCCTCACCAATGATTGTGAGGGTGAGCTTCATTTGAGGCGGTGAGTTGCCGGCCCTCACCTCTAGCTAATACCCGGACCCGCGACGAACTAGAGGTTGAAGAATATAGGAAGAAAAAATAATAAATGAACAAACTAAAAAAATGTTAAAATATTATTAAAAATTGTCATGTCGATGGTGATAGTGCCACGTCAGCGATTTTCGGTCAAAATTAGTTGGATGAACTGAATTTGCATAAATATAAAAAGATTAGGACTGAATTGACAAAAAAAAATTATAACTGAATTGGCACAATTGTAATAGATCTAGGACTTTTATTGTAATTTGCTCGTATATTAAGAGTATATAAATCCCATAGACAAGTGATGTGGGATACATGAAAGTCATAAACGACGTCGTAACAAAAATTGGGTTGTTTCTCGTATTACCAGATAGAATATTACTCAATTTACCACTAACAATCCATCGTGAAATATATGCAAACTTAACTTGAGTTTCAAATTCTAATTGTGACTGTGACGGTAGTTTATTTTCTTAGGGACTTGGTTTTAAAAAACATTCCGTAGGATCCCCCAAATTGTAAAATAAATCCTTCGCCCTGTTCTAATGATTTCTCCGAACAAAGAAAAAGGCAAAACATTCAACTGAAACTTCTCTTCGAGTTTGAACATCTTTAACTATTCCATCTGTAGGGTTTAATGGGTGGACCATGGGCCGCCCACGTGAGCTAACCCAGCTCATTATCCATAAGATTAATTGCCTTTGAAAGTTATCGCTTTCACACATGATAAAAAGAAGTGAGACGTTCTTTTTGTTGGCTGTCATTTAGACGTTCAATGTACATAAAGAAAACAGTGAAGAAATACTCTCTGCCCCTCTCCCGAATGAGAAATCGGTAGACGATCGCTTTCTCTTCCCAGACTGCATTGGGAATATTTAATCTGTGGACAATGAGATATGTCCGTTGCGTGATGTACTTCTATAATCCATGATTAAGATTATTTTGAGCTTGTTATTTTCATGTAATCCGCTATGTTTGTTATGGGAATCGTTTCCCTTCACCATCAAAAGGCAACGACTTCCCTCACTAGTCTTTCAAGTTTCTAGCTCTCATAAGATTAATACATAGTTTATCACCCCAAGACTGTGAAATGGATTACAGTTGGCTTTAAATGTTATCCTTCTTCTTCCTTTACTCAGCCTTCATTTGTATAGCTTCCAAAAAAAGTTGAAGAGTCTGGTCTGGATTGATGCCGTTAAGTTTATACTGCAATCTAATTTGGCAGCATTGAGAACATCTTCTTCTATAGTAGCAATAATAAGTAATTTGCTCCCTGTAGCTCATCACAATTGCAACAATATGATTCTTTTCATCCACATTCTCGAGAAAAAGGAGAACTCTTTTATTAGACAGCCTATCTTCAATTGGTAATCCCTTCACTAATAATCATTATATCTGCCAATTTCCTTTCTAAGGTTGTAAGAGATGAAGTGATTTTGCAAGCACTCGACGCCCTTAATTTTTTAATTTTCTCGGATATTGGAAAAGAGAGCAACAACAATTAATCGTGTGAAAGCTGATTAAAGATAATTTTGGCAATAGTTGTTCGTCCAATGCTAAAGATATTGTAGAGAAGCCTTCCAATTATGGTTAGTCCTGTATTAGTTGATATGTTTGCGACCACACCGAGGGAATAAGAATGTGATACAAATAAGAAGAAACTAGGAAAGTCCGAACTGGCATAAAGTCTAGGTCTTAAAAAAAGCATTAGCAGAAGGCTGCATGCTCATAGACTTTGATTAAAAAAAGACTTGATTCCTACCAAATCTCATAAAGTTTTTTCCTTCCAGATGATGCTTTCAAGGATGCGGCTCCCGACTCTATTGGTTAATGCTTTCATTATGTACCATAAAGGCGAAAAGAAAACAACTCGCTCCAAGTCTATTCATTTGAAATTAAATGATTTGGGTCATTTTTAAGATTTAGCTAGACATTAGCTCATGTCAGAACAAGCGCATTTGGTCACTGTACCCAACTAATCGTGTGTACTCACTGGTGCATCCCTATGATTCTTTTCGTCCACATTATCGAGAAGAATCAGAGCTCTTTTATTGGACGGCCTGTTTTTAATTGCTAATCCCTAATGTTATTATACCCGTCCATTTCCTTTTTAAGGATGGCAGAGATGAAATGATTTTGTAAGCACGCTACGCCCATGCTTTTTGAAGTTTCGCGGATATTGGGAAAGAAATCAACAATGTTCAATCGTGTGAAAGCAGGTTGTAGACGATTTTGGCAATAGCCGTCCGTGCTGTGCCTTCCATTCTATGAATATTGTAGAGAAGCCTTCTAGTCGTGGATAGAATTCCACTTATATAAATCTATATGTTCGAAAGAATACCGAGGGAACGAGAGGGCGATATAAATAAGAAGCTACAAGGAAATTTGGGATTGGCTATAAAATGCAGAGTCAAAGACGAGTTTTCTAGAATTGGTCAATACCGACATTGCAACATCACTCTAGCCTGTCAAAGTTGATAATGCAGTTCTTTTTTTAACTCCTAATACATAAAATAAGGTTCGTCGGTGAAATAATATGGATTGATTCCAAGTTTTTCAACACCTCTTGCTTTCCTTTGCTGTCCTAATCGCGGTGGTTAAAAGTACCCATGTAACCCATCAAATTATTTGGACAGTTCAAGATCAACATCGTTGGGCATTTCTTTCAAAGTCTGTTCACATGGCATAAAGTCTAAGTCTTCAAAAAAAAAAAAAAAATTTAACACTAGGCTGTAAGTTCATAACTTTGATTGATAAATAGAAGACTCGATTCCTTGTTGGGTCTCAAGTATGAAAATTTTCCCCTTCAGATGATGTTTTCAAAGATACGGCTCTCGACTTCATTGGTTATTGCTTTTGGATATGCATTATAAAGGGCAAAAGAAGGCGAACAGAAACGAACTTGTTACTTTTGAAATTAAATGATTCGGGTCATTTTTCAGAATTAGCTCAACATTAGCTGATGTCAAAACAAGCATTTGGTAACTGCACAGGTCCAAGGGGTTTCTCTTTTTCATGTACATAGCTAGCACGCTTACGGACTCTTATTCAAGAATCTGTCTTGGATTCCCAAAACATGTGTCTTTTAAAGTCGAATAGGCCTTTCACCAATGTTACAGTGCTTCTGCAATGGATTGAAGAGGAACTAATTAGAGAGAGAATGGAATAGTGAGCCTGCGAAAAGAAAAGGACCTTTTTTTTTTATTATTCTCAAGAAGATAACATCCATTCAGTAAGAAATTGTCTGACCACACATAGGTGGAACTTTACAACATAAAAGAGCCAAAGGGCTTGAGGGAATATGAAATCCATTAGAAGGAAGGCTTTTCTACTATGAGCTTTGGCAATATGGACTCTTATTCAAGAATCTGACTTGGATTCCAAAAACATTTGTCTTTTAAAGTCAAATAGGCCTTTCACCAATGCTACAGTGCTTCTGCAATGGATTGAAGAGGAACTAAATAGAGAAAGAATGGAATAGGGAGCCTGCGAAAAGGAAAGGACCTCGCTTTTTTTTTAAATTCTCAAGAAGATAACATCCATTCAGTAAGAAATTGTTGAGAAATTGTCACCACACATAGGTGGAACTTTACAACATAAAAGAGCCAAAGGACTTGAGGGGATATGAAATCCATTAGAAGGAAGGCTTTTCTACGATGAGCTTTGGCAATACGGACTGTTATTCAAGAATCGACTTGGATTCCGAAAACATTTGTCTTTTAAAGTCGAATAGTCCTTTCACCAATGTTACAGTGCTTCTGCAATGGATTGAAGAGGAACTAAATAGAAAGAGAATGGAATAGTGAGCCTGCGAAAAGAAAAGGACCTCGTTTTTTTTTTTTTTATAACATCCATTCAGTAAAAAATTGTCTGACCACACATAGGTGGAGCTTCACAACATAAAAGAGCCAAAGGACTTGAGGGGGATATGAAATCCATTACAAGGAAGGCTTTTCTACGATGGGCTTTGGCAACTCAGTTCGTCACGTTATTTGCTTCTCTCGATATAATAAGCCACTCCTAAATCTGAAAAGCGACTCAACTGTGCTTAGGCTTTCTTGCTAAGTAGACTTACCTCCTAAAAGGGCGGAAACGCTCTAGTTAGGCACCATATCAGAGCATTCTAGCGTTTCCAGCAAAGCAAACACTTTGGTTTGCAAAGTAGAGGAAGCCTTGACCGTGCACGCAAAACCATCGACGAGATTGGACTGGAATCGATATACGGTAGTCCAGTTATGATTGTTTATATAAATGAAGAAAGGTGGGAGTCTTGGGGATACAAAGGATGGTAGATGAATGGACGCTCACTTTCTTCCAAGCCAGACAGTTTCTGATTTTGGCTTAAGCGGTTATGTGCGAACTGGGCACAATGAAAACTGCTAATAGAGATAAAGTCATGATACGTTTCTAGTACCAAACTCACTATATCGATCACTGTACATACCCTCATCTTTTTTTATTTTATTTTTGGAGCCCGTCTCTCGAATAAATAAGGGAAACACGTCATGGCTTATAGATAGGCATTCAAATTGGGATTCACCAAGAGGCTCTGGTGCATGAAAAGATGCACACGGAAATGGTCACCTGAATTCTTCAGTAAGTATTAGTTCTTCAATGAGTTAACTCTAGCAAATGTCATTCAAGCTAGGGGAAAATTACCTAAATCTGTTATACGTAAACCAATTCAACATTTAACTTTTCAATTGGGCCAATTCAGTTATAAAACTTTTGATAATTTCTCAACTCAGTCATTCCAACCAATCTTTGCCGAAAATTGCTACAGTTGCAATTTTTTTTTTTTCATTTTTTACTATTTTTTATAATTATTTATTTTATTTTATTTCTCTCCTTTCGTGGCCGGCAACCCTCGCCGGCTGCAAAGGCCTAGCCAAAATCTGAGAGAGGTTTGCCTCGCCTGTGGCTGGCATAAATTCAGATTAATGGGCTTCGCCGACTTGATGCCATTGTCCCAGCCCAGCAAACATGAAAAGCTTTTGAGCAATTTCACCAACAGTAAATGTCCCTGCCCCTCCCTTCTGCTGCCACCGTGCGGCCGTTCAGTCAACCTCTCCCGTAGTTACTTTTCTCGGCCGCGCTAAAAGGTGGCCTCGCCATGCCACAACAAAAGATGGAAAGAGGATAGTCCTCATGGAAGTTATAATTCTTTTTAATGTTATAGTACTATTCATTAGAAAGGGAGAAACACGGACATATGTGCTTAAATAAATAAAGAAATAAATCAACTGCGCATAGACAGAGGTAAAACATCTAAGGATTCAAATTAGTTTCGGGAAGAATGTATGATCCAGATCTAATTTTGTAAAGTAAGATATGCAGGGATTAGCTGAAGACTGTCTTGAGCATTTAAATTGTGATCTTCAAAGATTAATATCTCCAGATATAACACACGTGTGCAGTTGGAATCAATTCTTTGGTGACGCCTTTTTTTATCGGTTTTATTTTTAGAAAATTCATGGAAAATCCATAAAAAGTCAAAAAAATTACAAGATCATTTTTTGAAGCCTTGGTGAAGCCTAAGGAACCATTTTTGAACTAAACATAATTTTTCATATTTTTCTCCTTTTTAATATTTTCTGAAAATGAGAAAATACTTGAAAATTCAGAGAAAATAGCATTTGAGGCCGCAAAAATACAAAACAATAGTCAATATTTTTGTTTTAATTTGCTTTTCATTTTAACCTCTTAAAATTTGAAAAATTCAATTCTGGGCCATAGGTCTCTTCATTGAACTTAGTCTCGAATTGATCCAAAAATTGCAATTTGAGTCATTTTATTTCCAATTTTCTCATTTTCTATGTCATGACGTCTGACTTGATTAACTTGCATTTTCACATCGAAAGGTCCATGAACTGGTTTTGGCAGGAGCGACTAAGAACAAGTGAACAACTCTATAAGCACACAATTTTTCTCCCCATCCAGACAAGCCCTTCAAGTGTTTC
This sequence comes from Rhodamnia rubescens, assembly GCA_021437795.1. Taxonomy (NCBI): domain Eukaryota; kingdom Viridiplantae; phylum Streptophyta; class Magnoliopsida; order Myrtales; family Myrtaceae; genus Rhodamnia; species Rhodamnia rubescens. The sequence continues at coordinate 2,017,804 of JAILYA010000023.1, forward strand.
CTCGTAAAGGAATATTTGGATAACAGATAAGCAACTTCTATTGCATATCAATGAAGAGAACACACATGCAGATAAAGTGCAGTATTCATTCTTATGGCCCGACAAAAAGATTAATAAGCTTAAATAGCCCTTTTACACCCCCAGAAACATTACATGAGGCCCCGAATTGCACAAAGAATCCCTCTGCCCTGCTCTAGTGATTTCTCTTCTCTGGAAGAAAGGGCCAAACGTTCAACTGAACCTTCACATTGAGTTCAACAGATTTAACAATTTCATCAATGGGCAACGCCTTCCCTCTATAGTCTTCAAGCTTGGGTCTCTGAACAGATGAATGCACAGTTTACCACCCCCAAGATTGTGAAAGGGAAGTTAGTCGACGTACAATGTCAGCTTCATTTTTTCTTTATTCGGTCTTCATTTGTGGAGCTGCCCAATTAGCCACAGCTCCCTGCTCAGAAAGATTTCTGTAAGTTTCGCAAACTCTAATTCCTCTCAGCGACACTAGAAACGGGCAAAAGCCCAGCTGTTTAAGATGTCTCCCTGAGCACTTCTTGTCAGTCTTAAAGCCTAAAAGAGTCGTCTAGTTTAGCTTGAGTTGAATGGAAGGGCTTCTATTACAGATAATCGCCTACGCATAACCATTTCTAGAAAGATGTGGGCGATAATGGAGATCGTAAAAGGCGGCATAATGGATGGCAGTGCAATCTTTGCCATCAACCACTTCAAGTTCTTCCGTAGACGAGCTCGACCAGGTTCTCGACGAACTGATCTTGGGCACTCACAGCCGCTACATGAAGCGCTGTCTGGGATTCACTCATAATTGCAGCTGTCATTGAGGCTGTATCTCCTTCAAACATTTGATTAGCGGCTGCCCAATCACCCTTCAGTGCAGCTTTCAACAGTTTCCGATAACAGTTATCCTTCTCCACTCTTCGTTGTCGTCCTGCGATAATGAAAAATTTGTCAGCATATCATGAATTTATGTATTTGGGTAGAAGGAGAATTGTGCAATAGACATCAACTTATTGAGGATAACTTAGATGAATTCTATTTAATTAACAGTAAAAAGAACCTATTACTTGGAAATGCCATACGTGTCACTGGTTCAGCTGGGGAAATTGATACTTGTGAAGGATCCACGTCCACAGTAATATCTTCTAGGGGGCCAAAAACAGAAATAGACAACTCTAGAATCCAGAATTATCAAATGAAGATCTGTCAACGAACCGGTTTGGTCTGGGAGTGTGGGCTCAGGGGCTGTACCAGCAGGTGCTTCAGATGCTTTCTGACCGCAGCGAGACTTATCATATGTCCTACTCACCTGTAATACTGAAATATTAGCCTTTGACTATAAGACGATTTATGATACCCCGGAGAAGCTAACTATCTCCTCTCCCCTTTCACAGATGGAAGTTTTGCCGTGCGAAACCAAGTGAAATTGTGTCTTTCCTGATTTTATGACTTCTCCCTAACATTTGCAAATCCCAGTAAGATGCACACCTTTCCTGGAAAATAAACTGAACATAAGCATATCAATACAGAGCGTCTCTCTTCTTCACAGTTGTATCAATTGAGTTGATTAGGCTGTAAAGTTCCAGGACGAGAACCGTAGTTATATGACCTTTCAACATACATTCCACCGAGTTTAGAGCATAAGAAGTTACCTCCAATGCGAAGCAAGGTTATCAACTTTGAAATATGTGAAGCAGAAAATCGACTGGGATCTATAATAATTTGTAACATATCAAATAAAAACGATGCAATCGACATGCATACAGCAAGGAGAAACCAACCAAAGAAAATATAGCTAAAAAAGCTAACCAAACTAGGAAAAGAGAACGAATATCTGTGCATAGTTAAAAACCCTCTGGCTGTACAGAGCTATCATAATTTCGATACCTTCATGAGATTTTCAGTCATCAACTCTTGAAAAGGTTATTAAAAAGTGCATGCAGAACTTCTCTGTTCAGATCCATGAAAGAATTTGATTGCGGAAAAGGGAAAACGCTAGTCGTCATATGAAATAAGTTACCTCAATTTGTTTAGAGTTTGAACACAAGGAAACAATTTCTGGTCGTGGATCAAGAAGCTTTCCAGAGCAACTTCCACTTATTCCTCGTCTTCTCCCTCATATTCAGATTCAGATTCAGCATCTTCTCTCTCAGATGCAGATTTGTTGTCTTCTCTGTCCCGTTTGTTGCCTTCTCCCTCATATTCAGATTCAGATTCGGCATCTTCTCCCTCAGATTTAGATTCTTCTGCTTCTCTGTCCCATTCGTCATCATCTCCCACAAATTCGACTGACTTCTTTGAGCAACAAAGAAATTGTCTCCACATTTAATTTCTTGCAACGATTTATTTCAACCTTTCGCAGTCCGGTCGAGCTCGAAAAATCAGGCAACTTCTGTAATGATTTACAGAAAGAAATATTCAATCTTTCCAATGACTGTGGTAGTTCGCCTTGAATCTCAACCAAATCACCACATTCACGTATGAAAACCTCTCGCAGCCCCATCGAGCTCGACATATGAGGCAACTTCTGTAAAGATTTACAGAAAGATATCCTTAAATTTTCCAAAGATTGTGGTAGTTCGCCTTGAATCTCAACCAGATCACCACATTGACTTATGACAACATCTCGTAGCCCCATCGAGCTCGATAGACGAGGCAAATTCTATAAAGATTCACAGTACTCAATTTTAAGTTTTTCCAAAGATCGTGGTAGTCCACCTAGAATCTCAACCAGATTATCACATTCACCAATGCGAACCTCTCGCAGTCCCATCAACCTTGACAGATCAGGAAACATTTTTAAAGATTCACAGAAATAAATATCCAATTCTTCCAATGATTGTGGGAGTTGTTCGCCTTGAATCTCAACCAGACTAACACAGGTACTTATGCAAACCTCTCGCAGCCCCATCAAGCTTGACAGATCGGGCAACTTCGATAAAGATTTACATAAAGAAATATCCAATTTTTCCAAAGACTCCGGTAGCTCACCTTGAATCTCAATCAGATTACCACAACTTTGTAATCGAAGACTTGTTATTTCGTTTGAATTTCTTAGATTACTTAGATCAGGTAGGAGCGGCTGTTCGAAGCCTTCAAGCTGAAAATCTCGTGGATTCTTCCGAGCATATCCAAGAATTGCCTCCACATTTAATTTATTGCAATTGCCTATTTCAACCTCTTGCTTACCCATCAAGCTTGAGAGATCTGGCAACTTCTCTAATGAGCAGCAGCTTTTAATTTGAAATCTATCCAAAAACCGTGGCAGTTCACCTTGAATCTCAACCAGACTACCACAAGAACTTACTTGAAGACTCCTTAGTTTGCTTAAATTGCTTAGATCAGGTAGTGTCTTCATGTGTCCAAGTCTCTCAAGCCGCAAATCTCGTAGGTTCTCCAAACAACCAAGGCCTTGAATCTCTACAATTGCAGAGGACGAAATCTTAAGAGATGATAGGTACTTCAAATTCGATAGATCTTCCGTCGAGCAAAGTGACTCACAATGTGACAAACGTAAGGAGGATAAACTTGAAGGAAGCCTCGGGAGGCGATGCAGATTAGAGCAGGACAGGCCAAGTGACTTGAGATGAGAAGGGAGGCTAAGGTCTTTTGGGGAGGTAGCCACAAAATGAGAGCCCAGCGTCAGAGACTCCAGCTTGGTTAAGTTCCCAATCCACTGTGGTATCTGATGTTCTTCCACAGGCCCGTCAGATTCCTCATCTGAATCTTGGTAGCCAAAAACCAGATTCAATTTCTTTAAATTAGTGAGGTTTGAGAGATTTGGAAACTTGTCCATGTACAACTCCCACAGAGCTAATTCGATAGGACTTTCAGGAAGCATCGGTAGTGCATATATTTCTACATTTTTCAACTGTAAGATCCTTAGGGATTTATTCCCATAGATGCATTTGCCAACGTCCACATGGAAAACCTCGTCACTAAATATACTGAACGCATGTATTTCTTCGAGCTTCCCAAGCGTCCAAAGGGCATCGGGTATTTTGCTTATGCTACAATTCAACATCTTCACTACTTTCAAATTTTTCAAATTTCTGATGGAATTGGGTAGTCCTTTGATCAACGTGCCGGATATATCCAACTCAATCAGCCATTTCAAATTTCCGATTGAGGCCGGAAGCCTTTCTAGTGATATGCAATTTTGAAGAGATATGCGTTCAAGGCTTGCAAGATCTCTACCCAGCTCGTCTGGCAGCCTCCAAAGTCTTTGACAATTGTCCAGATCCAGCACTTTTAAATTCCTCATCACCTATAAAAGAAAAGTCATGCACATATTACTTTTGAATCTAACAAGACGGAATAATAAGTGTTGTCTAGCATATAATATACCTTCATGTGGCTCCACCCCTTCCAATCATCAGTAATTTTACTATTAGAAAGATCAAGAAAAACCACGCCCTCCATGGAGAAATTTGTAAGGTTGAATGTTGGGGGAATATTATGCCAGGAAAGCCATCGTAATTGTGGAAGGAGATCTGAATTCTCATTAGTTGGGGGAACATCTGACCGCAGTTCACGCCAAAGAAGCCTCTCTTCTACATGAAACGATCCCCATCTATTGCTATCACCCACTTCAAGGAACCTTAGATCCGATAGGTTCTCAAAGCCTTCATAGGTAAAACAGCACTGCTGTTGATGGTCCAACTGGAGACGAAGAGCTTCAACTTCTTTTTTCCCCTGCCCAAAGGAAAAATTTTAAAAACAGAAAAGTTGAAGGGAAACACATTTATTCAAGTGCACTGTAGTAAAAGGTTGAGTTAAGTTCTATCATTCCTGTAATACAAAACGTAACTGGCTTTTTTAATAAAAGATTCCATAAATACTCGGATATTATATAAGGGAGTGGGGGATTTTACCTTATGCCTCCTTAGCAAATTCAATCCTTCTCGAGGGTCCCACACTCTACTTTGCTTCTCTATTTTCGTGTCGGTTCTTTCACGAACTATATCTCTTCCGAGATCTCTCAATTGGTCGTGCATCCTCACTTCATTATCCTCATTAATTTTTATCAAAGACATGCTCTGCAAAACCTTTATGGCTTCTTCCGGAAAAAAGATAGATTCATCCCAGAAATGAACCAGAATATCTTTATCATATCCAATGAAAAGACAAGCTATATCGAGGAATATGCGCTTTTGCCGAAAATCTAGTGCATCATAGCTTATTTTCAGCTTGCTTTGAACTTTATCGCGAGGAACACTTTCTAGCATCTTCAAGTGTGGCATCCCACATTTCTTTTTCAATGTGCCATAAAAGTGAACCAATGACCTCAAGAGCTAGCGGAAGACCTTTAGCAATGGCTATCGCCCTCTTGGATTGATCTTTATAATCAGCTAAAGGAGAATTACTTCTGAAGGCATATTTGCTAAAAAGCTGAAGAGATTGAATAGAATTCATGCCATTAACCTCATAATAACCGTCTACTTCGGAAAGCTTGAGAACATCTTTGTTTCTAGTAGTAATAATAAGTTTGCTCCCTATACCAAACCAATTACGCCCACCTGCGAGTGCTTCCATATGGTTCTCGTGATCCACATCATCAAGAAGGAGGAGCACTTTTTTAGTACCCAACCTGTCTTGAATTGTCTTAATCCCTTCACCTATGTTTTTAATATCCCCCAATTCCGGTTTGAGGATCTTAGATATGAGTTGATGCTGCAACCATTCAATGCCCTTGCGTTCTTGCATTTCACGGATGTTGGATAGAAAGCAACAATGCACGAAATTGTTTGAAAGTTCATTGTAGACCATTTTGGCGATAGTCGTCTTCCCGATGCCACCCATTCCGTGGATTCCTATAATCCGTGTTTCACTTGTCCCAATACCTATCATTTCCTTGATTGCATTCACATGGTTGTCGACATTCACGAAGCTGTCTCGATAACACCAAATTAGCCTTTTTCAACTCACTGAAAATCTCCTGGGTAACTCTTTTGCAGAACTCGCCTTCTCGTCTAGTGTTGGAGATCAAAAGGCAACGAGTTAGGAAATTGTGCTGTACCAAATTATGTTCTGACAAGACCAAATTGAAACTAGAAAGATATTTGCAATGCATTCTTCAAAGATTTATTCCACTGTAGATGAATTAGCGATGGTATTTACAGTTGATGAATGCACTGAACTGGAAAAAATGTTGCTTGGAATAAAATGAGACAAGATTGGGATCGTGCCATTACTTAGCGTGACTCCTGCGGCATAACTTCAATAACACAGAATTCAATTTCAACAAGGCTAGCACAAATCTAGAAAAGAAACCAATTGGAACACAGCAAGTTTTAATTGGGCAAGGAACATGAGATGGAATGCTAAAAGTAGTCACCTGTTCTTCTTTTGGATATGCAGGTCCCATCCGTTTAGGTATGATACTTCTTTAAGAGCAGCTCTCCATTCATGCATAATCTCTTCGCCATATCGCCCATTCTTTTTATGTTTAAGAAAGGCCTTTGCATAACCCTTCGTTTGGTATCGAACCACTGAAGGGTCCACGTCATAAAAAATGGGCTTGATCTCTTGCCGTCCAGTTTTCTGACACTCAACCATTTTCGCTAGCTCCTTGAGACCCCATACGCTTTGGGCATAACCTTTTGAAAATATAGGTATTGAGATCTTCGACTGATTTATCGCTTCCAGAAGTTTTGGTTCAAACTTTTCCCCAACGCGGAGGCTTTCATCGTCCCTGAATGTGTGGATGCCTGCATCTGTAAGACTAGTGTAAAGGAAGTCGGTAAAACCTGCTCGAGTATCCGGTCCTCTAAAACTCAAGAATACTTCATAGTCATGTCCCGACGAAGTAGCCATTCCTTGAGCTTCTGTTGAAGTGTGAGCACCAGAAGGGCCTCCTGCTGTTCCATCGTTTGCAGCCGCATCCTTAGCTGGTCCTGATGAAGTAGACGTTTCAGGTACTCCTGCTGAAATGTGAGTAGAAGAAGCGTCTCCTGCTGTTCCATCTTTCGCAGCTGCATTGTTATTTGCCTCCCCTCCATTGTCGCTGGGGAGGCGCTGGGCAGCGAGGGAGAACTCCTCCTGGAGGGTGGAGGAGAGCTGGGGGCGGAGCTTCTCGAGCTCGTCGATGGTGGCGAGAACAGAGGGCTTGGAGCGGCGGAGGTTATCCTGCTGCTTGTTGATGCACTTTCCCTGGGCGATGGACTCCTCCATCTGGAGGATGCGGTAGCGCTTTTTGCGGAGGGTGCGGAGGCGCTTGTCGATGAGGCTGAGGACGGGGCTGATGGTCGGGTCTGGGGGAGGAGCGGACGACGCCATCGTTTCGGTTTACGGGTTAAGATGGTGGTGCTGGTGGACGGCCACAGGGAACGGTGGATGACTTGGGTGTCCAGGAAGAGGAAGAGGAAGAGAAGTGTTGAAGAGTGAGTGAGGGGTTTCTATGCAGAATAAGGGTAATATCAAGACTTCTGGCTCATGTCACTCGAGCTTTCGAGACTCAGTTAATAATACCTGAAGTTGCACTGTCATTATTTTTTATGTCACTATTTTTTAATTAATAAATATTTTATGCAAAACAAGTGGTGATTAGATCTACGCTTATAAATAACTGACAGTAATGTCAAATTGTTGGGAAGCATTAAATGGTACAAATCACTCTCATTTTTTGAATCCGTTGATCATCATCAATTGGATATCTATTTTGCTGTGGCCAAATTACTAAAATGCCCTCGCGGCAGGAAGATAATTTTGTTTATTATGGCAAGTTGGTTGAGCATGTAATTTACGATATAAATATAAATTTTGATTGACGAGGCGTAAAAAAATCATAGTTTATTGTATAAAATAAGGCTCATAAGCGGTTTCCTTGATGCTTCTTTGTCTTTTGCGAGTATCCCTTTCGACCTATCCTAATACATCATCAGGTATTTCTTAAAATGATGGGCCACATCCCTTCTCGGTGGTCCTGCAATGGTAATTTGCTTGCGGCGTTGGTAAAAATTTCGGAGGAGTTAAGACTTCAGAAATTCAATTTTTTTCTTTGGGGTCAAAATTCAGTACATCTTTGGAATGGTAAATTCTGGATAGCATTGGTAATTTACTTATCACACTAATAAAATTTAATATAAATTGGTGATTTACTAATTTAATAGATTGCTGGTAAATTACTGATAGCTATAGTAATTTTACTTACTACACTAGTAAAATTCGCGAGGAGTTGCTAATTCTCTATTTCATTGGAACGTCACTAAATTTTGAATGAAAATGGTGATACTGTTCATTAGCTAATCAATCATTTCTATTTTTGGGAAGTATCATTGCAATCCAATAATAATGGTTTTAATTTCGGATACTGATGGTAATTAATTTAGTAATTTACTATTCTATTGGAACGTTGGTAAGTTCACTTAGGGTAGTGACCAAATTTTATAGGAGTTGATAATTTACTACTTCATTCGACTGTGAAAGCCGGTAATTCATTAGGGGACCGACAAGAAGTTATTGGTAATATAATCTCTTCATTAATCGTTTTTATCTATTAATTTCTTTTTTAAGGATGTTCGAGATGAAATGATTTTGCAAGCACTCGACACTCTTGATTTTTTTAACATTCTTGTATATTGAAAAAAAAAAAACAAACAATGTCATTCGAGTGTTAGATGTTTGTAGATGATTTTGGCTATAGCTATCTGTCGAATGCCATCTATTCTACGGATATTGTAGAGAAGTATTCTAGTCGTGAATAGCCTTCCAGTTATATTAACTTTTATGCTTGCGCCAACACTAAGGGAACAAGAATGCCACACAAATAAAAAGATACAAGTAAAGTCGGGCTTGGCTAAATATGCAGAGAGTCGTTGGACAGTTTCCTAGAATCGGTCAATAAGAACGTGGCAACTTCACTCCAGCCTGTCAAAGGTTATAATGAAGTTTTTTTATCACCTAAAGCATAAAATAAGGTTCAACAGTGCAATAATATGGATGGAATCTTCCAAGTTTTTAAAACACCTCCTGCATAAAATAAGATTCATCAACGATTCCAAGATGCTTCCTTGCTTTCCTTTGCTGTCCTAATCGCGGTTTGTTCACATAGGATAAAGTCTTAAGTCTTTGAAAAAGCATTAGCACGAGACTCTAAGCTCATGGACTTCGATTCTTGTGAGATTTCGAGTATGAGATTCTCTCTTTCAAATGATGTTTTCGAAGATGCGGGTCTCGACTCTATGGGTTAACGCTATTAAATATGTAATATAAACGGAAAAAAAATGTGAAAAGAAAAGAAGCAGCTACACTTCTATTCTTTTGAAAATCAAATGACTTGGGTCATTTTTCCATATTTAACTCAACATCAGCTAATGTTAGAACAAGCGCATTTGGTTACTGTACCGGGCCAATCATGTGTACTCGCAAGTGCATCCATATGATTCTTTCCATTCACATCACTGAGAAGAAGGAGAACTCTTTCATTAGACATCCCATTTTAAATTGTTAAAACCTTCGTCAATATTCATTTTGTCTGCCAATTTCCTTTTTAAGGATGTTAGAGATGTATTTTACAAGCACTCGGCGCCCTTGATCGTTTAACATTATCGGATATTGGAAAAGAAAGCAAAAATATTCAGTCGTCTGAAAGCTGGTTGTAGTCTTGTAGATAATTTTGGCAATAGCCGCCTGTCCAATGCAGTCCATTCTATGGGTATAGTAGTTCTGCCTTCCAGTCGTGGATAGCCTTCCACTTGTATTAATTTACATGTTTGTGACAATACTGAGGGAACAAGAATGTGATGCCCATAAGAATATACAAGGACATTTGGGATTGGCTAGAAATGCAAAGAGTCGTGGACCAGTTTGCTAGAACTGGTCATTAACAACACTGCAAACACCACTCCAGCCTGGCAAAGTTGATAATGCAGTTTTTTTCAAAACCTATTTCATAAAGTAAGGTTCGTCAGTGGAATAATATGGATTGATTCCAAGTTTTTCAACAGCTAATGCATAAAATAAGGTCCATCAGTGATTCCGAAATGCTTCCTTGCTTTCCTCTGCTGTCCTAATCGCGGGGGTTGAGAGCGCCCATGTAAGCTATCAAATTATTTGGTAAGGCCATGATCAACACCGTTGGCCATTTCTTCCAAGTTGTTCACATAGCATGAAGTCTAAGTCTTCAAAAAAGCATTAACACAAGGCTCTAACTTTATAACTTTGATTAATAGAAGGCTCGATTCCTGTCGGATCTCAAGCATGAAAATTTTCTCCTTCAGGTGATGTTTTCAAGGATGCAGCTTCCGACTTCATTGGTTATTGCTTTCAGATATGCATTATAAAGGGGAAAGGAAGGCGAACAGTAAAGAACTCGCTACTTTTGAAATTAAACGATTTGGGTCATTTCAGAATTAGCTCAACATTAGCTGATGTCAGAACAAGCATTTCTTAACTGCATAGGTTCGTGGGGTTTGTCTTTTTCATGTACACAACTAGCACCCTTCCGGATTCTTATTCAAGAATCTATCTTGGCTTCCGACAATAGTTGTCTTTTATAGTCGAATAGGCCTTTAACCAATGTTACAGTGCTTCTGCAATGGATTGAAGCGGAATTAAGTAGATAGAGAATGGAATAGTGAGCGTATGAGGAAAAAAAAAAAGATCTATCCACTTAGTAAGAAATTTTTTGACCATACATAAGTGGAGCTTCATAACATAAAAGATCCCAAAGGTTTTGAGGGGATACAAAATCCATTAGGAAGAAGGCTTTTCTACGGTGAGCTTTGGCAATCCAGTCCGATACCCTATCTGTTTCTCTGTTATAACGGACCACTCTTAATCTGAAAAGCGACTCCATTGGACTAGGGCTTTCTTTATAAGTAGATTTACGGTCCTCAAGGGCCGACATGCTCTAGCTAGGCACCATATCAGAGCATATTGGTCTGCTGTTGTTCCAAAATAGTTTCTAATCTTGATTAGAAAATGTTCTAGTATTTCCAGCAAAGCAGACACTTGGGTCTGCAAAATAGAGGATGCCTTCAGTTTTCTATTTTTATGTTTGGAGCCTCTCTCGAATAAATAAGGGATGAACACTTCAAGGGGAATGATATCATGGATCATGGATGGGCATTCAGATTGGGATTCACCCAAGAGGCACTAATGCATGACAAGATGCACACGGAAATGGTCACTTGAATTCTTCAGCAAGTATAGTTATTGAGGAGTTGACTCTAGCAAATGTCATTTAAGCTAGGGGAAAATTACATAATCTATTGTATGTATGCCAATTCAGTCTTTAATTTGTCAATTTGGCCAGTTCGATTACAAACAATTGATAGTTTGCCAACTCAGTCATTCCAGTCAATTTTTGACAGAAATTGCTGACGTTGCAATTTTTTAATCTTCTTTATTTTTTAATATTTTTTTAGTTTTTATTTTTTTTTTTCCTTTGTGGCTAGCAAAGGCCAAGACAAAATTTGAGAGAGGGTAGGCACGGCTGCGCCCGGCGTGAATTCACATTAATGGGCTTCGCCGACTTGATGCCATTATCCTAGTCCGGCAAACATGAAAAGCTTTTTGAATCATCATCATTGATCGAGTGCATGCACTCTTGATAAACTACGACTATTATATCGAACAATTTTACTTGTCGTGTGTATTTTTAACTGTCACTTAATTCTAGATCAGAAAGAGAGAAAAGTGTATATGTGCTTAAACAAACAAACAAATAAATCAGTTGCGCCTGGACAGAGGTAAAATATCTAAGGATGCAAATTAGTCTCGGGAAGAATGTTACACCCAGATCTAATTTTGTAACGTAAGATATGCAGGGATTAGATGAGTACTGTCTTGAGCATTTAAATTGTGATCTTCGAGATGAATATCTCCAGATAAACACATGAGAAAGATGTGGGGTCAATTCTTCATTTAAAAAAAGAAAAGAAAAAGGACTTATGTCCATTAAAAATGAGTTTAACTCGTCCTGATGTCTGTGAAATTAGTTACCTCAGTCAGGTATTGCTGTTGAAATGGATAAGGGTAAAGAAGAAACTGAAGGCAAGGCAACTCATTCCAGTTTTTGTGTACCATCCGTTATGGGGGCCTAAACATAATAATAAGTTGAATTTCGACCTTAGATGAACGCATTCCACAGCAATAAGTTGCATTATCTGTCGGGCGTGCTTTCTGGGTCGCCACAAGTGCAATTCCAAGCTCTCTGGCCCTTCTGTATGCCCGAAGCAGAACAGAAAAATGCTGAGACGGATGCTAGAAATGCACATCTCCCGCCGCAACTCTCTCAGAAGCGGAGTTCACTGGACAGTCACATGACTAGTCAATAGATCCCGGGCCAATACAGACTGATTCATGCAACAACTTTCTCAGGCAAAAGTAATCATCACCAAGCCGCCTACAAATGGTTTTGGCACCATTTTCACAGCGAAAGGTCCATAAAATTGGTTTTGGCAGGTGCAACTAAGACTACCTTGAGATCCACTTTAAGGGCGCACAATTTTTCTCCCTGCATTCAGTTTTCATTTGTAAAGTTGCCCAAGTAGCCACAGCTCCCTGCACACAGAGAGTTCTGTAAGCTTTCTCTAACTCTAATTCCTCTCAGCAACATCAGAAACTGGCAAAAAGGCAGGTCATTTGAGATATCTCCCTTAGCACTTCTTGTCAATCTTAAATCCTAAAATAATCCTCCAGTACAACTCAAGGTGAAAATGTAGGCAATCGTGGAAGATCACTGGACTCCATGTATGTGATTTCTGACACCAAGTCGATGCTTATCATATGTCCTGTGCACAGATAATACTGAAATTTAGCCCCAACTACAAGATGATTTATGATACCTTGGTGGAGCTAAATAGTTCTCTCCTGTCACACGCGGAAGCTTTGCTTCACCATCTTTTGATGCCGCAACCCAAGTGAAATTCCTCTTTCTTCATTTTTTTACTTCTCCATAACAGTTGCAAATCAGAGTAAGAAGCACACCTTTCCTGGAAAGTAAACCTAGCATAAGCATATCAATACAGAGTCTGTCTTCTTCACAATTGCAACAATGAGTTGATTGTGCCGTAAATTCCAGGATGAGAACCATAGTGCTATGACCTTTCAACACACATTCCATCTAGTTGTCTACAGTATAGCAAAGTTATCAGAAACGGAAAGCAGAGGGTATCAACTTCGAAATTTGTGCAGCAGCAATTGACGATGATCTCTAAGGAATTGTCATAAACCATCCGAACAGAATTGAGCTAGAAAAAGCCGAACCAAAAAGTAATTGTAAAGTGGATATAAAAATTCACTTTGAATGTCATCTTGACGGTTTTAAGTTGTAGAGTTTCCCAATTAGCCACAGCTCCCTGCACAAAAAGATTTCTGTAAGTTTTTCAAACTTTAATTCCTCTCGGCAACATTACAAACCGGCAAAAAAGCAGTGGTTTGAGATGTCTCCCTTAGCATTACATGTCAATCTTAAAACCTAAAAGAATAATCTAGTATAACTTGAGGTGAATTGAAGGGCTTGTAATCATCTAGGCAGAACCATTTCTAGAAAAGGTAGGCAATAATGAAGATCACAAAAGAGTCCATTTACATGATTTTTGACCCCAGTGAGAATCATCATATGTCCTAGATGATTTTATAATACCTTGAAGAAATGAGCCATTAGATGGTTCTCCTCTCCGGTCACAGATGGAAGTTTTGCCGCACCAGCTATTGATGCTGTTACCCAAGTGTAATTCATATTTTATCTTATAACTTCTCCGTCACATTTGCAAATCCCACCAAATATGTTAAGCATATCAATACAGAGGGTCTGTTTTCTTCAAAGTTGCAACAATGAGTTGACTATGCTGTAAAGTTACAGGATGAGAACCATAGTCATATGACCTTCCAACACGCATTCCATCTAATTGTTTACAGCATAACAAAGTTATCTCCAATGCAAGGCGAGGTTATCAACTTCGAAATATGTGACGCAGCAAATCTCACAAGTATATCTGATAGTTTGTTACATATCTAATAGAAACATGTCAATGGGACATGCATACCTCCAGTTGGGAAACAAAAATCCAAGGAGAAACCATCCAAAGAAAATATAGCTAAAAAGCCAAACCAAACTAGGAAAAGAATGCAAATACTTTTACGTGATTAAGAACCCTCTGGTTGTTCGGAGGTATCACAATTTCAATACCTTCATCAGAATTGCAGACATCAACTGGAAAAAGCTTTTTATTAAAAAGTGCATGCAAAACTTCTCCGTTCATATATGTGAAGAATTTGATTGCATATATAGGAAAACAACGGTTGTTAGATGAAATAACGTACCCCGATTAGTTTAAAGTTTGAACACATGGGAACAATTTGTGGCTGTGGATCAAGAAGCTTTCAAGTGCAACATGCACTTACTCATCGTCTTCTCCCCTCAGATTCAGATTAATCTGTCTCCTCCCATAAATTTGACCGACTTCTTTGAGCAAAGCCAAGAAATTGCCTCCACATTTAATTTCCCGCAACAATATATTTCAACCATTTGGAGTCCATTCAATCTCGACAGATCAGGCAACTTCTGTAAAGATTCACAGGAAGAAATCTCCAATACTTCCAAGGATTCTGGTAGTTCGCCTTGAATCTCAACCAGTTTACCCCAATTTTCTATATGAAGCTTTCTGAGGTTGTTTAAATTACTTAAATCAGGCAGTATCTGCACCTGTTCAAGGTCACAAATTTCCAAATATAGTAGGTTCTCCCACATATTCGCCTGACTTCTCTGAGCAAAGCCGAGAATTGCCTCCCCATTTAATGTTTTGCAAGCTGCTATGTCAACCCTTTGCAGTCCCTTCAAGCATGACAGGTCAGGCAACTTCTGTAAAGATTCACAGTTATAAATCTCCAATTCTTCCAAAGACTCTGGCAGTTCTCCTTGAATCTCAACTAGTTTACGACAATATATTACTTTAAGATATCTTAGTTTGTTTAAATCACTTAGATCAGGTAGTATCTCCACCTGTCCAAGGCCACAAATCCGCAAATATCGTAGGCTCTCCCACAAATTCGCCCGACTTCTCCAAGTAAAGCCAAGAATTGCATCCCCCTTTAATTTATTGCAATCTTCAATGTCAACCTTTTGAAGTGCCTTCAAGCTTGACAAATCAGGTAACTTCTCTAAAGATTCACATGAAAAAATCACCAATTCTTCCAAAGACTGGGGCAGTTCGCCTTGAATCTCAATCAGGTTACCACATCTTCGTACTTGAAGACTTGTTAGCTCAAGATCAGGTAGGATCTGCAGCTGTTCAAAGCCCTCAAGCACCAATTCTCGTGGATTCTTTCCACCATATCTCAAAATTGCCTCCCCATTTAAATTATTGCCATAGACTATTTCAACCTCTTGCTTACCCATCAAACTTGACAGATCGGGCAACTGCTGTGAAGAACCATGGAAACCAATACGTAACGTATCCATAAACCGTGGTAATTCGCCTTGAATCTCAACCAGATTACCACAATTCGACACTACAAGACTCCTTAATTTGTTTAGCTTGCTTAGATCAGGTAGTATCTCCACCTGTCCAAGGCCAGAAAGCTGCAAACTGTATAGGTTCTCCAAACAACCAAGGCCTTGAATCTCTGCCATTGCAGCATCTGAAATGTAGAGAGATGATAGCTTCTTCAAATTCGACAGATCCTCCATCAAGCAAAGCGACTCACAATTTTCCAAAATTAAGGATAACAAACTCGAGGGAAGCCTGGGGAGTCGACTCAGATTACGGCACTGGAGGTCAAGTGCCTTGAGTTGAGAAAGGAGGCTAAGGTCCGTTAGTATGGCGGTCACATAAGGAGAGCGTACGGCCAGATCCTCCAGTTTGCTTAAGTTTGCAATCCACGGTGGTATCGGATATCCCACAAGCCCATCAGAATCCACATCATAATCAGGTGGTGTGCCAAGCCACAGATTCAATTCCTTTAAATTAGTGAGGTTTGAGAGATCTGGAAACTTGTCCATATACAAACAAGACAATTCTAATTCGATAAGACTTTCTGGAAGCATCGGTAGTGCGTTTATGTTCGCCCTCAATATCAAGATCCTTAGGGATTGATTCCTGCTGATGCTATTGCCAATTTCCATGGGGACGATGCAGATTTCAACATGGCCTACTACTTTCTCGAGCGTCTCAATTGCCCAAAAGGCATCAGGTATTTTCCTCAAGTTACCATGCCACATATTCACTACTTTCAATTTTGTCAAATTTCCAATGGAATCAGGTAGTTCTTTGATCCCCGAGTTGGATATGTCCAACTCAATCAACGATTCCATTTTTCCGATTGAATTTGGAAGCCTCTCCAACAATCCGCACCCTTTCAAATATAGATATTCAAGACTTGCAAGATCTCTACCCAGCTCGTCTGGTAGTCTCCGTATTGAACAAGAGGACAAATCTAGAACTTTCAAATTCTTTATCACCTATAAAAGAAATATCATGTAAAGGTTACTTTTGAATCTAATAAGATGGAATAATAAGTGTTGTCTAACATATAATATACCTTCATGTGGCTCCAACCCTTCCAATCATGTGTAATTTCACTCCGAGATAGATCAAGAATAACCACATTCTCCATGAAAAAATTTGTAATCTTAAATGTCGGGGGAATTTTATGCCAAGAAAGCCATCGTAATTGTGGAAGGAGATCTGAATTCTCCTTGAAAACATTAGTTGGAAGAACATTTAATGACGATTCATGCCAAAGAAGCCTCTCTTCCGCATAAAAATTTTCCTTGGAACCGTCCACTTCTAGGAACCTTATATTTGATAGGCTTTCAAAGCCCTCATAGGTAAAATGATAGTGTCGTTGATGGTCCAACTTGAGACGAAGAGCTTCAACTTCTTTAGCTCCCTGTCAGAAGGTTTAAAAGCAAAAAAGTTGAAGAGATACGCATTTATTCAAATCCACTATATTAAGCGATTGAGTTTAGTACTGTTCCTATAATCTTAAAATAGCAAAAAATGTAGTTTGAGGAAGTTGTAATAGTGCTAGACGACACAAAAAGTAGTTTGCTTTTTCTGCACCCAAAAAACAAAAATCGATGGGGGACTTTACCTTATGTCTCCTCAGCAAATTCAATCCTTCCTCCGAATCCCACACCCTACTTTGCTTCTCCATTTTCGTGTCACTTTTTTCATGAACCATCTCTCTTCCGAGGTCTCTCAATTGGTCGTGCATCCACACTTCATTATCTTCATTAATCTTTATTAAAGACATGTTCTGCAAAACTTTCATGGCTTCTTTCGGGAAAAAAATAGATTCATCCCAGTATTGAACCATAATATCTTTGTTATATCCAATGAAAAGACAAGCTATATCAAGGAATATACGCTTTTGTCGAAAATCCAATGCATCATAACTTATTTTCAGCTTACATTGAACTTTATCGCTAGGAACACTTTCTAGCATCTTCAATGTGGCATCCCACATTTCCTTTTCAGTGTGCTGTAAAAGTGACCCTATGACCTCAAGTGCTAGTGGAAGACCTCTAGCAATGCCTATCGCCCTATTGGATTGGTCAGTATACTCAGGTAAAGGAGAATCACTTTTGAAGGCATGTTTGCTAAAAAGTTGAAGAGATTGAACATAATTCATGCCATCGACCTTATAAAAATCATCCACTTCGGGAACCTCAAGAACCTCTTCATTTCTAGTAGTAATAATAAGTTTGCTCCCTGTACCAAACCAATTACGCTTACCTACGAGTGCATTCATATGTTTCTTGTGATCCACATCATCAAGAAGAAGGAGGACTTTTTTAGTACACAACCTCTCTTCAATTGTCTTGGTCCCATCATCTATGTTTTTTATATCCCTCCATTCCATTTTGAGGATCTCAGAGATGAGTTGATGCTGCAAACATTCAATGCCCTTGCGTTCGACGTTTCACGGATATTGGATAGAAAGCAATGATGCTCGAAATCATTTGCAAGTTCATTGTAGATCATTTTGGCGATAGTCGTCTTTCCAATGCCACCCATTCCGTGGATTCCTATAATCCGTGTTTCACTTGTTTGAGAACTTATCTTTTCCCTGATTGCATTCACATGGTTGTCGACATTGACGAAGCACTCCGATACCACCAGATTAGCCTTTTTCAACTCATTGAAAACCTCCAGGGTAATTTTTTTAGCGAACGTGCCTTCTCGTCTAGTGTTAGAGATCAAAAGGCAATGAGTTAGAAAACTATACCGACTCAAATTATGTTCTGACAAGACCCAATTGAAACTAGAGACGTATTCGTAATGCATCCTTCGTGGATTTATTTCATTGTAGATGAATTAGCAATTTGTGCAGACAGTTAGTGAAGGACCTGAACTGAAGAAAATTTTATTCGGAATGAAAGAGGACAAAATTGGGATTGTGCCGTTATTCAACGTGATTTTTGCAGGAAAGCTTCAATAGCATAAAATTCAATTTCAACGAGGACACAAATCTAGAAAAGAAACCAATTGAAACACATCAAGTTTTAATGGTACAAGACACATGACATGGAATGCTAAAAGCACTCACCTGTCAGTTTTGCCGTGCAGGGACCATCCGCTTAGATCCCCGACTACATTAAGAGCAGCCTTCCATTGACATATGGTCTCTTCGCTATATCGCCCCTTCTTTTCGTGCGAAAGAAAGGCCTTTGCATAATCCTTAATCTGGTATCGAACTTCTGAAGGGGCCACATCATAAAAAATGGGCATAATCTTTTGTCTTCCACCTTCCTGGCACTTGACCATCTGAACTAGCTCCTTCATACACCATTCGCTAGAGGCATAACCTTTCGAAAAGATGGGTATTAAGATCTTCGACTCCTTAATTGCTTGGAGAAGTTTTGGGCCAAACTCGTCCCCAACACGGAGGCTTTCGTCGTCCTTAAATGTGCGGATCCCAGCATCCGTAAGACTATTGCAAAGGAAGTCGGTAAAAGCTGATCGAGTATCTGGTCCCCTAAAGCTCAAGAATACTTCATAGTCATATCCTGATGAAGTAGCCATTCCTTGGAGCTTCTGTTGAAGTGTGAGTAGAAGAAGCGCCTCCTGCTGTTCCATCGTTTGCAGCCGCATTGCTACTTGCCTCCCCTCCATTGATCTCCCTTGATCTTCTGTACAAGAAGTAAAGGAACAGCAAAGCAGCAAAAGCAGGGGCAGCAAGAGATGAAAGAAGTTCGGAAACCATGATCGCAAGTGTGAGTACGAGAATCACAAATGGAGATCTCTGTGGGTCATTAAACGTAGAAGAAAGGATTGGCTCAATACGCAGAGAGTCGAGGGTCAGTTTCCTAGAATTGATCAATAAGGAGGACAATTTCGGAGTAAATAAACTATTGGAATTCTTTGGGAGCAATCGACTGCCTTCGGTGGCTAAAATAAAATATTAAAAAGATGGGAGCAGTCAAGGGCTTTCGGTTATTATTCTTTTGAATTTTAATAATCTTGTCTTTGTGGAGTTTCTTCGCACCGTAAGTGTCCCATCCATTGGATTTTCTTACAACACCACGTCACGATGAATGCCCACGGGCATGGTCGCAGGTCCTCCTTGGTTGTCCATAACAGTAAAAGAAATGAGTATCCGTCCTTGATTTACTATGATATTAACAGCCTATTCTGATCCACAAAACATCAAATAGCAAATAATTTAAAATTATATTGAGAATCGCTCATTCAAGAATTTATGGCTTATAATATAATTTTATTCTCATAGTCATCCAAAAATTATTATGTTAGCAAAATTATTATTTTTAATTAATGATAAGTCGGTTGAGCATGCAATTTACGGCATATATTGGTTACTGTATAAAATAAGGCTCATCAGCAACTTCCTTGATGCTTCCTTCACCTTTTTCGAGAACCCTTTCGACCGATCAAAACATTAGGATAGGTCCACATCAACATCATAAGGTATTTCTTAAAAGAGTTAATACCATGAAAAACCCCAAATTGGAACATCCGTAATAAATTTACTCCAAACTATTTTTTTAAACGCCAAAAACTCTAAACTATTATATCTTTGACAAATTTACCCCAATCGGTATACCCGTGACAAATTGACTCTCCATTAGGTTTTGTTAAATTTTATCGTCAAATTGTTGATTTGGATAACATGTGACAATTATCGGATGTACACGTTTGGAATTTTTATTCTTTATTTGTTACAAGAGTATCAATTTGGAAGTTTTAGTGGTATTAATCCTATTTAATGAAAAATAACGGATGGTAAATTTATCACATGTATATCAATTTGAGATTTTTGGTAGTCAAAATAATCATGGTCAATTTGTCGTGAGATATACCAATTTGGGATTTTTGGTGGTTGAAAAATAGTTTAAAGTAAATTTGTCACAAGTGTATCAGTTTGAATTTTTTGTGATTAAAAAAATAGTTTGAAGTAAATTTATCATAAATGTACCAATTTAGGATTTTTTGTGGTATTAACCCTTTCTTAAAAATGATGGTTGCAGCCATTGCTGGTGGTCTAGTTGCTTCCCGTACTGGTAAAAATTTCAGAGACGTTGGTAGTGGTACTTCATTGGACTGTGGGTAAATTCTTGGTAGCGTTGGTAATTTTCTTATCACACTAATAAAAATTAATATAAGTTGGTAACTTACTAATCTATCAGAGATGATGCTGGTAAATTACTGATAGGTCATTAAACTTCGAAGCCAGAATTGGCTAAACATGCAGAGCGTCGTGGTCCAGTTTGCTACAATTGGTCATTAAGAACGATTCATTGCCACATCACTCCTGCCTGTCAATGTGGACATTGGCCGTTTTTTTAACGCCTACCTCATAAAATAAGGTTCATTAGTGAAATAATATGGGGGATCCTTCCAAGTTTTTAAACAGCAAATGCATAAAATAAGGTTCATCAGGCGATTCCAAGATGCTTCCCTGATTTCTTTTGCTATCCTAATCGCGGTGGTTGAGAGCTCCCCATCAAATTAACCAATATATTAGAACGATCCTCGATCAACATCTTTTGGCAATTCTTTCAAACGTTGGCTTTATCTTATTACAATTGAACCACAGTTTCGAACAAAAAGCACAAAAGCCTCCAAATTATTTCGTCGTGTTGCATTTGGTCAATGCAAATCATTGAAGACGTACGCACCTTTGCTTTCTCTTATTGACATAAATTATTTGAAAGATTGTCCAATACTAATTCCAGGACTAATTTTTAATTTTCAAATTAGACTATTGTTTTATTGTATCTTGACACGTTTTATGCTTTGCACGCCATTTCTAGCTGAGATAAGTTTAATTTGAGTTCCGATTTTGTGACATCCCGAATTCCGACCCACTTTCGAAGCTATGAATGAATGAAATATCTCATTGATGTATTTCAGTCTAATCTCACTCGGAGTTGATCCCTCTCGAGCATACTAACCAAATGGGAATGGCTAGCTAGGAAAATCAAGTACGTGGACCTAAGAACTTGATCCTGGATTGACTCTTTGGCCATGAAAATTGTCGAGGGAATATTCGGACCAATATAGGCCGATCCTAGAATGATTAAGGAACGATTTGGATAATACCCTACGCTTGGATCACGGGTGATTCCGTTTGACCTCGTATGGGTTCCGAACGTCCCTAAATTATTTTCTAACAATCGTGCCCATCGGGACTAGTGATTGACCCTCGCAATTGAATGACAACCAAAGTCGCCATGGCTCGAGAAATTCTTAAACGTGATGTTAATCACGGGTCGATACGCGTAACTCCTAAAAGCCGCCCGTTAGTTTGAGATACGCTGAAATTTCAATTGATCGAGATTGATCGCCAATTTCACTTTGAAATTAGATGTCGGACCTTCAGGGGTTCCAATAATTAAATTTTGGACATTACCTCATCCGGAGTACAATTACTTCGCGATTCGCCCTAAAGTGTTCGGAAAAGTGAAATCTGGACTGGATATGGGAAATGAGATGAATTATTGGTGGGACCCACAAGACTTTGTCTCACCAAATTCAAGAGCAATAATTCCACTTAGTATCTTGCCAAAGTATCCTATCTATCATCAGCATCATCTTCTTCATTGAGCTTTCATTTTCTCTCTCACTTCTCTCTCTCGCCCAACCCGCTGCCCTATTCCGACAGCCCCACTGTTCCGGCCATAACTTTTTCGTCCGACGTCGGTTTGAGGTAAGACCACCACCATTTGAAAGCTTATTGTCTTAACTTTCCAGGGACATATTATAAGCTCGATTTGGCCAGGTAGTTTTTACCGTAGGTCCAATTGAAGAGGTAAAGGTCGGGACGAGGCAAATCTGACCCGGTTTGAGAGAGGAAGTTTTTGCTTCTGTTTCCAGCTGATTTTCACCAAAGGATTTGGCTAGAAATCAAGTAAGTTGGTTCCTAAACCTTGATTAGGTATCTAGGTTGCTAAGGGACTTGAGATTGAGTAGATTTGGGTGAAAAATTGGTTGTTTTTGGCCATTTTCATGCCTTGGCCGAGAATGAAGGGGAGGAGGAGAGAGAAATCATGTTCTTGAAGTGAATAGTGAAGTCAAGAGGATTTGGGTATGGTCAAAGTTGGACCATGGTTACTTTATGCCTAACTCTAGTTACTTTATGCTATTATTTAATCATGGTTAGGTTAGTTATTGACTCTAGTTAATTTTGAACCATGGTTAGATTATATTCTAACTATAGTTACTTTTTATGTAACAATATGTTGTTATGCCACGGTGTTAAATAAATGTGGTGTTACTATAGTTTAGTACTATAGTCGTGAATTAATTGTACGTTAGTCTAATTCGACCATACGGCCGTTAGTAATTGCTGCATTAGTAGAATTAATTTTGTGTGGCGTAGATTAATTATTGCGGTAGCATAATTAATCTTGTGGCCCGATTTGGCCATTGGTCTTGTATGATCTAGTCGGGTGGTCCCGATTTATTAATTCTCTAACGTGAGTGAATTACGTGGTCCCGATTGAGTGTTTTTGGTACAATTTAATCAAGTGGTCTCGATTGGGCAATTGAGAAATATTGGAGAGATCGCATGGTCCCGATCTTTTATTGGAGAAAATTGGTGAGACCGGATGATCTCGATCCGCTAATCAAGGAATCTAGCAGGATCACGTGGCAAGGATTGATCGATCGGAAGTATTTAAAGGATTGTGTGATATCGGACGAGTGATTGGGAAATTATTGTGGTATATGGTCTTAAGTGGAATGAAAGAGAGGAAATGTGGAATTTTTACCCCGAGGCGTTATGACGCGGGGTTTGTACTTTATAAGACCATATGTTGCCCGAGGCGTTATGACGCGGGCTCCGATGTTGGATTGAGGAATTATAGCTGAGGCGTTATGACGCGGGCTTTACTATTATTATACCCCGAGGCGTTAAACGCGGGGTTATGAGTATTATAATATCCCGAGACGTTAAACGCGGGATAGTGACCTCGAGGCGTTATTACGTGGGTCCGTCTATTCTCGAAAGTATGAAAGTCGTGTTCAATTAAGTCGTCCGAGACCAAAGTGAGTCGTGTTCGACTAATTGTCCGAGACTTAATCCGGTCGTGTTCCTATGTGTCCGAGACCGAGATTTATGGGTCGTATTCAATCAAGTCGTCCGAGGCCAAAGTGAGCCGTATTCGTCTCGATTGTCCGAGACCGGGAAAGTATGATGGTCGTATTCAATCAAGTCATCCGAGGCCAAAGTGAGCCGTATTCGTCTAATTATCTCGAGACCGAGAAAGTGTGAAAGTCGTGTTCAATTAAGTCGTCCGAGACCAAAGTGAGTCGTGTTCGACTAATTGTCCGAGACTTAATCCGGTCGTGTTCCTATGTGTCCGAGACCGTGATTTATGGGTCGTATTCCTATGAGTTTGAGACCCTAGTATATATATATGTGGAGCCGTGTTCCATAAAGGTCCGAGGCTCAATGTTATGAACTTGTATGAAGTCGTGGAGTAACGTGGAATTTTATACGATAGCTTGAAGCGTGGAACGCGGGCTTTGGAGCAACGTGGAATATTTTTTTTATTCCAGGTCCGAGGCGTGAAATATCAATATGAGGGTAACGTAGAATATTTGAGAAAGTGTGGAAATTTTCGAACAAGTATGGAATATTCCGGGATTTATTAGTTGAATTATTGAGGTGAAGAAGGATATGTTGAAAAGTTGCTGTTTTTAAAACTTGTCCGGAGGCACTAGAGCCCTAACCTAGGGTTAGGGGCTAGCTTACTAAGATTTTATCTCACCCCGTCGTGGGTTCGTTGTTGTTCGGACACTCCGCATCAGCAATGAATAATCCGCCCGGGAGATTCGATATTCCCCAAGGTCATGGTACCAAGAGAAGATGGGGAGGTTGTAGAGTGATCGGATGCGGAACAGCCACCCGAGATTGACGAGGATGAGTTGGAGACGAGAGTCGATATCGCACCGGATAGCGAGGACGAGGCCTAGGGTAGTTGGCCTCTTGAGCTTTTGTAGAGTATTTTCTTTTGGAAACATGCGGGCTTCGACCACGTAATCTTTTGTTATAGTTGGTCACGGGCTTGTACAGGTGGCCTCCGAAGCCCTAGGTTTGAAGGTTGTAACAATTGTGTATATGTACATAAGTTGTTTTACCGTCCCAAGTCATCGTGATGTTAATTAATTTATGTACGGGAATTGTTTTCGCTTCCGCAAGTGTTATATCCGTTGGCCTTTGGATCCTGGAGAACCTGTACTTATTTGTTGGCCAGGTGGGATGTCGACGGCTCGTAGGGTGCGGGACGTGACAGATTTCCACCTATGCGAATTTAAATTCAACGTTAATTGTTAGTCAAATCCAAATTTTGTATAGTTTCTGTCAAATTTTAGGACTGAATTGACACAATTACAATAGGTTTATGACTTTTTTAGTAATTTTCTCTATATGTGTTCACCTATGCTTTTGGTGAAGGACTAGTAATGATAAGTAATTTGCTCCCTATTCCTAATCACAAGTGCATTCATACGATTGTTTTCATTCACATCCTCGAGAAAAACGAAAATTAATGGAGGGTAAATTTGTCACGGGTGCACCAATTTGGGGTAAATTTATCAAAGTTGTACCAGTTGGGATTTTTGGTGGTTAAAAAAATAACTTGAGGTAAATTTGTCACAAGTATATTGATTTAGGGTCTTTCGTGGTATTAACCCATTAATTTACATGTGTGCGATAATACTGAGGGATTATAAATGTGATACAAGTAAGAAGGAAAAAGGAAAGTCGGCATTGGCTAAATATGCATAGAATTGGTCAATAAGGTGGCAACATCACTCCAGTCTGTCAAAATTGATAATGCAGATTTTTTAACACCTAATGCCTAAAATAAGGTTCATCGCTGCAATAATAATATGGATGGACTCTTCCAAGTTTTTCAGCACCTAATGCATATAATAAGGTTCATCAGCGATTCCAATATGCTTCCTTAATTTCTCTTGCTGTCCTAATCACATTGACAAGCCATCGCTGTCGAAACCGGGGGATCATCCATACCGCTGATACCCCCAGGTGGTCCAACAACTCCCCGTCGATCCAAACAGTGAAACTGCACCTACTATATACTACCATTGACTCGGGGTACAAGCTCATCTTGCCATTCACATTTAAAGTACATATAAACTCCAAGGGCCTATTTGGTAACGTTTGCTTTCCAAAAAGTGATTTCGATTAGAATCAATTTTTTTTTATTCGTTCCTGGATAAGTTTTTAGAGAATCGAACACGTTTGGTAACTACATAAAATTTTTGTTCCCGGAACAAAAACGCGCTTGGTAATCGCACAAAATTTCTATTCGGAAAATAATTTATCTTCCCAATTTGTCATTTAAATCAAATAATTACATAATTACATTTGATGACTTTTCTCGAGCCCTACAAGTGTGATCCTCTTGCACCATGACATCTTTTTGGTCAAAATAGGGATGCTTCGATTTATTCCTTGGAAGTATAATACGCTAAAGTTGTTGTTTTCCCATGCTTCTCTTGAGGCTATGCATATGCCAAGAATGAAAGAGGTGACTCGATTATCTTTTATTGCTCAAAATGAATAAAACCCATCTCTCGCCACATATGTGGCTTAGTTTTACCCTTGGATATCATGCGGATGGTCACTAATGCAGCATGGTACTCCTACAATAAATCATGCCAGGCTTAGGAAAAATGGAAAGGCAAAATTTCCAAAAACAGGATTGGCCAGTTGAATGGACCAATTTCCTACTTTTGAGACTTTTTTAGAATTTTCGGGATTTTTTTTTTTTTTGAACGATTTGCCTATGAGGGGCAAAATCATCATTTGGGAGAAATCGAAAGGCAAAATCATCAAAAATACGATTGGCCGGTTGAAATAACCCATCTCCTAATTTTTTTAGATTTTTTTTTGGAAATTTTTTTCTGATTTTTTCCAATTTTTTTAGATTTTTTTTATGAATTTTCCCTTTTTTGGATTTTTTGTAATCATTTTTTGATTTTTTTTTAAAAAAAATTTAAAAAATTATCCGGACAGTGGGGTTGACTCGGCCTACGCCTTGCGAGAGCCCAACAAAAGTGAGAGAAGATGTCGTTGCCTTTTTCATTTTCTCAAAAGTGTTCCTTTTTCTAGAAAACCACTTTTTTTTTTCTCAAAAGTGATCCAAAAGTATTCCTGGAAACAAAATCGAATTAGAATCATTTACGTTACCAAAAATGTTTCGATCTATTTTGTTCGGAGAACAGAAATAGAGGAAGATAAACGTTACCAAACAAACCCTAAGTGATCTTTCCTACAAATTTGAAAAAAAAAAGAACTAAGGGGTCAGTGGAACCCCACTAAATGAAACCTCTAAGTCTAACGTAGGAGATCATCTTACCACTCAACATGGTACGCAAATAAGCATTACAACTTGGACAAGTATGTCGGTGCATGCATAGTTGCAAAGCTACCACAGAAATATGTACCAATAATGATATCATATGCATTTACCTTCTTGTCGGTCGGTGGAAGACATCGTGCATTGCACACATTATGATGCACCAGTATCGCCCAGTGTTTTGTAAATATGTACATACAAGTGAACATGCATTGTTACATTACTAGTCCACATCTCGAAACTCTCGTGTCATCCCTACACACTAGTCATCCAAGATCACACAGCATGGGCATCCTGAAAATCTCGAGGCATCTCCCACCGAGGCATCCCGACGCATAGGGTATCTCCACTCCGAAGCATCCGTAAACTCCATGGGGCATCCCGGATCACACAACAGGGGGATCCCAAATCTCCCGGTGCATCCTCGCCGGTTTTATACGGACGATGGAGCTTACTTTTCTCATTAAAATTATAAAAGCACACATGTGAAACATGATAATCACATAGTTATCTTTGTAACCACACTAAATGCCAACTTCATCTTCATAAGTAAAAGCGTACTTACCACTTTCCATGCTCGCATCGACAACTTCATCTTCACATGGAAAGGTCCATGAACTGGTTTTGGCAGTTGCAACTAAGAGTACCTTGAACACCACTTTAATCACACAAAGTGGTTTTTCTCCCCGTCCAGACACGCCCTTCAAGTGTTTCCTCCTAAAAGAAAGCCAAGTGCCATTGCATGTCAATGAAGAGAACAAACATTTACATGAAATACAATATTCAGATTTATGGCTCCTAAAAAGAAAAAATAAACAATCAGGTTTGCCTACATATGATGCCCCAAATTGCAAAATGAATTCCTCTGCCCTGCTCTAATGATTTCATCAATAAGCAACGACTTCTCTTCACTAATCTTCATGTTTCTGTCTCTCAACAAATGAATGCAAAACCCCAAGACTGTGAGAGGAAATTTAGTCAACATTGAATATCATCTTCATTTTCCTTTATTCGGTCTTCATTTGAACAGCTGCCTAGTTAGCCACAGTTCCCTGCGCAGAAAGATTTCTCTAAGTTTCTCTAACTTTATTTCCTCTCAGTAACAATAGAAACCGGCAAAAAGCCGGTCGTTTGAGATGTCTCCCTTAGCACTTCTTGTCAATCTTAAAACCTAAAAGAATCCTCTAGTATAACTTGAGGTGAATGAAAGGGCTTCTACCGCAGATAATCATCACCTAGGCATAACAATTTCTAGGAGATGCAGGCGATAATGGAGATAGCACAAGAGTCCATTTACATGATTTCTAACCCCAGTGAGACTTACCATATGTCCTCTGCTCCAGTAATACTCAGATATTAGCCTTTGCCTATAAGATGATTTATGATACCTCAAAGAAGCTAAGTAACTCCTCTCTCCTGTTACGGATGGAAGTTTTGCTGCACGAACTATTGATACCGCTACCCAATTGAAATTCGTCTTTCTTAATTTTGTAAGTTTTCCCTAACATTTGCGCCTCCCAGTAAGAAGCACACCTTTCCTGGAAAGCATATCAATGCAGAGTGTCTGTCTTCTTCACAGTTGCAATGATGAGTTGATTATGCTGTAAAGTTCCAGGATGAGAACCATAGTTGTATGACCTTCCAACACTCATTCTATCTAATTGTTTTCACTCATAACGAAGTTATCTCCAATGCGAAGCAAGGTTATCAACTCAGAAATACGGGAAGCAGCAAATCGACAAGGATCTCTAATAGCTTGTTACATATCAAATAAAAAAGGGTCAAATTCACATGTATACCTCCAGCTGGGAAACATAAAAGCAAGGAGAAACCATCCAAAGAATACAAAAACTTGTACATAATTAAGAACCCTTTGGTTGTTCGGAGGCGTCATAATTGCAACACCTTCAGCAGATTTTCAGACATGAACTCGCAAAAAGTCATTAAAAAGTGCACGTACTACTTCTCTGTTCATGTCAGTGAAAGAATTTGATTGAAAAAAAAGAGGAAAACATCTGTTGCCAGATGAAATAAGTCAACTCAATTCGTTTGAAGTTTGAACCCAAGAGAACAATTTGTGGTAGCGGATCTAGAAGCGTTCAAGTGCAACGTGCACTTATTCATAGTCTTCTGCCTCAAATTCAGATTCATCGTCTTCTCAAACAATTTCGATTGACGGCAATTTTTCGCAGTATCTTATTCCACCGTGTCGCAGTCCCTTCAAGCTGGACCAATCGGGCAACTTCCGTAAAGATTCACAGTAAAAAAATCTGCAGTTCTTTCAAAGATTGTGGTAAATCACCTTGAATCTCAACCAGATTATCACAAAAGCTTACGCGAAGACTCCTTAGTTTGTTTAAATTGCTTAGATCTGGTAGAGTCTCCACCTGTTTAAGGAAACCAAGCTGCAAATCTCGTAGGTTCTCCAAACAACCAAGGCCTTGAATCTCTGTAATTGCAGCGTACGAAATCCCGAGAGATGATAGCTTCTTCAAATTCGATAGATCCTCCATTGAGCAAAGTGACTCACACTGATAAAAATGAAGGGAGGATAAACTTGAGGGGAGTGTCGGGAGGCGACGCAGGTTAGAGCCCCGGAGGTGAAGTGACTTGAGTTGAGGAGGGAGGCTAAGGTCGGTCGGTGAGGTGGTCTCACAACGAAAGCACAGGTGCAGACACTCCAGTTTGGTTAAGGTCCCCATCCACAGTGGTATCGGATCTTCCAGAGGTCCATAACATTTCCCATTCGAATCAAGTGAGCCAAAAAGGAGATCCAATTCCTTCAAATTACTCAGGTTTGAAAGATCTGGAATCCTGTCCACGTATAATGGAGACAGTTGTAATTTGATAAGACTTTCAGGAAGCTTCGGTAGTGCATGTATATCCCCACACTTCAATTTCAAGATCCTCAGTGATTGATTCATGTGGATGCTATGAACAATTTTCACATGAAGATCCTTGGGAGCATATCTCTTGCGGACATAAATTTCTTCGAGCTTCCAAATCGTCCAAAAGGCATCGGGGTATTTTGTTTATGTCACCGTCAATCATCTTTACTACTTTCAAATTTTTCAATTCTCCAATGGAATTAGGTAGTTCTTTGATCCACATGTTGGATATATCCAACTCGATCAGCGATACCAAATTCCCGATTGTATCCGGGAAGTCTCTCCAACGATTCGCAACTTTTTAGAGATAGGTATTCAAGGCTCGAAAGAGCTCTACCCAACTCGTCTGGCAGCCTTTGAAGATTCCTACAATGGCTTACACCTAAAGAAACTAAGCATCTCAACTGACAAATTGACTTATCAATTTTCATCAATGTTTCACAGCCGCATAGTATCAAACGTTCTAAATTTGCCAGAGTGGAGAAGATAGGAGTTCTCTCCAAGCATTGGCAATAGGACAGATTCAAAATCTTCAAACTCTTCATCGCCTGTAAAAAAATAAATAATAATGCAAGGACTCCTTTTGAATCTAATAAGATAGAATAATAAGTGTTGTCAAGCATATAACATACCTTCATGTGGCTCCACCCTTTCCAATCATGTGTCACTTTACTCTCAGATAGTTCAAGAATAACCACATCCTCCATGGAGAAATTGCAATATTAAATGTTGGGGGAATACCACTCCAAGAAAGCCATCGCAATTGTGGAAGGAGATGCAAATTCTCATGGAAAACATTAGTTGGAATACCATTTGATGGTGATTCATGCCAAAGAAGCCTCTCTTCTGCACGAAAATATTTCATTTGACCACCAATTTTAAGGAACCTTAGATTTGATAGTCCCATAAATCCCTCGTAGGTAAAATGGAACTGCCCCTCGCGGCCCAATTTTGGACCTTTGGCTCTTCCCCCCCTCTTTTCTTGGGCGGTTCGAATCGCCCGAATCGCGGTTTCAATTTTTTAAACCGTAATTGGCCCATCGGGGCCGGGCCTGTTCCGGTTTGTAACCGCTGTTTCGGTCAACGGGCCGGTTCTAGTTATTCCATGGGCCGGTTCCAGGCCCAAACCGGCCCGTGGCCATGTTTAGGGAGAATATCCAATCCATTTTTTTTACTTGGAAGGCTTAAGTGATAAGAAGAGGGCCCACCATCATTATTTCCCTTATCTTAATGTCCATGAAAACCCTAGGGGTATTTTTATCATTTCTTATTTTGGCCAAGGGCATTTTGGTCATTTGACCATTAAGGACGATTCGGTCATTTGGCTATCCGACGGAGGGTGTTTTAGCCTTTTCACAAGTCGGTTCGGTCGGAACGAGGCTCGGGCTCGAGAATTTCAATTCTAAGGCGCGACGACTAATCGATCGAAACTTAAACTAATTCGATTGATGATTCGGGAAGTATCTAATTTCCGTCACTCAATTGCTCAAAATCCGATCTTGATCAACAAACCGTAATTCCCGGTTATTCCGTAAACTGAATTTCGCTATCTTACGGACGTCGGATTTTCAAGGCGTCACAAGGGAAGCCTTAGGAGGCACAACAAATTTGCACACCGGAGTTTCTAGTCCTTTGAATTGAGAAAAGTTATCAATATCCATTGATAAGGTGGTTACAACAGTAGACAACAAGGTTGTAAAATTTATGGGACCACTGTCAACTATTCTAAAAACTTAAGGCGATAGGTGAAGAGAGACTACACATACATACATGAATATAAAGAAAGCATACGGGACTCATTCACAACGGATGTGGGACAACAACAATAACTTCCAAACCTTCTCTCATGTGCATATCGGATTATGAGTGACACGTGAAAATTGACTAATAGGGATGGGCCCACATACGCGGAAAGGAATAGCACTGGCTCGATACTACGATAAAATATCCAATCTAAAAGCTTAAACTATTATAAGAAGGCGTGATTTAATATTGATATATTCCAACAAAGGTCAATGAGAGACCCCAGTTTATTTAATCTTACAATGCACCATGGAATTGGATCTTCCACAAGTTGACAATTGCCCATGGGGTAAGCATGCGGTAGAATGGCCAGATACAAATCATTTAAAATTCTCAGATATGAGAAATCTGGGAATGTTGTCATCCATGTATCAATATGTAAACTGACGCGACTTTCCGGAAGTCTTGGTACTTGGCATGTTTCAATTAATGTCAATTTCAGGATCCTCAAGGACGAATGTCTCCAAATATCCTTTGGAATTTTCAGTTGCAAGAGATCACCGTGTGCTGGACTGTCCAATTGAACAACTATTCATCCTCATTAATTTCAAACTTTTCATGTTTTCCCGTTGTGTCAGGTAGCTCTTTAATGCACACGTAGGAGACACCCAACTCAAGTAGCAATTGTAGATTGCCAATTGAGTCCAGAAGCCTCTGTCTACATCTTCGTTCTTTCAAATACAAGTATGCCAGACTTTTAAGAGCTCCAAACCACAGGGGAAGTTGTGTAATTATGGTGCTTTTGAGACATAACCTCAATAGCAATGTCAAGTGACCAATGGAAGAGATTATCTTCAATGATGAACAATGCAAAGCACTGAGAATATGGAGCACTTGATATTCAGCACAGAAGAATTCAGTAATGCCTGAATATATGACCGCACTCAATCGATTAGTCTGGTGAGAATCATAAAAAATGGGAACTCTTTTACTACATAGCCTATCTTTAATTGTCTTGATCCCTTCATCGACATTACATATTTCTGTCAATTTCCTTTTGAGGACATCGGAGATGAGTTGATTCCGCAAGTACTGAATCCACTTGAGCTAAGTATCATTGATGTTAGAAAGAAAGCAACAGTGCTCAAAACCAAGTGAAAGCTGATTGTGGCTAATTTTGGCGAGAGCTGAATTTACAACACTGCCCATTCCATGGATTCCAACAATTCGTGTTTTCTGTGTTTTGAGTACCTATCACACTCATGAGTAAGACTACCTTAACACCATAGACACTAGACAGGCCATGAACTGGTTTTAAGCACATGCAAATTTTCTCCCACTCCAGACAAGCCCTTCAAGTGTTTCCTCATAAAAGAATAATTGGGTACCGATAAGCAAGTTCTATCGCAGGTCAATGAAGAGAACACACATGCAGATGAAATGCAATATTCAATTTTATGACCCACAAACAAGAAACAAGAAATACATTCAGGTTTGCCTAAATAGTCCTTTCACCCCCAAAAACATCACTATGATGCCCCAAAGTGCACAATCAATCCCTCTGCCCTGCTGTTGATCAAAACAAAAAATCCCTCTGCCCTCCTATATCTGAAGATCTCATTTGGAGATCAACAGATTTAAAGATCTCATCAATAGGCAGCGACTTCCTTCTTTAATCTTCAAGTCTCTGTCTCTCAACAGATGCATGCACAGTTTATCACTCCAAGATTGTGGGAAAGGAAATTTAGTTGACATTTAATGTCGTCATAATTTCTTTTATTTGGTCTTCATTTGTACAGCTGCCCAATTAACCACAGCTTCCTGCACAGAAAGATTTCTGTAAGTTTCTCAAATTTTATTTCCTCCCAGCAACATTAGAAACCAGCAAAAAGATTGTTGTTTGAGCAGAGTCTCCCTTAGCACTTCTTGCCAGACTTAGATTCCAAAAGAGTCCTCTAGTATAACTTTAGGTGAATGGAAGGGCTTCTATCACAAATAATCACCTAGCCATTTCTAGAAAATACGGACAGTAATAGAGATCACACGAGTCCATTTACATGATGTCTGACCCCAAGTGAGACTTATCATATGTCCTATGCACCAGTAATTCTGAAATTTAGCGTTAACTATTTCATGATTTATGATACCTTGGAGAAGCGAAATGGTTCTCCTCTCCCGTAACAGATGGAAGCTTTGCTGCACCAACTATTGATTCCGCTGGCCACGTGATATTTGTCTTTCATTTTATAACTTCTCCATAACATTTGCAAATCCCAGTAAGAAGCACGCCTTTCCTGGAAATAAGCTGAACATAAGCATACCAATGCCGTGTCTGTCTTTTTCACAGTTGCAACAATGAGTTGATTGCGCTGTAAAGTTCCAGGATGAGAAGCTGTGACCTTCCAGCACACATTCCATCTAATTGTTTACAGCAGAGCAAAGTCATCTCCAATGCGAAGCGGGGTATCCACTTCGAAATATGCGAAGCAGCAAATCGACAAGGATCTCTAATAATTTGCTACATATCAAATAAAAACGATGCAATTGACATGCATACCTCCTGCTCGGAAACATAAAAGCAAGGAGAAAACATCCAAAGAGAATATAGCTAAAAAGGCCAAAACAAACTGGGAAAAGAGAACGAATATTTGTACGTGCGAAACTTCTCTGTACATGCGAAACTGGGAAGAGAAACCTTCTGGTTGTACGGATGTATCATAATTTCAATTACCTTCATCAGATTTTTCAGTCATCAACTCGTCAAAAAGTAAATAAAAAGTACATGCGAAGCTTCTCTGTTCATGTCTGTGAAATAATTTGATTGGAGAAAAGGGAAAACATTGGTTGTCAGATGAAATAAGTTTACCTCAATTTGTCTGGACACAAGGGAACAATTTGTTGTCGTGGATCAAGGAGCTTTCAAAGAGCAACGTGCACTTATTCCTCGTCTTCTCCCTCATTTTCAGATTCAGATTAGGTATCTTCTCCCTCAGATCGGAATTGTTGTCTTCTCCCTCATATTCAGATTCAGATTCGGCATCTTCTCCTTCTGATTCAGTTTTGTCTTCTTCTTTGTCCCGTTCATTGTCTCCCCCACAAATTTGACTGACTTCTCCGAGCGACGCAAAGAAATTGCCACCACATTTAATTTCCTGCAACAAGTTATTTTCACACTTCGGCGGTCCCTTCAAGCTCGACGGATTAGGCAACTCCTGGAAAGACTTACAGAAATCAATCTTCAATTTTGCCAATAATTATGGTAGTGCGCCTTGAATCTCAACCAGATTACCACAATTATATATGCAAACCTCTTGCAGCCCCATCGAACTCGACAGATAAAGCAACTTCTCTAAAGATTCATAGGAATCAACCTCCGATTATTCCAATGATTGTGGTAGTTCGCGTTGAATCTCAACCAGATTACCACATTCACGTATGAAAACCTCTCGCAGTCCTATCAAGCTTGACATATCGGGCAACTCCTGTAAGGATTTACAATAACCAATGTGCAATTTTTCCAATGATTGTGGTAGTTTGCCTTGAATCTCAACTAGATTACCACAACCGCTTATGAAAACCTCTCGCAGCCCCATCGAGCTAGACAGATTAGGCAACTCTCTGTAAGGATTTACAATAACCAATGTGCAATTTTTCCAATGATTGTGGTAATTCACCTTGAATCTCAACCAGTTTACCACAATCACTTATGAAAACCTCTCGCAGCCCCATCGAGCTAGACAGATCGGGCAACTCCCGTAAGGATTTACAATAACCAATGTGCAATTTTTCCAATGATTGTGGTAGTTCGCCTTGAATCTCAATCGGATTACCACAATCACTTATGAAAACCTCTTGCAGCCCCATCGAGCTCGACGGATCGGGCAACTTCGTAAAGATTCACAACAGCTAATCTTCAATTTTCCCAAAGTTTGTGGTAGTTTGCCTTGAAACCTAAACCAGATTACCACATTCAAGTATGAAAATCTCTTGCAGCCCCGTTGAGCTCGACAGATCGTGGCAACTCCCGTAAAGATTGACAACAATAAATTTTCAGTTTTTCTAAAGATTGTGATAGTTCCCCTTGAATCTCAAACAGATTATCACAACCACTTATGACAACCTCTCGCAGCCCCATCGAGCTCGACAAATCAGGCAACTTTTGAAAAGATTGACAATGTTCAATCTCCAATTTTTCCAAAGTTTGTGGTAGTTTGCCTTGAATCCCAACCAGATTACCACAATCAATTATGAAAATCTCTCGCAGCCTCGTTGAGCTCAATAGATCGAGGCAACTCCCGTAAAGATTTACAATAATTAACGTATAATTTTTCTAAAGAATGTGGTAGTTTACCTTGAATCTCACCCAGATTACCACAGCCACTTATGACAACCTCTCGCAGTCCCATCGAGCTCGACAGATCAGGCAACTTTTCTAGAGATCCACAAGATTCAATCTCCAATTTTTCCAAAGATTTTGGTAGTTCCCCTTGAATCTCACCCAGATTATCACAGCCACCTATGACAACCTCTCGCAGCCCCATCGAGCTCGACGGATCGGGCAACTTTTCTAGAGATCCACAAGAATTAATATCCAATTTTTCCAAAGATTTTGGTAGTTCCCCTTGAATCTCAACCAGATTATCACAACGACCTATGACAACCTCTCGCAGCCCCATCAAGCTTGACAAATCAGGCAACTTCTGTAAAGATGTACATGAATAAATCTCCAATTCTTCCAAGGACTCTGGTAGTTTGCCTTGAATCTCAACCAGATTACCGCAATAACTTACACAAAGATATCTGAGTTCATTTGACTTTCTTAGCTTACTTAGATCAGGTAGGATCTCCAGTTGTTCAACGCCTGTAATGTCCAAAACTTCTGAATTCTCTCGAGCGTATCCGAGAATTGCATCCACATTTAATCCATCGCACTCTTCTATTGCAACCGCTTGCTTAGCCATCAAGATTGACAGATCGGGCAACTTCTCTAGCGAACGACAGGTTTGAATTTCAAATCTATCCAAAAACCGTGGTAGCTCGCCTTCAATCTCAACCAGATGACCACAATAACTTACTTGAAGACTCCTTAGTTTGTTTAAATTGCGTAAATCAGGTAGTCTCTCCACCTGTACAAGGCAAGAAAGCTCCAAATCTCGGAGGTTCTCCAAACAACCAAGGCCTTGGATCTCTGCAATTGCAGCGCAATCAATCTGGAGAGATGATAGATTCTTCAAGTTCGATAGATCCCCCACCGACCAAAGTGAGTCGCAATCGAACAAATGTAAGGAGGATAAACCTGAGGGAAGACTCGGGAGGCAACCCAGATTAGAGCACTCGAGGTGAAGAGACTTGAGTTGAGGATGGAGGCTGCTAAGATCTGTTGGCAAGCTGGTCACATACTCAGAGGTCAGGTGCAGAGACTCCAGTTTGATTAACTTCCCAATCCATCGTTGTATCGGTTCTTCCACCGGCCCATCAGATTCCTCATCAGATTTCCAATCAAGTAAGCGAAACCCCCATTCCCACTCACGTGAGCGAAACCCCAATTGCAATTCCTTTAAATTAGTGAGGTTTGTGAGATTCGGAATCATGTCCACGCACAACTCCCGGAGTTCTAATTGGGTAAGACTTTCAGGAAGCCTTGGCAGGGCATGTATTTCCACATTCACCAATTTCAAGATCCTCAGGGATTTATTATCGGAGATGCAATTGCCAATGTTCACATGGGGACGCTTGGTACTAATTTTTCCCAGGACTTCTATTTCTTCGAGCTTCTCAATCGTCCAAAGGGCGTCGGGTGCTTTGCTTATGTCATTATTCCGCATCTTCATTGCTTCCAAATTTTTCAACTTTCCGATGGAGTTAGGTAGTTCTTTGAGGCACGTGTCGGATATATTCAACTCAACCAACGGTTCCAAATTGCCGATTGAGTTCGGAAGCCTCGTCAACGATTTGCACTCGCACAGATTCAAAACTTTCAAATTCTTCATCTCCTACAAAAGAAAAACCATGTAAAGATAACACATCATAATTTTTAATAAGACGGAATAATGAATGTTGTATTGTAAATAACATACCTTCATGTGGCTCCACCCATTCCAATCATTCGTGATATCACTACCACATATATTAAGAACAACCACATTCTCCATGGAGAAATTTGTTATGTTGAATGTCGAGGGAATATTTTGAAGCCAAGAAAGCCATTGTAATTGTGGAAGCAAATTTGGATTCTCCCGAGAGACATTAGTTGGAAGAAGCCGCTCTTCTGCACGATGATTCTCCATCGAACCGTTAACTTCAAGAAACCTTAGATTTGATAGTTTCTTCAAGTCCTCATAGGTAAAATGGCACTGCCACTCATGATCCAACTTGAGACAAAGAGCTTCAACTTCCTTCGTTCCCTGTCCAAAGGAAAAATTTAAAAACAAAAAGTTGAAGGGAAAGCCATTTATTCAAGTTCACCATTTTAAGGGGATATTGAGTACTATCATTCCTTTAATCTTAAAAGACCAAAAATATTGGTCGAGTAGGTCAAAATGATGCTAGGGACCGCAACAAGTAACCAGCTTTTTTGAAAGAAAAATTAAAATATACGTAATGAACTGAAATTTATTGCAGGGGAGATTTTACCTCATGGCTCTTCAGCAAATCCAATCCTGTTTCAGGATTCCACACCCTACTTTGCCTCGCTATATTCCAGTTACTTTCTTGGCAAACCATTTGTCTTCCAAGGTCCCTAAGCTGATCATGCATCCAGACTTCATTATCCTCTTTGATCTTTATCAAACACATGTTCTGCAAAGCTTCCATGGCTACTATCGGGAAGAGTTTATACCCATCCCAGAAATGAACTAAAATGTCTTTATCACAACCGATGAAAAGACAAGCTATATCAAGAAATATATGCTTTTCTGCATAGCTTAATGCATCATAACTTATTTTGAGCTTACTCTGAACATCCGTATGAGGAATGTTTTCCAACTTCTCCAATGTGGCATTCCACATATCCTTATTTTTGCCAAATAAAAGCGAACCAATGACCTCAAGGGCCAACGGAAGACCTCCAGCAATTTTTATTGCCTTCTTGGATTGGTCGATATACTCATCTAGAGGATCGTCTCTCCTAAAAGCCCATTTGCTAAACAGTTGAAGAGATTGTTCGGGATCCATGCTGCTAACCTCATAGTAGTCGTCCACTTCGAAAACCTCTTTGTTTCTAGAAGTAATAATAAGTCTACTCCCTTTACCAAACCAATCACGATTACCTGCAAGTGCATACATTTGATTCTTTTCTCCCACATCATCAAAAAGGAGGAGGACTTTCTTATTAGACAACCGATCTTTAATGATCTGAATCCCTTCATCAATATTTTTTATATTTGTTCCTTTTCTTTTGAGAATGGCAGAGATGAGTTGATTCTGCAAGTATTCAATGCCGTTGCGTTCTGACATTTCACGGACGTTGGAAATAAAGCAGCAACAATCCTTGAAATTGTTTGAAAGCTGGTTGTAGATTATTTTGGCGATAGTTGTCTTTCCAATGCCACCCATCCCATAGATTCCTATAATCCGTGTTTCACTTGTTTGAGCACCTATCTTTTCCATGATTGTATCTACCTGGTGTTCGACACTGACCAAGTTGTCGGGAACCACCAGATAAGCCTTTTTCAGCTCATTGAAAATCATATCAGTAACTGTTTTTGCGAATTTGCCTTCTTCCCTAGTGCTTATTGGAGGTCAAAAGGCAATGAGTTAGAAAACAGTGATGAACCGAATTATGTTCTGACAAGACTAAATTGAAAATTACAGACCTAGTCGAAATGCGTTCTTCAAGGATAATTCCATTGTTGATGAATTAGCGTCGGTACTTATGGTTATTAAATGAGCTGAACTGAAAAATGTTTGGAATGAAAAACGACAATATGGAGATTATGCCATTACCTAGCGTGATTTCCGCGTTATGATTTCAGTAGCACAAAATTGGATTTCAACAAGGCTAACAAAAATCTAGAAAAGAAACCAATTGAAACAAGGCATATGAGATGGAATGCTAAAAGCACTCACCTGTTGGTCTCGCTGTGCAGGTCCCATCCGTTTATTTCCCCGACTACACTGAGAGCAGCCTTCCACTCACTTATAGTCTTTTTGTTATACCGCTTCTTCTTTCCATGTGAAAGAAGGGCCTTTCCATAACCCCCAGTTTGGTGACGAATCTCTGCAGGTGCCACATCATAAAAAATGGGCAGGATCTTTTGTCCCATAGTTTTCTGGCATTCAACCATCTGGACTAGCTCCTTGAGACACCACACACTGGCGGCATAATCTTTCGAAAAGATAGGTATTGAGATCTTCGACTGCTTAATAGCTTGGAGAAGTTTCGGGGCGAACTCTTCCCCAACACGGAGGTCTTCATCGTCTTTAAAGGCATTGATTCCTGCTTCTGTCAGACTAGTGTAAAGGAAGTTCGTAAAAGCCGCTCGAGTATCTGGTCCTCTGAAACTCAAGAATACTTCATAGTCATATCCTGATGAAGTACCCATTTCAGGACTTTCTGTTGCAGTGTGAGGACCAGAATCGCCTCCTGTTGTTCCATCGTTTGCGGCTACATTGTTCTTTGCCTCCCCTCCATTGATTTCCCTTGATCTTCTCTTCAAGAGAAAATTAAGAAGCATAGCAGCAAAAGCAGTGGCAGCAATAGATTGAAAAAGTTTGGAATCCATGATCACAAGCGTGAGTGTGAGTTCGAGAATCACGAGTGGAGCTCTCGGTAGGTCAATAAACGCAGAAGCGAGGATTGGCTAAATATGCAGAGAGTCGTGGACCAGTGTGCTTCGATTGTTTAATAAGAACGATTCATTGTAACATGACTCCAGCCTGTCAAAGGTAGTCTAAATCTTCAGGAGCGAACGTGCAAGTGTTGGGGTTCACACTTCAAAGTTCAAAGTGCACAGGCACACTATTGTTTTTTTCTTTTTCTTTTTGGCTGAATGCCTTTCGTGTTGAAAATATTCAAGTGCAATTTCGTAAAAGCTCTCGAATGAATATTCACTCGATATCCGAAAAGGCCACTCTCTTTCATGTGGCATTTCCTAAACAATGTCCACAGTGCACTAGCTCTGACGACCAAAAAACAAAAATCTTAGCAGCATTTCACGTGCTGGGACGCATAAGTTGGTCTCCAAGACCAAGCCAAAGGTAGTCTCAACTTTCAAGGAGCGAACGCGCAAGTGTTGGGGTTCACCCTTCACAGTGCACATTGCATACTTCTTTTAGTTTGTTTACATTCAACTGCAATTTCATAAAAGCTTCCGAAAGAATATTATCTCGAAATGGGAAAAGGCCACTGTCCTTCATCTGGCATTTCATAGACAATGTTCACACT
This sequence comes from Rhodamnia rubescens, assembly GCA_021437795.1. Classification (NCBI taxonomy): domain Eukaryota; kingdom Viridiplantae; phylum Streptophyta; class Magnoliopsida; order Myrtales; family Myrtaceae; genus Rhodamnia; species Rhodamnia rubescens. The sequence continues at coordinate 2,058,635 of JAILYA010000023.1, forward strand.
GCACTAGCTTTGAGGAAGAAAAAAGATAGAATGAGCATCAATTCACGTGCTGTGATGGTCTCCAAGACCAGTCAAGCGCACCCGCTCCGATAAAAGGTTGACTCTCCTCAGATCTCGAGAACGAAAATTGCCCCTTGCTAAGGTTGTTTCTGGAGATTTGGCCCTCCACTCTCCATAGTGAGTGCATATTTAATTACTGATATACATCCTTTTATCTGACGGGCAAAATTAGAACGAGAATCCTGCACTTCTGTGGCTGTTTGAATTCTTGCCCAAGGTTTTAATATTACCAGAAAATCAATGCACTTAATAGGTACTTCGGCAGTGCTTGCTAGCAAGTGTAATTATTAAGATTGCTACACCTGACTCCAACAAGAATAGAGGATGACACGGCTATCCTTTCACCCGAAGGATGTAGCCTCAAACACAAACCAACAACCAATAAAATATTATATGTATATATATATATATATATATGTACACACACATGTACATTTTATAAATCATAAACTAGCAAGCTGGTTCAGTATTAGAGTTTTTATAATCCATACATCAATAAATTAACAACTAAACCAAGCAAACTCAACTCGGTCATATACACCTCAAATAAAAAAAAATCCCCCCACTAAAAGTTGCCTACTTGTAGCTCTTTTGCCTAGTTGCCACTAATCGAAGAACTTGAAAAACATTTAAGACAAATGGTACGAGCAATCACAACCCAATTAGTAGCACATATCTCTTCTAAACAGGTCAAACATCCACTGTCTGCACACATAAAGCAATACTAGAAACTCATAATCCCAACCTGAGATATAATATATGTATCAAATCAGCTACGAATGTTTTAATTTGAAACGGAGCTTTATACAAATCAGAAATATTCATTTACTATGCCATGACAAATCCAACATCAATGGTCAAATTTATTGATCAATTTATATCAAATCACAAATCAATGGTCCATTCCCTCGACTAATCTATTGCCCAATATCCAACCATGGTCACAACATAACGCCTGGTAACAAGGTGACATTGCCCTCACCTATTATCAGTATGCAGCTCGGCCTAGAAAGATATCCCAAAACCAGTATGCATGCCCGAAATCCCTAATCGGCTTTGCAGCGATAATGATAATCAAACCATGATCATCCAATATCCAAGATCAATCCAGGATCCATATCATAAGGTCAAAATATATTGCACAAATCAAAACAGATAACTTTTTGCAATTTAGTGCATCAGTTAGAATGCCTTTCGTTGAGTATTTTCTTAAACAAAAGGTTCAAGAAAATATCTACTTAAAAACCACGAGGCAGCTATTTTAATTTGCTAGATATGGAGATACTATTTCAAATGATATCGCAATATAATTTTTTTTTTTTTGGTTAAGTAATTGTGACGTCCTGGAAATTCACTATCTATAAAATACCGGAATTCAATAAAAGCAACGAATATTGAATTTTCGTCGGTATAAAATTTTGGATCGTAAGGACCTAAGTGATGAATTTTGGACGATTCCAGAAATGTCGTTCGATTTCGATTGGGTCTCGAAATCGTGATCATCGCGACTTAGGATTTCTAATCCTCGCACCTAGACTTATTCCGGACCGAGCCTAATCCGTAAAAAATCCAATTTCATTCCCGATCGGTTGAGCTAAAAATCCGATCGATCCCAATTATGAAATTTATTGTTTGCCTTGGATATTATGCGTATAAGACGAAGAAGATTAATTTTGAAGAGACCCGTGGGCCCCACTTGCCATTAATTCTCCCAACCACCGGTCAACCGGTCAAAGTTCTCTCTCTCCTCCCTCTTCTCTCTCTCCCGTCTGCTCCTCCCCTCCCCTCTGTTTTTTTTTCTCACGCGAGCCCCCCTGCACACCGCACGTTCCCTCCTCTTCCTTAGCCATTTTTGTGCGACCACAGCCCCGAGCCACCACCTCCGACCACCAGCCATCTCCGCCCGTCACTACGCCTTGGTCCGACGACCGCGCGCCGCCACAGACCCGCCGGACAGCCGCCCGAAGCCCAGCCCGCGCGCCTGCTCTATTTCGGGTTCAGTGGGCTGTGGAAGCTGCTGCAGCCCTTGCCGCCGCTCCCAGCCACTGCCAGCCACCACTCCGTCCCCCTACCGACCCCTAGACGCCGTCCCACCGCCGCGCGCCGCCCCGGACCGCCGCGAACAGCTCCAGGACAGAACCGAAGCCGGCGTCCCCTGTTTTCGTCGCCGAGACCCACGACCGCCGTTGCAGCTGTTCCGACGAGACCCACTGCCCGCCAACCACCCCAATCTGTCACCCACCACCTCTAGTCGTCCCCCGGAGCCGCTGGAGGCCGGTCGCCACCCGTAGAGCTCGGATTGAGCCCCGGCGAGCCTCCCCTGTTTTGAGCCCGAGCCTCCCCTGTTTGCGCCGGTTCTGCCCAGCCTCGGTTCGGCCGCCTCCGGCCGTCCGCCGCGCCGTCACCGCCACCTACGGCCACCCCGAAGACCCCTGACCATGGCCGAACCTTTCCCCGACCCGTGAGCCACTCGAAGACCTCGAAACCGCCCCAAAACAGCCCTCGAGATCCAGTCCCCTGTTCTGGCCGCCACTGTTCACCGTCGGCCGCGACTGTTCCGGCCAGCTCCGGCCACCGGCCGCCACCCTCGAGCCTCGTGCCGCTGTCCCGAGGTGTCGCCAAGTCTTCGGACCGCCTTTGACCAAGTTAGAAGCCCGAAGCTCGAGTTGGATCGCGGATCGCCAATAATCGTCGCCGCCGGGCCGGGCCGAGTTCGTGTCGCCATCGCTCGAGTTGAGACCGCCCGAGCTAATTAAAATTGTGAGTTAGCCCCTAACTCTTGGTTAGGACGCTAATTGCGTTCGGATTTAGATTAATTAGCTAATTAGGGTGTTTAAGTAGATTAATTACGGTCGGGCTAGATAGAAATGTGGTTCAAGGTTAAATGACCGTAATTAATTAAGATTAGTCAATTAGCTAGGTTGTCGGTGGCTAATTGTGAGTAGAATTGATTGATTGCATTGATTGATCTCGAGCGAGCGATAGGTCGAGAGACGAGTGCGCGATTGACTATCAATGAAAATTGAAATTAGAATTAATGATCGACTGGCTGCAATTAACTAATTGATTTATGTATTGTTGGCTTTGAACGCCGGATTATTGTTGATTGCCGTGGGGGTCCGATTAGAGGATAATCGCCCCAAATTGATTGGTTTGTCGGTCGATATAATTGCGCATTCATGTGACCACGTATGAGATCAAATTGCATGATTTTGCACGAAAACGGCCTTGGGCCAAGTATTTGAACATGCGAGTGTGAGCATTCGACCTAATTCCAAGAAATGAACTGTTGGTTGTCGAAGTGCTTGAGTGGTCACATAATGGGATAATTCCGACGATCATTGTCTTACGGTCGATCGGTCCTAGCATTCATTGTCTTCGATGCTTGGATGCGCGTCGATCATTGTCTTCGGTTGTACGTTTGCCGGTCGTAGCTTGTGAATGGCCGAAGCCTTTTAAGGATACTGTTAGTTCCGTGCCGAGTCAACAATCATTGTCTTCCGGTTGGTCGAGCGGAATCACATGGACTATCGAAGCCGTCGCCGGAAGTAAGGGACGATGCCCGGTTCTCGCCGAAGAGCACCAACCGACTAGTGTCTTTGGACCTACGGGTCGTTGTTAATAATAAATGGACTACGTGTGGTGTCCCGTGCATGCAAGTGATGTGATGCTTTGCCAATGCGTTAAATTGGCGTGGTTGATTTGATTTGTTGAGTCGTTTGCATTGCATTATGCCTGGTCAAGACCGGTAAGCTTGCATGTGGTTGAAATAGCTGCTATATATTGATGTGATTGATTGTTAGGATATTCGAAGCGAATCAACGTCCTAACGGGCTTAGGCGTTGGCTCACCGAGATTAATTTCTCACCCCGTCGTTTAACCATTTCGGGTCCCAAGTGATGGAGCCCGTGATGTTAGGACATGGTGATCGAGTAGGATTTTTGGGAGTAGATGAAGGTTTAACCTTACCCGACCATATATCATTTTGAGGTCCTAGTGAGCCACCCCGAAGAATGGGGTTGTATAGGTTTCTTGTAGCTCGTAGGGTTAAAATTCATCCGCTCCGATTTTATAAATGAAATGGTTTTGTGAAATGATTGTCTTGATTTTTCTTACTATACTATCCCTCCTTGTTCTTATTGTTTGGGGAGTGTTGCACGTTCCGCATGCGCCTTTATTGTCGTAGGTCGATAGCCTACGGGACGCTATCGTTCATGACCTGAGGCGAGATTGGTAGGGATGTCGCGGGCTCGAGGATCGGGCGTGACATCCCCGCCCAAGGTGGTATCGGAGCAAGGTTAGCTTGATTCATCCGGTCATTGGCCCGGAGTAATAAGGAGCGATAGAAATTGGGATAGTTAGTGGGTTAATAACCGTTGTGCATGTGATTGTTGTTATGGATTCGAATTGTGGGGCCGCGCCCGACCGCGCTTGCTATGGGGTGTGCGGGACTCCGTACTTTACCCGTAAGATGAGCAGACGCGGTGGAAGAGCACCCGAGGTAGGCCGTCGGGCGGGATCCAACGATCGTTGAGAGCTTGGAAGAGGAAAGAGCACCACGTCTTGTAAGGCTGTTAGAGAAGACCCGAGGATAGACGGGATTCTACAAGCGCTAGGAGCGCTAGAAAATCGATGGGACATCGAGATGAGGAACAAGCTGCTGCGGTTGAAGCGCCGCAAGAAAATCCATTGGCTAGAAACGGGAATGAGGGGCGCCGGGCGCAGAAATTGGTGGAGCAATTCTTGAGACCGAAACCGCCCGAGTTCTTTGGGAGCGGAGATCCTGCTGCCACCTCATGGATCGAGAGGTTAGAGAAGGTATTTGCCCTGGCTTGAGGTGTGCGAGGAGGATAAGGTCACTCCGGCCGTTTATCAACTGCAGGGAATGCAAGTACACGGTGGAGAGCTTCAAAGGATAGAGTCTTCCCCGAAGGCATGGCCCCGACGTGGGATGTCTTCGTGGAAGCATTCAACGAAAAGTATTTCTCGAGACATCGCTAGGGAGCGAGAAGATGGCGAGAATTCCTCCGCCTGCGCCGAATTCGATTAACCATAGATCAATATGAGGCCAAATTTGCTGAATTGTCCAAGTATGCCCCGAGGCCGGTTGAAGACCCTGTGGATAGGGCTAGAAGGTTTAGAGATGGACTAAGGCCCGAGATCGGGAGTGTCTTGGTACCATTCAACCTAAAAGATTATAATGATCTCTATGAGAGAGCTCGGATGGTTGAGCGGGATTTGGTCGAAAGGGCTGCCGCATCTGGATCGCGGTTTGCGCCATCTCATAGAAGAGATATTCGGCAAGGGAAGAGGCCGATGCAAGGTAATAGATTCAACATTCCTCCCAATCGTCGAGGAGCGATTAGTAAGCCGATGCCTCACCGAGATGATATCTGCCGCCTATGTAACCGGAGGCATGGGTCTCGCTCCGTGTCCGATGCGTGGAACTGCTTTGGATGTGGCCGCGGGGCCATCTTGTGAGAGCGCCGCAGAGGCAACAAACAAGGCGGCTGGGAGGCCAAGCTGGAAGGATCGCGCCACCGAATAACCAAACGGACCTCGGGCGCAAGGACGAGTATTTGCGGTCACCCGAGAAGAGGCGAAGGATTCGCCGACCGTCACAGTACGGTCCTTCTACGGAATAGCGTAGCATATGCTTTGTTTGACCCCTGGTGCTACGCATTCTTTTATTGCGGATCAATTTGTTAGATTGTCCGGTTTAAATGTGGTACCGTTAGAGGTGGTTTTCAAAGTGTCTACGCCTTTAAAGGATAGTGTGGTAGGCTGCAGTAAGGTTGTCCTGGTTGTAGACTAGTAGTAGATGGTCATGAGAGTAAGATAGATCTTATTGTACTTGGAGATGTACGATTTTGATCGATCGTGGGTATGGATTGGTTGACAAAGCAAAGGGCTACAATGGATTGCTATCGTAAGGCTATCCTGTTTAGGCCATTGGATGGGGCCGGTTTTGAATTTATGGGAAATCGAGGAGGAACCTCGGCGTAGCGATTTCGTCACTAGAAGCGACTCGTTTGTTGGAGAGTGGTTGCCAAGGTTATTTGGCTGCATGAGTGGATACGTCTGTGGAGGAAAGGAAGTTAGAGGATATTCTTTGTAGTGTGTGAATTTTCGGATGTTTTCCCTCAAGAGTTGCCTGGATTGCCGCGTAAAGAGAAATAGAGTTCGTGATTGAGTTAGCTCCCGGGGACGGAGCCGATCTCTAAGGCGCCGTATAGGATGGCGTTGTCGGAACCGAAGGAACTCAAGGTTCGGATGCGGGAGTTATTGGATAAAGGGTTCGTCCGCCCTAGTGCATCACCTTGGGGAGCGCCGAGTTCTTTTTGTAAAGAAGAAAGATGGATCTTTGAGGTTGTGTATAGACTACCGGCAATTGAATCGGGTGACGATAAATAATAAGTACCCATTGCCGAGGATAGATGATCTGTTCGATCGATTGCGGGGAGCATCGGTGTTCTCGAAGATTGATTTACGGACGGGATACCATCGGTTGAGGATTAAAAAGGAGGATGTGCCAAAAACGGCGTTCGGGACGCGTTATGGGCATTATGAGTTCACCGTAATGCCGTTTGGTTTGACAAATGCTCCATTGCTTTCATGGATCGATGAACAGGGTGTTCAAGGAGTATTTGGATAGATTCGTCATAGTGTTTATAGACGATATCCTGGTATACTCGAAGAGTCTTGAGGACCACGAACAACACTTGAGGATAGTGTTGGAGACTACGAGAATGCATCGGTTGTTTGCCAAGCTCGGTAAGTGTGAGTTTTGGTTGGCCCGTGTGGCGTTCTTAGGCCACGTAATTTCGGGTGAAGGAATTGCAGTGGATCCGTCTAAGATCGAGGCGATCATGGGACCGGCCAAGACCGACGACCGTGACGAGAGATTAGAAGCTTCTTGGGATTGGCGAGGCTACTATAGGCGTTTCGTGGAAAGATTTTTTGCCATTGCTTCGCCTATGACCAAGCTGTTGAAGAAAGACGCGAAGTTTGAGTGGGCCGAGACAAGTGTGAGCGTAGTTTTCAAGAGCTTAAGCATAAGGCGACTACGGCTCCCGTGTTAACGATTCCGTCGCGGTCCTGGAGGTTTTGAGATCTACGGTGACGCGTCTCTCGTAGGTCTAGGTTGTGTCTTGATGCAACATGGAAGGGTGGTAGCGTATGCATCTCGCCGATTGAGACCTCATGAGTTGAACTATCCGACGCACAATCTGGAGTTAGGCTGCAGATCGTGTTCGCCCCGAAGATTTGGAGGCATTATCGATCGGGGAAAGTTTTCAGGTGTATACCGATCATCGTAGTCTAAAATATCTGTTCTCTCGAAGGAGTTGAACATGAGGCGGCGTCGATGGATGGAGTTGCTTAAGGATTATGATTGTGAGATCTTGTATCATCCGGGTAAGGCGAATAAGGTTGCGGACGCCTTAAGTAGAAAATCGGTGATTGCTCAATTATGTGTCCATGAGTGGCGTTTGCTTGAACAAGTGAGAGATTCGGACTTCAAGTTGGAGATAAGTAGTCTCATCGAGTCGATGGCCACGTTGAGGATTGAGCCCGAAGTGCAAGCTAAAGTGAAGTCATTGCGGATCGTCGGACCCCGCCATTCGGAAGATCCTTCAAGAGGACTCGGCTAAGAGAAGAGGCGACTTTCAAGTAGTCGAGGATGGAATACTGAAGTTTAGAGGACGTTTGGTCGTGCCGGCCGATGAAAGTCGAGGGAGGATATCTTATCGGAAGCGCATCGTAGCGGTTATAGTATCCATCCTGGAAGTACGAAGATGTATCAAAATTTGAAGCAACATTATTGGTGGAATGGTATGAAGGCGGATATAGCCAAACATGTGGCTAAGTGTTTGACTTGTCGGCGAGTCAGGCGCAAAGATTGTAAGCCTGGAGGACTGCTGTAGCCTTTGGAAATCCCGGAGTGGAAATGGGAGCATATCACGATGGACTTCGTGATGGGATTGCCAAGGAGCCAAAGAGGACACGATTCAATGCGGGTCATTGTTGTGATTGACGAAGTCGGCGCATTTTATTCCAGTAAGAAAAGACTTCGCTTTGGACGGATATGCGAGATCCGTATGTGAGGCACATTGTGAGACTGCATGGAGTGCCAGTGACGATCACCTCGGATCGTGATCCAAAGTTCACTGCCACATTTTGGAAAAGTCTCTGCATCGCTTTGGGAACAAAGCTGCGATTCGATACGGCCTATCACCCATGACAGATGGCGGCCCGAAAGGACGATCCAGACTTTGGAGGACATGTTGAGAGCTTGTGTCTTGGATTTCAAAGGCAGTTGGGAAGAACATTTGCAATCGGTTGAGTTTGCCTACAACAACGGCTATCAACAGTATCAAGATGGCACCATTTGAGGCTCTGTATGGTAGAGCGTGCGGGACACCGATCTGTTGGGATGAAGTAGGTGAAAGGAAGATAACTGGTCTTGAGTTAGTGGAGCAGTCTATGGAAGCTGTCAAAGTTATCGAGACGAGCGAGGACAGCTCAAAGTCGTCGGAAGAGTTATGCGAGATAGGAGGCGTAGGCATCTGGAATTTCAAGTGGGCGACCATGTTTTTGAAGGTGTCGCCTATGAGAGGGACGTCTCGTTTTGGTAAGAAAGGAAAGTTGAGCCCTAGGTATGTTGGGCCTTTCGAGATTTTGGAGCGGATTGGAAATTTGGCGTATCGTCTTGCGTTGCCACCAAGAGCGGCTCGGGTGCATAATGTATTCCACGTGTCGATGTTAAGGAAGTACGAGCCGGACCCCACCCATGTGCTTAGTTATGAAGAAATTGAGCTAGATGAGCGAGCCGCGTACGTGGAACGGCCGGTCAGGATTGTGGATAGGAAAGAACACGTGCTTCGAAGCAAGACGATCTCGGTTGGTCAAGGTGGTTTGGCAACACCATGGACCCGAAGGAGCTACATGGGAAAACGAGGAAGTTTTGAAGAGTAGATATCCGTATCTTTTTGAAGAATCATGATCGTATTGTAATTTCGGGGACGAAATTTCCTAAGGTGGGGAGAGTTGTGACGTCCTGGAAATTCACTATCTATAAAATACCGGAATTCAATAAAAGCAACGAATATTGAATTTCAATTGGTATAAAATTTTGGATCGTAAGGACCTAAGTGATGAATTTTGGATGATTCCAGAAATGTCGTTCGATTTCGATTGGGTCTCGAAATCGTGATCACTTGCGACTTAGGATTTCTAATCCTCGCACCTAGACTTATTCGGACCGAGTCTAATCCGTAAAAAAATCCAATTTCATTCCCGATCGGTTGAGCTAAAAATCCGATCGGTCCCGAATTAGGAAATTACCATTTCGCCCTTGGATATTATGCGTATAAGACGAAGAAGATTAATTTTGAAGAGACCCGTGGGCCCCACTTGCCATTAATTCTCCCAACCACCGGTCAATTGGTCAAAGTTCTCTCTCTCCTCCCTCTTCTCTCTCTCCCGTCTGCTCCTCCCCCTCCCTCTGTTTTTTTTTCTCACAGCGACCCCCCCGCACACCGCACGTTCCCTCCTCTTCCTTAGCCATTTTTGTGCGACCAAGCCGAGCCACCACCTCCGACCACCAGCCATCTCCGCCCGTCACTACGCCTTGGTCCGCCATGCACTGACCCGCCGGACAGCCCACGAAGCCCCCCGCCGCGCTTGCTCTATTTCGGGTTCGAGCTGTGGAAGCCTGTTGCACCCTCCGCCGCTCCCGCCACCGCCACCACCACTCCGTCCCCCTACCGACCCCTAGACGCCGTCCCACCGCCGCGCGCCGCCCGGACCGCCGCGAACAGCTCCGGGGACGAACCAAAGCCGGCGTCCCCTGTTTTCGTCGCCGAGACCCACGACCGCCGTTGCAGACTGTTCCGACGAGACCCACCGCCCGCCAACCACCCCAATCTGTCACCCACCACCTCTAGTCGTCCCCGGAGCCGCTGGAGGCCGGTCGCCACCCGTAGAGCTCGGATTGAGCCCCGGCGAGCCTCCCCGTTTTGAGCCCGAGCCTCCCCGTTTGCGCCGGGTTCGCCCAGCCTTCGGTTCGGCCGCCTCCGGCCGTCCGCCGCGCCGTCACCGCCACCTACGGCCACCCCGAAGACCCCCGACCATGGCCGAACCTTTCCCCGACCCGTGAGCCCACTCGAAGACCTCGAAACCGCCCCCAAAACAGCCCTCGAGATCCAGTCCCCTGTTCCGGCCGCCATTGTTCACCGTCGGCCGGGCCGACTATTCCGGCCAGCTCCGGCCACCGGCCGCCCACCTCGAGCCTCGTGCCGCTGTCCCGAGGTGTCGCCAAGTCTTCGGACCGCCTTTGACCAAGTTAGAAGCCCAAGCTCGAGTTGGATCGCGGATCGCCAATAATCGTCGCCGCCGGGCCGGGCCGAGTTCGTGTCGCCATCGCTCGAGTTGAGACCGCCCGAGCTAATTAAAATTGTGAGTTAGCCCCTAACTCTTGGTTAGGACGCTAATTGCGTTCGGATTTAGATTAATTAGCTAATTAGGGTGTTTAAGTAGATTAATTACGGTCGGGCTAGATAGAAATGTGGTTCAGGGTTAAATGACCGTAATTAATTAAGATTAGTCAATTAGCTAGGTTGTCGTGGCTAATTGTGAGTAGAATTGATTGATTGCATTGATTGATCTCGAGCGAGCGATAGGTCGAGACGAGTGCGCGATTGACTATCAATGAAAATTGAAATTAGAATTAATGATCGATCGGCGCAATTAACTAATTGATTTATGTATTGTTGGCTGTGAACGCCAGGATTGATTGTTGATTGCCGTGGGGGTCCGATTAGAGGATAATCGCCCCAAATTGATTGGTTTGTCGGTCGATATAATTGCGCATTCATGTGACCACGTATGAGATCAAATTGCATGATTTTGCACGAAAACGGCCTTGGGCCAAGTATTTGAACATGCGAGTGTGAGCATTCGACCTAATTCCAAGAAATGAACTGGCTGGTTGTCGAAGTGCTTGAGTGGTCACATAATGGGATAATTCCGACGATCATTGTCTTACTGGTCGATCGGTCCTAGCATTCATTGTCTTCTCGATCGTTGGATGCGCGTCGATCATTGTCTTCCGGTCGTACGTTTGCCGGTCGTAGCTTGTGAATGGCCGAAGCCTTTTAAGGATACCGTTAGTTCCGTGCCGAGTCAACAATCATTGTCTTACGGTTGGTCGAGCGGAATCACATGGACTATCGAAGCCGTCGCCGGAAGTAAGGGACGATGCCTGGTTCGCGAGAAGAGCACCAACCGACTAGTGTCTTTGGACCTACGGGTCGTTGTTAATAATAAATGGACTGCGTGTGGTGTCCTGTGCATGCAAGTGATGTGATGCTTTGCCAATGCGTTAAATTGGCGTGGTTGATTTGATTGTTGAGTCGTTTGCATTGCATTATGCCCGGTGAAGACCGGTAAGCTTGCATGTGGTTGAAATAGCTGCTATATATTGATGTGATTGATTGTTAGGATATTCGAACGAATCAACGCCCTAACCGGGCTTAGGCGTTGGCTCACCGAGATTAATTTCTCACCCCGTCGTTTAACCATTTCAGGTCCCAAGTGATGGAGCCCGTGATGTTAGGACATGGTGATCGAGTAGGATTTTTGGGAGTAGATGAAGGTTTAACCTTACCCGACCATATATCATTTTGAGGTCCTAGTGAGCCACCCCGAAGAATGGGGTTGTATAGGTTTATCGTAGCTCGTAGGGTTAAAATTCATCCGCTCCGATTTTATAAATGAAATGGTTTTGTGAAATGACTGTCTTGATTTTCTTACTATACTATCCCTCGTTGTTCTTATTGTTTGGGGAGTGTTGCACGTTCCGCATGCGCCTTATTGTCGTAGGTCGATAGCCTACCCGGGACGCTATCGTTCATGACCCGAGGCGAGATTGGTAGGGATGTCGCGGGCTCGAGGATCGGGCGTGACAGTAATGATATCGCAATATAATTGGACTGTGACAAAGTCAACAATGCAGGAGTACTCACTGTGAATTCTTTTTCAGTGTATAGCCAAACAATAGTGTTGATTTGTGTTTTTCAGCATCTAATGGGATGCTCTCTATATTTTTTATCCAGTAATCTAATTGCGGTGATTGAGAGTCCTCTCTATCTAGGGAAGAACGGACACAAAACATCATCTTCCTATTTAATTAAGTGTTCATACCACGAAAAATCCCAAACCTGGGGTATATTTATCACAAGTGTACCGGTTTGGAAATTTTTGTGGTCGGAAAAATAGTTTGGGGTAAATTTATCACAAACATATAAGTTTGGGGTTTATTGAGGTCAAAAAAATAGTTTTGATAAATTTATTACATGTGTACCAATTTGAAATTTTTTATGATAAAAAAATAATTTGTGGTAAATTTGTCATATGTGTCCCGATTTGGGATTTTTCGACCATTTAATGAGTACATCAAAATTAGGACAGACACATATCAACGTTGTCAGGCATTTCAGAAATAAAGATGTCCATGTTAAATGATTCTCAAAAAAGTAATAGCACTAGCCTCCAAGCTCGTAAATTACGATTAGGGGGAAAAAAAGATGTCTCCTCTCATATCTAAGCATGAAAATTGGTTTTTTTCTAATGATGGTCCGGGAGATTTGGCCCTCTACTTTCCAATAGACCAACAGTCTCAATGTCTTTGCCAAGGACTTGGCGACATTGTGAGACCATTAGTCCATAGGAATTCGAGTTCATAATAAAATGTCGATACACGCTATTCTCTTGATGTGTTAAAATAAGAATAAAGTGCCAACATTCCAGTCATTATTTCAAGTTGAGCTCGGCGTTTATTGCATTTGAACAAGTTATTCCGCAACTCTGTCATTGTGATTTCATCACGTTTCGCGATTCAAGGAACCTTTTGTTTTCAACTTTGTAGGGTAAAACCGCAAGTTGATTCGGCGGCTGACTCTTCAAGTGGCCTAAAATCTGTTTTCGATTATCTAATAAATCGCTTAATGAAAATAGATGTTCATACAGCTATAAAGTAAATTCACTTTCTATTAAATTGTCAACTTTAAATTTATTGAGTTGTCACCGCGAGATATGCTTCGGGCACTTCTGAAGAATTACCAAAACCACGAAACGAAGTCCCTCATAATACTGATATATGGCCTAACCATTTCTGGTGTGCTTGCTTGTTTAATTTGGATTTTTTTTTTTCTTTTCGGCCACGAGGAAAGTTTTATTGAGCGCAAATCGGTAATGGGAAGTGAACAAATCACGCAACGGAATGCAAGAGGGTAACACTGAAAGTGACAAATACTATGGGCTAGATAGTGAACACGGTTCTAGGATAGAATCGTGAATCGAAGAACCGAACCAGCGGTGGTTCGGTTCCAGGTTCTAAGGATAAAGGGTCCGATTCCCGATCCCGGATTTTTAGGAACCGTCGGCTCAGTTTCGGTTCTCTATTCCATAGGGAACCAAACTTGAACCTATCGTGACTTTGATTTCTATGTCCCATAAGAGGTGGTGAATGAGATTGAGAGATGGAGAGTCCTACATAGAAAAAATAGAAGTGGAGAGATGGGTTTAAATATGAGAACCTCAAAAATGGATTTAGGCCCTAAGGGGCACCCCACTTTTGTGGAAGGGAGAGGACATACGCGAAGCTAGGTCGGCCCACACGCTTGCTGCAGCCGGCTCGGCTCGGTCGGGCCTGCGGGTTCCAATTTTTTTATATGCCCATCAATTTTATTTTATTTTTTATTTTGAAAAGACATGTCTATGGATTTTCGTGTTCTTGTTCGAACAAACATGTTTTAAATATAAACATTGACTACCGTGATCAAAGAAATGTTATTTCGCCATTCATTCTCCATCTTCATTATTCTCAGTGCGATTCTTCTGCGAAGTGCTTTCGAAGCTTTCCTCCGAAAAAGTACCGCTTTAGAGGAAAAGCCATCTATTCTATCTTGGGAGGCAATTATCTAAGAACTTTGGGTACGGTAGAGAGGATAAATTTGTCTTATGGACACAACGTCAATTCGTTGGGCTCGGATCATTCGTTTACATTCGGATTACTCATTGGAGATTGGATTCAAGTTTGTCGATCAACTTTATTTTACATATACGAAAACTTAGGCGACAACAATCTTAAGACAAATTTTTCCCGTATTAGTTGCTTGGTTCATATAGTTGCCTTTTTGAATAAATTCTACTTTCGCATTAGAGAATGGCATCAACATCAATAACGCATATTGCGTCGGTTTCGACTCATAGAGAAAAGCTAGAAAAGTTCAATGGAACCTGACTTCAAGAGATGGCAAATGTAAGATGTTGTTCTATCTCATGACTTTGAATTTGGCAAGGTTCATCAATGAGGGTGCTCCTAAGTTGGATGAAGGAGAGGTAGACAAAGAAATGTTTGCTGCAGTAGATGTGCGTAAGCATTTTGACTTCCTAGGTCGCAACTACATTCTTAATGGTCCGGACAATTCCCTCTACAACATTTTATAGTCCGCTGAAAACGGCTAAGGAATTATGGGAAAGTATTGACAAGAAGTACAAAAAGAGAAGATACTTGGATTGAAGAAATTCATTGTCGGCAAATTTTTGGACTTCAAGATGGTAGATCATAAGACCCTCTTAAGTCAAGTTCAAGAACTTCAAGTGATCATGCATGACATTCATCTTTGAAGGTATGATTTTAAGTGAATCACTCCAAGTGGCTGCTTTCATTGAAAAGTTACCCTTGTTTTGGAAAGATTTCAAGAATTATCTCAAACACAAGATAAAGGAGTTATCACTTAAAGACTTGATTGTTCGATTGAGGATAGAGGAAGACAATAGGCTTTACGAGAAGAAAGTTGGCCGAAATCTAGAGGCCTCAAGGGCCAATGTTATTGAAGAAGGATCGAAACCCAACAAAAAGAGGAAAAAGCATGGAGAGGGATCCACCCAAAGCCTGAAAAAGTTCGTTGGCAAATGCTACAATTATGGAAAGTTTGGACATCGTGCCAAAGACTCGTAGAGCTAAGAAGAGACAGAAGATTCAGGCAAATGTGGTGGAACAGATTTCCAATGCCATTGATGATATCAATCTTACTGCTATGATATCTCGAGTGCAACATGGTGGGAAGCCCCAAAGAATGGTGGATTGATCTTTGGAGCAACTCGTCATATTTGCGCCAACAAATCAATGTTCTCATCCTACACGCTTGTGGGAGGTGATGAAAAACTCTACATGGGTAATTCATCGATTTCTAAGGTTGAAGGTGTTCGAAAGGTTGCTCTAAGATGACATCCGGAAAAATAGTGACGCTAAATAATGTGCTATATGTGCTAGACATACGCAAGAGTTTAGTGTTCGGATCTCTCCTTCGAAAGAATGGTTTCATGTTGGTATTCGTATCTCGATAAGTTTGTACTCTCCAAAAATGAGATGTATACGGGGAAAGGGTTTTCTTAGTGGTTGTCTTTTCAAGATGAATGTAATGATTGTTGTATCCAATGATAATATTAATAAAGTTGTTTCTGTTTATGTGCTTGAGTCTCTTAATATATGCAATGCTAGACTAGGACATGTTAATTATAAGTCAATAAAGAAATTAATGAATATGGGATTATTGCCAAAGTTTGATTGTCCAAGTGAAAAATGCCAAGTGTGTGTTGAATCTAAGTTTTCTAAGCCTCCCTTTCATTCTCTTTAGATTTAATGCACACGGACATATGTGATATGAAAGCAATATCGTCAATGGGTAGTAAGAAATACTTTATCACATTTATAGATGATTGTTCGAGGTATTGTTATGTTTATTTGCTTAGTAGCAAAGATGAGGCTGTGAATGTTTTTAGAACTTAGAAGTCCGAAGTTGAAACTCGGTTAAATAAGAAAATTAAAATAATCGAAGTGATAGAGGAGGTGAATATGAATTTCCTTTTGAGAAAATTTGTTTTGAGTTTGATATCATACACCAAATCACCCCTCCTTATGCGCCACAAGCCAATTGAGTGGCGGAAAAGAAAAATCAGTCCTTAAAGGAAACAATGAATACATTGTTGAATAGTTTCGGTTTACCACAAAATTTGTGGGGGAAGCTGTTTTGACGGCGAATTTTATTTTAAATAGAGTACCCCACAAAAAGACACAATAAACTCCTTATGAGAAATGGAGAGGCGAGAACACCTAATTTGAACCCACCGGTGGGTAGCTGCGTTGGTTGAAACCAACTCCCTCGCGTGATGGGTCGAGAGGTCGAAACCCGTGACTTGCTAGCGTCTTAAGTGGGGGGCCATGGTGGTGGGGTCCTGTGCTAGTCCCCCTCGAGGTATAGGGCCCCGGCGCTCCGGTGCCTACCGGCGCCGGGAGGGCCCGTGGTGGAGTCCTCGGTAAAAAAAAAAAACACCTAATTTGAAATATCTCAAAGTGTGGGGGTGTTTGGCTAAGATTGTGATTCCTAAGCCTAAAAATGTTAAGATATGACCGAAAACCGTTGATTGTATCTTTATTAAATATGCTCTTAATAGTAGTGCATATCGATTTCTTGTTCATAAATCCGAGGTCCTAGATATTCATATTAATACGATTATTGAGTCAAGGGACGCTTCATTTTTTGAGAATATATTTCCGTATAACACAAGATATGAGCCAATTGATAATGATAAAAGGCCTCGAAACATTACATCTAGAAGCGATCCTATGGAGGATGATCAGCCTTGTGAAGGGACTGTTGGCAAAACGGTTTGAGATGAAAGATCTAGGCTCAACAAATTTCATCTTAGGCATGCGGATAAAAAGGGAGCGTGAGAATGGGAAGTTGGGAAGTTGGGGCTCGAGTTAGAAAAAATATGTTGAAACCGTGTGGAAGAAATTTTGCATGATAGGCTGTAAACCGGTGAAGACCTCCATGTCCACAAGTTCCAAGTTATGAGTGCTTCATTGTCCCAAGACCGATTATGAAGCTAAAGAGATGGCACCAGGTTCCCTATGCAAGTGCGGTTGGGAGCTTGATGTATGTCATGGTGTGTACTTGTCCGGATATTGCTCAAGCGAGAAAGTATTGAGCAGACATATGTCAAATCCGGGTAAAGAGCATTGGATAGCTGCAAATAGGGGGCTTCATTATCTTCGTGGTACATCCGACTTTGAGCTATGTTATGAAGGCATGAAAAGCTCAAAGGGACAGCAAGCGTTAGAACCGAAGTGTTTTGTTGATGCTAATTGGGGAGGTAACATTGATAGCAAGAGGTCAACCAGCAGTTATGTTATTTCCTTATTTGGCGGAGCTATGAGTTGGATGAGCAAGAGACAGAGCACGTTGCTTTATCTACTACCGAGGCGATTACATGGCTCTTACTCATACCGCTAAGGAAGTGATCCGGATGCGCAAATTGTGCAAAGAGCTTGGCTTTACGTAAGGAGAGATGAAGATTTGGTGTGATAGCCGTAGTGCTTTATTCTTGGCTAAGAATCCTGCATTTCATGCAAGAACAAAGCACTTCGACAAACAATATCACTTCATCCGAAAGCAAGCGGAACATAAAGTTATAGTGCTGGAAAAATTTGACACAAAGGTGAATAGTGCATATTTTTTTACCAAAGCGGTGAGTGCCAAAAAGTTTGAATGGTGTACAACTGTGTTAAAGAAGCATGGGAAATATTCATCAAGTGAGAGAGTGTTGAGGTATGATTCATACTCCCCTACGACATGATGTATTCACTAGAGGGCTTTTACGATTTAAGCTCGTAAGTTTTCATTAGTAGTTTAGGTTTGGGCTCATGAATAGCTACTGTTATATATACTCTTTTTTCGCTTGTAATTGAGTGATGTAACGAGAGGTGCGAGACGCTAATTATAGTGGAATCCTCTGTTGGACATAGCCCTAGTTTAAGGATGAACCAGGATAAAATCTTGTGTTTCTCTTTCTAGCCCGTTTTACTTTGCTGTGATTGTGCGCCGATCCTAACAATATAGAGTGTATGCTTTTTCACAGTTGCATCAATGAGTTTCTCTCTTTTTCTTTTCCTTTTTGTCTAAACATCGAGGATTTAATTATGATGTAAAGTTCCAGGATGAGAACCATAGTTATATATGGCCTTCCAACACACATTCCATTTAATTGTTTGTCGTGTAATGAAGTTAACTTCAATGCTAAGCAAGGTCATCAACTTCGAAATATGTGAAGCAGCAAATTGACAATGATCTCTAATAATTTGTTAGATATCAAATAGAAACGATGCAATCGACATGCATACCTCCAGCTGGGAAACACAAAAGCAAGGAGAAACCATCCAAAAAAAATATAGCTAAAAAAGCTAAAACCAACCTAGGAAAACAGAACGAATATTTGTACATAATTAAGAACCTCTGGTTGTACAGAGCCATCATAATTTCGATACCTTCATCGGATTTTCAGTCATCAACTCATGAAAAGGTAATTAAAAAATGGATCCGAAACTTCTCTGTTCATATCCGTGAAAGAAGGGAAAGCGTTGGTGGTGAGTTGAAATAAGTTACCACAATTTGTTTAAAGTTTGAGCACAAGGAAATAATTTGTGGTCGTGGATCAAGAAGCTTTCAAGAGCAACGTGCAATCATTCCTCGTCTTCTCCCTCAGATTCATATTCAGGTTCGCCCGCTTCTCCCTCCAGTTCAGATTCAAATTCCCCTCTCTTCTCCCTCAGATTCAGATTCAGCCTGGTCAGAATCATCCCACAAATTCGATTGACTTCTCCGAGCAAAGCGAAGAAATTGCCTCCACATATAATTTCATGCAACCCTTTACTTCAACCTTTCGCAGTCTGTTCAAGCTCAACAGATTAGGCAACTCCTGTAAAGTTTCACAGAAAAAAATCTGCAATTTTTCCAAAGATTGTGGTAGTTCGCCTTGAATCTCAACCAGTTTATCACAACCTCTTACTTGAAGACTGCTTAGTTTGTTTAAATTGCTTAGATCAGGTAGTACCTTTAGCTGTCCAAGGCGATAAAGCCACAAAACTCGTAGGTTCTCCAAACAACCAAGGCCTTGAATCTCCATCACTGCAGCGTTAATAATGTGGAGAGAAGACAGATTCTTCAAATTCGAAAGATCCTCCATTGAGCAAAGTGAGAAGCACTCGCACAAATTCAAGGAGGACAAACTTGAGGGAATCCTCGGGAGGCGACGCAGATTAAGGTACCAGAGGTCAAGTTTCTTGAGTTGAGGAGGGAGGCTAAGGTTTGTTGGTGAGGTAGTCACATGAGAGTCTAGTATCGGATATTCCACAAGCCCATCAGATTTCCAATCATAATCAGGTGGTGCGCCAAAGCTCAGATGCAGTTCCTTCAAATTAGCGAGGTTTGAGAGATCCGGTAACCCATCCATGTGCAACGAACTCAAATATAGAGTGACAAGGCTTTCAGGAAGCCTCGGAAGCGCGTACATACGCACACCTTCCAATCTCAAGATCCTCAGGGATTGATTCTTGTAGATGCAATTTCCAATTTTCACATGGATTCTAGAAAAATATAAGCCTTCTATTTCTTCGAGCTTCCCAATCGTCCAAAGGGCCTCGGGTATTTCGCTTATTTTGCTGTGCCTCATCTTCACTACTTTCAAATTCTGCAGATTTCCGATGGAATGAGGTAGTTCTTTGATCGACGTGCCGGACATATCCAACTCAATCAACGATTCCAAATTTCCAATTGAATCTGGAAGCCTCACTAACGAATGGCAGTTACTTAGAGATAGGTACTCAAGGCATGCAAAACCTCTACCCAGCTCGTCTGGCAAACTCTGAAGATTCCGACAATTGGACAGGTTCAAAACTCTTAAATTCTTCATCACCTGTAAAAGAAAAAATCATGCAAATATTACTTTTGAATCTAATAAGACGGAATAATTAGTGCTGCCTATTATAAAACATACCTTCATGTGGCTCCATCCCTTCCAATTATGTGTAATAGTACTCTCAGATAGATCAAGCATGACCACATCCTCCATGGAGAAAGTTGTAATCTTAAATCTTGGGGGAATATCATGCCAAGAAAGCCATCGTAATTTTGGAAGGAGATCTAAATTCTCCGGCAAATCATTAGTTGAAAGAACATTCGATGGCGATTCGTTCCAAAAAAGCATCTCTTCCACACGAAAATGTTCCTTCGAATTGCCAACTTCAAGGAACCTTAGATTTGATAGTCTCTTAAAGTCATCGTAGGTAACAGAGTACTGCCACTCACGGTCAAGCTCGAGACGAAGAGCTTCCACTTTTTTATTTCCCTGCCCAAAGGAAATATTTAAAAATAAAAAAGTTGAAGGGAAACGCATTTATTCAAGTCCACTATATTAAGCGATTGAGTTCAGTGCTATTATTCCTATAATCTTAAAAGAGCAAAAACACAAAACAAACAAAAGATTGAGGAAGTTGTAATGGTGCTAGACAATACAACAAGGAACTGCATTTTTTATTTAAAAAAATAATCCATTTATATGGGGAGGGGGATGATTTTACCTTATGTCTTGTGAGCAAATGCAATCCTTCCTTGGGATCCCACACTCTACTTTGCTCCTCTATCCGCATGTCACTTTTTTGACGAACCATTTCTCTTCCGAGGTCTTTGAGTTGGTCGTGCATCCACATTTTTTTATCATTTCTAATCTTAATCAAAGACATGTTTTGCAGAACTTCCATGGCTTCTTCGGGATATTGAGATTCATCCCAGAAATGAACCACAATGTCTTTGTCATATCCAATGAAAAGACAAGCTATATCGAGGAATATATGTTGTTGCCGAACATCTAATGCATCATAGCTTATTTTCAGCTTACTCCGAACTGCCGCATGAGGAACATTTTCCAACTTTTTCAATGTGAGATCCCACTTTTCCTTTTTAGTGCGACATAAAAGTGAGCCTATGACCTCAAGAGCTAGCGGAAGACCTCTAGCAATGCCTGTTGCCCTCTTGGATTGGTCGATATACTCATGCAAAGGATAGTCTTTTCTGAAGGCATGTTTGCTAAATAGTTGGAGAGATTGACGGCGATCCATGCCGGTAAGCTCATAACTGCAGTCCACTTCAGGAACATCCAGAATATTTTTGTTTCTTGTAGTAATAATAATTTTGCTTCCCCTGCCTAACCAATCAAGCTTACCTACAAGTGCATCGATATGACTCTCTTCTTCCACATCATCGAGAAGGAGGACTCTCTTATTAGACAACCTCTCTTTAATTGTCTGAGTCCCTTCATCAATGTATCTTATATCCATGCATTTCGTTTTGAGGATGTCAGAAATGAGCTGATTTTGCAAGCATTGAATGCCATTAGTTTTTGACCTTTCTCGAATATCATGAAGAAAGCAACGATTTGCAAAGTCGTCTGAAAGCTTATTGTAGATCATTTTGCCAATAGTCGTCTTTCCGATGCCACCCATCCCATGGATTCCTATAATTCGTGTTTCATTTGTCCCAGCACCTATCATTTCCATTATTACATCCACATGGTTGTCGACATTGACCAAGCAATCTGATACCACCAGATAAGCCTTTTTCAACTCATTGAAAACCTTCTGGGTAAGTTTTCTGGCGAACTCACCTTCTCGCCTGGTGTTAGTTGGAGGCAAAAGACAATGAGTTAGAAAACTGTGTTGAATTGAACTATGTTCTGATAGGATGAATTCCAAGTGTGTTCTTCAAGGATTTTTTCCATTGCAGATGAATGAGTATTAGTACTTACAGTTAATGAATGAACCGAACCGGAAAAAAAGTGTTGCTTGGAATAAGATTGGACAAAATTGGGATTGTGCCATCACTTAGATTGATTTCTGGGGTATAACTTCAATAACATAGAATTCAATTTCAACAAGGCCGACACAAATCTAGAGAAGAAACCATATGAAATGCAAAGAGTTTTAATGATCTAAGGCACATGAAATGAAATGCTAAAAGCAGTCACCTGTTGGGCATGTTGTGCAGATCCCATCCGTTTAGAAACGATACTTCTTCAAGAGCAGCCTTCCACTCACTTATAGTCTTCTTGTCACATCGCTTCATCTTTTCATGTGAAAGAAGGGCCTTTCCATAACCCCCAGTTTGGTGTCGAACCTCTGAGGGTGCCACATCATAAAAAATGGGCATGATCGTCTGTCCCCTGGTTTTCTTGCACTTGACCATCTGGACTAGCTCCTTGAGACACCACAAGCTGGAGGCATAACCTTTCGAATATATAGGTATCGAGATCTTTGACTGATTAATCGCCTGGAGAAGTTCTGCAGCAAACTCTTCCCCAACGCGGAGGTCTTCATCGTCCTTAAATGTGCGGATTCCTGCGTCTACCAGGCTGGTGTAAAGGAAATCGGTGAAACCTGCTCGAGTATCCGGTCCTCTAAAGCTCAAGAATACTTCGTAGTCGTGTCCTAAAGATGTTGCCATTTCGCTGACTGGTGGCGAAGTGGAAGTAGGAGCAGCCCTCTCCACGGTTACATTCTCTGTAGCTGAATCACTATCTGCTCTGACCTCCACAGCGATCGAACCCGCTCTTTTCTTATTCAGGAATTCTCTGAACAGGATGGCAGAGAGAGCGATGGCAGCAACCATCGCCATACACGGCAACCACAAGTACTCAAACATTATTGATTTAAGCTTCAAACACAGGCTAATGGTGGAATAGCAGAGATGAGAGGTAGCACTAGAGATCAGATCTCAAGGAGAGAATGGGCAAGTATTGTGATTGCTCGAATTGGTCAGATGAGAACGATTCAATGCAGCCTTTCAAAGTTGACAAATGCAGGTTTTTCAACACCGGAGTGGTTCCTTCCCAACCCAACCCTTCTTGAATTTTAATTATCCTGTCTTTGTCGGGCTACTTCGCACTCAACTTTCGGGGATGACTCTGCACGACGCACGCTTGCTTCTTTCCGATTATATTAAAAACAAACATGTGTAAATAGTCCAGAGATTATATTAAATAAATTAAAATTTTAAATATTACATTGTACATTAAATTAAATTTTAGGTATCATTTGTGATGTCATCACTCTCCCATCTAACCACGGACGGCTGACAGCTCGCACTCTGTCCACCATATTCACGACCCTTCATTTTCCTCTGCTCCTCTCTTCCCTATCAATTGCATTCTGTCTTTTGCTGCTGCCAAAATACCCAAATGCCCTCATAGTGAGGATTGTTTTTTTTAAATCTTTTTCTGGTATTTCTTTTAAATGGTAAACAGGGCTGAGGGCCTCTCTCCGTTGTTCAAAAGTTCGAGCCAGCGAACGAACTGAGTCTTTTGACCCAAAAAAAAAAAAAGAACTGAGTCGAGCATCGACACGGCGGCCATGCAAGAATGGATATGTGGACGTGCAAAGGCTAGCGACCACCGTCGGTCGTTGTTGAAGTTTGTTTGTAAAACAAACAAAAAAGAAAAGAAAAAGCTGCCTTTTCAATCCCACGTAAGATAAAAAGAAGAGTGCAAGTTTTTTTATTAGTTAGAAGGCTACTATAGTCTTTCGGAATAAAGAAATGGGCAAGTGCGCTAGACCCCACTATACCCGCGTGCGGGTGCGCGATTTTGACGCGATTATTAGATGCACTTAGCACTTAGCATTATTAGGTGCGATGTTTCGGACATGAATAAGTGTAATGTTTCGAATATGAATAGGTGCGTTCGTACATGGGCAATTTGGACACCAAGAGGTGTGTTCTATTAGTATTATATAGAGGATAATTCTGTTGAATTTTCTACGTGTGTAAACTTTTTACTCTTTCGTTTTCCTTCAAAAAAGAGACAGCCAATTTTCATTGTTTCACAGAGAGTTTTAGGAGATTTATTGGAATTGCTATCCAAGTATTCTCACCGTGACTTTGTTGTATCCTGAAGGGAATTTGCAAGAAACCCGTAGCAACTTCGTGGGGCAAATTGATCCTAAATGAGAGTGATTACACGCCTCAAAATCCAACTACATTGTTACTACATTCCTTTATATTTTTCCCAACAATTTTTAGGATCAATCTCGCTCAACAATGGAGTTGGAAACCAACAAAGTGATGAATCGGGATATGGTCAAGTTGGATCGTTTCGATGGCAACAACTTCTCACGTTGGAAGGACAAAGTGATGTTTCTTCTTACGGCTTTGAAGATATCATATATTCTGGATCCGAATTTGGCGCCCATTGAAGATCTGGTTCCTACCACCGAGGGACAAGAACCAAATGCCGAAGAAATTGAGAGGGTGAATAAGGAAAAGAAGAAACGTGATGAAGACGAACTACTTTGTCGCGGGCACATTCTCAATACGTTGTCCGATCGATTGTACGACTTGTTCACGGAAATGAAGTCTGCTAGAGAAATCTAGAATGCACTCGAATTCAAGTACAGAGCAGAGGAACAAGGTACTAACAAATATCTAATTGCTAAATGCTTCGATTTCAAATTCATTGATGCTAAACCCCCTTCGGAGCAAGTCCACGAACTACAAGTTCTAGTGAACAAAATTCGTGCTCTCAAAATCAACATACCGGAAGCATTTCAAGTCGGGGCAATCATTGCTAAATTGCCTTCAAGTTGGAAGGACTATGGGAAAAGGCTTATGCACAAAACAGAAGACAAAACTTTGGTTCAACTCCCGAAACATCTTCGCATTGAGGAAGAGTCACGCTTGCGTGAAAATTCTGGACTATATGAGACTAAAGTGAATGTCCCGACGGGTAATGGATTTCAATCCAAAAATCACCCGAACTTGAAACGCAAGAGAGAGCAGAATTTTAAGAAGCCACAAAAGAAAAAGAAAGGAAGCTGTTTTGTTTGCGGCAAAGTGGGCCATTTTGCAAGGGACCGTAGGCACCGCAAGAACAACACTTCCAAGGAGAAGAATACACCAATACCAATTGTGAAGGCGGATACTAATGCTGTTGAAGAAAACTATGTGGCTATGGTTACACATAAGTTTTCAAACTTGGAAATTCTGAGAAAATTGATGGTATTGTGGCCACAATTACTGAAATCAATGGTACTTCTGTCCAATCGGGTTGGTGGTTGGATTCTGGAGCAACAGCCCACGTGTGCAAAGATAAGTCGATGATCAAGAACTTTCAAGAGGTTGTTGACATTAACCGTCGAGAGGTTCAAATGGCAAACAACGGTGCTGCAAAAATCGAAGGCCATGGCTCCAGTGGAGTTAGACTTCACTTCGGGAAAGAAAATTACCCTTTTGAATGTATTGTATGTACCCGAAATTAGAAAGAATTTAATTTCCGTTGATTTGTTATGTAAAAGGGGGTTTCGAGTACTTGTTTGAATCCGACAAGGTTATCCTGTTGAAGAATGGAATATTTGTGGGAAAGGGTTATGTCAATGATGGTATGTATCAACTAAGTATCAATAATAAGATTGAATCTTCTGTTTATACTTGTTGATTCTTCTTTTTTATGGCATAATAGATTAGCACATTTAAACTTTCGATATTTAAAGAATATGAAAAAAATAGACTTGATCAATTTTAATGGAGAATTAGATAAATGTGAAATTTACGCCGAGTCCAAATTAACGAAAAGGCCTTTTCCGAGTACAAATAGGAATTCGAATTTGTTAGATTTGGTGCATAGCGATATATGCGAATTCAATGGAATGTTAACTCGTGGTGGCAAAAGGTATTTTATTACCTTTGTGGATGACTGCAGAGGTATCCGTATGTTTATCTCCTAAGATCAAAAGATGAAGCATTTACCATGTTTAAGAAATACAAGGTGAAGTAGAAAATCAATTGGAAAGAAAAATTAAAGTTCTACGTTTAGATAGAGGTGGTGAATATTTCTTAAATGAATTTTCATCATTTTGTGAAGAGCATGGTATTATTCATCAAACTTCAAAGCACCATACACTCCACAACAAAATGGTTTGGTTGAAAGAAAAAATAGATCTCTTGGAGAAATGATTAATTGTATGCTTTCTAATTCAAAGCTACCAATTAATTTATGGGGTGAAGCATTACTTATCGCATGTCATATTCATAATGAATACCATCCAAGAGGTCTAACGTAAGTCCATATGAACTGTGAAAAGGTAGAAAGCCAAACTTGTCATATTTTAAAGTGTGGGGGTGCTTAGCTTATTATAGAGTACCGGACCCTAAGAGAACAAAGCTTGGTCCTAGAGCAATTAAAAGTGTTTTCCTTGGATACGCTGAAAATAGTAAAGCTTACAGGCTTCTTGATTTAGAGTCAAATGTCATAGTGGAATCAAGAGATGTTGAGTTTTTTTAGAATAAGTATTCTGTGGATTTTGAAATTATTGAGAATAATAATTCAAAACATACAGAAATACAAGTAGAATCTCATGAAAAGGAAACAAAGGATTCGAAAATTATGATCGAACCAAGGAGAAGCACAAGAGCGAGAAAATTGAAAGATTTAGGTCCCGACTTTATTACTCATGTTTTTCTTGTTGAAGGAGACAGAGATAATAATGTGGTAAATAAATACCCTTTAGTATTAAACTTAGAAGATGATCCTAAATGTTTTAGTGATGCTATGTCTTCTAGAGATGCTTCTTTTGGAAAGAAGCTATAGATGATGAAATGGACTCAATTATGTCTAATAATACTTGGGTTTTAGCAGATTTACCAAAAGGATCTAAACCTATTGGGTGTAAATGGGTTTTCGGGGAGAAAGTATAACTCGATGGTACTGTTCAAACTTTTAAGGCTAGGTTAGTGGCCAAAGGATATAGGCAAAAGGAAGGAATAGATTATTTTGATACTTATGCTCCCGTAGCACGTATAACATCTATTCGGATTCTTTTTGCTCTCACATCCATTTATGATCTTTGTGTTCATCAAATGGATGTCAAAACCGCTTTCTTAAATGGAGATTTAAATGAAGAAGTTTACATGGAACAACCAGAAGGTTTTATACTTCTTGGGAATGAAAAGAAAGTGTGTAAATTAATTAAATCTCTTTATGGACTTAAGCAAGCTCCAAAGCAGTAGCATGAGAAATTTGATTTATTCATATTATCTAATGGTTTCAAACATAATAGTGCTGATAAATGTATTTACTCTAAGTTCACTAAAGACTATGGGGTCTTGGTTTGCTTATACGTTGATGATATGCTTATTATTGGAACCAATATAACTGGAGTCAATGAGACTAAAAAGTATCTAACTTCGAATTTTAAAATGAAAGATTTAGGTGAAGTAGATACTATATTGGGCATCAAAGTTAAAAAACGTAGTGGGGGTTACTCTTTGAGCCAAGGAGATTACATTGAAAAAATGTTAAATAAATTCCAGCATCTTGGTTACAAAGTGGCGAGTACTCCATTTGATCCCAATGTAAAGTTGAATTATAATTCGGTAGGGCAAGAGCACAACTTGAATATGCGAGTGCTATAGGGTCTTTAATGTATGCGATGCATTGTACTAGACCTGATATTGCATTTTCCGTGTGTAAGTTGAGTAGATACACTAGTAATCCAAGTATAGAACATTGGAATTTGTTACAAGAATTTTTTGTTATCTTAAGAGAACCAAAAATCTAGGATTGTTCTATAATAATTATCCGGCTATACTAGAAGGATACACCGATGCTAGTTGGATTACAAGCGTAGGAGATAAACATTCCACCTCTAGATGGATTTTCACATTAGGAGGATGTGTTGTATCTTGGGCAAGCAAGAAACAGACCTGTATTTCTCACTCAACGATGGAATCAGAATTTATAGCTTTAGCAAGTTGGGAAAGAGGCTGAGTGGATTAGAAATTTATTCTTGGACATCAAATTGTGGCCTAATCCTATGCCTCCTATTTCTATCCATTGTGATAGTCAAGCTACTTTGGCAAGAGCATATAGTAGCACCTATAATGGTAAGTCTAGGCATATTAGTCTAAGACATGAACACGTAAGACAATTGATTCAAGATGGTATCATAACAATTGTCTATGTAAGGTCAAGCAAGAATCTGGTGACCCTTTCACGAAGGCACTACCAAGAGAGGTAATAATAATGAGCTCAAAAGAAATGGGGTTGAAACCATTTAATTAAATCACCGATAATGGTAACCCGACCAAATACTAGCACATCACTAGTAATATGGTTTAATGGGTAAGAACAAGTTATTGAAAGTGATTGTATAATATCGATATAAGCCCCGACATGAGAAATCAGTATTGTGCGTTACGTTTTGGAGGTTGAATTCTATTCTTAATGAAGTATAATACATTAATGTATCGTGTTCATTAGTAACGAAACATGTGACGGATACTTCACCTATATGAGTTAAGAAGTGGTGCCGCTTCTTACGAAAGTTCTGGTTGCTTTCTAGAGAGCTCATGAAAAGGTACAAGCACAAGG
The DNA here is from genome assembly GCA_021437795.1 of Rhodamnia rubescens. Lineage (NCBI taxonomy): Eukaryota > Viridiplantae > Streptophyta > Magnoliopsida > Myrtales > Myrtaceae > Rhodamnia > Rhodamnia rubescens. The sequence continues at coordinate 2,087,015 of JAILYA010000023.1, forward strand.
CCATAACAGTGCTAAGTATATTATAAACTTCTCGTTGAAAGAAGAGGTTAATATATGTGCGGTATGTCCGGTACTATTACTAAAAGTAATAAGTTTAAAGCCCAGACTACTTGTGACTTTGATAGAACTTTGAGATACTTGCACTAAATGAAGGTTTAACTCGAAAGAGACCTTCATGTATGTATACCGATCTCATGAAATTTTGGTTGTATTTTATTTTTTATATATATACATATATATTATTAGAAAATATTTGTTTTACAAACAAAGTGGGGGATTGTTGAAGTTTGTTTGTAAAACAAACAAAAAAGAAAAGAAAAAGCTGCCTTTTCAATCCCACATAGGATAAAAAGAAGAGTGCAAATTTCTTTATTAGTTAGAAGGCTACTATATTCTTTCAAAATAAAGAAATGGGCAAGTGCGCTAGACCCCACTATACCCGCGTGCGGGTGCGCGATTATTAGACGCACTTAGCACTTTGCGCGCCGCTCGAAATAAACCTTAATTATTATTATTTTTTATTTCGAAATAAATTCTTTTATAATTATATTCCATATATTTTTAATTATGACTGTTCGGACATGAACAGTTGTGTCCAAACGGTGGTTGTCACTTACGAACGGTTGTGTCCGAATGATTGTTATCACACACGAAGGGTTATGTTTGAATTGCGATGTTTCGACATGAATAAGTGTGATGTTTCAAACATGAATAGGTGCATTCGTACATGGGCGGTTTAGACACCAAGAGGTGTGTTCTATTAGTATTATATAGTGGATAATTCTGTTGAATTTTCTACTGTGTGTGAACTTTTTACTCTTTTGTTTTCCTTTAAAAAAGAGACAGCCAATTTTCATTGTTTCAGAGAGAGTTTTAGGAGATTTATTGGAATTGCTATCTAGTATTCTCATCGTGACTTTGTTGTATCCTGAAGGGAATTTGCCGAAACCCGTAGCAACTTCGTGGGGCAAATTGATCCTAAAAGAGAGTGATTACACGCCTCAAAGTCCGACTACATTGTTACTACTTTCCTTTATATTTTTCCCAACGATCGCGACTTCCGTTGACATAGGTTATGAGCTCTACACGGAAAGAAAAGGAGATGAAGGCGTAGAAGACGACTTCCATGGACATAGGTTACTAACATCCCAATTTGTACTAGTGACCAAAACAGGCCTTCCGTCACGAGTTTTGTCTAAGACTACCGGCAAAAATTGGTCGTGGCGAACAACGGCGGGTAAATAGAACTAACGTGGATCTCGGGTGGCTTTAGACTCTGACGGTCCAAAATGACATTGGACAACTTGTCAAGGTTTAAGCTTTTTCTTTTTGTAAAAACTGTACTTAACAATTTTTAAGGGAAAAGTGTCAAATAAATCCTAAACCTATTATATTAGTACCAATTCAATCCCGAACCTTTTATTGATGTCAATTCAATCCTAAATCTTATGTATTTGTGCCAATTCAGTCCTTAAACTTTTTGTATTTGTGCCAATTCGATCCTAAACTTTCTGCATTTGTGTTAATTGAGCTAATCCGACCAATTTTGACTAAAAATTCATTGACGTGGATGTCGGTAGTCCTATGTGGCACTCTGGTGCTGATGTGAATATTTTTAATATTATTTTAATTTTTTGTTTGTTTTTAATAAATTACTTAATAAATATTTTGTTTTTTCTTCTTTTTCTTTTCTCTCAATCATTAAGAAATTATCAAAAATATTAGAATAATGTTAAAAAAATACCCATGTCGGTGCCAACCGTGCTATGTAGGATAATCGAAGTCCACATTAGCCAACTTTAGGCCAATTAGCCAAATTGACTCAATTAACACAAATGCAAAAGGTTTATGACTAAATTGGCGACAATGCAAAAGGTTTAGGACTGAATTAGCACCAATAAAAGATTTAGAACTGATTTGGCATCAATGCAATAGGTTTATGACTTTTTTGACATTTTTCCCCAATTTTTGGAGTCTTGGAAGTTAGATAATTAATGAAACACGAGCCCATTTGAAATATGCAAAAGAAACGAGTATACAATTTTGACTTTAAGAAAAGGGGAATGCAATATTATTCTTGCTCTGCTTTCACCAGAATTTATGAGAGGAGCTAGCATCGGAAGAACCAAAGATTATTGTTCTCTCTGCTAGACAGAGATGTTGTGGTCGTCCTCCAGCAAAATGATCACACAAAAATTATCGGAACATATCTTTATCGGTTTTACCGATCATTGATTATTCTTGAATGAGAGACTAATAACGTTGCGTCGTGCAATTCTTTTTACACCGTCTGTATGTACGTTAGAACTACTTCGCCTTTTTCCTTTTCTCCTTTCTTTTTCTTTGACGAAAGACGAGTGGACGGAATTAAGTAGATTGAGCCTTCGGAAGTCTCTCTTATTAACCAGGGAGAAAGGAAGAGAGGTTGGTTAAAAATGTTAGAGATGAAATGATTTCGCAAGCACTCAGTGCCCTTGATTTTTTAACATTCTCGGATATTGGAAACAAAGAAACAATGTCATTTGTGTGAAAGCTGATTGTAGATGATTTTGGCAATAGCCATCCGTCGAATGCAATCTACTCCATGGATATTGTAGAGAAGCCTTCTAGTCGTGAATAGCCTTCAAGTTGTATTAATTTAAATGTTTGCGACAGCACCATGGGAACAAGAATGCAGCACAAATGAAAAAGATACGAGGAAAATTTGGGATTGGCTAAATATGCAAGGGACCAGTTTGCTAAAATTGGTTACTAACAACATTGCAACGTCACTCCAGCCTGTCAAAGTTGATGATGCCGATTTTTTAACACCTAATGCATAAGATAAGGTTAATCAGTGAAACAATGTGGACGGATTCTTCCAAGTTTCTCAACACCTAATGCATAAAATAAGGTTAATCAGTGAAACAATATGGACGGATTCTTCCAAGTTTCTCAACACCTAATGCATAAAATAGGCTTAAGTACACTACAAGTGTCAAAACTTGTGTACGGCGCTCACTTTAGTGTCAAAACTTTGAAAACGATAACTTAAATGTCAATTTTTTTGAAAAACGATCACTTTGAAGGCCAAGACTTTCAAAACAATCACTTAAGTGCCAACGTTTTTTAAAACGATCATTTAAGTGCTAATTTTTTTTAAAAAAATGATCACTTGTAGTGTCAACTCCACCGAGTCACGTCAGCTCAAATATTAATATAAAATAGCACGTGTCGGATTTCCAAAGAAACCACGTCGGCTCCAATTGGAGTTGGCACTAAAGTAATCGTTTTTAAAAGAAGTTGACACTTAAGTGATTATTTTTTAAAAAAATTGGCACTTAAGTGATCATTTTAAAAGTTTTGATATTAAAGTGAGCGACATACGTAAGTTTTGGCACTTCTAGTGTTCTTTAAGCCCATAAAATTAGGTTCATCGGCAATTCCGAGATGCTTCTTTACTTTCCTTTGCTGTCCTAACTGCGGTGATTGAGAGCCCCCATGTAACCTATCAAAATATTTGGATAGTCCAAGATCGACACCTTTGGGCATTTCTTTAAAATGTTTGCTCCACTTGGCCCGAAGTCTAAGTCTTTAAAAAAGCGTTAGCACAAGGCTCTAAGCTCACAGATTTCGATTAATAGAAGACTCGGTTCCTGTCGGATCTCAAGTATGGAAATTCTCTCGAAATTAATTGATTTGGGTCTTTTTCCAGCACGCTTTGTGATTCTATTCAAGAACCGACCACCAGCCCTTTCCACAACCGATGTGAGATAACCCCAACAATCTCTCCTTCACACATCGAGGGGCTACGATACACAGTATTGGATGGTCTTGGGCCTCTCTTGTTCCAAAAACTAGCTCAAAAGATAAGGTTTTCCCTCACTTTTATAAACCGACCACTAGCCTCTTTTACAATCAATGTGGAATAACCCCACTAAGAATCTCGTTTAAGTCTTGTGTATAAACCATTGTTTGCTGATCCGGTTGTTAAAAAGAATGCACTTTTTACAAGATTTATTGTTATAATTCAATCACATCATAAAATGATCAGATTCACTGTTAAGGCGACCAGGGGCATGATTGGAGCTTTATTTCTAGACTGGAGCATTTTGTATGATTCGATTCCATGAATTTCATATGCTTCACGAATCAAAATATCCAATATGTAATTCTGTTCAACATGTTAGGCGTTGAGAACAGAACGGGACACTAGATTGACAGCACCCCGAGAGACTCCTTATGATTATGGCAGAAAAGATTCAATCCGGTCCTGATTCTTCAATTTAATCGCTCTTCTAATTACTTCAGCTGCAGAACGAGCCCTGTCCGCCTGCACAGAGACATGATTCTATTAACTTTCTTTGCAGGTGCTTCTACTTCACCAGAAAATCACCTACAAACGTCTCAGTATACAGTTACAATACAAATGTTTGCCTGCAGAGTCTTTGCATTTACTTGACATGAATTATGAAAGGTGTTAATTCATCGACAATCACCGAGGCAGAGTACATTTCTTTGGAGAAACAGGAATTAATGAAGATTAGCATAATGTAATCCCTATGAAAATGGTACTGAGCCCCAGTCTGGATCTTGTCATTCCGTTCTGTATCCCCACCATTTCTATTCTGCCTGCAAACATTTCACGGATTTAAGTACCTGTTGAGGATCAGCATTTCTATTGGCTCCTGTGGCTTCCGCCACTGCAGAAGCCTCTTTTTCCTTTTTGTGTAATTTCTCATCCTTCACGCCAACAGTCCTCGCCTGCATATATAGAAACTTAGATTAAGGACCGCATTTTCAAGCGAACTGGACAGACTTTTTTATCCGGAGCGACTAAGGGTTCTATACTCCAAAGGCACAATTACTTTAGTTCAATGACGCTCTTCTATTCACTATTTGTTAAGCCAAGTTTAGAAAAAGTAGGCATATATAACCGAAAACAGTTGTCTTTAATAGTCGAGTGGGCCTTTCGCCGATGTTACGGTGCTTCTACAATGGATTCAAGAGAGGAACTAAAAAGAGAGAGAATGGAATAGTGAGGACCTAAAAAGATAAAAGGACCTTGCTTTTTTTTTTTTTTGGTAGGAAGAAGGCCTGGGCCGACCACGCTTCCACTGTGTGACATCCCGTCCACATCGCCTAGGGAGTGAGGTCTTGGATGCCTTATATGGCTAGGGCTTGCAGTGCGTTTTAAAGCCGATTTAGGACAATATTATAGGAACGGTCGGCCTGGCTACAAAGATTATATCCATTCAGTAAGAGATTGTTTGACGGTACATCAGTGCAGCTTTAGAACATAAGAGAGACCAATTATTTCATCACAATAGAGTTAACTCTTCCTGGTGTCTGCAAAATTAGTTACCTTAGTTGAGTATTGCTGTTGAAATGAATACAGATTAAGAAAAATTACTGAGGTTAAGTTCATCAAGTTCTGAAGAAACTGAATGCTCGGCAAATCATTCCACTTTGTGAATCATCTCTTATGGGACCTAAACATAACAGCAAGTTGAATATCAACCTTAGATGAACACATCCAACAACAATAAGTTGCATTATCTGTCGGGCGTGCTTTGTAGGTCGCCACAACGGCAACCACAAGCACTCCAGAATTTCTGTATGCCCGAAACAGAACAGAAATGCCGAGAACCCAGAAGCAGAGTTCACTGGACAGTCATATGGCTTGTCAATGGATCCCTGGCCTATACTGAGCGATTCGTGCGATCACTTTCTCAGATGAAAGTAATACATCAGTGTGGTTTCGTTTCCTGTGATGGTGCTCATCACCAAGCCACCTAAAGGAAAACATATACCAAGAAATATATCGAAATTGGAAAGGAGATGCAAATTCTTTTGAAAATATTGGTTGGAAGAACATTTGATGGGGAATCTTTCTGTACAATCGTTGCTTCTGCTTCCTCGTGATTCCGCGTCCTATATGGAGTTGATTAACCAAGAATGATTCACGCAATGACCTCCTCAGATGAACGGCACCTCCTGTTACGGTGCTCATCACCAAGCCCTAAAGGAATATAATGGTGCTCATCACTCTATACAGAGTGATGAACATTTTCTTGGTTGTGATGAAGAACCAAGAACATTTGATGGTGCTCATCACTATATACAAAGTGAATTTTTATGGCCCCACGTAAAACAAAAAAAAAAAAGAATTTGCCTAAATAAACATTTTACCCATAAAATTAAAAAAACAAATTACATATGAAGCCCCAAAATTGGAAAATAAATTCCTGTGACCTGGACTCTGATTTTTCATAATAAACCCGTAAGGCTACTTTTGGTCATCTAAATTTCTAGTCATGATATGACTAAATAGAATATGACATACATGGATTTTGCTATATTATATCCACTATTTGGTCAATCATAGGATAAAGCTGGATATATTCACATCCTGGCATGTCCACATAAATGCCATGTCAATGTAAATGAACCCAAAAATTGCAGAAATGGATATGGTAGGAATCTCTCACAACAGTCTTGCTTCATTTTTAAATGCTTATTTTTTTTTATTAATTTCCCTCTGTTTTGTAATTGTTTTCCATTTTACTTCATTTTCCCCTTACATTAAATTGTAAACTGTACAAAAACACCTAAAATATGCAACAAATATAAATTCTGGATAGATATATTTATATTATAAGAGAAAAAATTTCAAACATATAAGAAGTATGTTTTAAAAAAATGAAATTGTTGTTATTTTTCTTTGTAATTTTGAATTTATCTATATTAGAATTCAAATATTATTCTAATTTTATTAACTTAAGAAGTTTGTTTAAAAAAATAGCATCTATATTGTGGATAGTAGAAATCTTATCCATCTTTATCCTGCATCCATAATTTTATCCGGTCTATACCCCTCTTATATCCTACTTTATATTGTCTTGAGCATACACCAAGCACAGGATAATGTAAATATTTTAGGCTCTAGGATTATCGAGTCGGTTGGTTTTGAGCTTGGACAGTGAAGTTTGTGTTGTGAATTTGGGGGATTAGGCATGTCGGGGTTGGGGGGAAATGTAGCCTGTGTTGTGGAGCTATTTGTGCCTGATGGAATGAAACCACCTGTGAAAATAATAAGGTAAGATTTATGCTTTATGTTTCTGGGGATGCATTAGTCAGTAATTTTTCCATTTCAAATTAGGATTCCCCCTAGAGTAGTAAGAAGGACGCGAATTCCCTAATATTAAAAGTGCATGGAACTACGTAAAGATGGTACAGTTTTAACAGCTTCAAGAATAACCTCTTTGTGGCGGGACATCAAGATGAGATATAGCGGAGAAGTTCTCATCTTTAGGATACCTTCGAGTTTGAACCGGCGTTTCCTCTTGGAAAATTTTCAGTACCAGCAGGCTTTATTGATTATTGACGGATCTTTAATTGAAGGCCAATCCTGTAATACAAAGGAATATCGCGAATTCAGCTGGCACATCTTCTTCTGGTTTCTCCTGGGTGCTCCTAACAACATAACTATTGAGCATGCAATGCGCCTCTGTTTTACATGGTGTCTGTGATAATCACATGGGCTGTCTGCTTAGTTCTAGTTTAATCAACAAAGAAATGGTTATGAGGAACAGTAAAAACGAAGAATTAAAATCTTTTTGAGTTGCTCATTTGACTCGGGGTGACCTGGATGCTGCATTGAGCTTTTAACAGAGTCTCTAAAAGTACCTCCTTCTGTGCATATTTCAGCTGCCATGGAAATTCTGTCTCCGATTGGTTTCATGAAGATGTTCTGTTCGCTGATACCAGTCAAGCAGAAGCTTGTCTAGTTTTGAAGTGGAATGACCCTGGCTTGTTGTGGCTTTGCTAAATCCCCCATCGAAACATGCATGCCCAGATGGTGATTTGTGGAATATGTGCAACTAGGAAACGACATATGCAGGGAATTGTTTGTACATTCCGTGTGACACCCTGTTATTTTCAATTTCAAAGGACCCGTGGGCCCCCCTCCATCAGCCACCATCCCCTCACCACCAGCCCATTAACTCCTTTTCACATCACACTCTCTCTCCTCCCTCTCTCTCTCTCTCTCTCTTCAGCCGGCCCCCTCTCCCCCACGTGATCTTTCTTCTTCTTCCTCTTCTTCTTCTTCTTCTTCTCTTTTTCTGCTTCTCTGCAACGCCCCCTCCTTGCTGCTGCTGTTGAAGTTTGTTTGTAAAACAAACAAAAAAGGAAAAGAAAAAAGCTGCATTTTCAATCTCACATAGGATAAAAGGAAGAGTGCAAGTTTTTTATTAGTTAGGGCGCTACTATAGTCTTTGCGAATAAAGAAATGGGCGAAATCTTATTAAACTCCACTATACCCGCGTGTGATTGCGCGATTATTAGACGCACTTAGCACTTAGCACTTAGCACTTAGCACGCCGCAGACGGAAATAAACCTTAATTATTATTTTTATTTCAAAATAAATTCTTTTATAATTATATTCTATATATTTTTAATTATGATCGTTACATGAACAGTTGTGTCCGAAACGGTTGTGTCCGAATTACTATTATCACACACGAAGGGTTATGTTTGAATTGCGATGTTTAGACATGAATAGGTGCGATGTTTGGCATACATGAATGAGTGTGATGTTTCGGACATGAATAGGTGCATTCGTGCATGGGCCGGTCTGGACACCTAGAGGTGTGTTCTATTAGTATTATATAGAGGATAATTACTTTCAATTTTCTTGTGTGTGAACTTTTTACTTTTTCGTTTTCCTTCAAAAAAGAGACAGCCAATTTTCATTGTTTCCTGAGAGAGTTTTAGGAGATTTATTGGAATTGCTTATCCAATATTCTCCCTGTGACTTTGTTGTATCCTGAAGGAATTTCTTGAGAAACCCGTAGCAACTTCGTGGGGCAAATTGATCCTTAAAGAGAGTGATTACACGCGCCAAAGTCCGACTACATTGTTACTACATTCCTTTATATTTTTTCTAACAATTGCGACCTTTGACGCCGACCAGCCACCACCTCCAACGGTCACTGAGCTCCGCCTCGCACCGCCGCCGCTTCAAGCTTTGCCGCGGTCCCCCACCGATCGTTGTTGCGGCCTCGCGGGACACGAGCACCTTCGACTCCTACGGCCCGTCCCCGCCTTCGCCCGCCGGCTCGCCGTTCGTTGTCCGGTCCTTCGTCACCAAGCCGCGGTAGTCGCGGGCTAGCCGTGGCTCGCTGTTCCGTCGCGCACCGCCCGAGATAGCCGCGACCTCCAGCTTGCCCGAGACCACCCATCCGCGACGTCAACTTCTCGGCTTCCAACACTTGCGTCTCGACCTTGACCCCTAGATCCATAAGCCCTTAGCCCCGACGCCTTTGTCCCTCCGGCCACCGACCACCATCCCACCTCCGGCCGCTACCAGCTTCGACCACGGGACGAGATTTTCCCCCCGGCCCGAGCTTGGCCGAGGACTCGCGGATCCTCCACCACCGGTCGCCGAGCTCGGCTCGATCGCGAACAACAACCCGCGACGACCCCAATCCGAAGCCCCCAGCACAACCAGGGCCGTGAGCCATCCTCCAGCCATCGCCGCCATCGCCTCGCCGGACCGGCCAATCAAGATTTGACCCGGAACCGTGAGTCCCGAAGCCGAAGCCGAGCCCCGGCCACCCTCGAACCAGCTCAGCCTCCGTTGTTTTCGCCTCCCTAAGCCACCCTCCGTGAACCGCCGAGGTCGAGCTGTCAAGACGCCCGTCGTTGCCGATCGTGAATAGTGCCGATCGTGAACAGTACCCGGCGTGAATAGTGCGGATCGTGAACAGTGCAGGCCATGAACAGTGACGTGAATAGTGTGATGAATAGCATGATGAATAGTGCTCGTGAATAGTACCTCGCCGGCTGTGAATAGTAACAGGCGTGAACAGTGTCGCCGCCGCGTGAACAGTGATTTCCGATCGCGAATAGTGATTTTCGACCCGATCTCGAAGTTCATGCCCGACTCGACATCGACCGTCGTTTTGGTGAGTCAGCCCCTAACTCTTGGCTAGGACGCTAATTGCGTTCGAATTAGATTTATTTAGCTAATTAGGGTGTTTATGTAAATTAATTACGGTCGGGCTAGATAGAAACGTGGTTTAGGCTAAATGATCGTAATTAGTTAAGCTAGTCAATTAGCTAGGTTGTTTGTGACTAATTGATTGAATTGATTGATTGTGGTGATTGATCGCGAGCGAGCGATAGGTCGAAGACAGCGTACGATTGATTATCGGTGGAATTGAACTTGGGATTAAAAATCGATCGGCTACAATTGATTAATTGATTTGTGAATTATTGAGTGTCAACGTCGAGTTGACTGCTGATTGTCATGGGGGTCCGATTAGAGGTTAATCGTCCCAAATTGTCGATTGAATGAATTGACTACTCATTGATCGATTGGATGCTCAATTGGGGGTTAATCACCCCGAATGATTTTCAAAGCCTAGTTGACAATATTATGCATTCATAGGACCGCGTGTAAACTCAAGCGCACATTTTAGCATGAAAATGGCCGAGGGCCGAGTCTTTGGGCACGATTGCGTGAGCATTCGGCGGTACATAAAGATAAAAATTGATTGATTGCCGAATGAGTTGAGTGGTCGTATGACGGAATGGTGATGGGATTCACGACAAGTTTGTACCAAGTCCGTACCGTGCCAATTGCACGAAACCACACGACTTGTCGGATGCACGACAATCCATGCCTCGTGCCGATTTGCACGGATTTAAGGGATTGTCGGATGCCGGTCGCAGCTTGTGACGGACCGACGCTCCTTATTGGAATGCCTGTTTGCTATGCCGCGCCAAAGGGCACTGGATACATGGCTTTCGGTCGCCGTCGCCGAGAGGATATGGGGACGATGCCTGGTCCCCGCTAGATTTGCCGGTCGTAGTGTGGGACCACACTAGTCGTGTGAGTCAAGATCACGCCGGCCGCGTGGGTCACCGGTTAATAAATGGATTACGTGTGGTGTCCTGTGCATGCAAGTGCGGTGATGCTTTGCCAATGAATTGAATTGATTTGATTGTTGAGTCGCTCTCGCATCGCATTATGCCTGGCGAAGACCGGTAAGCTTGCATGTGGTTGAATTATTGGCTCTGTGATATTATGGTTGTCATTAGGACGTCGAGCGAATCAACGCCCTAGCCGGGCTTAGGCGTTGACTCACCGAGATTTATTTCTCACCCCGTCGTTTAACCATTTCGGGTGCCAAGTGATGAAGCCCGGGGATGTTAGGGCTCGGGTGTTAGAGTAGATTTTTGGGAGTATATGATGGTTTAACCTTATCCGACCGTATATATTTTTGAGGTCCTAGTGAGCCGCCGAAGAATGAGATTAATTATGTTTTCGTAGCTTAGCGGGGTTAAGATTCATCTCGCTTTGATTGTATGAATGAAATTGCATTTTGTGAAATGACTGTTGTGGTGTTCTACCGTACTATCCCCGCCGATCTTGCATGTTTGGGAGTATTGCACGTTCCGCATGCGCCGTAGTTTCGTAGGTCGATAGTGTACCTAAGACGCTATCCTTCATGACCTGTGGCGATTTGGTAGGGATGTCGCGGGCTCGAGGATCGGGGCGTGACATCCCCGCCAAGGTGGTATCGAGCAAGGTCACCGATCCATCGGGTCATTAGCTTGGAGTGATGAGGTGCGTTGAGAAATTGGGATAGTTAGTAGGACTGTGAGCGCTGTGAATGTGATTGTTATCGTGTTCTAGTTGTTGGGGTTGTCTTCTTATCACGTTTGCTATGGGGTGGGCGGGACCCCGTAATTTACTTGCACGATGAGCGAGACGTGATGGAAGAGCACCCCGGGGTAGGCTGTCGAGGGCGGGATCCAACAATCGCCGAGATCTTGGAGGAAGAAAGAGCACCCCGTGTTGTTAGACCTGCTAGAGAGGACCCAAGGATAAATGGGATTCTGCAAGCGCTGGGAGCGCTAAGAGATCGATGGGACATCGGATGAGGAACCAAGCGGCTGCAGTGAAGCGCTAAGCAGAAAACCCGTTAGCTGGAAACGAGAATGAGGGACGTCGAGCACAAAAATTAGAAGAACAGTTTCTGAAATTGAAGCCGCCCAAGTTCGCCGGGGAGTGGAGATCCTGAAGTTGCCACCTTGTGGGTCGAGGAATTAGAGAAGGCGTTCGCCTGGCCGAGGTGCACCGATGAGGACAAGGTTACCCCGGGCCGTCTACCAACTGCAGTGGGAAATGCTAGTACTTGGTGGAGAGCTTCTAAGGATAGGATCTTTCCAGGGCATGGCCCCGACATGGGATGCCTTTGTGGAGGCATTCAATGGGAAGTACTTCTCGGATATCGCGAGGGAACGAGAAGATGGCGAGTTCCTTCGCCTACGCCGAAACCATTGTCGGTGGATGAATATGAGGCAAGATTTGCTGAGCTATCGAAGTATGCCTCAAGGATGATAGAGAACCCTGTGGATATGGCAAGAAGGTTCCGGGATGGATTGAAGCCGGAGATCAAGAGTGTGTTGGTGCCATTCAATCGAAGGACTATAATGAACTGTATGAAAGGGCCCGGATGGTGGAACGGGACTTTGTAGAAAAGGTTGTCGCAATTGGACCGCGGTTCGTGCGCTCGAACCGAAGGGACATTCGGCAAGGAAAGAAGCCGATGTCTAGTGGTAGGACCAGCATCCCGCCTAATAGAACAGGAGTGATCAATCGGCAAGGAAAGAAGCCGATGTCTAGCGGTAAGACCCGGATCCCGCCTAATAGAACAGGCGTGATCAATAAGTCAATGTACCGTCGAGTGAGGCATGTCGCTTGTGCCGCCAAAAGCATGGATCTCGCTCCGTGTCCGTTTCGTGATGGAGCTTGTTTTGGATGTGGCCAATTGGGTCATCAAGTGAAAGATCGCCCGCAGAGGCAGCAGAACAGCCGCATGGAGGACAACTTGGAGGAAACGTACCACGAGTTTCCAAGACCGACCCTAAGCATGAGAATAGGATGGCATTCATGGTAGAATATCCTGGCTATAGGTTAGCCATGACTAGTCGAGATAAGAAAGACCTTTTGCTAAACTCGACTTGTGAATATGAGTTGTAATAAGGTGAATGGTACTTTCGTGGATTGCGTAAGCTTGAGTTGGTATTATATATTGATGGTTTAGTCACCAACTTTCGTTAAAGCTCCCGACAGGTGATCTTGTTGAACTGCGCAAGAAAGCTAGTGAGAACTAGGAAGTTTTAAGCTCGGATTTGAACCGGTGGAAGCAAGTGGAGTGAATAGTTCTTTTAATGATGGAGAATAGCGGGACATTACAACTGAAATTTTGGGTTGTCATAAACCAAACCTTAGGAGGCGAAGGTTTAGCTTGAGGTGCAAAAGTCAATGAGTATCCCATTTGAAGGGATTGTTGATATAGAATGGGGATAACCGATAATTATAGAGCATGAGTCCGAAATTGTGCGGAACCTCAATAAGTTTAAATTATTAATTTTGGTCGATGGCCCCGATTGATGAGGCAAGTAGTGCAGAGGCATCTCGAGATATCGTCATACACTATGGGATTGGTAAAGAGCCTTCAATTAATGTTACCAAAGCATGGCCTAAGAAAACGAGGACGTTATTTATCGAAAAGGACTTAGGACTTTCCTCCCATAGTGTGATCACCGGTAACGCTCTTAAGAAGGTCAATGAAGTAGGCGTTCTCATTGAGATGGCGCAAAGAAATGACATTTGAGGAGAAGGTCGGCGTTTATAACGGGAATTATATACAAGGCATGGCCGATAAGGAGTTATGTCTAGCATACAAAGATGGTTCAGCAATGTATCCACTTAGAGAGGACTTCAAAGGGCATACCTCTTTGAGGCTTAACCAAACTGTCCATTGCGGGATTATGGATGGGAGCATCGTGTTTACCAATAGGCCGCCGGCCACACATAAGTATACTCTACAAGCTTGTCGGTTTATGTACATGATGATCACACTATGAAGATAAATCCCTTGATCTGTGGACCTCTTGGCACCGACTTCGATGGGGATTATGTCCACTGTTTTATCCCCAATCAGCACCTGCGAAGGCCGAGATAGTGGAACTCTTGTTGATGGAAAATCGAGTCGTCAAGCTCAAATAGCGGTAATCTAAGTCCGCAACTAGGATTGATTCCCTATTGTCTTGAAGATGACGTTCAGAAATATTTTTGTACTTTACGAGATGTTGCAAACTGCCTTACCGTGGGCCTTAATTGATGGAGCCTCGGCAGGTATAAGGAATGAGAAATTGTAGAAACGAACGGGAAGAGTTCGTAAGAGCAAGCTATGAGTTGACGATATAATGAGGCTCGTCAATTGACTCCGTAAGTCATTAGGATCGGTGCCAACCTGATAAAGGGTTGAGATTGCGAGATGTGGCAATTAGGGAAGACAAATGATTAGAGCACGTAGCGAAAGCTTGGTAAGACTACAAAGTGGGATGAGATAAAGCTCGCAAGAGTTTTGCTTAGGACTCGAACTACTTACGAATGACGACTAAGTTGAGGAGGCCACCGAGAGATTAGAGGTCGCCTTCCACCCGAACCATAGCTTGACTTGCCGATCGATTGTCTGTTGATAGAGGTGACGACCTTAAATCAAACATGGATCGACGAACAAGCTGGCCATGGATTCAGCGAAGGACGATTTGTACTAGAACCCCGTACCAATCGCGCACTAGCCAAGGATTGATCACCCTGGGTCATGTGACGTGTTATTGGAAGAATACGGGTCGAGACAAACCAATCCTGCATCAACTTGAGTTGGTCATGAGAGGTGATCTTGATAGTGTTTGATTGTACCATCGGTTTAGGAACGGGTGATTCCAACCCTAAATCGAGATAATCAAAGTGGCCCTCGACTCGTTGGTTATTTGTGAGCCGAACTGTCTCGGCGGAATGGATGGTCCAACTCTCGGTTTGATGGGACGTCCGAGGCCGATGAGTCCCCTGGATATTTCAAGAGTTGACAAGTTAGATAATTCCAAATCTCCAAGTGATGGTGAAGAGACCAATCATTAGCCGATCGGTCTGTTTTAATAGAATGCTCAAATTACCATTAGTGCTAATTGTAAGTGGCATTTGTAGAACAAGAAGGGAGGCGGTGATAAATTCTGTCTGCGATAGATAATGAGTGTCAATTGATACGCATGGATGACTGATTTTGTAGTTAATTGTGGCCACGATAAAACATTTGACATTTGGATTGGATGACAAATTCGAAGGTGATGATTTAGGTTGAATCTTTGAAGTTATACGGCGAACCTGTTTGAACGGATTGTGTGACGCCCGGAAATTAGGCCTTCGGGGTTGAGGCCAAATTCAATAAAATAGATTTTTATTGAATTTCCAAGTGATATAAAATTTTGAATTTCAAGGACGAAAGTGACCAATTTCGGACGATTCCAGAAATGTCGTTCGATTTCGATTGGATTAAGAAATCGTGGTCATCGCAATTTAGGATTTTTAATCCTCGCGCCTAGCCACTTTTTCGGACCGAACCTAGCCCGTGAAAATCCAATTTCATTCCAAATCGGTTGAGCTAAAAAAATCCGATCGTCCCGAATTATGAAATTACCGTTTCGCCCTTAGATATTATGCGTATAAGACGAGAAAAATTAAATTGGATGAGACCCGTGGGCCCCACCTCAATTAAATGCCCAACCACCCAGTCAAAGTTGGTCAAGGCCCTCTCTCTCTCCTCCTCCTTCTCTCTCTGCCGTTGCTCCCTCTCTTCCCTCACTCTTCCTCACGCTCTCTCCCGGTTGCACCCACCGCCCGACTATTCCTCCTCCAGCCTCCTTCTTGTACGACATCAGCCCCGAGCCACGCCACCACCGCCTCACCGCCTTGCCGCCAGCCATCCGCCGCCATCTCGCCGCCGAGCGTCGCCGGACAGCCGTGGAACAGCCCCGACGTCCCTTGCTCTGTTTCGGCCCAGGGAGTGCGACCACTGCACCAGCTGCCCCGAGCCACTTCCGACCACGACCAGCCACCACGTCATCTTCCTCTCGACGACCAGACCCCGTCCCACCGCCGTGCACCGCCTTGGAGCCATCGGACAGCCTCAGGTCAGCCCCGACGCCGGCATCCCCTGTTTTTGGTCGCCCGAGCCCCGCGGCTGCTGCTGCGGCTTTGACGTCCCTCCGCCGCTCGTCGACCATCGCAAGCGACCACCCTCGACCTCTCGCAGTCCCACGAAACCGATGGAAGCCGATCTCTGCCCGTAGAGCCCGAGAGCCACCCCGGCCAGCCTCCCCTGTTTTGAAGCCGCTGCCCTGTTTTGGGCGCCGGTTCTGGCCGTCGCTGCTCGGCCGCCTCCGGCCGTCCGCCGGCGCCATCGCCGCCACCTGCAGCTTCCCCGGAGACCCCCCGACGTTGGCCAACCTTTCCCCCAGCGTTGGACCACCCGAACTCCCTCCGTTCAGCCCCGAACGCCTCTGTTTTGCTCTGTTTTTGGCCTGCTGCAGCTTCTGTTTGCTGCTGTCCAAGCTCCCTCCGGCCACCGTGAACCACCTCCGACACCCCCACACATCCTCCGGCGTCCCCTCAAGTCTTCCACCACACGCCACCAGCCCGCAAGTCGCCGAAAGAGCCACCATGGTCCCGGTTCACCCTCCTTTGCCGTGCTCTGCCCTGTTCCGCGGGCCCGTGAACTGGGCCGTGTGCCTGGCGAGTGGGCAGAGTGGGCCGGCCAAGTGGGCCGAGAGCCCGGGCCGTGAGCCAGGCTCATGGGCCAAGATGGCCGAGATTTTGGGCCGAGTGGCCGAGAAAGTGTGCCCGTGTGTCCGGGCCTGTGTGCCACTATTCCTGGGCCGCGTGCCAAGTCCGTGGGCTAAGTGGGCCGATAATTTGGGCCGGCATCCAAGAGCATGGGCCAAGTTTCCGGATCAAGTCCAAAGTTTGTGCCAAGAGATTTTCAAAGATCGCCAATCATCGTTAGGGCCGGGCCGGGCCGAGTCGATGTCGTCGCCGCCCGAGTTGAGATCGCCCGAGCTAATTTTAATAGTGAGTTAGCCCCTAACTCCTGGCTAGGTCGCTAATTGCGTTCGAATTAGATTTATTTAGCTAATTATGGTGTTTAGGTAGATTAATTACGGTCGGACTAGATAGAAACGTGGTTTAAGCTAAATGACCGTAATTAGTTAAGATTAGTCAATTAGCTAAGTCGTCGGTGGCTAATTGATGAGTAGAAGTGATTGAATTGATTGATTGTTGTGATTGATCGCGAGTGAGCGATAGGTCGAGTTGATCAGTTGATTGTCATGGGGGTCGATTAGAGGTTAATCGCCCCAAATTGTGCGATTGAATGGATTGAGTACTCGTTGATCGATTGGATGCTCAATTGGGGGTTAATCACCCCGAATGATTTTCAAAGTCTAGTTGACAATATTACGCATTCATATGACCGCTTGTAAACTCAACCGCTTATTTTAGCATGAAAATGGCCGAGGGCCGAGTCTTTGGGCACGATTGTGTGAGCATTCGGCGGTACATAAAGATAAAAATTGATTGATTGCCGAATGAGTTGAGTGGTCATATGACGGAATGGTGACGGGATTCCTGACATGATCGTGCCGTGTCGATCGGAATCACACGACTTGTCGGATGCACGACAATCCATGCCCCGTGCCCGTGACGGATTTAAGGGATTGTCGGATGCCGGTCGCAGCTTGTGATGGACCGACGCTCCTTATTGGAATGCCTTTTTGCTATGCCGCGCCCGCTATGCCTGGATACATAGCTTTTGATCGCCGTGTCCGAGAGGATATGGGACGATGCCTGGTCTGCCGGATGACATGACACCGGCCGTAGTGTGTGGGACCACACACCGTCGTGTGAGTCGGTGTCGCCCGGCCGCGTGGGTCACCATTTAATAAATGGACTACGTGTGGTGTCCTGTGCATGCAAGAGTGTAATGCTTTGCCAATGAATTGGTTTGATTGATTTGATGTTGTTGAGTCATCTCGCATCGCATTATGCCGGGTGAAGACCGGTAAGCTTGCATGTGGTTGAATTATACGTTACGTGGCATTGTGGTTGTGCGTTAGGAAGTGCGAGCGAATCAACGCTCTAGCCGGGCTTAGGCGTTGGCTCACCGAGATTTATTTCTCACCCCGTCGTTGTTAAACATTTTCGGGCCTTACCCGTGGAGAATTGGAAGTGGATGTGGACCTTACGGGATAAGTTGGGGAGTTGTGTAAATTTTGACAAGGTATCTCGGAGGGTCGTAGAAAGTAGCCCGAAGAATGGGCTTGTGGATGTTTCACATCCTTGAGTTAATAAAGATAATTAAATACAAGGGGATGTTTCTTGATTTGTTGTGATTTGTTTGGTGTAACTATTTGTTTAACTATTCCTGTTGTTTGATTTGATTTTTGGGGAGTGCACGTTCCGCATGCGTAATTGAAGATTAAAAAAAATTAAAGGGGTCAATGACGTGCAGGGACGTCATTCTCTTTGACTTTGAGGCGTAATAGGTAGGGATGTTGCGGGCCCGAGAGTCGGGCGTGACATCCCCGCCCAAGGTGGTATCGAGCAAGGTCGGCTGATCCATCCGGTGGGTGGCTTGGAGTGATAAGGAGAGTTGGGATTTGGGATAGATAGCAAGATTGAAAATTTCGTGCATGTGGTTGCAACTTAAGTTTTAAGGTTGTATGCCGAGTTCTCGTTAGTGTTTTGGGGTGAACAGGGCCCCGTAAGGTATCTGTTGGTTGAGTAGTTTGCTAAACCGGTTGGATTGAGTCTGGAACCATTGAGATCGATCTTCGGGACTTTGACATCGCTAAAGGATACAGTAGTGTCCGTTGTATGATGTTATGAATGTGAGTTGATTGTATATGGTATGGTGGAGAAGATAGATTCGATTGTGATGGGGAAATTTGATTAGATGTGACGGCTAGTATGGATTGTCCGAAAGCTACGATGGAGGTTGTTACAAGGCGAGTTGGTTTAAACCGTTGAGTGGGATTAGTTTTGAGTTTGATGATAATCGAGGAGGAACCTCGACTTTGTTGGCTTTATCGCTTGAGGCGACTCGTCTGGCGAGTAGTGGTCATCGAGGTTGCTTAGCTTCGTAGTTAATGCATCGGTTGAAAAACGTAGGATGGAAGACATCGCTGTTGTGTGTAGATTTTCGGATGTCTTTCCTTAAGAGTTGTCAAGGTACAACCAAAAAGGGAAGTAAAGTTTATGTTGGAGTTGGCCCCTAGGGAGGGGCCAATCTTTAAGGCGCTTTATAGGGCGGTGTTATCGGAGCTTGATGGCTCAAATGCGGATGCAGGAAGTGTAGATAAAGTATTTATCCGCTCCAAGTGCGCCGTCGTAGGGAGTACTTGTGTGTTCGCAAAAAAAAAAAAAAAAAAAAGAATCATTTAGATTATGCATCGACTACGGATCGCTTAACCAAGTAATGAACAAGAACGTGTATTCGTTGTTGAAAATAAACGATGTCTTGGACCGACTACAAGGAGCTTCGATGTTTTTCGAGATTAAGCTACGAATGGAATGTCATTAGTGAGGATTAAGAAAGGGGATATACAAAAGGTGCATCTAGGACACGTTATGGATGTTGGGCGCTCCTCGTGATGCTTGTTGGATCTAACAAGTGCCCTTGCTGCATTATGGATTTGACAAAAGGAGTGATTAAGGAATAATTGGATTAGTCGGTGAAGGTGTTCGTGGACGATACCTTGGTGTACTTGAGGAATTAAGGAAATCAGGAGTGACATTTGAGGACATTCTTGAGTATCCATAGAGAATACCGGTTGTATGCTAGGTTCAATAAGTACGAGTTCTAGTCGGCTCATGTGGCATTCCTAGACCACATTGTTTCTAATGAATGGATAGCTATGGATCCGTATAAGATAAGAGCGGTCACGGATTGGGTGAGGCCGTCGAGGGTGATAGGAGTTCGAAGTTTCTTGTGTTTAGCAGACTATTACGGACATTTTGTGGAAAAGCTATCTGCGGTAGCGATGCCCTTGATGCAATGCTGAAGAAAGACGATAAGTTGAAATGGAAAGGACTTATTAACAAGTTTAACTTGTGATGATGGATGGAAGGGACTGGTATGGTTTATTTTAATGGTTCTAGTTATCGACTTTTATTGATGGCCATAAATAGCGACGAGATGAAGGTTCGCAAAGAAGCAAACGAGAATCGAACATGTTATGCATAGAGTTGAACTGGTGAATATGCTTGAGGTTTAATGAATTAGTTATGAAGGATAAGTCGAGGTAGAAATGACATATCAATGGCTCCGGATGTGAAGTTTGAAGAGTGATTTTTGGTGGGTCACAAGTTTGAAATTGTATTGGTTCTGATTGTTTTAAATGCCGATTATTGTGTAAAGGCCCTAATTAATTGACAATGTGAGGTTCGGGAAGCGGACAAGAAACGCTTGGACGAAGAGCTAGTTGGATTGTATGATTGTAATCTCGAATTGGCAACGACTAAACTTGAGGATGTAGTATTGTGGTCGACATTAGATTGGACGATAATTTTGGAATGCGAAGGTTTGGCTTTAAATCGTTAGAGTTCGATGATTAGCCTTTGGGAGTGATTGCGGATATGGAATTGTGGTGATTGGTATCGTAGACTATAGGTGCGAAAGTGTGTGGCACCTTGGTGGTTTAAGTAAGCGATTTTATCGATGTTCTCAATCAACAAAAAAAAAAAAAAAAGAGTGGTGATTGATAATTGCGGATTATAGGTATGAATTGGTGTGACACTTTGATGGGTTAAGTTGTCGAATTTATTGACGGCTACGATTGATAAGAAAAGATTCGCAAGAAAGGGAACAACCCACGTTTGGACCAACGGCTGGTGTGATTGAATAACTACGAAAGCCGTTTAGACCGCGATCGGACATGAGGTTATAGATTGAAATTAGGCAATGGAGCTTGATATGGGATGATCGCTTTGTGGAGTTACGAAGTCAGATTGATAAGGACCGAAGTGAAGTTAAGCGATATGTGATGAGAAGTGAGGACAATCATACACTTGCACATGTTTAAACTTGGTTCTCAAAGTGAAAAATATGTTTGAAGGTGCATAATGTTATTTTGAATGATGGACGAAAGATTATGAGTGGATCGAGATGTCGCAATTAAGTAATACTTTTATGCTTGATGGTATGGGCAAAGGTCGATTATGCCTCCGAATGTGAATTGGAGAGAGAACCCGTGCTATGTGACTAGAGTAGCTTAGGAATGAATTGAGATCCATACGAGCTAGTTAACCAACAACCCAATAATGTCGTGACGGAGTGGATTTTGTTTAAGGACTGTAACCAATGGGACTTTAGGCAAATACGTGGAATGAAGACTGTGGAAACGAACAATGAAAATTTCGTGATGGCAAGCTAAGAGTAGAGGACATAATGGGGTGTACTAGATAAATGTATGAGTTGTTAAGAATGGTGATAACCTAGAATAAGGTTAAAATTTTGAGATGTGGCAATTAAGGAAGGCACGTGATCGGGGTGCGCAACGAAAGCGTAGTAAGGCCAGGTAAATTCTTGAGTTAATGACCATGAGGGTCTTGTTTTGGTTAAGGCGAAATCTTGTCGAAGCCTATTGTAGTAGCTATAGTATTAGTCCTGTTAGCATGAAGGTATATAAATCTGTGGCAATATTTTTAGTGGATTGGTTTGATGGGCGACGTAGCCAAAAACGTAATGAAGCGTTAGGCATATCTTGGCAAGTCAAAGTGCGGCATTGTAAGTCTAGCGGATCTCTTTGCGGCCAATGGGAATCTTAGAGTGAAGTTGGGAGCGCATTATAATAGAATTGTCATGGGCTTGCTAAGAAGTCAAAGGGAAATTATTTGATACGGGTAATTGACGAAGTCTGCTCATTTTATAGTAGCGAAAAGGTTTTACTTTGGACAGATATGTTGAGCTATATGCACTTATAGATAGTACATCCTTATGGAGTACTAGTGTTGATCACTTCGAATCGCAATCCCAAGTTCCCTACCACTTTTTGGGAGGAGTCTCGTAGGTTGCGATGGAAACAAAGCTGCGGTTTGGTACGGTCTACCATCCGCAAGTGGATGGCCAATCTGGAAGGATTAATCGAACGCGAGGTGATATGTCGTAGAATGTAATTGCGTCCGGTAGGGAAAAATAGTAACAACTTACGTCTGTTTGCTAGTTAAAAGATGGTCGATCGATAGTTAGGGATAGCTGATTTCTAGATGCCAATCAATAGTTGGGCTGGACAATGAGTTCAAAGGATGGCAACTTAGGTTGAGTTCCTGGGGTCGGACAATTTAACTTATTTAGACAAAAGGTTGATATGGAATTGTGACAAGTGGGTAATTGGGAATTGTAGGCTTGAATCGGCACGTGTATTGGTGGTCGCATTGCGGCAATTGTATACTAAGTTGAGATATGGATTAATATGAAGTGAGTGGTATATGGCAAGAGGTGGAGATGTATTGAGACGACAAGCATCTTTATCTTTTTGAGGTTGTGTAGAGGCTCAATTTCGGGGACGAAATTTCCTAAGGTGGGGAGAGTTGTGACGCCCCGGAAATTAGGCCTTCGGGGTTGAGGCCAAATTCAATAAAATAGATTTTTATTGAATTTCAAAGTGATATAAAATTTTGAATTTCAAGGACGAAAGTGACGAATTTTGGACGATTCCCGAAATGTCGTTCGATTTCGATTGGATTAAGAAATCGTGGTCATCGCAATTTAGGATTTTTAATCCTCGCGCCTAGCCACTTTTTCGGACCGAACCTAGCCCGTGAAAATCCAATTTCATTCCAAAT
The DNA here is from genome assembly GCA_021437795.1 of Rhodamnia rubescens. Lineage (NCBI taxonomy): Eukaryota > Viridiplantae > Streptophyta > Magnoliopsida > Myrtales > Myrtaceae > Rhodamnia > Rhodamnia rubescens. The sequence continues at coordinate 2,109,760 of JAILYA010000023.1, forward strand.
CGGTTGAGCTAAAAAATCCGATCAGTCCCGAATTATGAAATTACCGTTTCGCCCTTGGATATTATGCGTATAAGACGAGAAAAATTAAATTGGATGAGACCCGTGGGCCCCACCTCAATTAAATGCCCAACCACCCAGTCAAAGTTGGTCAAGGCCTTCTCTCTCTCCTCCTCCTTCTCTCTCTGCCGTTGCTCCCTCTCTTCCCTCACTCTTCCTCACGCTCTCTCCCGGTTGCACCCACCGCCCGACTATTCCTCCTCCAGCCTCCTTCTTGTACGACATCAGCCCCGAGCCACGCCACCACCGCCTCACCGCCTTGCCGCCAGCCATCCGCCGCCATCTCGCCGCCGAGCGTCGCCGGACAGCCGTGGAATAGCCCCGACGTCCCTTGCTCTGTTTCGGCCCGAGGGAGTGCGACCACTCGCACCAGCTGCCCCGAGCCACTTCCGACCCACGACCAGCCACCACGTCATCTTCCTCTCGACGACCAGACCCCGTCCCACCGCCGTGCACCGCCTTGGAGCCATCGGACAGCCTCAGAGTCAGCCCCGACGCCGGCATCCCCTGTTTTTGGTCGCCCGAGCCCCGCGGCTGCTGCTGCGGCTTTGACGTCCCTCCGCCGCTCGTCGACCATCGCAAGCGACCACCCTCGACCTCTCGCAGTCCCACGAAACCGATGGAAGCCGATCTCTGCCCGTAGAGCCCGAGAGCCACCCCGGCCAGCCTCCCCTGTTTTGAAGCCGCTGCCCTGTTTTGGGCGCCGGTTCTGGCCGTCGCTGCTCGGCCGCCTCCGGCCGTCCGCCGGCGCCATCGCCGCCACCTGCAGCTTCCCCGGAGACCCCCGACGTTGGCCAACCTTTCCCCCAGCGTTGGACCACCCGAACTCCCTCCGTTCAGCCCCGAACGCCTCTGTTTTGCTCTGTTTTTGGCCTGCTGCAGCTTCTGTTTGCTGCTGTCCAAGCTCCCTCCGGCCACCGTGAACCACCTCCGACACCCCCACACATCCTCCGGCGTCCCCTCAAGTCTTCCACCACACGCCACCAGCCCGCAAGTCGCCGAAAGAGCCACCATGGTCCCGGTTCACCCTCCTTTGCCGTGCTCTGCCCTGTTCCGCGGGCCCGTGAACTGGGCCGTGTGCCTGGCGAGTGGGCAGAGTGGGCCGGCCAAGTGGGCCGAGAGCCCGGGCCGTGAGCCAGGCTCATGGGCCAAGATGGCCGAGATTTTGGGCCGAGTGGCCGAGAAAGTGTGCCCGTGTGTCCGGGCCTGTGTGCCACTATTCCTGGGCCGCGTGCCAAGTCCGTGGGCTAAGTGGGCCGATAATTTGGGCCGGCATCCAAGAGCATGGGCCAAGTTTCCGGATCAAGTCCAAAGTTTGTGCCAAGAGATTTTCAAAGATCGCCAATCATCGCCGGGCCGGGCGCGATCGTGTCGTCGCCCGAGTTGAGACCGCCCGAGCTAATTTTAATAGTGAGTTAGCCCCTAACTCCTGGCTAGGTCGCTAATTTGCGTTCGGAATTAGATTTATTTAGCTAATTATGGTGTTTAGGTAGATTAATTACGGTCGGACTAGATAGAAACGTGGTTTAAGCTAAATGACCGTAATTAGTTAAGATTAGTCAATTAGCTAAGTCGTCGGTGGCTAATTGATGAGTAGAAGTGATTGAATTGATTGATTGTTGTGATTGATCGCGAGTGAGCGATAGGTCGAGTTGAGCTGGCGATTGTCATGGGGGTCGATTAGAGGTTAATCGCCCCAAATTGTCTCGATTGAATGGATTGAGTACTCGTTGATCGATTGGATGCTCAATTGGGGGTTAATCACCCCGAATGATTTTCAAAGTCTAGTTGACAATATTACACATTCATATGATTGCTTGTAAACTCAACCGCTTATTTTAGCATGAAAATGGCCGAGGGCCGAGTCTTTGGGCACGATTGTGTGAGCATTCGGCGGTACATAAAGATAAAAATTGATTGATTGCCGAATGAGTTGAGTGGTCATATGACGGAATGGTGACGGGATTCCCGACATGATCGTGCCGTGTCGATCGGAATCACACGACTTGTCGGATGCACGACAATCCATGCCCCGTGCCGATCGTACGGATTTAAGGGATTGTCGGATGCCGGTCGCGACTTGTGATGGACCGACGCTCCTTATTGGAATGCTGTTTTGCTATGCCGCGCGCGCCGCGCGCTGGATACATAGCTTTCGGTCGCCCGTCGCCGAGAGGATATGGGACGATGCCTGGTCTCGCCGGATGACACCGCCGGCCGTAGTGTGGGACCACACCGGTCGTGTGAGTCGGTGTCACGCCGGCCGCGTGGGTCACCATTTAATAAATGGACTACGTGTGGTGTCCTGTGCATGCAAGAGCTGTAATGCTTTGCCAATGAATTGGTTTGATTGATTTGATTGTTGAGTCATCTCGCATCGCATTATGCCCTGGTGAAGACCGGTAAGCTTGCATGTGGTTGAATTATCCGTTACGTGGCATTGTGGTTGTTGCATTAGGAAGTCGAGCGAATCAACGCTCTAGCGGGCTTAGGCGTTGGCTCACCGAGATTTATTTCTCACCCCGTCGTTGTTAAACATTTTCGGGCCTTACCCGTGGAGAATTGGAAGTGGATGTGGACCTTACGGGATAAGTTGGGGAGTTGTGTAAATTTTGACAAGGTATCTCGGAGGGTCGTAGAAAGTAGCCCGAAGAATGGGCTTGTGGATGTTTCACATCCTTGAGTTAATAAAGATAATTAAATACAAGGGGATGTTTGCTTGATTTGTTGTGATTTGTTTGGTGTAACTATTTGTTTAACTATTCCTGTTGTTTGATTTGATTTTTGGGGAGTGCACGTTCCGCATGCGTAATTGAAGATTAAAAAAAAATTAAAGGGGTCAATGACGTGCCGGGACGTCATTCTCTTTGACTTTGAGGCGTAATAGGTAGGGATGTTGCGGGCCCGAGAGTCGGGCGTGACAGATTGTGGATACGGAATTGTGACAGTTGATATTGGATGAGCGAGCTTCGTACGTGGAATGGCCAGTTAGGATCATGGATAGAAAAGGACAAGTGCTCCGGAGTAAGACGATTCCGTTGGTCAAGGTTGTTTGGCAACTTCATGGAGCCGAAAGGAGCTACCCTGGGAAAACGAGGAAGTTATGAAGAGTAGCTATCCTTATCTGTTTTAGGAGTCTGTAGTTGTACTTCGTAATTTCGGGGATGAAATTTCCTAAGGTGGAGAGAGTTGTGACGCCCTGTTATTTTCAATTTCAAAGGACCCGTGGGCCCCCCTCCATCACCCACCATCCCCTCACTACCAACCCATTAACTCCCTTTCACATCACACTCTCTCTCCTCCCTCTCTCTCTCTCTCTTCACCGGCCCCCCCTCCCCCACGTGATCTTTCTTCTTCTTCTTCTTCTTCTCTTTTTTCGCTTCTCTGCAACGCCCCCTCCCTTGCTTTGCACCCACCGACGCCCGACCAGCCCACCACCTCCAACGGTCACCGCAGCTCCCACCTCGCACCGCCGCCGCTTCAAGCTTCCGCGCCGGTCCCCACCGGTCGTCGTTGCCGCCTCGCGGAACACGAGCACCTTCGACTCCTTTGGCCCGTCCCCGCCTTCGCCCTGCCCGGCTCGCCGTTACGTCGTCCAGTCCTTCGTCACCAAGCCGCAAGTAGTCGCGGGCTAGCCATGGCCTGTTTTGTCGCGCACCGCCCGAGATAGCCGCGACCTCCGGCTTGCCCGAGACCACCCATCCGCGACATCAACTTCTCGGCTTCCGACACTCGCGTTTCGACCTTGACCCCTAGATCCATAAGCCCTCGGCCCCGACGCCTTTGTCCCTCCGGCCGCCGACCACCATCCCACCTCCGGCCGCTACCGGCCTTCGCCCTGACGAGATTTTCCCCCAAGCCCGAGCTTGGCCGAGGACTCGCGGATCCTTCACCACCGGTCGCCAAGCTCGGCTTAGTCGCGAACAACAACCCGCGACGACCCCGACCCGAAGCCCCCCAAGACAACCAGGGCGTGAGCCATCCTCCGCCCATCGCCGCCATCGCCTCGCCGGACCGGCCAATCGAGATTTGACCGGAACCGTGAGTCCCGAGTCGAAGTCGGCCGGGCCGAGGCCGGGCCGAGCCCGGCCACCCTCGAACCAGCTCAGCCTCCGTTGTTTTCGCCTCCCTAAGCCACCCTCCGTGAACCGCCGAGGTCGAGCCGTCAAGACGCCGTCGTTGCCGGTCGTGAATAGTGCCGATCGTGAACAGTACCGGCGTGAATAGTGTGGATCATGAACAATGCAGGCCATGAACAGTGACGTGAATAGTGTCGGTGAACAGTGACGTGAATAGTGTCGGTGAACAGTGCTCATGAATAGTACCTCGCGCGGCGTGAATAGTAACAGGCGTGAACAGTGTCACCGCCGGCGTGAGCAATCGCGCTGGATACATGGCTTTCGATCGCGCTGGATACATGGCTTTCGGTCGCCGTCGCCGAGAGGATATGGGGACGATGCCTAGTCTGCCGGATGACATTGCCGGTCGTAGTGTGGGACCACACCAGTGAGTGTGAGTCGGTGTCACGCCAGCCGCGTGGGTCACAGGTTAATAAATGGACTACGTGTGGTGTCCTGTGCATGCAAGTGCGGTGATGCTTTGCCAATGAATTGAATTGAATTGATTTGATTGTTGAGTCGCTCGCATCGCATTATGCCTGGTGAAGACCGGTAAGCTTGCATGTGGTTGAATTATTGGCTCTGTGATATTATGGTTGTCTGTTAGGACGTCCGAAGCGAATCAACGCCCTAGCCGGGCTTAGGCGTTGACTCACCGAGATTTATTTCTCACCCCGTCGTTTAACCAATTCGGGTGCCAAGTGATGAAGCTCGGGGATGTTAGGGCTCGGGTGTTAAAGTAGATTTTTGGGAGTATATGATGGTTTAACCTTACCCGACCGTATATATTTTTGAGGTCCTAGTGAGCCGCCCCGAAGAATGGGGTTAATTATGTTTTACGTAGCTCAGTAGATTAAGATTCATCTGCTTTGATTGTATGAATGAAATTGCATTTTGTGAAATGACTGTTGTGGTGTTCTCTTGTACTATCCATGCTGATCTTGCATGTTTGGGAGTATTGCACGTTCCGCATGCGCCGTAGGTTCGTAGGTCGATAGTGTACCGGGACGCTATCCTTCATGACCTGTGGCGATTTGGTAGGAATGTCGCGGGCCCGAGGATCGGGGCGTGACATCCTGCACTTGTATAGATGGAGTGTTTTTCTCCTTTTACTTAAGTCGTATGCTGTACAATATTGTACTTGGAATACGATGACTCTGCCTCCATGTTAGAGCCTTTTCTTTGTATATGAATGAAGGGTGCTGTCTGAATTCTGAATGAACCAGTCCGTGTATACGTTTGATATGATCATTGATCACCAAAACAGTGACTCCAGAAAGATACCTGCATTTTCCATTATCAATGAAGCCTTCTACTTGAATTATAGCAGGTAATTTTCCAAATTGCAAAATTGTTGGAATACCCCGTTCCAGTAGTCCTTTTTAGTGTTTCAGATTTTAATGTCCTAGTGAAATCATCGTAAGTTTCTAACACCTGCATGCTGTGCCCTCTTCATGAAATGCCCTTCGAAGGGGAGAGCTATAAGATTTCGCTCTGATGAACTCCAGTCCGGATTGTCTAAACAAAAGGAAAATGTGACAAAGTTGAGAAGACTAATGAAGATACCCTGAGAAACTTTAGTTAACTAGTCCTGATTTGCGAGGACACGTGGGATTGTGCGAAATCTTCATGGATGCACGACTGCAAAATTATGGAAGTGAAGATGTCGAAGGAAATCTTATGCTTTTAGGAATCCTTCTGCTTCTGCATTGAGGCTGCCTTCAGACTCCAATGCCAAGAGCAACTTAATTTAAAATGCTCCTGGGTCAGCACCTGGTTTCTCGGAGATCATCAGGGAGCTCTGTGATGAACTTTGTTCACAAAATGCATTCCATCGATCTGTCGTTCATGTCAAACACAAGATGCACGAAGGACCACTAAAATTCACTATGAATGTATATAGCACGCAGTTGAATGTGTCATCCTTGTAAACACAACTCTGCGATTTTTATTTAATGAATGCCTTTGCAACCCCACTTGATAAAACCAAATAAGGATGTGTGGATGCTGGCTGAGCTATCCAAAGCTAAATCACGCAGCCTTTTCTTAAGGGGGCTTGAACTCTCTTTGAACTTCACAAAATTGGTAGATATGTGAATTTCTGGAGCAGTGATACTTGCACAGTTAGCACTGAGAATTTCAAGATCCTCCAGCGCTTGACGTTCAACATATAACAGATGTTACCCATGAGGGGATTCAATTGATTCTTGCGGTCAATATCATAAAAAAGGACGAGACCTCTTTCAGTAAAGATAGGCTATCTTTAATGTCTTGATCCCTTCGTCAACATCACTTATTTCTCTCAATGTCTTTTCGAGCACATAGGAGATGAGTTGATTCTGCAAGTACTGAATGCCCTTGAGCTCCAAGGTATCTCGGATGTCATCCTCCATCTTCCTTTATTCAGTCTTCATCTGTCGAGCTGCCCAATTAGCCACAACTCCCTGCACGGAAAGATTTTTGTACCTCAAGTGAGACTCATCATATGTCTTAGGCTCAGATATTTCTGAAATTTAGCCTCAACTATAGGACCTTTGAGACACTAAACAGTTCTCTTCTCCTGTCACAGATGGATGTTTTGCTGCACCAACTATTGAAGCTGCTACCCAAGTGAAATTCCTCTTTCTTCAATAGAACATCCTGGTAAGAAGCACGCCTTCCCTGGAAAATAAACTGAACATGAACATATGAGTACAGAGTGGCTGTCTTCTTCCCAGTTGCAACAATGAGTTGATTATGCTGTAAAGGTCCAGGATGAGAACCATAGTGCTACGACCATCCAATACGAATATATAAGGTACAACGAAGTTGTCTCCAATGCGAAGCAGAGGTTATCAACTTCGAAATATGTGAAGCAGCAACGAGGATATCTAATGAATTGCGATGAATCAAATAGGAACGATGCAATCGACATGCATTCCTCCAGCTGGGAGACATAAAAGGAGGAACCATCTAACGGGAATATAGCTAAAAGACCCACACCAAACTAGGAAAATAGATTGAATGTTTGCACATAATTAACAAACCCTGCTGGGTTGTATGGAGGTGTCAATTTCAATAACTTGATCAGATTTTCAGTCATCAACTCTTGAAAATGTAATTAAAAAGTGCGTGTGAAACTTCTCTGTTCATATCTTTGAAAGAACTTGATTGCAGGAAAGGGAAAGCATTGGTTGTCAGATGAAATAAGTTACCTCAATTTGTTTGAAGTTTGAACAAAAGGGAACAATTTGTGGTCGTTAATCAAGAATCTTTCAAGAGAACTGCACTTATTCCTCATCTTCTCCCCCAGATTCATGTTCAGATTCCTCGACTTCTCCCTTAGATTTCAATTCAGCTTTGTCTTCTTCTCCCTCCGGTTCAGATTCAAATTCGTCGTCTTCTTCCTCCGGTTCAGATTCAGATTCGTCATCTTCTTCCTCAGATTTAGATCCGTCCTCTTCTCCCACAAATTTGACTGACTTCTCCGAGCAAAACGAAGAAATTGCCTTCACATTTAATTTCCAGCAATGATTTATCTCGACCTTTTGCAGTCCCTTAATGCTTGATAGATCAGGCAACTCTTGTAAAGATTCACAGAAAGAAATCTTCAATTTTTCCAAAGACTGTGGTAGTTCGCCTTGAATCTGAACCAAATTCCGACAATCACATATGGCGACCACTCGCAGCCCCATTGAGCTCGACAGATCAGGCAATTTCTGTAACGATTCACAGGAATCAATATCCAATTCTTCCAAAGATTGCGGTAGTTTGCCTTGAATCCCGACCAAATTACGACATTCACATATGGAAACCACTCGTAGCCCCACCGAGCTTGACAGATCAGGCAATTTCTGTAGTGATTCACAGGAATTAATTTGCAATTCTTCCAAAGATTGCGGTAGTTTGCCTTGAATCTCAACGAGATTACCACAGCTTATTGCTTCAAGACGTCGGAGTTTGTTCAAACAACTTAGATCAGGTAGGATCTGCAGTTGTTCTAAGCCTGTAAGCACCAACTCCCCTGAAATCTTCCGAGCTATAATTCCGTCCTGAACAATTCGCATAGTGTATATTAACCTCTCGCCTGCCCAACAAGCTTGACAAGTCGGGCAACTTCTGTAATGATTTACAAGAATCAATCTCCAATTCTTCCAATGATTGGGGTAGTTCACCTTGAATCTCAATCAAATTATCGCAGTTTTCTACTAGAAGACTCCTTAGTTTGTATAAATTGCTTAGATCAGGTAGTATCTCCACCTGTTCAAGGCCACAAATCCGCAAATACTGTAGGTTCTCGTGCAAATTCGCTTGCCTTCTCCGAGCAGATCCGAGAATTGCTTCCCCCTTTAATTTCCAGCAACGTGCTATGTCAACCTTTTGCAATTCCTTCAAGCTTGACAGATTGGGCAACTTCTGTAATGATTTACACGAATCAATCTCCAACTCTTCCACTGATTGCGGTAGCTCACCTTGGATCTCAATCAGAAAATCACAATAACGTACTTTGAGACTCCTTAGTTTGTTTAAATTGCTTAGATCGGGGAGTATCTCCACCTGTCCGAGGCCACCAATCCACAAATACTGTAGGTTCTCCCACAAATTCGCCTGGCCTCTCCAAACAAAGCCGAAAATTGCCTCCACATTTAATTTCACACAGCCTTCTATAACAACCTTTTGCAGTTCCCTCAAGCTGGACAGATCAGGCAACTTCTGTAAAGATTCACAGCAAGAAATCACCAATTCTTCCAAAGAGTGTGGTAGCTCACCTTGAATCTCAACCAGATTACCGCAGTTTCTTGCTAGAAGGCGTCTTAGACCGTTTGAATAACTTAGATCAGGTAGGATCTGAAGCTGTTCAAAGCCTATAAGCTCCAAATCTCGTGAAGTCTTCCGAGCAAAAATTTCCTTCCCATGATTCCAATAGTATATATTAACCTCTTGCTTACCCATCAAGTTTGACAGATCGGGAAACTTCAGTAATGATTTACAGGAATCAATCACCAATTCTTTCAATGATTGTGGTAGTTCGCCTTGAATCTCAACCAGATTTTCGCAATTTTGTACTAGAAGACTCCTCAGTTTGTTTAAATTGCTTAGATCGGGTAGTATCTCCACCTGTCCAAGGCCACAAATCCGCAAATATCGCATGTTCTCCCACATATTAGCCTGACTTCTCCAAGCAGATCCGACAATTGCTTCCGCCTTTAAATTTCCAGCAATGTGCTATGTTAACCTTTCGCACTTCCTTCAAGTTTGACAGGTCCGGCAACTTCTGTAATGAATTACAGGAATCAATCTCCAATTCTTCCAAAGATTGTGGTAGTTCACCTTGAATCTCAACCAGATTAATACAACGCTTGACTAGAAGACTCCTTAGTTTGTTTAAATTGGTCAGGTCAGGTAGTATCTCGACCTGTCCAAGGCAACAAATCCGCAAATATCGTAGGTTCTCCCACATGCTCGCCTGACTTCTCCGGGCATATCCGAGAATTGCTTCCCCCTTTAATTTCCTGCAACCTTCTATGTCAACCTGTTTCAGTTTCTTCAAGCTGGATAGATCAGGCAACTTTTGTAAAGAGTTACAGTAAGAAATCTTCAACTCTTCCAAAGATTGTGGTAGTTCACCTTGAATCTCCACCAGTTTATCACAATGTCCTAGTTGAAGACTCTTGAGTTTGTTTAAATTGCTTAGATCAGGTAGTGTCTCCACCTGTTCAAGTTTCTGAAGCTGCATATCTTGTAGGTTCTCCCACAAATTTGCCTGACTTCTCCGAGCATATCCGACAATTGCTTCCCCCTTTAATTTCCTGCAACCTTCTATGTGAACCTGTTTCAGTTTCTCCAAGCTAGATAGATCAGGCAATTTCTGTAAAGATTCACAGTCATAAATCACCAATTCTTCCAAAGATTGTGGTAGTTCGCCTTGAATCTCAACCAGTTTGTAACAAAATTCTACATTAAGGCTCCTCAGTTTGTTTAAATTGCTTAGATCAGGAAGTATCTTCACCTGTTCAAGTTTACCAAGCCGCAAGTCTCGTAGGTTCTCCAAACAACCAAGGCCTTGGATCTCCGTAATTGCAGCATGCCAAATATAGAGAGATGATAGTTTCTTCAAGTTCGATATATCCACTGAGCAAAGTGACTCGCCACGTTCCAAACATAAGGAGGACAAACTTGAGGGAAGCATGGGGAGGCGACGGAGATTAGGGCAGTCGAGGCGAAGTGACTTGAGTTGAGGAGGGAGGCTAAGGTCTGTTGGTGATGTGGTGACATAAGGAGAGCGCAGGTCCAGAGACTCCAGCTTGCTTAAGTTCCCAATCCACTGTGGTATCGGATATTCCCCAAGCCCATTAGATTTCACAACATCATCTTCATCCTCATCCTCCTCCTCCTCCTCCTCATCGTCATATTCTTGCGCAGGCACATCAGAATGACGTAAGGCAAAAGACAGATCCAACTCCTTCAAATTAGCAAGGTTTGAGAGATCCGGAAACATGTCCATGTACAACTGAGACAGTTGCAATTTGATAAGACTTTCGGGAAGCCTCGGCAATGCATGTATATCCATCCACCTCAATTTCAAGATCCTCAGGGATTTATTCCTGTAGATGCAATTGTCAATCTTCCCATGTAAACTGTCGCCACAGACTCCTCCGGAGGCTTCTATTTTTTCGAGCTTCTCAATCATCCAAAAGGCGTCGGGTATTTTTCTTATTTTACTATCTGCCATCTTCACCACTTTCAATTTTTTCAACTTTCCAATGGAATCAGGTAGTTCTTCGATCCTTGTGTTGGATATGTTCAACTCAATCAGCGATTCCATATTCCCGATTCTAATCGGAAGCCTCTCCAATGATGTGCAATACTTTAGAGATAGGTATTCAAGGCTTGTAAGATCTCCACCCAGTTCATCTGGCAACCTCCAAAGATTCTCGCAAAAGCTTAGATCTAGGAAAACTAAGCGTTTCAATTGACAAATCGACCTATCAATTTTGATCAATGACTTACAGCCCCATAGGATCAAACGTTCTAGATTTGAATCAGCAGAGAAGTTGGGGGTTCTCTTCAAGGATTCACATTTACTCAAATCTAAAACTTTCAATTTCTTCATTACCTGTAAAAGAAAAATCATGCAAATATTACTTTTGAATCCTATGATGAAATAATAAGTGTTGTCTAGCATATAACATACCTTTATGTGCCTCCACCCTTTCCAATCATCAGTAATTTCACTCTTAGATAAATCAAGAATAACCACATTCTCCATGGAGAAATTCGTAATCTTAAATGTTGGGGGAATATGAGGCCAAGCAAGCCATCGTAACTGTGGAAGGAGATCTGAACTTGAATTCTCTTGGAAACCATTTGTTGGAAGAACATTTGATGGCGATTCATGCCAAAGAAGCGTGTCTTCTGCATGAAAGTTTTCCTCTAAACCATTAACTTCAAGGAACCTTAGACTTGATAGTCTCTTGAAGTCCTTACAGGTAAAACGATACTGCCACTCATGGTCAAACTCGAGACAAAGGGCTTCAACTTTTGTTTTTCCCTGCCAAAGGAAAAATTTTAAAACAAAAAAGTTGAAGAGAAACACGTTTATCCAAGTTTACTATTTTAAGGGGTTGAGTCGAGTACTATCATTACGTTAATCGTGAAAGAGCAGAAATATTGGTTGAGTAGGTCAAAATGGTGCTAGAGAACACAGAAAACAAACTGCCTTTTTTGCAAAGAAAATGTCCATGAGTAACTTGGAGATTTATTGCCAAGGGATTTTACCTCGTGTCTCCTAAGCAAATCCAATGCTTCCATAGGATTCCATACTCTACTTTGCTTCTCTATTTTCATCTTACTTTCTTGACGAATCATTTCTCTTCCGAGGTCTCGAGTTGGTCATGCATCCACAATCTATTATCCTCTTCAATCTTTATCAAAGACATATTCTGCAAAACTTCCATAGCTTCTTCTGGAAAAAATTTAGATTTTTCCCATAAATGAACCACGATGTTTTTGTCATATCCAATGAAAAAACAAGCTATATCGAGGAATATATGCTGTTGTCGAACTTTTAATGCATCATAACTTATTTTCAGCTTACTCCGAACATTAACATGAGGAACCTTTGCCAACTTCTCCAATGTGCCATCCCACTTTTTCTTTTCAATGCACGATAAAAGTGAGCCTATGACTTCAAGAGCTAGCGGAAGACCTCCAGCAATGCCTATTGCCTTGTTGGATTGATGGATATACTCGTCCAAAGGAGAATCTCTTCTAAAGGCATGTTTGCTAAAAAGTTGAAGAGATCGATCATGATCCATGCCATTAACCTCATAAAGGTTGCCCACTTTGGTAATCTTGAGAACCTCTTTGTTTCTAGTAGTAATGACAATTTTGCTCCCTTTACCAAACCAATCATGGTTTCCTACAAGTGCACTCATATGATCCTTTTCTTCCACATCATCGACAATTAAGAGGACTCTTTTATTAGACAACCTATCTTTAATGGTCTTAATCCCTTCATCAATATCTCTTATATCTATCCAATTCATGTTGAGGATGTCGGAGATGAGTTGATGCTGCAAGCACTGAATGCCCTTGAGTTTTGACTTTTCACGTACGTTAGAAAGAAAGCAACAACCCTCAAATTTTTTTGAAAGCTGATTGTAGATGACTTTGGCAATAGTTGTCTTTCCGATACCACCCATCCCATGGATTCCTATAATCCGTGTTTCATTTGTCTCATAACCTATCATTTCCATGATTGCATCCACATGGTTGTCAACACTAACCAAGCAGTTTGATACCTCCAGATAAGCCTTCTTCAACTCGTTGAAAATCTTCTGGGTAACTGTTTTTGCGAACTCACCTTCTCGCCTAGTGTTTGTTGGAGATGAAAAGACAATGGGTTAGAAGTTTGTTTTGAAAAAAACTATGTTCAGACAGACCAAATTGAAAACAATAGACACATTCGTAATGTGCTCTTCAGGGATTTAATCCATTGTGGACCAATTAGTGAGGGTACTGAGGGTTAATGCATGACCTGGACTGAAAAAAAAAAAGTTCCTTGGATTGACAAAGAAGAAAAAGTGGGAATGTGCCATTATTTAGCATGATTTCTGCGAAGAACAGTCATATAAATTCAATGTTAACAAGACTAACACAAATCTTGAAAAGACACCAACTAAAATGCATCGAGTTTCACTGATACAAGGAACATCAGATGGAATGCTAAAAGCAGTCACCTGTCAAGCTTGCTGTGTAGGTCCCATCCATTTAGTGCCCCCACAAAACTGAGAGCATCCTTCCATCGACGCATAGTCTCTTTGTCATATCGCTTCTTGCTTTCGTGCGAAAGAAAGGCTCTTCCATAACACCCAGTTTGGAATCGAACCTCTGAAGGCGCCACATCATAAAAAATGGGCATGATCTTATGTTCCCTAGTTTTCTGGCACTCGACCATCTGGACTAGCTCCTTGAGACACCATATGCTAGAGGCATAACCTTTCGAAAAGATAGGTATCAAGATCTCTGACTGATTAATTGCTTGGAGAAGTTTTGGAGCAAACTCTTCCCCTACGCGGAGCTCTTCGTCGTCCTTAAATGTGCGGATTCCTGCATTTTTAAGACTAGTGTAAAGGTAGTCAGTAAAAGTTGCTCGAGTATCTGGTCCTCTGAAGCTCAAGAATACTTCAAAGTCATATCCTGGTGTAGTAGCCATTCCGTGACTTTCTGCCAAAGTATGAACACTAGCAGCGCCTCCTGCTATTCCATCCTTAGCAGCTGCATCGTTATTTGCCTCCCCTCCATTGATTTCCCTTGATGTTCTCTTCAAGGAAAAATAGAACAGCATGGCAGCAAAAGCAGTGGCAGCAAGAGAAAGAAAAAGTTCAGAAGCCATAACCAGAAATGTAAGGGTGAGTACAAGAATTACAATTTGAGGTCTCTGTAGGTCATTAAACTTCGAAACGAGGATTGGCCAACTATCCAGAGAGTCCTGGGCAGTGTGCTACTACGGTCAATAGGAATGATTCATTGCACAGTCACTCCAGCCTGTCAAACGTTGACAATGGACGTGAAATGGGAGTTTCAGATCTCAAGGGGGGGTTTTAACACCTTAAAAATTTTGAATCTGAATTGGACAACATGAATATAGCACAATGATGAGTTTTCATCTTTAAAAGAAAAGTTTGAGTCTTCTCACGTCTCGAGAACATATTCTAAATCTCAAGGGGAGAACGTGAATGTGTTCTCGTTGGATGCATCACAATCCAGAGCATTCTTTTAAAAGAGAAGGTCAACTCTTCTCAGATCTAGACTACATGCACTGTTTCCTCTTAATGTCGCTTCTACAGATTTGATCTTCACTCTCTCTAGATTGGATCGAAAAATTAACCAGACCTATTCATTTGCAGGGACAGGTGCAGTTTGAAGTCACGCACGTTTTTAAAAATCCATGCGCCAAAAATAGAGTTTTGGATCGTGGTAAATTTAGGACACCAATTATGAACTTGAAATATCACTAGTAAGTTTAGATTAACCGGTAACTTGTTAATCTGGTCAACTACTAGTCAGTTATCAATGAATAACAACTTTTTCATCCTCCAACCAAATAGGTGATTGCCCTTTTTTTTTTCCTTTAGGTTTTTCAAGTGGTGTGTATTTTCACTTGTAGGTTACGAATGCTTATTTACTTTACTAGTATTTTCGAGTAATTTTAGTAACTTACCAACAAAATAACTATTTTACCACTCTTGATTACACTATGTTGTTAACGGTGTTTCAAATTTACGGGTATCAGATGTTCATTTGAAAGCACCATATGAACGAAATAATCGATTTACCAGATGAAAATACTCTAGCAGCTATCAAACAATCGCTTGCTTTTGTAAGTGGGCAAGTATTTTTGTTAGAAGATTATAATTTGTTTATATGCTTTATCAGTAGTCTTGATTAGCGGTTGTAGCTTACGAACAGATAACTATTTTACCACACTAAGTTCTTCGCAGATTATTACATCGTTTCGATTTTACGAGCAGCGATGCTTATTTGTCGAGAACGTACTAACTAAGAGAAAAGTACCAAAAAAGTCTTGAACATATTCTGTTGATACCAATTCATTCTTAAACCTTTCAATTAGACCAATTTAGTCATAAAAATTTTAACATTGGTATCAATGCAATCCATCGGCCAATTTTCACCAAAAATTGTTGATGTGGACACCGTGACATCCTATGCAGACACGGTGGCATTGGTGTGGTTAATTTAAAATATTTAAATTCAATGTACTTTTTAATTTCTTTTCTTTTCCTCCCCTTTCTTGTCTACCGGTGATCGGCCATTGGCCACAGGCCTTGGACGACGAGGCGAGGGCGACGTCTAGTGAACCTCGCCCTAGCCAAGGAAAGGGCCGGCCTCACCAACGCTCTACCTTGCCCGGGCATGGCCCGACGAGGCCGACCCTCGTTGGCCACTAGCAAAAGAAAATAGAAGAAAAGAAGAAGAAGAAGAAGAAGAAGGCAAACAGAAAAGAGGGAAGAAAAAATATAGAAATGTCCTCATCGGCGATAGCCGTGCCACATAGGATGGTCCGTCCGTGTTAGTTGATTTCCTAACAAAATTGGCTAAATGGACTGAATTGGTACAAAATATTAAAAGGTTTAGGATAAAATTGGTCCAATTAAAAGATTTATGATTTAATTGGTACCGATGCAATAAATTTAGAACTTTTTTGGTATTTTCCCTAATAACAAAATAAACAATTTACCGAATTGAATTACAAATAGCATGCTTTTATAAGTTGGCCATGTTCTTTGCTAGTAGATTACGAATTGCTTACATCGTTTACTAGTAACACCGGTTAAGGTTGTAACTTTTGGAAACAATAACTCTTTTACCACTGTAAATTCGAAGTACAGCGTTAATAACATTTTCGTTTTGCTAACAATTTTTATTAAAACGGACAAGTATGTATTTATGTAGCAGATCGATTGTATGTGTGTGTGTGTGTGTATTGTCAAAAGAAAGATCTTCATTTCATATCAAAGAGACATACATCACTTCAAAATAAAAATGAAAATCCCAAAAAGCAAGTAAATCTGAAAAGTGAATCAACTCGGTCCAGCTTGTAGAAAGTCGATCATTCTTCAAGGACGGATCTCGATATTGTATCTAAGCACAATCAGCGGCCGATCAACGAATCTCGCATCATTATCGGTAATGAGCACACACCGAGAAGTTCATCTCTAATAGCAACGGCTTTGCCAAAAGGCGGTGCATGCCCAAGTTCGGCGTCCCCCCGCACCATCACGCAGAGATAACAACAACCTCAACGGATTGAAATAGCATAAAAAATGCCTTGCAAATCTCGAGATCTATTTCTAGATCGGAATAGAATAACACCCAAATCTAAATCTAATTCTAGATCGAGAGAGATTAATTGCAAAATGATACCCGTTGATCACAAAATTACTTTTAGATAAGCCGATTGATGATAAAAGTTTCGACAATTTGCGGATCGCTTAACAATCTGGAGCAAACACCCGGAATCAAAGTGAGCAAATTCTTTTGAAGCCTTCGCATTTCGATCTTCGGAGGGTTTAGATGTCGATCGCAACCCCACAAAATTAATGAAGATATTTATTGAAAGGAACAAGTACGAGAAAAACTAAAGCGATATAGAAAAAGGGAGATGGGGAGGGAGGGAGAGAGGAGGCAACCCCTCTCCCTCTAGAAGGCTTCTGCAGAAAAGATAAGGAAGGCGGCAACAGGAGGGAGAGAAACCATGTATGTATCTATTTATTGGTGTTATTGATGGAGCTTTGCTACATGTCGACATGGTTGACTTTGAGGTACTATTTTGGTGCATGAAATTCGAAGTCCATTCATTTGAAGGGTTTTCACATTGGTACCAATGTAATCCATAAGCTAATTTTGATCGAAAATTATTGACGTGGATGCCGGCCGTTCTATATGGTACGACTAATACCGGCATGGACAATTTAAAATATTTTATTCAATGTACATTTTACTTTTTTTTCCTTTTCTTCCACTTTTTGGTCTGCCGGTAGTCGGCCATTGGCAAGGGCCGGCCTCGCTAACGCTCTACCTTTTGTAGGCATGGCCTAGCGAGGCCGACCCTCGTCGGCCAGTGGCAAGAAGAAGAAGAAGAAGAAGAAGAAGGCGGCAAAACAAAAAGGGGGAAAAAAAAAAAAAAATAGAAATGTCCTCGTTAATGTTGACCGTGCCACATAGGACGGTCCATTCACGTTAGTTAATTTCTTATCAAAATTGACTAGATAGACTAAATTGGCACAAAAAATTAAAAGGTTTAGGATAAAATTGGTCCAATTGAAAAGTTTATGACTTAATTGATACCGATGAATTAGATTTAGGAACTTTTTGGTATTTTCCCTAATAACGAAATAAAAAATATACCGAATTGAATTACAAATAGCATGCTTTTATAAGTTGGCCATGTTCTTTGCTGGTAGATTACGAATTGCTTACATAGTTTACTAGTAACGCCGGTTAAGGTTGTAACTTCTGGAAACAATAACTTTTTTGCCACTATAAATTCGGAGCAGATCGTTACCAACATTTTAGTTTTGCTAACATTTTTTATTAAATGAACAAGTATATATTTATGTATGCCGATCGATTGTATGTATCTGTTTATTGGTGATAATGATGGTTATTTCTATTGATGGAGCTTTTCTACATGTCTAATTGGTCGACCTTGTGGTACTTTTTTGGTGCATGAACTCCGTAGTCCATTCATTCGAAGGGTTTTCACATATTAACAAAGTTTTGGGGACACTTTACATTGTTATCCAATGTATAGCAAAACAGTAGTGTGATTTTGGGTGTTTCAGTATCTAATGCATTATATAAGGTTCGTCATCAATGTCATGGATGCTTGCTACATGTACTTTTAGCAAGAGTTTTTCTGATGTGGGCTAAAATAATTAATTGGTCTAATAAAGTAAAGATATAAAGTTTCTTGTTAGTTTAATATGGGGCTGGTTAGTGTAGATCGAGTTAAACCCGATCTGTATACCCAATGCACAAGTAACCTCACATAACGAGTTGTTTCAAGGAGCGATACATTAGGGAAGGATCATTGAATCTAGTGATTCAAGGGTTATAGAGGAGAAGCTCTTGAGTGTTGATTCATTAATATTCAGCATCTATAACAATGGATCCAAAACAAGGCACATAAATTCCTCTACTTTGTTATTGCAATTTGTGCATCTAATTGTGGGGATCTTACGACGCTACTTGAGGCAATAATAGCAGCAGCTTACATGTGGTATCAAAGCCGCCATGATTTAGGTCAAGAAATCATGTTGTGGCTATTTTTGGAATTTTATTTTCGGGAAAAGTTAATTTGATCACATAATCAAATTGTACTCATCAAGAAGAGAAAAACCATTGGTGAATAGTCATCGGCAATCGCAAGACACGCTGGCGGGCATCGCTAGGCATTGAGCGCGTGCCGACCACGCACCAGCTCAAACCACACGCAAACCTAGCTTGCACGTTCATGGCATGTGTAGGGCTAACGTCAGATCAGGCCGAGCCCAACCCAAATCCAAATTGGTTTACCCTTCCCGACCCGACTCTACCTCGTTGACCGTTTGACTCAGGTCTTTGGGTCGAACTAGTTCTTGACTAGTCTCATCGAGCCACTAGACTCGGTTCAATTGGTCGATCCAAGGGTAACAATCAAACTGGTGTGAGGACCGGCGATCACGTAACACGTGTGAGGCACGTGTCTACGCGTGGGGCTCACACGCCGAAGCTTCTAGAGGCCCATGAGGGCGCGTCCGTGGTCCGATTGGTAAGTTCCTCGTAGCGGTGTGCTCATATACTTATGCTCTACTAGGTGGTAATTTATTTTGTATGTTTGATGTTTTTATGGATTGAATATACGTACGGAACCCTAAATACGTGTATTGTTTGGTGTATTGTTGTATTTTTTTATGCATTTCTAAGTGGTTTTTGAAATATAGGTGCAAGCTCACATGCTTATGAGCACATACTGATTATGCAGAGTATAATTTATCAACTACATGTACATTGTTTACCATGTATTGTTGAGTGGATCAATGTAAATTAGCATGTCATGTTATTTTAGTGATTAATTGCCCCCATCTTCATGTCTAAATTTACGTGCATATGGTAAATGTGAAATGTAAAGTTTATATCCCAATTTCGAAAATTCAATTGAGGTGTGGCTGCAAAGTGGCACACTTGGTTGGTTTTGAGAATTTTTTGTGTCATAGGACGATAGGATGTCTCTTGTTCCAATTCGTAGTTATACTCCCAAATGAGATGATAATGTATTGTTGCATGGAGGGATAAAAGTACAATATATGGTTGAGAATTGACTAGTTCCAATGTTTTCATACGCTCAAAGATGGTGAATTAACAAAGATTAAAATATATCTCATGGCTCTTTGTAATATAGAGAGTATACAATTGCATGTTATATATTCTAAGCAAAGGTGATTATATGATTATTATATAACTCTTGAGGTAAATTTTTACACTATGTTAATTGTATACATTGAGTATTTTTTTTTCAATCACTTTTCTTGTGAATGGAAACTCCATAGCTATTGAGATACGTATTGGTTCAAATTTTAAGAAGTGGAGAGAAGATTTTCTATTTGGCTTAGAACTGTTAGATGTTCATTTGGTCATACGAGGACAGATGGACAGCTCTCACTAAGGCTAGTACTGAATTGTTGACACCTAATTTTCTATCATCTTTATTTCATTTTATTTTTAGAAACTTATTTAAAAATAGCCAAAAAAATCATAAAAATTGTAAAATCAACTTTGAAAGTCTTGGCCTAGCCTTGGGAACCAATTCTAAATAAAAAATATTTTTCGTAACTTTTCATATTTTCTCGAATTTATTTAATTATAAAAATACCCAAAATTTCAGAGAAATACCATTCGCGGTCAGAAAAATAAGAAAAATATTCAATATTTTTGTTTTAAATCCTCTTTTACGTTGGTCACTTTAAATCTGAAAAATTCGACTTGGGTCACTATGTTCCTTCACAAACGTAAACCCGAAACGAGCATAAAAACTCCTTTTCGAGTCTTTTAATTTTCAATTTTCACTTTTAAGACATTGGTATCTAGAGCCTTGAAGCGAAATTAAGTCAATTTGCCCCTCAATTCGCTCAATTTTGACCAAAAGGGTTTAATTGCACAAATTTCTTTCGATTTAGTCCCCGGTTTCATTAAAATTGCAATTAAACTTTTTCAGACGATGCCCACGAAAATTAAACACCTCTACCCTATCGTTTTCATGTCTCCGGACCTATTGGTAGCCTTGGTTTAGACTGATTTGATCATTTGATCTTTGAATTATCAAAAAATCATTTTCGGATCTTACTTCATATTTGGGGTATTTATCAAATTTAAAGCTATGAATTCATAAAAATACCCATTTTGCATAGGAAACACGTTGGGAAACTCAATTTTGGAGTCAATTTCTTAAACAAATGTCAATTGGTAACCTGATTCGACGAGTTAGGAATGACTGGGTCTGCCGGGTAGGGTGGATCCGACCCGTCGACCCGGCATTATCCATCAACTCCTTCCTTTGGCCCCCATACGCACACAGTACAACCGGTTGAGGGAAAAACCCAAATTGACCCTCGAGACGAGCTTAATTGACAGAGAAGGAAGATGGGCATGGTGGCCAATTCGCGTTCGCTTGCTTCGGGTACATTTTATCCCGAAGTGTATGGACGCTATGACGGAGGAAGCCGTTATTTCCCTCACCATTTTCAGCCAAGTGATGGGAATCTCCGGGCAGACATAGTACGAGCTCGGGCAATGGGCATAAGGGCCAAAAACGAGGATACATAGTGGATGAAGGGGGGTGACGAGACGAGAGAGTGAGAGGGGGTCCGGGGAACGCGTAAGGATTTTTTTTTCCTCCCGACCACCATTGAAGCTCGAGGGACCGGGAGCTCCGAGCTCCGAGCTCGTCGCCTCGCCGACCCAGACTACACCGAACGACGCCATAGCAACCATTGGCTTCGTCTCGACCAAAGGAAGTGATCAAGGCTTGCCAATCCCTTCGCGAACGCCCGATATAGGTGAGCTCCGATTGAATTTGTACTCAACATCAATGGCACCCACCGAGTATACATTATGCCATTGACGTTTTTTTTCGACCGGACCTTGTTTGAATCATGTGCTAAGCTCCTTTTCATATGTTTTTGCATCTCATTATGCTAAAAATTATGTGTTGACCTTCGTTTACCTCCGGCGAACTCGAACCCGCAACTTGGTCCGCCGGCCGCCACGAGCATTCCCGGGCCAACCTGGCCCGTAGGTAAGACTTTACATACTCTCGCAATGCTGCCCGTTTGTTTTTGTGGTTTGTTTTGACGTAAAAAATGTTTGTGGATGATGCTCGCGTAACCGGCACTTGTGCCGATTGGTTCCGATTTGTTCAAGGTGTTTTTATGAGCCAAAACGGGTGTATGTAGATGTGGGAAATCCGGGTGTTCGTTTGGTGTCAAAGTCGCATGATTTTGGCGACCTTTTCACTTCGGAATGAGTTTTTCGGCGGGTCGCGGCGCCGGTCGTCTTCCTCGACGAGCCCTTTGACCAGTCAACTTCCATTGAGTTATTGGGGCTTACGTCGCGCGCCACATGGCACGCCACGCCAACCAACGAGAGCCTTTTAAAACAAAATAATAATCAATAAAAAAAATGGATTGGACGGCCGTGGATTAGCCATGTGTCAAGATTGGCTTTATTTTCGAATAAGCGATTGGACGGTCATCGGGGTGCCAAGTGGGACTCTCTAGGCCATCGATTTGTCTTTTCTATTCAAATTATTAAATCAAGATCGGACGCATTAGGAGAAGCTACGTGACACATCCTGAAGTGTTCGATGGGGTTATTTTTGGATAATTCAAAAATTCATTAAAAAAAATAGAAAAATTTGCAAAGCCCTAAAGCTACGTTATTTTTTACCGGTTTAGACCCATACGGTCCGAGCTGGCCGCCCAAGAGGCGCCGGCCGAGTTGACCCGGTCTGAAAAATTATTTTAATAATTAAAAGAATCGGATAATTAATTAAATAATTAAAAAATCAGAAAATTAGAAAATTCAATAAAAACGGGAAAATTCATAAAAAAAAATCAAAACAATTGGAAAAATTCCAAAAAAAATCCAAAAAATAGGAAATGGCCACAATCAACTGGCCAAGACCTATTTTGGGTGTTTTGACCCCCGAAACCTTTTGAAAATGATGATTTTGCCCTTCCGGCAAATCATCCCCAAACAATTCCAAAAAAATCCAAAAAAATAGGAAATAGGCACCATCAATTGGCAAAGACCTATTTTGGGTGTTTTGACCATCAAACCTTTTGAAAATGATGATTTTACCCTTCCGGCAAATTGTCCCAAAAAAACAAATTCAAAAAAATCTCAAAAAATAGGAAATGACCACGAACAACTCGCCAAGGCCTACTTTGGGTATTTTGAACCCTAATCTTTTCAAAAAATTACGATTTTTCCCTTCGACAAATCGTTTCCAAATCTCTTCCTAATCACCCGTTTTTTAAGCTTTTACGGCTATATTATAGAAGCCTTGATTTGCATTGATGTGATTTATTTGTGTACTCGATTACGCATTTATTAAATTGATTTTGAATAATAGGATAGTCTCCCGATCCGCATGAAAACCCCTATCCGAACTTACCTCACTCGAAATTGCGCCCGCATGAAATCTTAGTTAGGATAATCGCTTACGTTAGGTACCGAAAGGGCGTTGGTAATGACACCGACGTAACTAAGTGCCCGAACCCAAAATCTCTGGTTCTCGCAAAACCGATCAACCTCTCCCAATCGTTTAGTGAGGTTTCCGCTTCACCTTCCAAGAAGGATCGGTGGTGACTCCAAATGCATACACACATTGCACATGCCACCCGACCATACCAAAGTCGAACGCGATTGACTCTTATCGTCAAATTCCCTTTAAAAAAAAATTAACTCCCGCCCCGATTTGGTATGGGCCTAGGAGGGCCCTAGCCAAGAAAGCCCGAAACCTCCTCATCCCAAGGCCGAAGGCTCGATCGGCAATCCATTAGCCCTTGAGAGCGTGTCCCCCACTCAACGGGAACCCCACGACGGAGGATCGCGACAGACTAGCGACTCCGCTGGGGACTTTCTCCAAACCCCAAGTGAACTTAGGCCATAATTAAAACGCCGAATGATTTTTCTAACGTATGTTCTGCGGGCGCTCTTAAAGGTAAGGTAAGTCCGCTCACGATAGGTGTTATATGATTTTGTAGATTTGAGTGATGAGGGGGGTAGTTTGTGCTTAACATTGTTCTCTCGCAGGTTCGGTGTAGGAATGTATGTTATTTGGATGGATTTGAAGCGTTGATTTGTATATAAATGAAGTGCATGTCCACCTGCATATTTGAAGATCACGACACTTTGCACAAAGCGACCAAACCCAGGGCCACGAACCACCTTTTTAGGTAACCATAGATAGGGAATCGATATGTGAGGCTCTAGCGTCGCCACTGCTAGGGTTGACCATATTCGATCCCACTTACTATCCGAATCGATGATTTTATCCACTTGTTGTTGATTGCGCTAGTGAACGAATTCATCGACCGGATAGTATGAACCTTTTAGGTCCATACCTTATCCCATTTTTTCGATTTTTAGAGTCAAACCTCACTTGTCTCATGCATATGTCTATAATGGTTGGTATACCTAAAATCGAAAGTCATAAATAGCGCGTTTGGTAAGGGCCTTTTCACTTCGAGTTTGTTTCATCTGTAATTTTTCGTTTAATTTACTTGTGACATGCATGTCATACATACTTCATAATGTCCGATAGTTGAGTCCAATTCCATTTTTTTAGAGTGTAGATAGACTAGGGATGGTTTCCCCGAATCAGTCCAAGATTCCGAAGATGTTCACTTACGAGCGACGCTCTATTTGACTTCTAGTCTCCGAGACGTTCAACGGTTTTCAGTCCTTCCGTTTCGTTCAAGGAACACAACTCACCGGGCGAAACCTCGTCCGAAGTGAGAGTTGTTTCTAGATAGAGTCCACCGAGGAACTGGGAACGTGAGCACGAAAAGGAAAAAATGCTAGGTTTGATGGTGAAGTTGAAGAGCCAACTCCACAAGGCGAGGACCCTTGTCATACGTATGCCGAAGGTCATCGAGCTATCATCGATATGAGGACGACCCTCCCGAGAGTCAGCCGTTCTCTCCGATTATGATAAAAGTTTCATCCAATGAAAACGACAACGTGAAGAAACCAAATTGAAGATGCTGGGGATTATTCCTAGACGACCCGACTTGGGGCATCTCTTTAGGTTCTTTAGGGTCGCGTTCCAATCATTTATATTTCTTTTACTTAGGGCATCGAGTTCGTATGGGGACCTCCGCCTGCGGAACCGCTCTCCTTATCCTTTTCGTTTAGGGTTATATACTAGAGGTCTAGTTCGATTTCTTTATAAGGGTACTAAAATTGGAACGCGGCATTGGGCTTCCTTTTAACCATCCGGACGTTCCCATTCAGTTGCATGTCTCAAGTAGGTGAAATTTTCGATTAGAACTCGTACTTAGTACATTTCGGGTGAGTAAGAGAATCTAACTCTCATTTCACCATATATGAGACATGAAATTGAACTAATTCATAACATGCACGAGCATACCATTTGCATTGATGCATGTGGGTTCTAATTTAACTTTTTATATCTCTTTGGTGAAACGGGTTTGAACCCTCATTTGATGTTCTTTACGAACTAAATGAGGAAACCCAACCCTCATCGCACCAATGAGAAATAACAAGTCAAATAACCCCCCTCCCCCCGTATCCTTCATGATGTTTACATCGTATGGTAGCTCTGCAATAATTAATTTTGAAAATCATTTCCATATTCTAGACTAGATGGGGAAAGACGATATCCAAGTCATTCCGATTCCGCGTAGAGAGTTGCTAATATGGTGGGACCATCTCAACGAAATCAACCAGGTTTACATCAAGAAACAACTAGGGCACCTCATAGATCTTCTTAAGGTGGAATATCAACCTACGCTTTTTCGGGCCTTGGGACGATTTTGGGATGCAACCACCCCGACTTTTAACTTCAAGGGTCCGGAGATTACACCCACTTTAGAGAAAGTACACTACCATCATTAGAGTTGAGTTTAAAGATGAAATAGCCCATCCTCCCTTAGGACTCGATCCCACACTAGTACTTTCCAAATTTCTCCGCCTCAAGTCATCCGATATAGAAAAAATCTTCAAAGCCAACTCGGTAGGTTCCCATTTTCCTATTCGTTCAACAACTATTCAAACCTTCCTTTCGACATCGGGCATAGAGCGGGTAAGGTCTTCATTCTAGCCTTCTTCGGGTTCGTCTCATTCCCCACATCTAGGACTACCTTCAATCCTCTTATCGCACACATAGCCCAACAAGCTTGCCACCAAAGGAACTACTCTTACATGATCCTCGCCAAAACATTCCTCTCCTTGAACAGTTATAAGTCCGCTTTAAGCTTTTTCAAGCGTGCTCAAAAAATTATCTTCCAAACTTCAAACGACCTTCTTTTCATGTGGCTCACCTCCCATATCAAGATTCTCAAACTTTGCTTTGGCTGCTACGAAATCAGCGAACATGTCTACCGGTTAAATCCTTCCTCAAATGCCAATCACTCATTACCGATCGTTCTTTTAACGATTGGTACAATCTCCTTAAGGACCTAGAGCTCGAGCAGCTCCGATGGCGGTTGGCATGGCCCAAGATGCATGAGGCTCGGATTACGTCTAGCGATGGAGGACCGATCCCACTTTTGGGATTCACCGGAGCGGTTGCATATTATCGATCCGAGTTGTAAGGCAATTTGGTATTCTATAGGAGATTCCACCTCCATATCATCCCGATGAATATACTTTTGATCTCTCTCATGAAAGGCTTACCAAGGAGAGCAAGGCACACTTCTAAGCCAAGATCGATGCCATAGAGCAGACGCTGAAGAATTCCCCTCTCCGGGAGGTGGAATAGCTAGGCAACTTGGATAGAGAGATATACGTCCATTGTGCTTCTCGAGAGTACATCCGGGATTTCAAGAGAATCCGATACACTATAGACGAGCCATACGTCCCAGAGTACATTGTCCCAAGTATACCTAGAATAGAGCCGTATGTACCGAAAGATATTGGACCATCCGATTACCTTAAAGACGAAGAGCACTTGTCCTTGAAGACAAGGCATCCGAGGGATTCGAAGGCCACCGACGTGGAGCACTCCAAACTTGGATAGAGAATTCTCATCGAGTTTAGAATATCATGAATCTTTTATGTTTCACTTTATGAACACTCTTTCGAGAGTTTCTCTTTGTAATGAACTCATTTGAATTGTATCTATGCATATGAAGGCTTCTTTTCAAAATTTTCGCGATAATTATCACGGACTATATTCTGCATGATGGCATGCTTACTTGTGTAGAGTGAGGGGGAATGTCGGGCATGAAAAGTTAACACTCTTAAATAGGCCTCCTTCTCTCTTCTACGCAAACAAACATGACCTTAAGACGACCTTGAACTCCATGTTTTCGCTACGACTTTGACACTTGCTAATACATATCTACTTTCAAACATGTGATCTTCAATCACGAGGACTCGAGCTCGAGCTCATCAACAAGCACGCATGGAGCAAGAGGAAATCGGTTCTCGCGTAGGGAATCTGGAAACACAAATGAACCAGCTGGTCACGTTGATGGCCGAGGTGAAGACTATGATGATCTGCAGCCAGCACAAGACCCGTTGCCCCAATTGAGCTCAATCAAATTACTAATCCGAGCACACCTACTATCTTGGATACGAATGGGCCTACCGGGGCAAATCCTGCGGTTAATCTCAAGCAAGTCTCGACTATTGAAATTCCGCCAAAAGCATCGCTTGTTGTGATTGACCTTGAGGAGTGGCGGAAGGAGAAACCCATCACCAAGGCTGATGATAGAGTCAAAAGGATAGCCAAAATAGAGGAATGTCTCACTAGTCGAGGTTTGAGCTATCCGGGTTCGATAAGATCACGCCCTTTGCAAAGAGCGAAGTCCCCGCAAACTATAAGGAGTCGGATTTCGGAGGAAGTATAACGGGACAGGCTGTCCTAAGATCCACCTGAAGTATTACCTATACAAAATGGCCAAGTATTCGGACTACATGCCTCTCGCTCATCAACACTTTTCAAGAGAGCTTGGCCGGCGGCGCTCTAACTTGGTATGTAGAATTGGACATCCAAAAGTACGACGATTGAGATGATTTTGTAGGAGAGTTCTTACGCCAATACAAGTTTAAGACGATGACCGCCCTTAGTAGGGAGGATTTGCTCAAAATCGCCAAGGGAAGGAGTGAGACCGTCCACCTATTTGCCCAGAGGTGGAGGGCCCTAGCCACTCAGGTTAAACCACTGATCCCAGAAGAGGAATTGGTGGACATCTTTTTGAAGGCGTTGCCCTACAGCTATTTCGATAAGTTGAACACATTAGGATGTCAAACATTCGCCCATTTGATGATAAGCCTTTTGCAAGTTGTGGATACTTCAGATTTGGAATAAGTTACAGTCTTATTCTTTTGACTTTGCTTAGGTTCATCATGTATTTATTATGCTTATCACAATACGAGAATGCGTCCTGGTACTTTGGATGCTGTTAAAAGAACCAAGGATATATATGGAGACATCCACGTCATGGTGACAGGTCATTCTATGAGAGGGGCTATGGCATCCTTTTGCCGACTTGATCTTGTAGTAAGATAGTTAAAACAGTTGTTATGGTTCGGATATTGGTACTTCTCTATTGTGTTCTTCCATTTATTCAGTTTTGGTCTATCAAGAGTTTACTGGAATTCTCTGCCAACTCTGCCTTGAAGAGTCTAGACTCCGGAGACTTCGAATATCTTGAACTTCCTATGGCTTCATATTTATATTTACAGTTGGTCAGCATCCTTTTTTCTCTTTTCTGGCAAATCCTCCCGCAGACAAAACACAAGCAGAATGGGTTGCAAACAACCCTTTACCTGAACCACCCATGGTCGATGTATTTAGTTGTGTGAATTGAGTCTTACGTGTTAAGCCATGGAGGTTCAAGTTGGTTGAATAACTCAATATAGTGGATAAAGACTTCCAACTAAGCATTACGAAGTTCACTTGCTGGAAACTTTATGGAATTATTGATACTTTTATGGTCTGGATATATAACTTTTGCAAGCACTTGAAGGTCAAATTTTATGTCATCTAATCTTGAACTGCTAATGCATTTGAAACTGGTATATTGATCCTAAATCTGTGTTCTGCTCGCTGTTTCTGTCCGTTTGTCTCTCTCTTTCTAACCAAAAGAAGCAGCTCCTTTTCAGTGGGACTACGAGGCCAGATATGTTGTAGGCTGTAGCCAATTCTAAAATGTCTAAATTATACTTTTTGTCTCAGCTGGACAGAGTGGTCCAGAGTTTTCTAGGCACCTGTTGTGGAACTGGTACCAGCAATGGTAGCACCCCAAAGTCATGTCCTATTGATTCTCTTCTCCATGACAAGTCGTGATTTTTGGTGGTCAAACTTTGCCTTGGACTCAGATTATATGGACATTCAAGTGGCCTACGGTATCAATAGCAGCTCTGACATCTTGTCTGAACACTTGGGTGATTTAAAATGTCATTTTTGTTTGCTGGTTTCTTGCTGAAAAATGTCCTGAGCCGATTGTGACATCATGCCCATGCGTCGCGGCCCTTTTTAAGATTTAGTTTCTCCTTCGCTAATAATGAATTTTGGGGTTCAAGGAGCAATTTCACCATGAACCTCGAATTTTTTGTTAATGTCATTAGCAGGATGTGCTTCATCCCACCAACATCCAAAATTCTTCTCCTGGAAGAATTTAAATGTGCCTTGGTTGTAAATTCAGCCCCAATCCCACTATTCCATATTATCAACACCTTTTCTTGTGGGTGAGGGTGGGGTTGGTTTTGTTGTGGCCGTGGGGTTTGGTTTTGGGGAAATTATGGACGGGATCTTGACAGAGTGACGCTAGACGTTCAACCCTCAAGGACAGAAAGGGCTGTTTTATTGTTGACCTTCTTTATGGGAAATTGCCATAAACGGTTATTGATGCATAGTAGTTTTTCCCCTCGTGAAAGTATTAACATTCAAGTTATTTGGCTGTCTTATCATGTTTGCTGAAGCTGCTTCGTTTCCAGACCAGCACTTGGTTGATTTACATGTATAACTAAGGATACTTAATTTCCAGGTCAATCATGATGCACATAATGTTCAGGCTTTGACATTTGGACAACCTCGTATTGGCCACGCAATGTTTGCGTCTTACCACAGTGACTGTGTGCCAAATACAATATATATAACTAATGGATATGATATTGTCGCCTCATTTGCCTCCATACTATTCTTGGTTCCCACAGGAGATACCACCACTTTCCTAGAGAGATATGACTTCGATGTTGAGAGAATATCAGATAAATTATGGGGAATTGTCGGCGACTGCATTTGACGTTTGCTTTGCATTTCTTTCAACCTGTCTAACCGGAGAAGTCTTATTTTTCCAACAATACTCGTACTCTCGCTTTTTTCAGCGTATAAATTTTACTTGTTTATCTTCTTAACAAAGGAGGCCAGTTTGGAGTACTAATGACCTGTTTGACAATATTTACGGAAATTCTCTCCTTCCTGTAAAGCTATCGTGAGTTTCTCGTACCAAATTCAAAATTTAAGACGTGCAGTAATGTGTTTATTACTCTCTCTATGATGGTTGATGACCTAGTCTTAAGCTCTGTGCAATTATAAGGTATTCCTCAATAACTATTGGCGAGTAGCTCAATGACAGCCACAGATAAACATATTGATGTGAGATAATCTGAAAATAATTTGATCCCACCTGCTTCTCCGGTGACTGATCTTACTCTTTTCTATGTCAGTGTTCACTTGTAATTGGAATTTTTCTTTTGTTGTAGGTATGGCTGTATAGTATAGGATTTGGTAGTCTGGTTTATCAGGTTGAGGATGTTTGTGATGGCTCTGGAGAAGATCCAATGTGCTGCAGGTAAGGAGGTAGTTTCAGTTATAGCTACCCATTACAAGCAATCATCCTGTGGAGTTATCATGCTAGGTGCAATAAGTCATGTGGCGGACCCGCTTGTTCTAGAGAATGCAAGTCTATCATCGGTGAGAATATTTACGGACGACTGATCAGAGTGTGTTTCTGGAGATCGGTAACTGATAACAGCCTCGCGGACCATTAGTCTACTGTGGTGTGGAATTAATGGCTGAGACATGGGGATTGTGCGAAACTGTCATGGACCCACTATTGAAGGAATATGGAAGCGAAGACAAAGTACGTCTTTACGCTTTCCAGGAATATTTCTGCTTCTGCATTGAGGCTGCGTTAAGAGTCCGATGCCAAGAGCAACTTAAAGTACAATGCTCCTAAGTCAGCAGCTAATTTCTCGAAGATCATTAGGTAGCTCTGGATGAAGTTTGTTCACATCATATATTCCACCAATCTGTTTACCATGTCCACCTCAAGATGCATAGGATCGCTACTGAAATTCACTTGGAATGTAAACAGCATGAACTTGAATGTATAATCCGTGCAAATACAACTCTGTGACACCTATTGAATGAATGTGCTCGCAAATTTACCTGTCAATCTAATTTTGGGCCTGTGGCTTTGTTTACCAGACTCGATAAAACCTCATAAGGATGTGGAGATGCTGAGCCAAGGTATCCGTAGCTGAATCATGCTGCTTTTTATCTTCCTTTATTTATTTATTTTTTTTTTTTTGGTGCCTTTTTTTGGGGGGTTGAACTCGTGTTGAACTTCATATATTTGGCAGATATGCGTGAATTCTGGAACTGTAAGACTTGCACGGTTTGGCAATTAACGGGTTCAAACAAAGACTGTATGGGGAGACCATTTTTCAATCGGTGACCTTACCTTGTACTGCCAGCTCATTGGCACATAAAACGTTTCTCAGCGCAACCAAGCACTTCAACTGTCCCCTGGCACGAAATTATGCAGATTAACAGTTAAATCAAGCCATCTTGGAAACAAATGATGATCTTGTCTGAAGTTTGCATCATTTCAATTAGCAACCTCTGCTAAATTTCAACTTTTAAGAGGTAAACAATTTCATGTCTTCTTGGCATAGAGATGTAAGAATTGTTCGGATTCAAGGCACAATCAAATTAAAGTAAAACGTAAAGTGAGAGAAATAAAGACACGAGATTTTGTGCCGATTCACCCTTAAACTAAAGCTAGGTCCAAGAAAAGATTCCACTATAATTAGCATATTGCATCTCGTTACATTACTCAATTATAAGTAAAAGAAGAGTATATATAACAGTAACTATTTATGAGCTCAAATCCAAATTACTAATAAAAATTACAAACGTAAATCGTAAAAGCCCTCTGGTGTGCCCCTTGAGACTCTCACCGGAGCAGCTCCTCTAGACCCTGCCCGCTCGGCGTGGAGTGGGATAGATGTGCTTTCCTGTCGCGGAGGAGTATGAACCACATCCTAACAAGAACGATCTAATCGTCTTTGGAACGAGAGCAATAAGCTTTTACCTTCTATTTCTGACATACAGGAATCGACATTAGCGGAAACTTGAAAAACTGAAATTCAAAGCTCATTGTGCAAGAGACCAGCTAAGTCCTTGACACCGTATGATAAGCTGGAGATTGTACGTTACAGTAAAAGCCAGAGGGCAGCATCAAAATGTGGGACAAGTAACCATGAATTCCAACAATGATTGTTTCTTGTGTTCCAAGTGCCTATCACTTCAACATCATTTTCGCATCAAATGAATACAGGATTTACCACCCCAAGATTGTGAGAGGGAAAACGATCAACATCAAATTTCATCCTTCATCTGCCTTTCTTCGGTCTCCATCTATACACCTGCCCAATTAGCCACAGCTTCCTGCACAGAAAGATTTTTATAAGTTTCATAAACCTTAATTCCTCAACATTAGAAACCGGCAAAAGTTGGTAGTTTGAGATGTCTCCCTTAGCACTTCTTGTCAATCCATTCACCTAAAAGAGTCATCTAGTATAACTTGAGGTGCATGAAAGGTCTTCTATTGCAGATAACTACCTAGGCATAACCTTTTGGAGAAAATGGAGGCAATAACGGAGATCGCATGAGGGTCAATTTACATTATTTCAGACCCCAAGTGAGACTTATGATATGTCCTAGGCACCAATATTAAGGAATTTAACCTTGACTATAAGATGATTTATGATGCCTTGGAGATGGAAGTGTTGTTGCACCAACTATTGATGCCGCTACCCAAGTGAAATTCCTTTTTCTTCCATTTATAACTTCTCCATAACATATGTAAACCCCACTAAGAAGCACACCTTTCCTGGAAAATACTCTGAACACAAGCATATTGATACATAGTCTGTCTTCATAGTTGCAACATCTGTTGATTATGCTGCGAAGTTCCAGGATGAGAACCTTAGTGCTATGACCTTCCAACACACATTCCATATAATTGTTTACAGTAAAACGAAGTTATCTCCAATGCCAAGCGAGGTTATCAACTTCGAAATGTGTGAAGCAGCAAATCAACAGTGATCTCTAATAAGTTGTCACATATTAGGAAAAAATGATGCGATCAACATGCATACCTCCAGCTGGGAGACATAAAAGCAAGGGGAAACCATCCAAAGAAAATATAGCTGAAAAAGCCAAACCAAACTTGAAATGAAAACAAATATTTTTACAAAATTAAGAACAGTCTGGTTGTACGGAGGTACCATAGTTTCAACACCTTCATTAGATTTTCAGACATCAACTCATAAAAACGTTACTAAAAAGTGCAGAAACTTCTCTGTTCATATCCGTGAAAAGAGTTTGATTGCTAAAAAGGGAAACATTGGCTGTCAGAAGAAATAAGTTACCTCAATTTGTTTAAAGTTTGAGCACGACGGAACAATTCGTGGTGATGGATCAAGAAGCTTTCAAGAGAACAGGCACTTATTCGTCGCCTTCTCCCTGCCATTCGTCGTCTTCTCCCTCAGATTCAGATTCCCATTCCTCATCTTCTACCTCCCTTCGTCGTCTTCTCCCTCAGATTCAGATTCGTCATCTTCTCCCACAAATTTGACTGACTTCTCCGAAAAAAGCCAAGAAATTGCCTCCACATTTAATTTCCCGCAACGATTTATGTCAACACCTCGCAGTCCCTTCAAGCTTGACAGATCAGGCAACTTGTGTAACAATACGCAGGAAGAAATCCCCAATTCTTCCAAAGATTGTGACAGTTCCCATTGAATTTCAACCAAATTACCACATTTACTTATGACAATCTTTTGCAGTCCCTTCAAGCTTAACAAATCAAGCAATTTATGTAAAGATCCAAAGAAATTAATCCGCAATTCTTTCAAAGATTGTGGTACTTCGAGTTGGATCCACATTTATGTAATTCAAACTTTTGCAGTCCCTTCAAGCTTGACAGATTAGGCAACTTGTGTAAAGATCCACAGGAATAAATCTCCAATCCTTCCAAAGATTGTGGTAGTTTGCCTTGTATCTCAACCAGATTAGCACAATCATGTATGTGAAGACTTCTTAGTTTGTTGAAATTACTTAGATCAGGTAATTTCTCCATCCGCTGAAGGTTCCCAAGCTTCAATTCTTGCAGGTTTTCCAAACGATCAAGGCCTGGAATCACTGAAATTGCAGAGCGGCAAATCACAAGAGATGATAGTTTCTTTAAATTCGATAGATCCATGGTACAAAATGACTTGCAAGAATTCAAACTTAAGGATAATAAACTTGAGGGAAGGCTTGGGAGGCAACGCAAATTACGGCAGTCGAGGGCAAGTTTTTGGAGTCGAGGAAGGAGACTACTAATATCTGTTGGTAAGGTGGTCATGTAATCAGAGGTCAGGTCCAGAGTCTCCAGTTTGCTTAAATTCCCAATCCACCGCGGCATTGGATCTTCTTCCACAGGCTCATCAGATTCCACATCATTATCAGGTCGGCCAAACCACAGAGACAATTCCCTTAAATTTGTGAGGTTTGAGAGATCTGGAAACATGTGCATGAACAACCTAGACAATTCCAGAGTGATAAGACTTTCAGGAAGCCTCGGTAGTGCATAAATATCCGCACCCTTCAATCTCAAGACCCTCAAGGATTGATTCCCGTAGATGCAATTGCCAATTTCCACATGGACTCCAGGCAGTGTTGTACGTTCGCCTTCTATTTTTTCGAGCTTCTTAATCGTCCAAAAGGCACTGGGTATTTTCCTTATGTCACTATCCCACATCTTCACTATTTTCAAATTTTTCAACATTCCAATGGAATCAGGTAGTTCTTTGATGCACGTGCTAGATATATCCAACTCAATCAGCGATTGCAAATTCCCGAATGTATCCGGAAGCCTCTCCAACGATCTGCATCCTACTAGAGATAGGTATTCAAGGCTTGCAAGATCTCCGATTGTCGAGGGAAGTGCAATTTTCTCACAGAAAGATGCACTGAAAATCCTTAAATTCCTGATTCCTTGACAATTAGGGATTTCCTCGATTGCAGTGTGATCAATCCGAAGTTCTTTCAAAGCTACTAGTCCACCAAACTCTTCTGGCAGCCTCCAAAGACGGCGACAATCCCTTACATCTAAGGAATTTAAGCCTTTCAACTGACAAATCGACCGATCAATTTCAACTAATTCGCTGCAGCCCCGTAGGATCAAACGTTCTAAATCTACAAGAGCAGAGAAGTTGGGAGTTCTCTCCAACAAATGGCAACCGGTCAAATTCAAAACTTTTAAATGATTCATCACCTGTAAAACAAATTCATGCAAAGATTACTTTTGAATCTAATAAGATGGAATAGTAAGTGTTGTCTAGCGTAATAACATACCTTCATGTGGCTCCACCCCTTCCAATCATGCGTAATTTCACTCTCAGATAGATCAAGAATGACAACATCCTCCATGGAGAAATTTGTAATCTTAAATGTTGGTGGAATTTTATGCCAAGAAAGCCATCGTAATCGTGGAAGGAGATCTGAATTCTCCTGGAAAACATTAGTTGGAACATCATTTGATGGCGATTCGTGCCAAAGAAGCCTCTCTTCTGCACGAAAATTTTCCACTGAACCGTCAACTTCAAGGAACGTAAGATTTGATAGTCCCATAAAGCCCTCATACGTAAAACGGTACTGCCCCTCATGGTCCAACTTGAGACGAAGAGCTTCAACTTCTTCTTTTCCCTGCCCAAAGGAAACATTTAAAAAAAAAAAGTTGAAGGGAAACCCAATTATTCAAGTTCACCATTTTTAAGGGGTTGAGTTGGGTATTATGATTCCTTTAATCATAGAAAGAGTGAAAATATTGGTTGAGTAGGTCACGATGGTATTACAGAACAAAAAAAGTCAACTGCCTTTTTTAAAAAAAAAAACGTCCATAAGTAACATGGAGATTTATTGCACAGGGTATTTTACCTCAGGTCTCCTCAGTAAGTCCAATGCTTCCTTTGGATTCCATACCCTCCTTTGCTTCTCTATTTTCATCTTACTTTCTAGGCGGACCATTTCTCTTCCGAGATCTCTGAGTTCATCATGCATCCACACTTCATTGTCCTCTTTAATCTTTATCAAAGACATGCTTTGCAAAAATTCCATGGCATCTTCTTCCGAAAAAATTTAGTCTCATTCCAGAAATGAACCATAATGTCTTTGTCATATCCATTGAAAAAACAAGCTATATCGAGGAATATATGTTTTTGCCAAAAATCTAATGCATCATAGCTTATTTTCAACTTACTCTGGACTGTTGCATGACGAACATTTTCCAACTTCTTCAATGTGAGATCCCACTTCTCCATTTTAGTGATACATAAAAGTGATCCTATGACCTCAAGAGCTAGAGGAAGACCTCCAGCAATTCCTATCGCCCTCTTGGATTGGTCGATGTGGACATCCAAAGGATAATCTGTTCTGAAGGCATGTCTGCTGAATAGTTGAAGAGATTGACCGGGATTCATGCCACTAAGCTCATAACTAAGGTCCACTTCGGGAACACCAAGAATATCTTTGTTTCTTGTAGTAATAATAATTTTGCTCCCTCTTCCTAACCAATCACGCTTACCTACAAGTGCATCAATGTGATTCCCTTTATCCACATCATCAAGGAGGAGGAGCACTCTTTTATTAGACAACCTGTCTTTAATTGTCTGTATCCCTCCATCAATATTTTTATATCAATCCATTCCCTTTTGAGGATGTCAGAGATGAGCTGATTCTGCAAGCATTGAATGCCATTAGCTTCTGACCTTTCTCGAATATCGCGAATAAAGCAACAAATCTCAAAGTCGTGTGAAAGCTTATTGTAGATCATGTTGGCAATAGTCGTCTTTCCGATGCCACCCATCCCGTGGATTCCTATAATTCGTGTTTCATTTGTCCCAGCACCTATCATTTCCATTATTACATCCACATGGTTGTCAACATTGACCAAGCAACCTGATGCCACCAGATAAGCCTTTTTCAATTCACTGAAAACCTTCTGGGTAAGTTTTCTTGCGAACTCACCTTCTCGCCTAGTGTTTGTTGGAGGCAAAAGACAATGAGTTAGAAAACTGTGTTGAATTGAACTATGCTCTGACAGGATGAATTCGAAGTGTGTTCTTCAAGGATTTTTTCCATTGCAGATGAATCAGTACTTACAGTAAATGAATGAACTGAACCGGAAAAAAGTGTTGCTTGGAATAAGAACAGACAAAATTGGGATTGTGCCATTACAGAGCGCGTTTTCTACAGTATGACTTCAATGACACAGAATTCAATTTCAACAAGACTAACACAAATCTAGAGAAGAAACCATATGAAATGCAACGAGTTTCAATAATCCAAGGCACATGAGATGAAATGCTAAAAGCAGTCACCTGTTAAGCATGCTCTGCAGGTCCCATCCTTTTATTGCCCCAACTGCATTTAGAGCGTCCTTCCACTCACTTATCGTCTCTTCGTCGTATCGCTGCTTACTTACATGTGAACGAAATGCCTTTCCATAAGCCCCGGTTTGGTATCGAACCTCTGAAGGTGCCACGTCATAAAAAATGGGCATGATCGTCTGTCCCCCAGTTTTCTGGCACTCGACCATCTGGACCAGTTCCTTGAGACACCATACGCTAGAGGCATAATTTTTGGAAAATATAGGTATTAAGATCTTCGACTGCTTAATTTTGGAGAAGTTCTGGGCCAAACTTTTCCCCCTTGCGGAGGTCTTCTTCGTCCTTAAATGCGCGGATTCCTGCATCTACCAGACTGGTGTAAAGGAAGTCGGTGAAACCTACTCGAGTATCAGGTCCTCTGAAGCTCAAGAATACTTCGTAGCCATAACCTGAAGCAGCAACTCGTCGCCTCGCATCATTTGCAGCTGCCCTGATCTGACTTGACCTTCTCTTCCAAAGAAAATTGAATAATATAGCAGCAAAAGCAGTGGCAGCCAGCGGTGGAAAATGTTTAGAAGCCATAGTTACAAATGGAGGTCTCTGGAAGTCGGGAAGAAGGCAGCAATTGGCTAAATATCCAAGAGTCGTCGGGCCAGTTTTGCTAGAACTAGTCAATAGAAAAGACTCGTTGCTTCCAGGCTGTCAAATGTAAGCATTATATTCTCCCGGCTCTACCGTTTGAGTCTGGTTCAAATCACCAACAACACATCTCAGTCAAATTCCTAGAAAGCAGTTCTTTTTTCCTAAAGACAAAAAAGACTGATTGAGACTTAACAAAAATATGGGTTCACCTTCATATGGGTCCTTCGGTTTTGAAACCAGAACTTGATTTGCTTCGACTCCAAACCAGGCCTCCTCCTCGTAAGCTCCAACTTTTGTTTTTCGCCAGGACGAGGACACTCCTTACAGAAACTAAACGGAAATGGAAAAAGAGTTGAGATTTTCCATTCGAATTGAAGAAATTCACACAAAGGGCTGCCAAAAATTTGGGAAAGACGATCGCTTCAAGTTCTTGAATTTGATGCGGATTGTCCGAATAAGGAAGAAGTTGAAACGAAAGAGAGAGATGTAGTGGGAACTGCAATGATGAGTTTCAGAGGATGGGACGGACCCAGTCGGCTGCAACGAGAAGAAAAGAAAAAATGAGTTTCTGTATAGCGGATCCCACTCTGAAACGTGTCAACTAATTAATGGATTCCGTACGTCCTATTAACTTAATGCGTTGTCCATCCATGAAATCTTGCGTTGCCCGTATTATATTACTGCACTCGGAAAGCAAAGGAATCAATTATCTTGACCCGCTGCAACGACTTTGACCAAATTGAAGTCTTTCTTTATTCAATGATGGGGGTCTAATGTCCAAGCTATCGTTAGGTGGCTTTCCAATCAGCTAGAACGCTTTCTTGACAAATTCGACCAGAGACACGGGACGTCCTTTTGAATTTCCCTTCCTTTTACGTTTGAGTAAAGTTCATCGACACGTCGGGACAAGCAACTGGTCCGGATGTAACGTTGCAAGAAGATAAATATGATGTCATTGGACAGCCTCGCCCAAGGTTCATCCTATAGTCGCGGGCTAGAGGTGAGCGATGGTAAATTTTGTACAGATTTTATTTGAAATTTAAAACATGCCCATCGAATAAGTTTCTTATTTTTTGAAATTTGAAATTTATCCTGTTGTAGGTTTCAAGATCTACCCAAATTCTATGTATGTATTTTTAATTAAAAGACCGTAGTAAATCATTACTTGATAACTCATATTTAAACACACAATTCTTTATGAAACATTAACAAAATAAAAGTTTATGTCGTAAATATCGCCGAAATAAAAGTTCGACTAATTGTTTCTAATTATGTTCTCATCATCGGACGCTATCGAGTATCGCAAGATCGCACAAAAACATATACTAAGAAAGACACAAAAACTTATTTCGGGTTCCACCTATCTCGAAACCTAAAACTTACCCATCGAATAGGTTTTCTAATTTTTAGAACCTAGAATCTACTTGTCGGAACAAATTATCCAATTCTTAGAACTTGAAACCTACCTTGCATTATATGGAACCTGGAACCGAACTAGTTTCCCACCGTCTTGTTCCGAACTTCAAGATTTGCTTTGAAATCACGCCGCCCCTAAACCGCACTACAAGTGATATCATTTATCATGTTTGTGGACTTGGCATGAGGAAGCGGCTGCTATTTTTGGTGTGACAATTCACTCTGTAAAATTCCAAATCATCCTTCGAATTGGTTTTCTTTGATATGTGATGTAACCTCTTCATGGACTATTTTAGGCGTTCATGATAACACTTTTGAAAGTGAATTTCTATGCTTTAGAGTGTTTCTAAAGCAGAAATTCATTTGATAATGCAACTTCTAAAGCATAAATCGGTTTGGTTATGCAACATTATATTTCTACTTAAGTAATTTTTACTTCTAAAGTTGTTTTTGAGCCAATTCCAAAGTTAAAAGAGTTACTTCTCTTTCGAGTTGAAATTTCTCAACATCAATATTTCTCTTACTTCAACATCTTTTCATTTTCAATGCCTCTCCTTCCCAACTACACATCCGTGTTATCATCAGGTCCTTCTTAACCGCATTTTCGACAAGTCACCCACCGCCACTGACACCCCTGTTGCCACTTTGGTGTGGTCAACCATCGCTTGTCGCAGTCACTTCGCAATTCATGCGCCGGCTACGGCCACCCATTGTCGCCCTGGTCGACCATCCTCCTTAGCCGCCCATCATCCCAACCCTCCTCCCGTTTCGATCACTATCTTCATCATTCATCCAATTCGGAGTAAAAAATAAATAGTAATCTTGTAGTTTTAAAAAGAAAATAACATTTTTTTCAATAAATAACAGTTACTTTTTTAAAGAAATTTAAAAAATTTAAAAATGAAATAGAAATTTTTTCACGATAATAATTTGTCGTATAAGTTTTGTGTTAATAATGTTCTAAAAGTAGCAATTTTCAATAATTACCAAACGAATTTGTATTTCAAAAGCAGAAATTTTGTCATGTTATTAAATATTTTTCTTTGATCAGAAATCACCTTCTAGAGCAAAATTGATTTATGAAGCAGATCCACGCCCTTATCCGCGTCCTTAGCGTTTGCATTTGCCAGGGAGCGGTGAGCATGCGTTATAGTCGTTTGCCTTCTTCCGGACCTCGACCACGAGCCAATGCGATGCTTGTCTGGGAATTATCCCAAGGAATCAAACATAACAATGAATACCAAACAGAAAAGACAGGTCATTGGGCCTCGGTTGGTGGCAAGTGGCCCCTGCCGCTCTTTAACAATAAAAGAGGAAAAAAAAACAAACGAACAAAAGAAATAATTAAGAAAGATTAAAAAATTAAAAAAAATCATATGCTGATTTAGTCATATAAGACGGCCGGCCTTCATATCATCAATCTCGTCAACTAAAATCAAACGATGACTCTTTGTTAAATCCAATTGAAGCCCAGCAATCAACGAAGTTGCGGATAAATCGGAAAACTTACCGTTGTTTATCGCGCTTCCATGTCTTTTCTCCCATGCCGAGACGAAAGTAGGTTATGCAGGCACGTGATTGCTCCCCGTACGTCGCCCTTGTTAACTTCTGTTCATTTTTACTCTTAACCTATTTTTATAAACCTCTACTAATAGGGACATACTACGGATTATCAGATGAACATCTGTTTTTTTTTTTGTACCTTCAAATTTCTGTTTTTCTTAGTCACAAGGTAGTGTACTAAGACCTTAATGGGAAAAATTACCAAAAAAGTCCTAAGCATATTACAATTATGTCAATTCAATCTTAAATTTCTTTTTTTGCTATTTCAGTTCTAAACCTTTCGTATTTATGTCAATTCATTTTTAAACATTTTGCATTTGTGCCAATACAATCCATTCGATCAACTTAGTGAAAATCGTTGATGTGGCATTTTTTTTATTTTTTTCAAATTCATTTTCCTTTTTTTTTTTCTTTCCTATCTTCTTCAACCTCTAGCCGGTCGCTGAGGTCTAGTGACCGACCAAAGGCAAGGGCAAGCGACTTGCCATCCTAAACTTTTCTTTTTGCCAATTCAATCTTAAAACTTTTTGTTTGCCAATTCAATCCCACAAATTTTGAAAATATATATCAAAATATTATTTAAAAAAATCCATCTTCGGTGTCGGCAAAGTGCCACTAAAAAGCGATTTTATGCCAAAATTGACCGATGGATTGAATAAGTATAAATGAAAAAAAAATTAGGATTGAATTGGCCAAAAAAAAAATATGACTAATAGATTGAGGACTTTTTCAATAATTCTCCCGGTCTTAACGATATGGACATCTTAACGCGTTCAAAGATGAAATAATAAATTGACTCCGAGCCTACCTCTATCTAGTCCTTTAATTCTCCCTATGCAAGTGCCTATAAATAATAAAATTGTTCAAAGTTGTAAACATATTGGACATCAGCTAATTAAGTACTAAATCTTTCGGTTGTGCTAATTTCCTAAATTTTTTTATAACTTGCCAATTTAGTCATAAAATTTTAAATTGTACCACCTTAATCCTAAATCTTTTTAGGTTTGCCAATTTAGTCTTTCCGACTATCCAATTAGTGCAAGTCATCCTACGTGGCATGGCCGACGCTCTCCCAAACCATGAGAGATCTAACACCATTTGTTGGAGTGTGCAAAAGAAGCCCAATATCTTCATACGAGAAAATCGCCAAGGGAGAGTCCAATTTTGAGCACATCATCCAATTGGATCCACATTCACTTGGAAAACTTAAGCCAATGAGTTATAACCCAATTGAAATATATTACTAAACAACACACTAATTTTTCAATGTTGAATTTTTCTAATGCAACTCACACTTGTATCTTAATATAATTCCAACTAGGTTTTCCAATCTTGATGGAATGATCCACAAAAATTAATCCAATGACTCCTCTAAGAGCCTAGTTGGTAACAATTCTGTTCTCGAGAAAATTTTTAAGCGAAACGATTTTTTCTAATTTTGTTCCCGAGGAGTAGAGAAATAGATTTTTTTTTTTTTCTTCTCAGTTCTGTTTCAAATCTTTTCCTTGGCCATTAATCTATTTCCGTAACATAAAAGTTAACTGACGTTACCAAATAGATTTATGTTGTTTTTTTTCTGTTCCCGGAACTAAAAGACAGAAATCAGAGGAACAAGAGTGTTGCCAAATAAGCCCTAATCCTCCTCATCTATCTTTGACCAAAGCGGCGCCAATTTGGATGATATGACCTTGACCATCCAGCGCTCCTTGTTCCTTTGAGTAGCTACTTACTCAGTGGTCTCATGACACTCAAATCCCAATTCCCTTATCTCATCTAAGAATTGTGCCTCCTGCTCAACGCAAATGCCTTAATTCTAATGCCTAAAAAACAGTTATAATGCAATAACATGTCATACAAATATTTTTGTTTTGGATAAAGTTCTGATCCTAAATAAAAAAGATTCTTGAGCGAACATTTAAGTGTCGACAACAATTATGTCCAAATACCCAAATCTCTGCTTCGTGAAAGTAAAATTAACTCTTGCGTTTTTATTTGACCTCTAACCAACCCATAATAGATTAGTGCCGGCTTTTAAAGTTGTAGGAAAAAATTAATGAGAAAATCAAGTTTTAGTAAAGGCTTGGAGAGCACGTGCCAAGAGCAAGCACCGCATTCCGGCCGAACCCCTCGGGAATTTCAGTTACCCTCTGGTGGTTCCCGACACACGCATGAGAACTGAGCTCATCAGATCAGAAACCTACTTTGAATTAATGAAATTCTCAGTTTTTCGAGATTTAAAAAAAAAAAAAAGATCAGAAGCCTAAACGATAACATTCAAAGGA
Source organism: Rhodamnia rubescens (assembly GCA_021437795.1). NCBI lineage: Eukaryota > Viridiplantae > Streptophyta > Magnoliopsida > Myrtales > Myrtaceae > Rhodamnia > Rhodamnia rubescens. Next base: position 2,152,805 of record JAILYA010000023.1, read on the forward strand.
TATATCATCACATTAACAAACAGATAGCAATTGAGGAGGTTGTCCTCGTGCATTATTGCATCCTTGAAATTCACACAAGTCGCTCTTTCATAGTTATGTAACAACTGGCAGTTCCTCTGCCATTCAAAGTATGTGCCGGTGAGACCAGATCAAGTGTTTGGATCTTCACAAGCACCAAAACTTCCTCAGGACACTTCAGTTGGCCTACCAGCCTCTTCAAAATTTGCATGCAAGATGGCCCTCTTTCATTTTGATCGGTCTTTGGTACGGAATTTGAAGTTCCTCAGCCAAGTTAGCTGCACTTAGATCAATCACGTGATGCAATGATTCCATGACAAGGATCAAAAGGGAAGCAAAACTAATTAGCAAATTCCTGAGCTCCTCGCCCCAGCTTTGCAAATTACGCAACAGGTCATCGATACAGCTCGGTGAATTGAACTCCAAAAGTAAAGCCTTGATCATTACATGGACCAACCAGACCTGTCACAAAAGCACCACCGTTTTACCTCACCTGATGATCTTTCAAAACGACAGTCTGACTACTTGGTTTTAGAAAGCTGGTCTACACATATATGACAGACTAGCCAGAACCACTTTCCATTTTATTTAGTCACACCCACCAGAAATACTTGAACCTTGATTTTCATTTCAGCTCAGCTCTCTTACTTACTGGGGATTCATGCTCGAGGGAACAAAAAGAAACTCGACAGGGTTCACAATCGTCACGGATAATTATAAAGGTGTTTGCTCTTGTCAGAATATCTGGCATAAGTCAAATTCAACACGTTAAAGAGTTCCAGGAATTCAATAAGTTCAGATGTTGCAAATTCCATAAATCCCCGATTGAGCTAGGGATTTCTCTCAATCACCAACAAATTGGGCACTCAGTTTCTCCAATTTCCTCAGAGAACTGAATGCAGCCTATACAAAGGAGAATAAGCTGTCAACAAATGAGTTGATTGACAAATACCTTATAATTGCCGCTTTGCCGCATATACGAATGAGTTAAGGCAACACAAAGTTTCAAGGACCTTGAGGGAAGCTCTGGGATGTATTTAAGAAGATCACGATCGCGTCCATGAAACATGAAACGTTTCTAGGTGCATTGGGCAACAACCCTGTGGCAACATGGGACTCCGACTAGAGATCCTCAGAAATTTTAAGCCAGAAGGAAGCTCTGGGAGCGACCTGAGCTTGTGACAGTCCTCTAGGCTAAGATGTTTTAGAGAAGAAAGATTCTTGATGCTTTTTGGCAGGTCCAATATTGGTGTTCCAGTGAGTTGGAGAATCTCAAGTGAAGCCAAATTACCGATTTCTCTTGGAATTTCCCCTTCAAGATGACGGCAGGACTCAAGACTTAGCCTCCTTAGTTTTTTCAACGTTCCAATAGCACTAGGTAACTCTTCAATCGCAGAATCACTAATGTCCAGATGTTGCAAATTCTCTAAATCCCCAATTGAGCTAGGGATTTGTCTCAATGACTGACAAGCGCGGGCACTCAGTTTCTCTAGCTTCCTCAGAGAACCGATTGACGTGGGAATCTTTGTAATACCAGCAGAATCTAAAATAAGTTCTTTCAGTTCTTCTAATTGGCTCAATTCTTCTGGTAACTCCTTGAGACTACCACAGCCACTCAGGTCCAAGCAAACGAGGCTCTTGACTTTGCCAATAGAATGGTGGACTTGCTTTAGTCTGTAACAGTCTTTCAAGATGATAATCTCCAACTCTGTGAAAGCCGTGAGAACAGGTTCTTTCAACGTTTCAACAGCAGGTAACCCTTCAATTGCAGATTCACTAAAATCAAGACATTGTAAACTCTGTAAATCCCAAATTGAGCTAGGGATTTCTCTCAAAGACCGACAAGCTCGAGCACTCAGTTTCTCCAGCTTCCTCAGAGAACTGATTGACGTAGGAATCTTTGTAATACCAGCAGAATCTAAAATAAGTTCTTTCAGTTCTTCTAATTGGCCCAATTCTCCTGGTAACTCCTTGAGACTACCACAGCCACTCAGGTCCAAGGAAACGAGGCTCTTAACATTGCCAATAGAAGGGTGGACTTGCTCCAGCCTCTGACATCCTTTCAAGACGAGAATTTCCAACTTCATGAAAACCGAGAGATCAGGAGTGCATGTCAGATATTCGCAACATGCAAGATCGAGAACTTTTAGCTGCTTTGCCTATACAAAGGAGAATAAGCTGTCAAAAAATGAGTTGATTGACAACACAAAACAAACAAAAAATCATAGAAGATGTCTTTTCGCATCTCACCATTATTAAAGTCCATCCTCTCCAATGCTCTGTTATCCGGTTGTATGACAACTGCAGCACCAATAATGTCGATAGAGGCAAATTGGATGTCGAAGAAGACAAATCGGGGTCAATGTCAAGCCACTGAAGCCATCTTAATTCAGAATACAGTTTGTCAGAGTCTCCGCTTGAAGCCGGTCCTCTCAATTGAAGGAACCCAGAGCTCTGTAAGTTCATAAACTGTCCATCTGTGTAGTGGTCGAGACAAATTAGCTGGATTTTTTCAGTTCCCTGTATATCAAATTAATCAACTGAACGTCTAAATCGACTTTTAAACTTTTAGTTTTTGCTTTCTTAATCTTGAACTCACACAATTGTCATCTTTCTACCCTTGCCATATATAAATGTTCAAACTTACATTTATTTTGATGATAATCTTTTGAAATTTCAACAATATAAAAGAGACGCTCCTCAATGTTTTTACCTTTTACTCGTTAAGTAGTTAAGGAAGTACCTGGTGTGCAATTTATTTGTTGAGTGTCTAACCATTGCTTTGAAACAGAAAATTTTCTTTTAAAGTATGCACTTAACTTGAGCCAATATAAAAGATTGAAGGCTTAAGAGCTAAATGACAAAAATAGCCCGTGTATTCATTTAAAATTAGGGAATTTCACACTAATAGTCTCCATACTTTGGCCCAATGTACAATTATCCTTGAACTTTTAATTCATTTTAACATTGCTCTTGAACTATTTGTAAATATTCAACCTAGTCCATAAACTTTTAATTTATTCAGTTTAGTCCCTCGACTTCCGAAACAAAGTCAAATCAGTCCTTCTTCTATTCGCAAGTTTTCATAATTACACTACTCCCGGAATATATTTTCATTACAATCCATTCAATAAATATAATGATATATTTTTATCATCTTCTAACTCTCTGATTTTTATAAATAATCCGATAGTTCCATTTATGTATTATATCCGATAGTTCCATTTATGAATTATAATAGTACGAGTATAACCTTATCTCAGGTTGTATCGTGTTGATATTCCTGCTATTTTTATTTCCAATTTAGATTTAACGAAATTAAAATAAAGAAAACATGAAACATAAAAACTTGAAGGTTTTATTTATTTAAAATAGCAGGAACAAGATTTTGATTGATATAACTGCTAATATTTATTGTCAAAGAACTATATCCTGAATGGAACTATCGTATTTTTTTTTTTTTTTGGGTAAGTATATCGTAGTAATTTTAAATACCAAAAATGTAAAAAAAAAAACTAATAAAAGAGATAGCATATTTTTGGTTAATTTGGGATATGGATTTTGCAATGAAAATTTAATCTAAAATTGGGCAACACAAGTGCTAGAGGAATATCGTATTTCGATATTGCTTTCATTTTAAGAATTATGTGCTTTCAGAAGGATAACTAAAATAAACGTTTTTTGGTTTTCAGATCTTACTTGAAAAATGATTTCAACAAGGCTAAAAATAAATCAAATTTTTAAATAGTTAACTTATTTTTTATTATATTATTACTATTTTTTTGACCAAAAAAAATATTATTACTAAATAAAGAAAGACAAACCATTTGTCTGAAAAATAATTTTCCGATAATCATTTTCCTTTTCCAATGGAGTTTTTATTTTTTCCCAAACAAACGCATCCTTAAGTTTTTAGCTCGAACATACCCTTAAGTTCATTTGTAGGAAAAGTCACTAAATCGAGCTGTAATCATCATCTCACGCTGTCTTTGACTTTTTTCAATGTACATTGATCTCTGGAGTATATTACATGAAAAAAAAAAGCTCTACTATATTGAAAGGGGATTTCAAACCTCACTCTTTCGTCAAAAGTTTCCACATCAATGCGCATATAATTTACCAAAATGTACTGCAGACGTAAGATAAAACAAAATACGCATAAACATAGTTTTAAAAGTTAAGATAATTGGAAATCAGTCCCATAAACTTTTTATTTTCCAAAATTGAATTGTAATATCTCACTCTTGCAATCATATAAATTTTTTCCTAAACTAGTTAGCATCTTCCAACATTTATCTTTGTTCAAACAGATTTGAATTTTTTTTTCATATTTTAAGAACCCATATGATGTGCTCTTTTTGCTAATGTTAATGATAGTTATTGAATCAATGAAAGAGTGTGATATCGAATCTTGTGAATGTACTATTTCAGATAAAATCAAGAATATAAAGCTTTTTCCTTTCCCCAACATCCCTTGGTTAATTGCTAGGTTAGTTCCTCTCCATTGATTAGTCATGAACCAATGAGGCTTCCCCAAATGGACTTATATACAATGACAATTTATGAAAAAGATAAACTTTAAAAAATTGACTTCACGCTGAAGATTATACAATAAATAAGAAGGTATCGATATGATAATCAGTGCGTAATTTCCTCTATATAGTCAAGTGTCCAGTGGCTTTTGGCATAAAAGGGCATTGTCCCAAAATGCATAAACACTATAAAACAACTTGGAGGCAAGAAAATTGAGAAACGTGACAAGGAAACGACAATGGCAATGAAAGAAACAAAGAAGGGAAAATGAGAAAATCCACTCTTTATCATACACCTAACTTAATCCATGAGATGAACAAGGTCGATGTGATACAATCTCTAAAAAAATTAGTAAATATTTCGAATAAAATTCTTAAGGGGGTTTTTGCTACCGTATCTATTAACCAGAAAGGCGAATGAAAAGAGATAGATATAACTATAATAGAGGCCCGGTATCTTCAAAATCAAAGTGGAGAAATAAACATATCAAACATTGGTTTCAGTAAATCAGAGGAGCACCACGAGGTCCACGATACATTCGACCGTACTAGAAGCAATCACACGTGATAAGTGCAAAATTTTCTTTCAATGTTACTGTTTAGCATAATTATTAATTATTACAATTGGCAAAGATTATCTATTTAAGGATATATTCATTTGTCTATCTACGATGTTTACACTTCATTTTAGTCTTCTCAACGAAGTTTTTAGTGTAGAATCATAGTTAAAGGATCGTAAATTGATTGTGAATTAGATTTTTGACAGATGTAATTTATATCAAACAACTTGAATTAAATAGTACAACTTTTTCATCCTTGGAATATTTATAATTTAATTAGCTGTCACAATTAATCTAAGATGGGCATGCATGGATTTTTAAATAGATTTTTTCCTGAAAAGTAGGAGCATCTGTTCATACAAGATAAATGATTAAAATAGATCAGATGGAATTTATGAAAATATGAGGGGGAGGGAAAGAAAAAGGAGTGCCATACGTTACCTTTTTGCTCAATTAGCGCTTTGGAGGCTTCCTTTTCTTGCCATATGCTCCTTCCAAGATCTCGACTTGATCATGCATCCATATCACACCATCATCTTCAATTTTTATTAAGCACCTCAATTTCAACTCTTCAATTGCTGTATTTGCACGAAAATGATGGTCGTTCCACATGCAAATGGTGAATTTGCTCTCTTTGCCGATAAAGAAACGAGCAATATCAACAAAAATCTCCTGCTGATAACAGTTTAATGCAACGTAACTTATCTTCAATACCGCTTGGACATCTTCATGTTGTTGTGCTTCTAATTGCTTTGGCATCTCATTCCATACATCTTGACTTTTTTCATATAAGTACGCACCTATAACCTCAAGAGCCAAGGGAAGTCCACCCAGAGTGGATATGATCTTACGAGAGATACCCTTTAAGCCCTTCAAAGGATCGTCTTGACGAAATGCATGTTTGCTAAATAAAATCATGGAATTCTTCTCATCTATTTTATTCAATTCATGCTTGTAGACTACCTTGAATTCAGATTGATCAAGAATGGCTCTATTTCTAGTAGTAACAATGATGATACTTCCTGAAGTGAACCAATCGCATTGTTTAGCCAAAGCATTTAGGTGATCCTTCTTATCTATATCATCCAAAAGAATGAGAACCTTTCCTTTGTTGAATCTAGCTCTGATCAATCTAATTCCATCATCAACATTCGAAACTTCATCTTCTATAGACAGTATTCCCTTAATTAGTTGCTTTTGTAGATAAGTGATATCCTTGTGGTGAGCTGTTTCTCGAATATCTGGAAGGAATCTACAATGCACAAAGTCATTTGACAGCTCATTGTAGATGATCTTGGCAAGAGTTGTTTTACCAATCCCTCCCATGCCATAGATTCCTATCATTCGAGCATCACCAGTAGAAGCGTCTACCCAACTCCTAATTTTTTCCACATGATCACCAAATCCAACTAAGTGCTTAGTAACATCAAGATGAAAATCAGGTCGCAACTTGCTCAGAACGGTTTTGATAACTCTTTCCACTAATTCTGCTTCATGCCTGTCGAACAACAAAACTCATGATAAACTTGTGATTATACTTAATCTCATCAAATGACACCACCTAATGTCTTGGTTTTACAAATAAAAATGGAGGATGATGGTGCAGCAGTCATTTCATTTTTTTCCGTCTTCCTTTTGTGCCATTTCATAGATCTTGTTGAAAGAAAGTAAGGTGGTGCACCTGGCTCATTAAGAGTCTTTGGAAGTACAACAACTATTACAAGGCTCAAGGTTGCTGCTAGTTGAAGGGTAGGAGGTTTTTTTTTTTTTTTTTTTTTTTGGGTGTTTGGGTGGGGGGTTGTTTTCAAAAAGGAGGAGGGAAGATTACCCTACTCTAAGGTCAGGCATCCCACAGGCTTATGTTGAGGACTTAAAAGTTATAGACGCTTACCAATGGGGAGTCATTGGCAGCAAGAATCGAACCTAGACATGGTCAATGCAAAATGTCTGATCCATATCAAGTGAGCTAACCACCGTTGGCAATAGGAGGATAATTTATTTGGTGATGATCAAGCTCTGGAGAACTGAGCATTGGAGAGGCATATTGTTCGTGATCAATACTATTGGCTGGAGGGGGTTGTCGTCTCTTTGTTTTTGGCTCTGTACTTGAGACAATTGTAAAGTTTTCGGGCTCAGGGATACGTTGGTTTTAGTTGTGGGGACATGTTGGGGAGCGTCTGTTGTCTTTTGGGCATTATGGTTGCTCATTGGTTTGGAAATTCCTGAGCTTGTCATGGAAGTAAGTCAGCCACATTTCATCATTTTTGCATTGATAAGAGAACTTACTTTTTTTATAAAAAGAAAAAAAAAGGTGGAAAGCAAGTACCCGTTGGCAATTTTCTCAGATTCCCATCCATTTAAGTAACTCACGTCTTCAAATGCTCGTCGCCCTTCCTGAATATCCTCCTCATCAAAACGCTTCTTACGTGAATCAAAGGCCTTCCCAAAATTTCCTCTCAAATACCGCACATGCGATGGATCCACTTTGTAAAAAATGGGCAACACTATGTGTGACGTGCTCTTCTTGCAGTCCATCATATGAATGAGCTCACGGAGGCACCATTTGCTCGAAGCATAATTTTCGGAGATGATAGGGATCAAAATCTTGGACCGTGTAATGGCGTTGAGAAGCTGTGAACTAAATTCCTCGCCAATTGAGAGGCTATCATCGTCCCTGAACACGTGTATCGGCATAGACCCTATGCTGCGAAGTCTGTGGCAGAGGTGATCAGTAAATCCCTTACGGGTATCTGAGCCTCTGAAGCTCAAGAATACATCGTATTCACCCTCAGTGCTGAAAAAAGGAGCAGATGCTCCCTCCGTGATCTCTTTTGTTGCACTCTTTTTCTTCTTCTTGAGATGATTGATTACAAACATACACAGAAGAATTGGCGCAACAATTACTGCAAACGAACGACCTGAAACGAGACAGTGCATTCCCTTGTTTGCCTTGCCCTGGCTTTTTCCTTTCTCCATGTTAATATGGCAGGCAAAGATGAAAAGAGGATGCCTTCCTACTGCACAAAAAGATGTAGATAAACAAATGAAAAGGTTGGATGGAGAGCACATGTTTTCTGAATGATTCCGAAGACAAAATGTTTAATGAATAGAAGACGTCTTCTAGGGTGATCGATTCCAAATTGGGTAGGCTCCATACGTGAAACCTGTAATCTATCCTCTCAGGACCAATTCTCAATTTTTGGAACCTGAAACCTACCCCGTAAGACCTGAAACCGATTCTGTCCATCGGGTCTGGCTCAAGAGTCTACCCGAGAACCGGCTGATTCCTTCTTTCTTGTTTTTGTGCGTGTTTCATTCTTTTATTCTTTTATTAAATGCAGTACAAAGCTAGTAAAGCAAACTTCCACTAGATGGCATGACCTGGGAGTCAATTCATCCTATAGTCAAAATGATCTTGCTTAATTTTAAGCGACCGTTTTGAATTATGCTTTCAGCCTTTCACAGAGCTGCTCTCTAAACTGGATCGATGTCATTTCCACATAAATCCCCCGGGACCGATAGTTAAAAGCCAAGCAAAAAACGTTCGAATTGAGAGAGAGAGAGAGAGAGAGAGAGAGAGAGAGAAGCAGAGCTCAGCCTCGACAAACAAACGAACAAACGAGAGAGACCCTGTTGAGCTTACACGTTGAAATTAAGAAAACTTTATCGTGATGCAGAAACTGCGATTTGCGAGTCAATCAAACAAAGAAACACGAAGCAGAGCTCTCAGTCTCGACAAAAATACTTGAGCTTACCTCTCAGAGTGAGTCCCCGTTGCCGGAGGGAGTGAGTCCCCAGAGAGGAGGAGACTGGGGAAGAGCGAGAAACGAACGAGAGAGAAAGAGACTTCGACAGAGAGTCGTTGCTCGAGTGGAGGCCGGATAGACCGAAGTACAGGAGAGAGAAAGTAAACAGGGGAAGGGCAGCAGAGCAGAAGAGAGATTAGATCATTAGGGTTTTCCCAGTTCGGTCCGGTTCTATCACCCTGAACCGGTTCCCGCTTTGGCTCACCTATAATTTGCCTTCCTCTGCCCAAAAGATCAACATAAACAAACGAAAAGGATGGATGCAGAGCACACGCTTCCTAGGTGAAAGGCATATCTTTATGAAAGATTTCCCAATGCAAAATGTTTAATGAACGAGTCTTCCAATATTGAAAGTTGTTGACTTGGAGCAGTGCAATGTACATGTTGTCTTTCATCTTTTATCTCTAGATGCGTGCACTTTCCTATTTTGGACATGAACCACGTCTTTAGTTAGGGGATTACAAGCTAAAAGGTATGGCTCGCATGTAAAATTTAATTGATATCAAAATGTCATGAGACAGTCTTGCAGTTGCATGCATATAAGCCCAATGCATTCCGACCCTTTGATCGTGTAGGTTTCATGTGAGATTTATCAATATCAAGGGCTCGAATGCATTGAAATCACTTGCACCCAAATCATCTAGGAATTCTTTCCATATTTGCTCCAACCATGCCTTTGATCGATTGATCCATGTATGTGTATCTATTTGAAAGCACGTGCTATTACCTCATATCCATTTTCATTAAGTGCTATTACGGATGTTCATAAACATATTTTGTAAGTTTTCTTGGGCACGCCTCATATAATAATGGAAACAACAACCCTAGTCGTCATCTCTATATCTGGTTTCCTTGTAAGTTTTCTTGGGTACCCCCATATATTGCTTTTGGGCAATCCTCTCAGCAATCAAGAGATCCATTCAAAGAACACAGGGACTAGTTCAAGTAATGAAATAACAACCATAGTTAAATTTCAAATTCGTTAAATAAAAAGTTTTCCTTTAGAATGTAAATGCATGAAGAGATGAAAAAGGCAAACTCTCTCTCTCTCTCTCTCTCTCTTTCTCTCTAAGCGGCTAGCACAACCATTCACTGCTCAATGACAGTATGACGGTGCTAGCTCCAATCTCAGAAGTGCCTTATCTTCTTCCCTTCTCTCTCTACTCTCTCTCTCTCTCTCTCTATCCTTGCATCTCTCTCTATTCTCAATCTCTCTCTCTCTCTGACTTCAGGTGTATTTCAGTGTGCCTTACTTGTTTGGAATTTCTTTGCTTAAGAAATCGGCTAGATGTGCATCTCTCTCCGTCACTACTATTTGGTGGAGCCCCATGATTTCTTCTGCTCTTATCCGTTTTTGGCTGAGGATTTTGATTTATTTGTTTGATCTCTACTGTTGGTTCTATGGATGTGGTTGGAGCAAGAAATTGTCAAAAAGTTCTAAACCTTTTACACTTTTGTTAATCCAGCCTTAAACCTTTTTTACTGTTTTCTTTGCCGTTCTCTACACACAAAAAAAAGGAAATCTTTTTATAAATTTGTTAAAATATCATTAAAAATGATTCATGGTCGTTGCTGCAATGCCACGTAGGTGACTCGACATTCACGTCATTAATTTTGGCTAATAGGACTAAATCAGCAAAAGGTGAAAAGGTTTAGAACTAAATAGGTAAAACTTAAAAAGTTTAGGACTGAATTGGTAAAATGTGAAAGGTTTAGAACTTTTTTGACAATTTTCTTGGTTGGAGCTGGAAGATCAACTTGGACTTGGGATGGTTGTTATAACAAGCCCACCAACTGCTTGTGAAAATTTTTCAAGGAACTCTGACTTACAATCATGGTGACCTTGCTAAAATAGTTATTCGTATAAATTGGAGACGCATAAGTTCAACACACAACTATCAAACACAGCATAAAAATCAAGCAATGCAACTCAATGTACCAGAAAAGATATTTCATTCCCTAACGAAAAGCACAAATTTGGTTTTGTATTCCGAACAGCGGAAATCATTTTCCAACTTATTATTGAGTTTTCGCCTAAACATAGGAAAACATGACCATTGTCCATAAAAATGACTTGTTAGAAGTTTTTCTGATTGCTGTCATTTTTCCTTTCAAAGAAACAGAAATGTCTCAAGTTTTTCTCTGCCAAGGACTTGCAGGCATTGTGAGACCTAGTCTATAGGAACTCTGATTCAGAATAAAATACCATTCCAAGTTCTCGCAAAAGCGCTACAACATCATTAGTGAGTCTTCCATCGGCTAAGAAGCTCTTTTCGGCAACATTCATTTGGTGTGTCAAAATAAAAATGAAGTGCCAATGTTCTAGTTATTATTTCAAGTTTAGCTCGACGTCCAAAATTGCATTTGAACAAGAGTAGTTATTTAAGTGATTTAAAACTAGCCTCCATGACTCTGTCATTATGATTCGATCACCTTATGTGAGTCAAGGATCCGTTTGTTTTCAAATTCATCTTCTGATAGAGTGTGAAACCATAAGGTGACAGCAATTCGGGAAGTGATATATTAATATAATACGAAGTCAATAATGCTATTTGCGAAGAAAAGGACGAATATGGACTTACAACAATAGTTAAGCTTTAAAAAATTAACTTTAAGAGCCGTCTTGACCATTGTTTTCACGAATTCACCTTCCTGTCTGATGTTTTGGGAGTTGAAAAGCACATGGAATTATGAAAATTTGATTGAAAAACAAATGGTCCGGACAAACCAAATTAGGGAATTTAACACTTCGTTTGGACAATGCCTTGTTGAAATCATACAAAGTCAATAATGCTGCTCGAGAAGAAAATGATGAATATGGACTTACAAAACATAGTTAAGCTTAGAAAAAGTTAAATTCTAATGAACAATGCCACTCTAAAAACCTTCTTGATGACTGTTTTCATGAAGTCACCTTCCTGCCTGATGTTTTGGGAGTTAAAAAGCACATAGATTTAGAAATTTGGATTGAAAAACAAATGGTCAGGCCGAAACAAATTAGAAAATTTAACACCCTGTGTGGACAATGCCTTGTTGAAATTGTACAAAAGTCAATAACGTTATTCGACAAGTAAAAGATGAAAATGGACTTACAACATATAGTTAAGCTTAGAAAAAGTCAAATTCTAGTGAACAATGCCACTTTAAGAACCTTCTTGATGACTTTTTTTGCGAAGTCACCTTCTTGCCTGCTGTTTTTAGAGTATGAAAAACGTGTGGAATTAGAAAATTCGATTGAAAAACAAATGGTTAGGCCAAACCAAATTAGGAAATTTAACACCTCTGAAATTATACGAAGTCAACAATGCTATTCGACGAGTAAATGATGAAAATGGACTTACAACATATAGTTAAGCTTAGAAAAAGTTAAATTCTATTGTGAACAATGCCACTTTGCATGATTTATGAATGATTTCTAATTTTCCTAGAAATGCATTTAGCTTCAATGCGCGAAACAACACAAATCCAGCTAGGACTCAATCTGAACCAAGTTGTATTATCAGGGAAGTTCGTAGTACTTGTTATGTTACTTGAGTGTTTTCTAGGTTTTATGTCTTTCTACATACATGGGTGCATTATGGTCATTGTATAATTTTATAATATATTGAGATAGGTGTAGGGTAAAGAATACACAGAAACATAGAACCGCTTTTTGGCTTTACGTTTATTTTTTCCTCTCTTCTTCTCCTCTCTTTTCTCCTCTTTTCCTTCTTCTATCTTGCCTATTTACCATATATTCTCTAATCAGCTTTATGACATAGTATCATAGCATATCCTGACTACTCGATTCCTTGATCCTATTGCTAGTTTGAGAGTCCCCTAATACCCCTTTTCCATCTCTGGTGTGCAACCACTTGAAGCTGGAATTTCTATCTATTTTCTTTCCCGAGTCTAAATTCATATAAGACTAGGAGAATTCAAATTCATCTAGTTCTCTTTGCGGCTATGGATTTGTTTGTTTCGCTATGGATTGCAACACTTGCAAATCAATAGATTCAAGGATCAGAATATTTTGTTGATTATGGTCGATTAGTATTGTATGATTTTCATCAAAAATACATTACTGTTGGTATTGATTATATCAAGCAAAGGGCTATTTTATTTCTTGTGTTGAAGTTTGAGTCTTCATGATTTGTGGTAGATATGCATTTATTTCGAGATTATCACCGTGAGTACCAAGTAAGTCTTCTATAGATAGTGTTAATGTTTAGATTACCTCTATTAAATTAAATGGGGCCTCTAATTACTTGTTATGGACTTAGGCTATCAAAGTCTATATTAATGCCAATGGGAAGCTCAATTATTTTACAACTGACCCCACTCATGCAAATGCTAAAGAATATGGTGATTGGATGAGAGATAATAACACACTTTTGGTGTGATTATGGAACAGCATGGAACTATCTATTGTTGCTAATGTCATGTTCCACACAACTGCCAAGGAGTGCATGATCATCTTATGGAGAGCTACTCACAAGATAAAAATATGTCCAGAGTTTATGAATTATACAAGAAGATCTTTAATTTTAAACAGGGGGACAACTCTCTTGGAGAGTATTATAGTGCTTTGAAAGGCATGTGGGAAGAACTCAATCTTTATCTACCCACAACTACCGATTTTGAGAGACTAAAGGCACAACGAGATGAATTTTTTTTTTTGGTCTAAACGAGATGAATTTCAAGTGGCCAAGTTTTTATATGTGTTGAATGCTGACTTGCATCCTGTAAAGAGCCTACTTCTTGCCAGAGAGAAAGTTCTTTCTATGAAGGAAGCTTTTTGTCTAATTTAGCGCATTGTCCCTCCATCTTCTACATCATCTAAAGACAATTCAGCACTTGTGGGTGGTAGTGGTAGTCGTGGTCGTGGTGGATTTTCTTAATATTATTGAAAATTATTTTAATATTTGTAGATAATTTTTTTTAATGAGTGAGAAAAGAAAAGGAAGAAAAATAATCACATCAGCGCCGGCTATACCACATATGACAACGACGTCCACATCAATGAATTTCAAGCCAAAATTGGCCGGATTCAATTAACATAAATGCAAAATAAGCTTGAAGTTTAGGACCGAATTGGCTAATACAATAGGTTTAGGATCGAATTAACATCAATAAAAGATTGAGGATCGAATTGGCACCAATAAAATATTTAAGACCGAATTGGTACCAATGCAATAGGTTTATGACTTTTTTGACACTTTTCCACTATTCATTTGATGGGTTGAAATAAATATGAAGTACCCAAAATTACCAAAAAATTCCTAAACTTATTGTAATTGTGCCAATTCAGTTCTAATTTTTTTTTTAAATTAAGTGCTAAAATATTTTGCAATTGTGTCAATTCGGTGCATTTTGCTTCTTTGGCGCTAATGTGGCAAATATATGATAATAGTTTAATACTTTTAGAATTTTTAAATTATTTTTATTTTATTTTTTTGTGTCCTTTTTTTTTTTCTTTTCTTTTTTGGTTTAGGACCGGCGGGAGGCCACCGCCGAGGCTCACAGCCCTCGCCCAGATGGTGGTGTTTGCTGGATTCTTGTCCTGCAGATGTCATTTCGTTAGCTCATGGCGAAGTGCAAGTATGAGCAGCCCGCTCTAGGGTTCCATTCTTTATAGCTGAATCATCATCTGCAGTGCCCTCCACAGCGATCTGGCCTGCTCTTTTCTTCAGGAGTTCTTTGAACAGGATAGCTAAGAGAGCGAGGTAGCAACTGTCACCATACAGGGCAACCACAAGTACTCAAACATTTTGTAGAGTCGGCAACGAGAAGGATTTGAGTTTGATATACAGGCGAATAGTGGAACAGCAGAGATGAGAGGAAGCGCTTATGATCAGTATGGAGTAAGTACATGAAGCTAAGGCAGTTTCAAAACTCAAGGAGTGAATGGGCAAGTGTTGTGTACACTATTTGTTTCCCCCTCTGAATGCCTTCTAAGTTGATAACATTCAACTGCAATTTCATAAAAGCTTCTGAAAGAATATTCTGTCGAAATTGGAAAAGGCCACTGTCCTTCATCTGGCATTTCCTAAACAATGTTCACAATTAGCAACATCTCACGAGCTGGGATGCATAAGTTGGTCTCCAAAGACCAACCAAGCACATGCGCTTCGATTGAACGTTGTCTCTTCTCAGATCTCAAGAACAAAAATGTATACGTTAGAGTAATTAAATATTAAACCACACTTTCATTTAACGACCACATTGATTTTTTTAGAATCACATTTTATTATAGTCCCATCAAATCTTTTTTGACATATTTTCGGAGTTTGATCTCAAGGGGCGTGAGTTAAAAGAAACGATTACACACTCTCCATTATTTTCCAAAGCTAAACAGAAGCGTGGTTTTGTGTGTCTCAGCATCTAATGCATTGCATAACGCTCATCAGCAATTTCTCGGATGCTTCCCATATGATTCTATATAAATAATTTATTCATGGGGGTAGGCACATGGCAACATCGTCGGCATCTCAAAAATAAAGATGTTCACATGGAATTATTTTTAGATTCTTGATTGACCAAAAGTCATTTTTAGGGTATTGTTTTCGGACTTTCTAGCATTTGAATGGCAGAAAACTACTCAAGCAATGAATAAATGTTTTCCCATAGGCTGAAAGAAACAAGTTTAGACCGAGGAAAACGACTTTCTCTTTAGCGAGAAGGAAATTGTTTCCCTCAAACCAATATGTTGATGTTACAAGGCACATTTGGGTTTCGTTTGTTTCATAGACAATGAATGATGTTATCAGCATTTTTCTGGAAATAATGATCTTCGACGAGAAAAGGATGAAAATGGACTTACGACATATAGTTAAGCTAAGAAAAAGTTAAATCCTGGTGAACAATGCCACTTTTCATGATTTATGAATGATTTCTAATTTCTCTAGAAATACGTTCAGCTTCAATACTCGAAACAACACAAATTCAGCTTGGACTCAATCAGAACTAAGTTGTATTGTGAGGATACAGGCTATTGCAATAGTCCTAATCTTAGAAGTAATCACCCGTTGGGCATGCTTCGTAGGTCCCATCTTTTAGTGCTCCGACTTCACTGGGAGTGGCCTTCCACTGGCTAATGGTTCCATGGTTGTATCGCCTCTTGTTTTCGTGCTCGAGGAAGGCCTGTCCATACCCGCCCGTTTGGTTCCTGTTCCACCGGAATTTCTATCACAACGAAATACCTTTTATCAAAAGTAGTTCTTTGATTTTTAAATGTGTGAAAAGGGTCCCTGTGCCGATTCCGGACAGGGGTGATCCACAAAAACAAGAAATCAACGAACGAAATCTTACTAAAATTTTACAAACGTAAACCGAACATGAGTTTAACTTTACAAGAAGGCTTAGAAAGTACAATTCTTACAAATGAACCAACGTAAACAAGCTTTTACAAAGTTTGACTCAACAACAAAACCCGAGAACGCTTCAACACTATATTGGAGTTTGACTCAACGGCGGAATGTCTAGGATAAAAATAAACGTTAGAGTTTGACTCGACAACGAGAATCGAAAGTTTCAATATTTGCAATTTTTCATGGACTGCTTGACCACGTCCTTGGGCAGCTATTTCTACCGTATATAATGGGTCATGTAACCGTCGATAACCCTCTTATGGCTTGCAGCAACTCGAATATTCTCTTTTTGCCTTTATCAATCACGCCTACGTCTCTCACTCATTACGATTCCCAAGCAGGTCTTCATGCGGCTGTATAGCGGCTTATATAAATGTTGATGGTCATTCTTCCGCCGGATGTTAATAATCAAAATCAATCAACTTATATATTACGAGAAACTTGCTTTGTGAAGTAGTTCTACACCTAATACAATATAAACGCTGTTATAACCTGCCTTATATATGTAGGAATGACTAGCACATTGTAGTTATATCACAAGTTAGCTGCATATTACAGTGTTTACTTACAAATATTTGTGATAATATAAATCCTTTTATAACCTAATTTATATGTGTCGTAATGGCTAGCACATTGTATGTGTATTACAAATTCTTGGCGGCGTACCTCAAGAGATGTTTCAATCTTGGCAGCATCACGTGTTGTTGGCGTCGGAATCCGCAACTATTTCGATTTCATCGTCGTATTTCGAGGACTGGACACGTGGCGTTAATAGATGCCATCGTCGACAGGGCCGCAAACATCTTCCATAGGTTGATAACTATATGATAGTCCCCACGTGCCATACTCGCGACCTACCCACGCTCTAGCACGTGTGTCGATGGACAAACTTTTTTTCGTATAAGCAGTACCAAACCTCATAGGACTCCACGTCATAGAAAATGGGCATGATCTTCTTGCCCTTGGTTTTCTTGCGCTCTAGCACGAGACCAACTCCTTGAGACACCTTTCCCTAAAGGCATAACGTTGTTTTGAGAAGATGGGTATGGAGATACTTGACTGTTTGATTGCTTGGAGAAGCTCTGGGCCAATCTCTTCCCCGATGCACATCTCTTCATCATCTCTGTAAGCACGGATGCCCGCATAGATCAGGCTTGATAGAAAGGAAGTCGGCAATACCTGCCCGATTATCCGGTTCTCTAAAACTCAAGAACACCTCGTAGTCAAAAATCCCGAAGAAACCGTCATTTCCTGAATTTTTTTTCAAGTGTATATGCATGTAGCCGGGTCTGTTATTCCATTGTGTACAGCTGCTTCATTTTTAAGTAGCGCCATCTTCAGTGATGTCTACTCAAAGTCTTCTCCTGGAGAAATCCTTGAAAAGATCAGCAGAAAAATCACCAGATATGACCAATTAGAAGCTACTTTGCTAGACAAGGTGATGCTGTTTCAATAGAATATTGCAACGTAATTTGACTGTGACAAAGTCAACAATGCACAGTATACACTCTCCATTGTTTTCCAATATACAGCCAAACAGCAGTTGAAGTCTTGTGTTTTTTAGCATCTAATGCATATATGAGGTTCATCAGCGATTTCGCGGATGATTTTTTTTTTTCCAATAATCTAATCGTGGCGATCGGGAGTCCCCTCTATTTGTGGACGAATGGACACAAAGCATCAGCTTCCTATATAATTAATCTATCAAAATTAGGACAGACACATGGTAACATGGTCAGGCATCTCAAAGATGAAGATGTCCACATTGAACGATTCCTTAAGAAAGTATTAGCACTAGACTCCAAGCTCATAGACTACGATTAAGAAAAACAAATGGCTCCTCTCATGTCTAAGCACGAAATTTGTTTCTTTCTGATGTTGGTTCTGGAGATGTGGCCCTCCACTTTCCAGGAAACTAACGACCTCAATTTTCTCTGCCGAGACTTGCAGACATGAAAGACCATCGAAGTACCTTTATAGTGGCAATTGGAATGATATTAACTCCTATTTACTTATCATCCATGTTACGCCAAAAGTTCTATGGATGCACGTTATTTAATGTTCCTAACTCTCTCTTTTTCATTACGGGACGCGAGAGTTATTTGTTTCCATCTCTATCGTTCTACCAATAATTGCTACTGGCATTAATTCAGACTCTATGATTATGATTTGATCACCTTATGTGATTCGAGGATCCTTTTATTTTCTTCTTCTTCTTCTGATAGAGAGTAAATCCTCAAGGTGATAGCAATTCGAGGACTGATATATAGGAATATTGATCATCTCTCCAACCCCAATGCCCACTATTAAATCCTATAAATTACAACCGAGGCTCCAACCCTTGAGTCTGTTCTCTGTTCGACAATTCTTGGCGTCGAGAACGGAGCTACATGACTGTAGTTTTAAGTAACTAAGGCATAAAAGGCTGCGATCCTGCTTCTTCGATTCAGTTGCTCTTCGCTACTTCTCCAGTTGCTAAATGAGCGGCAACTTCCTGCACAGAAACATAGTTCTGTCAACTTTGTGAAGAGTTAACCATCTCAATCAGAAAACGAGCTCAAACAGTCAGTCTGAGATGTTTGTACTTCTTGGTCTTCACGTCAATGTTTAAATGCTAGTAAATGTATTGAAATCAAGGGAAAAGAACGGGTTGTGTGGATTAGCATAAACATAATCTGCGTCAAGACATATGTCTGCGAACCTGCACGCGGGATCTTATGATCCTGAATACATGTCTCTGATATTAGAACTCAGCAGTTAAATTCTCAGCAGAAGATTCATTCAAGTACCTCATCAGGAGCAGAGTCATTTTCCTTCTCCCTCAATTCCTCTGCCTTTGCCAGTCCAGTTGCATTCTTCTCTTCCACCACCGCTTCACCGTGCTCGGCCCTCCTTGACCGGTTCATGCCGTGGAGAGTTGTACTCGGAGGAGAGCCCCTCGGACAAGATCCCTTCCAGCGCTTCCTCGTCGGAGAAGTAATGAACCGGCGAGTCGCGGGATGTGAATCTCCCTGGCTCTGCCTCTTCCTCTTCTACTACCGGTTCCGTCTCTTGCTCTGGCTCGACCTCGTTTTCTTCCTCCACATGCTTCTCTTCCTCTCCGTCGTCCTCCTTGGCTTTTGTTTCTTCTTCGTCATCGTCTTCTTCTTGTTCGGGCCCCGGATGTTCTCTTATGTCCTTGACATCAGCTGCAGCTCCTGTATCCCGGCTCACCGCATTGTTGATGTCTTGCAGCGCAAGCAATGCGATGTCGTTCCCAATTGCTTCCATCTGAGGAACTCTTTGCGCTACTCGCTCGTTCTCCTCAGGATTGGCGCTTTTCGTCTCGGGATTGGTGCTTGAACTCCTGCTTTTGGTAATGGTGTTTTCGGTGGCAACAGCATGCTTCGACTTCCGGCAACCCATTTTCGTTATAGAAAAGATTGTCGACCGAAAGGAATTAGATTAGATTGAAGGATTGATTCTCTCCCCTTTATGCGTTATTGTAATGAGGTTACGGCTTTGGTTTTCTTTGTCTGTTGGAGTTTTGATTTGCTTAGGCGGTTTGTTCAGTGATCGACAAAAGGAAGGAGTTTTTTTTTTTTTTTTCTGTTGGGGATTGAGGGTGGAGAGGAGACAGTTGCAGCTTAAGTTAAAAGAGGGGGGAGCATTTCCCTTGAATCTAGAAAACGACAGTTGGTTTCTCATCATCGGTGGGTCTTTCCTTTTTTACAGTTAACATTCACGGACATCTCTAAGCAAAACCTAACAATGAAAAGACCAAATTGCCCCTTCTTGAAATCTAGTTTTAAGAAAACGACATTTCGTTTCACAGATAGGAACATGAGACTAATTGATGCGGGAGGGCAAAGTGGTCTCCAGAGGTAAAAATCAATATATGTATTCGGTATTTTAAAAATCAGAAATATGTAACGAGCTGTCGAGCCAAAAAAAAAAAAATAGGCATTTCTAAACATTTAAGAATTAGCAGTTCCACACCGTAAGTGGCCATGGACGCCGCCGCAGGAGAACACTACCGCATTTCTTCTCCCTCCTCGTAAAACCCTGAGCAGCCAAAAAACCTCGCTCAGCAACAACGGGGAACCTTCGGGCTCGAGAACTCGTCGGCGGCTCGTGATTTGATCCCGTCGAAGCTATGCTGGCCGCCTCGAGAGCTCGCAGGCTCTGCCGCATTCTCAAACCTCCGGCTCATCTCGGCTCTGCTGGATTCGTCCCTCCGAATGACTACCGAGTCGTGGAATGTGCCCAGATTTGCGCGCAAGCATGTCGAAGTCACAGCTCGTCCTTCTCCTCTGCCGCTCACTCCCTCGGTTTCGCAGGTAGGGTGCTTCTCGTCGGTCAATATTTTGTTTATTGCTGCTGAGGAATTTCAACGTGGATTGTAGATTTTTCGTTTGGTAATTGGTGAAGAAGTCTGAGGAGCTCGTTCGAGTGCTATATGTTCTTAAATGTCAGTGCTGGGTTGAATTAGTTTGTTGACTCGTTGATACAAAGCGGAGCTGCGTTTCTCTTGGCAGTAATAGGTTTTGATGTGATTTCGTTGAAATTCACAGGGCCCGATCATGGCAGTAGATTGCGTGCAGCCCCTTATTCAATAATTTCGGGTTCACCATATTCTTCTGAAGCAAGTGCTGAAAAGGAGGAACCCACAGGTTATTCCTTTTTTTCCATCAAAAGACAATATGTGTCTTGACAAATTGTGTAGTTCTTTCTCTGATATCTGGTTCTTGTTATGTTATGCAGAGACCGTGAAGGAGATGCATGATAAAATTCTTGAATCCGTTAATACGAAAAGAACAATGGCTCCAAACGCATGGACATGGTCGATGATTGAAAATTGCAAAAACAGAGAGGATATTAAGCTTCTCTTTGATGTCTTGCAGAACCTACGCAGATTTGTCCGTTGACTTCTTGCTCCATTAGAGAAGTAAAGTTTTAATCTTTTAACAGTTTATAGTGAACCTTTCTTTTTTTCATTGCAGAGACTGTCAAATCTTCGAATTCATGAGAATTTCAACTGCAACCTTTGTCGGGAAGTCACAAAAGCATGTGTGCGTGCAAGGGCTCTTGACTTTGGTAAGCATGATCTACACAAGTTATGTGCCAAGTTCACAAATTTTGTATTTTGCTAATATTTTTACCTGATTTCTCTTGTGCATTCGATTGTTGCTACTTGTTAACCCTATCGTTACCACAGTCATTTTATTGCATGTTGTCTGTTCTCAAAAGATCTTTTTACCTCATGCCTGTCACGCTTGGAGAACATATTCGGTTGCTTATGAGAACTTGTTTATGAGAACTTTTGACCACCCCACTGCTAGCAAGTTGTGCTTTTGTGTTTTTTTTTTTTTTTCCTTGCTGCGTCAATTATGTAGACCATAATTTTGTCGTACACAGATGCAACACGTCTATTAAGCACATGGATAGAAATAACATGACACATATAACATCTTCAAGAATTAGTTTTTCAAATGTGAAAATATTGAACCACATGCAATTTAAAGTACATATAACATAGTTAAATGTGTATAAACGTGTCCTGTGTGAGTAACATGTTAACTTGCTCAACATGCTTCAATGTGTTTAAATGGTTAAAAGGGTCAATCATGACATCTTTTTTTTTTTTTCATGCGCAAACTTGTTAGCTTGTCTATGACTCAGACATTATTAAGCTCAATCCAACTTAATATGTGTCAAGCACTTATTCTGTAAATGTGTCTTTCTGTACATTCCGCTGGCTATGTAAGACTGATTTCTTGAATGACACCTCCAGTTCTGGTTATTGAATTCATTGTTGAGCTCAGCAAAGAGCATTCACTTTGTGCAGACGTGTTTTTATAAACTGATAGCTTCAGTAGTTATCAGTTCGAGGTGATTCTAGTAAATAAGTTCCTCTTAATTTTCAAGCAAAATAAAACAAATCAAACTGCAGTGCCATAGTGTTGCTCATGTCAGGAGATTGCAGCAATTAATTGTCACTGGAAGTACATGATATATTCGGAATCTATATCTGTAAATCCTTATTTAGGCTAAGAATTTGAATTGCATGGTGCACGTAGTCCGTGATGATAGTAAGGGTTGGCAAAATTGTAGGCAAGAAGGCCTTGTGGAAGCATAATGTCTATGGATTGACCCCTACAATTGGCTCTGCAAACCATTTATTGGTAAAGATAAAGTGAATCTTTTTTCTGTTTGTTTTATTTACACATTTCTTCTGCTAACTTGGGGTATTAAAATGCAGCAATATGCTAAAGAGCACAAAGATGCTACCCTCATGCAGGAAGTTATGAGGCTTTCGAAGAAGAATAACTTGCCATTGCAACCCAGCACGGCCGATATTGTTTTCAGGTTCACTTCCATGTTGTTTGTCCTGGTTCCATGCTGTTTATCCCAAGAAGTATGTTATTTTCACGTAGTAAGCCATTAAAGCACTTAAATTTGTGTGAAATATACTACATAGTTATCAAGCAATTTATTCAGTTTATAAGTGTCTTTGATATATGAATAAAATCAACTTGTTTTTATTTTATCCATTTTGTCTGCATTGCTACCCTCAATCTAATAGTTTACTCATGTTATTTGACATCTTTATTTCCGTGGAAAAATTTTGCAGCATTTGTTATGATACAGACAATTGGGGGTTGCTCACAAAGTACTCGAATAGATTTATCAAGGATGGAGTGAAATTGCATAGAGCTGCATTTGACATCTGGATGGATTTTGCAGCAAAAGTAGGTGAGATACGCTCGCTCTGTATCCCTTTGCTGCTCTCAGACCCTTGTCCCTCAGCATTTTTTGTTTTCCATTTCTTCCCACAAATGGTTTTCTCATCCAGGTCCAAGCCACTACAATGACTTCTTTCTCTCCCTAAACGAATAAACAAAAGGTAGAAATAAAAAAAAATTGCTACACTGTGACTTTCAACGACTTTCTTTCTTTATTTGTTCTGAGATTAGGCCTCTTTATCCTTTTTGGTGGTTTGATGGAAATTACCCTTTTTAGGAGACGTTGAATCTCTATGGAAAATTGAGAAGTTAAGATCTGAGTCCATGAAGCAGCATACCGTGGGCAGTGGGCTCTCATGTGCGAAGGTATTTTGCAAGCACAAACTGTTGATAATATCAGACTCTGAAAGAACTAGGTATTCTTGCATTACAAAATCTGATAATGGGAAAACAGTATTATTGTGTTAGATTAGTATAAAGTTCATGGTAAACCAGGTGAGAGGTCTATTGGCCAAAAAAAGTGAAGAGTTAATGCTTGAATAAACCAAATTTTGGCTCACATTCTAGGACGTGAAGCACCT
Organism: Rhodamnia rubescens; assembly: GCA_021437795.1. NCBI lineage: Eukaryota > Viridiplantae > Streptophyta > Magnoliopsida > Myrtales > Myrtaceae > Rhodamnia > Rhodamnia rubescens. Next base: position 2,176,376 of record JAILYA010000023.1, read on the forward strand.
TTGGGCTTGAAAATATTCATCGTCAACACACAAAGGTGTTCGACCAAAAAAACAAAAAACATACATGCACACAAAGGAGATTTGACTACTTTTTCCCATATTTGGAAGCATTTATTTTGGCTTTTAGCACTCCTTTGCGAGACTAAAAATTTTACTGAATGTCATTTACTTGTTTGGTGGTGAACTAAATGGTTTTATATCCAATTTTTTGGGCAGGGATTTCTACTTGAAGGCAAACCTGAGGAGGCTGCTACAGTCATTCAAGTCTTGAATCAGGTGCTCCTCACTTTTCACAGCAACTATAGCTATTATTAATATGCTCCCCACCTGGCATGATACTCTAGCTCAAGGACTTGCTATCCTAATTTACCTCTGCCTTTGAACTAGTCCTTCTTGTCCCAAAAAAAAAAAAATAGTCCTTTGATTTTCCATATACTGTCATTGAGTAAAGCAATTACTGGAAGACAGACGGAATTGTCCCCCATATTGTGCTCTATAAAATCGCTGTGACAGATGGTCTCCTTGAGGGGGACTGGGTAATTTGTTTCATATTCGGTGCTTGCTGTACTGTTTGGTTAAAATTACACAAGTGAGTTCCAGGGATCCTAATAGCAAGTTTGAAAGATCATCTGAGACTCCTCCTGAATTGGATATAGTCGGAAATACACCTATGTAGGCTCTGTTTGTTCAGATGTCACTTCCTAGGTCTCATGTTGTGAATACCTTGGATTGATGCTAGAGTTTACCTGATGCTAAGAGGTCCAGCATTATGGTTGAACTTCAAAAGCTTGTCAGCGAGTGGCCTTTCGAGGTTATCAAACGGAAGAAAGAAGATGAACGCAAGGTACTTCCTTTGACTTGATATTGATATCACTTTGGGTAGAAGTAGAAATATTGCTTGTTTGTAGTTATATATTGCTTTGGTAATGTTTTCCCAATCATTCCTGTTGCTGGATGTATATAAGCTGCATTTAGCTATCTCCAAATTTTTACAACCTTGCTTCTTTTCGCTCGTGTAGGCTTTGGCTGCTGCTCTCAAATCTGATATCCCAGCCTTGTTTAGTTCCTTATTAAACACAGGCTTGGAGGTGAAAGTTAATATGGAAGAACTAACCACCGAAGGCGCCCTATGTTGAAGTATAACAGAATTGGAGATTGAATGCAGTAGCTGCAGATCTGTCTCCTATGTGGACCGTTAAGGTTGCCATGTTGGTCTCAGCCAATTTCGCTGCGAAACAAGACAAGTGCGGTAATCACGTCTCGAGCAACAAGCATCTGAAGTTCTCTTGTGAAGATCCCTGAACCATTAGAAGATCTGCTCCCTCTTGATTTGAATGTTATCTATTATTCCTGTACTTTCAGATGATGATTTCGCTTCTTTCCCCAAAAAATCTAAGTTTATTGGAGAGTATAGGTGCATCATGAACAATTGAATTCTGAGAACAATCCTCAGATGACTAGCTTTTGCAGAGAGGATCTTTTGGCGCCCGCATTTTAGATGGTCCAAATGGCAGTTCAGAGACGAGACGATAAATAAGGTGGTCCTTGCATTTTCAATCTGGTTTTGCAGCCTCTTGTATTACATCTCTGACAGAATTTCTCTGTCCAAAATTAAGAGAGTGCCTTTAATCCCGACTCGTTTGATGATGGTATACAGCGACCGTATGCAGCAACCGTCATTGCTTCTTGATTTTATCGGATTGAGCCGTCCGATCGTGGTACCAAAGATCCAGGACCTACATGCATCCCTTGTTGCACAAGTGGAACTATTAGAGATGGCTTTGGTACCCACATGCGGGCATGCAATTTGTGTCTATAAGGCGTACACGATGTAATCACGGTTTGTGAACTAATCACGTGCAAGTTTCAACGCATTTCATACACGAATCGATTCCGCTCGTCCTTGACCAGCTGATCACGATCATTATCGCTGTTTCTATCAAATGACTGTTAGATGGGAGGGAAGTGTTTGTGGTGCTATGTTGCCCAAGTGATAGAATCCTTCTTATCCCTTTTTTTAATGCTTTTTGTCCCGGCACGAAACATCATAGTCCAATTCGTTTCTTGTGCCTACATAAGGTTTTTGATCCCGTTCGTCAAAAATCGAATTTGGAAGAAAACTAGAGGACTTCAAGAAACTTCCCCTTGTTTGAGACGGGAAACGACGGAAAGGAGAAGGAAATATCGTCTGTGTCTTTCTTCATTGATTTTCTGATCTGCAGTGGTCCTCGATCCCGCCTGTCAAAGATCAATATCAAGAACCCCGATGACGTATTTTACATAATTGTTTGCTCATTGAGGAAGTTATCGACTGTCATTAGATGTTTACCTATATTTATAATAAAAAAAAAAGTATGCCTATTATGGATATAAAATTATTGTAAACACTCGAATTAAGTAACCGCTTTAAGTACGAATTTACTCCACATTTTCTTGAGCGGTATTTTACCTACTCTACATTCAACCGCTTTTACCGAAAATCCACATCGACACCCCCCAAGTTACATACTTTAACCTCAATAGCATGAGATTTTGTGAGATCAGAAGTGCTGCAAGTGATTTAGTTCAGGGGTGTACATCATCCGGTCCCCGTATGGAACCGGGGACTGGACCAAGTAATCCCGGTCCCCAAATTTTCGAGACCAAGGACACGATCGAGATTAGGCCGGCCCGAGACCGGCGGTTCGATCCTGTCCTAGGGGAACCGCTAAACACATGATCATCGTACAACTATCACATAAGTACTTAAAATGAAGAAAAACACTTAAAACAACCGAAACAAGATTATGCTCCTATATCATCCTCCTCGAGTTGGAAAGAATCAAGCTCAAAGTGGGATTACACTTGCACTTCACTGAATCCAAGTGTAAACAAAACAATGTATTTGCGTAATATAGTTAAGACAAAACACATATTAAGTCAAGACAAAATACGATTGGAGACGGCATATCAACAAACACGATTAGAGGCTATGCTTGTGAAGGTGAGACTCGAGCGTCGAGCAAGAGGAAATGAGTGAGTGCCAAGTAAAAGATGAAAAAATTAGATTAACTAATTTTTCAAAAATTTATACTCTATATATATATTCTAGGCGGTCCAATCTAGTCCCATCTACAATGAAATTGAGGATCGGATCACCCCCTCAAGGATCGGACCAACTCGGCCGGTCCGATCCGGGTCCGGTCTAATTTGTTTATCCCTAATTTAGTTGAGTAATTGTTGCTTCCTCGGAAAGAATAGGTGGAGATATGTACGTTAGCGACAACTAAGTAATCTTACTCAATTAATTAATAACCCACTAAGCTCGTGGGTCATATTGTGCATTGAAATTCAAACAAAAGCCAGCAATCATTGCGACATGACATGGCCCTCAATTTGTCAATCAATCATCCTAAAATTGTAGACTTTCATCTCACAAATTGCTTCAATAATCTCTCTCTCTCTCTCTGCACAAAATTTGGATAAGAATATTTTTTTTTTTTTGTCAAAAAAATTTGGATAAGATCATGAGATGAATAATGATCTTACAAGGCCAACTAAGGTAGTTGATTGAGTGATGCAATAGAAACTTTCTATTAGAAAGGATGAGTGAACAACCGCAAGAAGCACGAAAGCCCCACACGACACCGTGAAGCACAACAAAGAAAATCTCTCCATATCATTTTTGATTCAGTGTCAAAAGCTGCTTAGTGAAGAGACTAATATGTGCTCCAAAAAACAAAAACAAAAAAAAGAGACAAATAACTTACGTTATCCTTTGACGTTTTAATGAATGAGAAGTTTCGTTTTGACAAAAAAAAAAAAAAGATTATTTCTCCACCAAAAAAAAAAAAAAGAGAGACTTATAAGAATATAAATAGCCAAAAAAAATCTGGTGATAATTAGAAAAATACTCAATGATGTGAACATCTCTAAAACCATTCGGATGACGATGAAAGAAAAAAGAGTTTGTCGAATCTCTAAGATAGTTACCTGAGAATTCTAGAATCCTAGACCAACAGCAAAATAAATCATGTCGTAATCTTGCAAGTCGTGACATCCCTCTTCATTAACATCATACGATTGTTCATGAGATGTTCCAATATAAAGTATAAACAGCAAAAAAAAAAAAAAGAGAGATTATACGCACTTAGAATCTATTCTCATTTAAGGTGTTTCTAACCTCAATTGTATGCCGACACGTCGGCTATCGTCAAAATCCCGAACATGTGTCTATTCGAATCAATTTGGGGGTAAATCTTCGAGTCACAGCACCATGCCAAACTACAAAACTAGGAATCATCTCTACTGTAGAAAGCTATCCGAATATCACACCCGATCATAGATCAAAGAGATTTATTGAACCGAAGTTCACATACCAGATTGCGATATCGGGCAAAAGTTCGTCGGGACAAGCCTACAAGCTTCTTGAATTCTACGGACCATACGTGATGCCCCTTCTATTTGGTCCATGACGATATCCTCTGGTCATCACGTGAACTGAATCCTGAACTTAGTGGCGGTTGATTGCGTGCATCCACGGCTCTCTCGTCTCCGAGTCGACCTTTCCGACTCAGTGATGTACTCACGAGTATAGAATATGGCAGCAAACCAAACGGATCACCATTCAAATGCGTAGCCAAGCCATCCAATTTGGCTTTGCGTGACTCTAACTCCAACCCATCAAAATCATTCCCCGTCTCCCGTCCTTTTTCAACCCAAAAAATGATTAATTAATTCAACCAAAAGAATAAATTTGAAGAACCGACTCAGTCCCACTCCTCCTTCCATATATACAATCGACCGACCAACCAACTCTTCCAGCCATAACCCCTTACTAGAGCCCAACTTGCCCCTAGAGCAAACCATGTCGACCGAGGAGAAAGTACCCGACCCCGAGGCGGCGAAGCCTGCCGCCGAGGAGCCCCCCGCCGCCGTCGAAAGGTCCAAGCTTGTTCACGGCGGACGTGGCTCTTCGAGGGTTGCTGTTTGCTTCCACGGTGACGGCCATCGTGGTCCTGGTCACTAGCAACCAAACGGAAGAAGCTTCTGTTCCGGGAGTACCGTTCCTGGTGCCTGTCGAGGCTAAGTTCAACAACTCTCCTGCTTTCGTGTAAGTCACTGGTTACTATTCAATGGCTCTGCTCGTTGCTCTTTTTGCTACTCTTATCTTCTTCCTTGCCTAGCGAGAAGATGCTAAACCCGGTTCGATATACTCCGTGAGAGCCTCCTCGAACCAATCCCTTCCGTCGAGGTCGAGATTGAACTTCATTTCAATCATACCTCTCTCCGTCTTGCTTGAAAAAGTTAGTAGTTTCCGCCCATCGAGAAGTTAGCTTCTTCTTCTTCTTTTCTTTTGACTTTTAGAGCTTATTTTGCGTCCTCCCCTCGTCTCAATAGCTAGCTAAAAAAATAAAATTTTTTCGCTCACACTTATAAACCGACCCCCAACCCTTTTAGGATCACTCCAACAAGTTCGATCATTTCCACGAAATCCGTATTGGATAATCTCTTTCGAAATTATGTTTAAATCTCTCATCCATGTTATCATGTGTTGTTTTCCTATGTGCTTGTGCTTAAATTCTTGGTTCTGTTTCCAGTTTAGTGAAGAAGTGTCATGCATGAGAGAAGGTCTTGAAGAGCATCTTCCTGCAAACTTTGGCAGGAAAACGAGGATATTATAGGTCAAAGGAGTTATGATTAGCCTTGATTTATTAAGTTCGAATGTCAATCTACCTACAAAGTTGAATTAGTTTCTGGAAGCAGAGACGAATTTATATGCCTGGAAATTGCAGTGAACATGCCAAAGAAAGCTAAATAATTGAAACTTCACTGTCCAAACATAGGACAAAATCAGAAGCTGCTTGATTAGCAGCTACACTTCAATTACATGTCCAGCGACAGGTTTGACGTGGCCTACTAATCTCGAGGTGCCCTACGCAGACAAATTACATCAGTTGCTACAACAATAATTGATGCACCAGACAACATGTGAACTTAACTAAGAAGAAAAAAAAAGGAAGACATGAAATCAATCCCTCTCACATATTTATGAAGCAAGTAATTTTACGAACTTGATATCTTACTTTTCTTTCGATGTAACGGATAAAATCAATTGTACAATGCAGTCTTAGACGGAGTAAAACTTGGTTAACTCGAAAAAAATTACATCAACTTCGTATTATTTCCGATATGATTAATTATGTTCGCCACGGAACCATCCTAGAACAGAACGTTTTTTTTTTTTTTTTGCAGGAAAGTTTATTCGCCTTTTGTCCTCGAATAATAATCAAGCTTTCCACTGATTAATTTCACTTTTCTTTAACAATAGTTAATGTTTGTTGCAGGTACTTTTTAGTGGCACTCTCAGTGGCTTGCCTCTACAGCATCATCACAGCACTCGCATCCATCTCGGTCGTCTTGAAGCCAGAATTCTCAGCCAGCTTCCTCCTCTTCTTTGTGCTCTGGGATGTGGTGAGCTCTCAAGCAACCAAACTTTAGCACCCCTTTTTGAGTAAATGTACAATTTTTTTTTCTTTTTGTTCAGTTTCCGGAGTGGACCGTGCTTTTTTAGCGGCCCTGGAGCACGGACGTCTCATAATTCATGAGCAAGCTAGAAATTTGTTTGGATTTTGCGTAACTTTTCGAGAGGAATGTTATGGAAAACACAGAGTTTCTCACTGACATCGATCAAAACTGTGTTGGGAATTGCCTAGGTGATGCTGGGAATAGTGGCCTCAGCAATAGGGACAGCAGGAGGGGTTGCATACATAGGGCTGAAGGGGAACAGCCATGTGAATTGGACCAAGATTTGCAATGTCTACGACAAGTTCTGCCAGCACCTTGGAGCCTCCATTGCAGTCTCACTCTTTGCTGCTTTCGCTCTCATCCTCCTCATCACCCTCTCCATCTTCTCTCTGCACAAGAAGATCCCACAATAGAAGAAATGTCACACTTGTGAGTGTGACTTTGGCTTGGCTATTTACGGTCCCCCCTGTGAAAATGTTGTCTATGTTTTGTACCTCAAGTGCAGGTAGATAGATCATAGATGTGTTCTGCTTGTGGATAAGAAATGTATCATCTGTCCTCTGTATTGTCACTGCATATGTCTTGTTCTGGAATTTATAGTGACATGCCGTCTTTTTCTTACAATGGACATTCATGAGATACTGTTCACGACACGTCGAGGGTTCTAACAATCTATCTACATTTGAGTTCGTCTCAAATTTCACAAGACAAGTGGTCCATGAAGAGGAGAACATTTTGCTGGGTGCTATACATCAAAATATTTAAAACCCAAGGAATTAACCAGCACCAAAGTGATTGGTTTTAGAGGCCCTATACAAAGCATGGAGTAGCAAAGAAACGCAAAACAGGTCGACCGGTTTGACCGAGAACCATCGTTCTTTGACTCTTTATATCTGAGAAGAACTATATTTAATGATATGAAATTATTTTCTTGGAGAAGAGACTGGCCAAAGCTATGCAATTGATTCAGCAAGAAGTGCGCATTACAAACTCCTCTTCCACGGAAGGTCCTCATTCTGATATAACAAGAATGGCATTTACATGACACAAAGCTCAACAAGGAGAAACCCATTGAAATGGTATCCTCATTCAAGTCTATCGGTTTGTTTAGCACCTAGACATTAGCTTTGCAGCCAAATCATCCTGTTTTAGCTTTTTTAACCATTTTTTTCCCCAGCATGCCGCCTTCCAAATTGCCCCTTTCGACTCAGGTTGGCGTATAAACCATACTAACAAAGAGAAACAATCAGTGATCAACCCACATAAGCAACAAGAGTATGCTTTGGGATTTGTTATGGCATCACATTCACATATTCTAGTTCTGACCTAACTCCTATGCCTGGGAACTGCAGGTGGACATGGTCTTGAAGAATTCCTAAAATCTAGAACATGTCCAAATCTTTTCATTCAGGCCTAAATTCAACATATGACATGTAGCAAGAACACCAAGTTTTTAGCTAGCAGCATCAAGATGGGCATCAGACTCCCACAAGTACCTTGATGCTCCCCAAGAGACTTCCTGCAAAGACTTTGGGTTGCCTGGAAGTGTCTACTGCAAATAAAATGTCAGAATCAGCTATTCACTGAATGAGCCTGGGTGACAACATGAACATTAAAATAACAAGGATATAAAAGAAAACCATCCGTACAAAATATTATTTACCAAAGACAACTGCATTATGAAAACCAAACCTCCTCTTGTATTAGCGAGGCATTTCTGTCTTCTCATGTTTCCTTTCTCTCTTCTAATGCATCTCAGACCAATCTCAAAACCGTAAATCGTTCCTCCAGGACCACGTCAAAAAGTACCTTCAGGAATTGTAGCTATCCAAAGGGAACACGACGAGAATACAGAAGGCCTCAACAATTCAACAGGCTAGGATTGACAAAGCAGTAATAATTAGTCAAGGACATTTGATATTCCGATTTTCTCACTTTAATGAGTTTTCTAATGCCAGCATATGTTTCTGCCATTGGACCATATCTTTGATACAAATTATTACTCCTCAAATCATTTCTAACATCTAAGCCATAATTCTACGCAATGTGGTGAATACAGTGCATGAGACATCAATAACTTCAAAGTTATGAATAACAGAATTTTTCAATTATCAGTAAGAATCAATTGTTACATACATACCTTACTCACAGATTATACATATGCCCAATCACTTTCCAGGTAAGGATCCGCAACTTTAGGTGAGAAAATGTTACAAAACTGAAGCTGCCTAACCCAATTACTGGTAATTGAATCCATTTCCTTCACAGCACCAAGCATTCAAAAAATTGTCTGCTCCCCCAACTCTTGACCTGCCATTCCTTCCCGAAGAACCTTCTCAAAGAACTCTTCCAATGTGTCCTTCCCATAGCTAGGCGTTTTATCAGAACTGTACTCCCCTGTCTCGGGATCCAGAATCAACATACTCTCCGCAGCATAGTACCGTCCAATCTTCCCAAACTCGGCTGCATCTTCCAATCCTGGAAAAATCTTAACCAAGAAATCCAGGACACCGATCGCAAAGTCCATAATCTCAATCGGCACTTTCAAGAACTTGGGCTCCTTCCCCAAAAGTCTAAACAAAATCTCCCCTTGCTCGAGAGGCGTCAAAGCCTTCCCTGGCCCGCCAATCGGCAAAATCTGGTTTATCTTGTCTTCACTCAACACGCAGTCCGCAATGAAAGAAGCTAAATCCGGCTCACTAATTGGCTTACAAGCGCACAACTTCCCGTCCCCAAACATGACATAAGGCTTTCCATCCTTCACCAACTCAACCTGACCCCCCAAGCTCTTGAAAAATGCCGTTGGTCTCACAATGCTATATGTGAACTTATCGTCCTCTTCGGCTTCTTTCACCAATTCGGCCTCGAACTTCAGCTTCGCCCGCTGAAACTCAAGAAGGGGCTTTTGCACGCAAATAGCAGAAAGCAACACGAAATGCACAGCTCCGAATTTCCGACCGGCAAGAAGGCTATTTCTCGTGGCCTCGTAATCAATTTTCCAAGAATCCTTCACTCCGCCGGACCGACTAGCGAGGCACGATACCACGACATCAATATCACATCCCAAGCCCTCCGCAGACTTCTCCAAGGTCTCCAAGTTCGTCACATCCGAAAAGCACACATTAGCCCCTTTCAAATCGTTCAATGTCTCGTCCTTACTGTTCCTACCCCTGATCCCACTTCGCTCTCTGGCAAGTGCTATGACATTGAACCCTCTCTTCACCAACTCTCTCACTACGAATTTCCCAATATACCCAGTTGAGCCCACGACCAAAACGTTTATATCTTTGGGGGTTTTGTTCCTGAAAGAGGAGGGTGATGTTTCAGCCACTGCTGCTGCCGAAGCAGTAATTGGGTTGAGTCTTTCTCGGCCGAACTTGAAGATGGAAGGCGAGTCCACATGCGAGACTGAAAACGCGCGAGTGCTTGAGCTCACCTGAATTGGGCTGATGAATTGAGAAGAGAAACGCCTTCTCAAGTCTTCGTACTTTGTGGGTCGAATACTGAATGCATTGGATGACAAAGAAAGGGACATTTTTTTCTTTCGAAACTTTTTTTTTTTTTTGGTACTTCTCGGAAATTCAAGTAGCCCCAGCTGAAGCACAACGGCCAAGAACGGGTCGAGCTTCACTGAAGCATTTCTGGAGGGAAAGGAGTGCGCTTGAGGTCGAGATGCGGAGATGGTGTTTCATCGTCGTTATGACAATTGGGTTGGCGAAATCGAGACAAAATCTAAAATGATAGGCGGACATGCATCGCTGAGAGCAGGGAGAACCGCTGGATAGTGGATGACGAGTTAAAGAGTTTCTAAAGTTCGGATATTGCGATCCAGTCCCCCTGAGCATTCAGAATTACCACTTTGCTCCCAAACGCTTTGTCATTTCATTATCAAGGACATTAGTCCTAAATATTTTTGCAATATTACCAAATTTAATCTATTCAGCCTAATTTTGACCGAAAATCACCGACATAAACATCGATCATCCCGCTTAACGCGACTCGAGCTGACGTAAATATTATTTAATAATTTAAAATAACTTTCTTTTTAAAAAAAAATCATGTATTTTTTCATTCTTTTTAGCTAAGCGAGGGTTAGGCGGCCCTTCGTTGCCGTAAATGCCTTAGCCAAGGCCATGGCCTCACCTAGGGCCATCACGGCCTTGCCGGCCATGTGCAAGGCTGCGAAAGATTTAGCGAGGATTGGCTAGCCCTCGCCCAGTGGGCCGGCAAGGGTTGCCAACGACCCTTGCAGCCAAAGTGAAAAAGAAAAAGAATTAAAAAAATTATTTTAAAAATATAGATTAAAAAAGTCTACGGTTGCGCCAATCGCACCACTTAAAATGGCTGATGTCTATGCTAGAGATTTTTTTATCAAAATTGACTAGATTAACTAAATTGGTACCAATGTAAAATAATTTAAAACTTAATTTATCCAATTGAAGGATTTAGGAATGAAATGATATCAATGCAATAGATTTAGGACTTTTTTTTTTGGGAAAATAACACAAATTGTCCTTAAACTTTGATCCAATGTGCAATGTAATCCCTAAACTTTTAATTTGACCAATATGGTCCCCGAATTTTAATCTAATATGCAATGTAGTCCATGAACTTTTACTAATCCCTGAACTTTTACTAATCCTTGAACTTTTGAAATATGTTCAACTTAGTCCATGAACCGTAACAAGATGTTCATTGTTATCCTTCTATTTATTTAAGTTCGAGGACTAAATTGAATATGTTTCAAAAGGTATGGACTTTATTGGTCAAGTTAAAAGTTCAAGAACGATATTGGGTTAAAGTTTCAGGACCATATTAGTTAAATTAAAATTTCATGAACTATATTATATATTAAGTCAAAGTTCATGAATCATTTGTGTCGATTTTGCCTTTCTTTTCTTGTACTTTTCCCTGCAAATCGGAATCTCTGGCTCGGATACGGGCTAGGCCTAGCATCAAGGCCCATAACTCGACACCTGATACGGTCCATCACAGGCATAGTGGGCTCAGCGACTCTCCATCTCCTCCATGTGGGGAAGCTGACGCCATTGAAGGAAAGCTTGAAAAGTTTCCCATTTGATTTGCCAAAAGCAAGCTTCTCTTCCTTACGTGCACGAGCTACTTCACCATCATCATCGTTACCTCATCACCATAGTATTCACGTTCGCTTCTCTCTCTCTGACGGGCGAAACCAGGAGAGAAATGAAGCAGTCGGAAAGCATCCAAGCCTCTCTCCCAGAAGATATCGCCCTCAAAATCGCGTCTTTCCTCCAGGTATTGGAACAATTCCTTCTCGATTCATCTCTTTTATGGCTCTTATATTGTGGATCCGACCAGGAGAACTTGATTGTTCAGCTGTCGATTATTTTGCGTATTTTGGGTTTTGGTTTGATCATCAGGTGGGTGATTTGTGTGCTCTGGGAAGTTGCAGCCGATTCTGGAGGGCATTTTGCGGGTCGGATTTCTTGTGGGAGTCGCTGACGAGACAGAGATGGCCTTCTTTGGATTTCTCCACTGAATCTTCATCAGTTGATCATGGTGACTCTTCCTCTTTGAAGGTAGTCTTCTTGTGAAGCATAGGGTCTGAGAATTGGGTTCGTGTTCATGCTTTGATTATAAAAATTGCTTAATTTCGATGGTTCGGACTTGTATATTTGCTTGATAAAAATTGCTTAATTTGGATTGAGTGTCACTTGCTGTCACATGATTGTGCAATTCTCGGCGAGTAGAGAGAAATTCTGATTATTTGTTGGTGGTTGGGATTTGAAAGTAGGGATGGAGGGACTTTTACGTGAAGTGGCACACTGAGATGGCCGAGCGAGCTATGTCGGTTGTTCAGCATGTCAAGCAATGTTCGTTTTCCGATTCTCTCGAGATCAGAGACTACCTAAAAGCGATCGAGCTCTTGAACTCCATGCGACTCGGCTTCAAGGATGTTGAAATGTTTCTGTTCAGACCGGAAGTGAATGTGCTGCTAAACTTGGTCGGCTTGCATTACTGCATGCACTGGCTAGAAGTGCCGGTAAGCAGCTGTTACTTTTGGGCGCTGAGTTGAGCAGACCGCAATATTTCAACATTGCTGCATATGTGGTGTGTAAATCTTCTGAATGGTGCTAAAATGTCCAGAAACAAAAGCAGGCATTTGTGCTTTTTATGGCTGTAGTATTTTCTTTCTCCTCCTACATGAACGGGATCGATCTTTTCAGCAAGTCATCTTACTTGTCGGGAAAATGAAAGATTGTGTATATGGTATAGACCTGTTGTCCATCACTCTTTGTGAGAACTTGCTTTATAAAGATTGGATTTGGGTCAGTCTCAAGATTCGTCAATCTCGAAGTTGAGAATCACAGCTTGATTGTTCGTCTAGCTTCTTAATTAGCTATATACTGTTGAAAACAAGAAAAATAAATGAAATGTTTAAATTTCCATGCTATGCGTAGTTCCCTGCCTTTGAATTTGCGGTACTAGGTTTTGATTTGTGGAATCGCACCATGCAGATGAAGAGATATGGACTAATCATACTTTGCCTTGTCATTTTTGTTCTGTTGAGGGTAGAGGTCCCAAAATCGTGTCGAAGAGACTCCGGAGATTGGTTGGAATTCACTCCTTGGTAAAATAATCATAGAAATTTTGCAGGCTGAGCGTGTCATGGAAGCTCTTCGAAATAGCAAGATCTCACAACGTCGAGTGTGCGTCAAATGGTGGAAGCTCGGCAGATTATTCTATGGCTTCCGAATGCGAGATGAGTCTCATTCTCGTTCGGTTTCCCTGCAAGATCTAGCGTTGCCTCAGGAGAACGAGGTCCTCGGCGTGCTTCATCGAGGTGCCATTCATGAGGTCCTTCGCGTCCAGATATCCGTATTCCATTCTACTTGCACTTCCTGGTCTTTCCCGGAGCGCGCGAGTCTGTGATCAATGATGATATAGACAGCCGGTTGCGCCACAGAAGCATGATCATGGTACGTGCTGATATCCAAGAAGATTGAGGTTTGTGCATGTCAGTGTGCATACCTGTATGTTGTGTTTGTAAAGGATGTTGTAAATCCTCGCCCCCGCATCAATCGATTCCAATGATACTGAATAACTTTGGAGTCGTCTGATTTGTCCGGTGTTCAAAGTTGGGATGTATGTCAAGTTCACTTTCTCTACATGTCGATGTCCTTTAAAATTTGCTATTTGAACATCTGGTAAGATCTAGCCGGGCAACGCGGGTCTCAGCTGTTGTCCGCTGTCCCTCGGCATGACTTCATCTGCAACATACACCTTTTACCATGATGTGATACTTTGTATTTCAGTTGCGGAACCATTTGAAATAGTTTATCTTGCATTTTCATTGGAATTCTACTGCTTTTGCTTAGATTTCGCCGAGCTTATTCGATTTGGTCTGGAGAACTTGTTTGGATTAGATTCCTATTTACATTAATATAAATTGTGAATCGTGAGCTTCAAGAAGTCTTTGTTGAAGCGACGGCCAAGAACGGGTCAAGCCTGACCGAAGCATTCTTCTGGAGAGAAAATGAGGGCGCTTGAGGTCGAGATGGTGCTTGATGGTCGTCGTGAATGTTGGCTTTTATGAAATTGAGACAAAGTCGATAATAGGGCCGAGAACCAGCCAGATTGGCTTGGTCTGTATAGTTTCAGGTTGTTTCCGAAAAGAAACAGTTCGATTCTCTGTTTCGAGAATTGAAAATTCATGAGCATATCCGGTATCGTATCGTATTTGGACTCGTTGAAACCAGAGCTTCTAACGCAATGCAAAAATTCTTGGTTTTGTTATTTCATTTGGTTTTGTGAGTCCAAGCCATGAGCCATGGTTTAATTTGCTAAGGTTTATGGATACAACTTGGTGCTTCTAAGTTGTAAGGAATAATTGGAACCAAACCGAAAACTAGTCGGGCTGGGCCGGGTTTTTGCAAGTCTGAATCTCTGACTCTGTACAGACTGGGCCCGTGTCAAGGCCCATAATTCGACACCCGACCCGGTCCATCACATGCGGAGGCTCCGCGACTCTCCATCTTCGCCAATCGCCACTGGAAAGCTTGAAAAGTTTCTCCATTTCATTGGAAGGGCTACTTCACCATCGTCATCATCACAACATTCACGTTCCTGGCTACGTTTGCTCGGTTACTTCGGTTCGCGCTCTCTGGGGAGCGAAACCAGAAGAGAAATGAAGAAGTCAGAAAGCATCCTAGCCTCTCTCCCAGATGATGTCGCCCTCAAAATCGCGTCTTGCCTCCAGGTCTCGGAACGATTCATTCTCGATTCATCACTTTTATGGCTCTTGTATCGTCGAACCGATCAAGAGAACTCGATTGTTTGTTGTTGCTCATTTCGCGTATTTGGGTCTTGGTTTTGATCATCAGGTGGGTGATTTGTGTGCTTTGGGAAGTTGCAGCCGATTCTGGAGGGATTTATGCGGGTCGGATTTCTTGTGGGAGTCGCTGACGAGACAGAGATGGCCTTCTTTGGATGTGTTCACTGAATCTTTAGACTCTTCCTCTTTTAAGGTAATCTTCTCTTTAGATATTGGGTCTCAGGGTTTGGGTTCCTGGTAATCTGTCGATGATTATAAAAAAAATTGCTTAACTTCGACTGTTCGGACATGTATATTTGCATGATTTCGTCCCTTCTTGGATGGAGTGTCAATTGCTGTCAGGTGATTGTGCAATTCTGGGCGACTAGAGAGAAATTCTGATTATGGTAGCTTGGGTACTTTGTTGGTGGTTGGAATTTGAAAGCAGGGATGGAGGGACTTTTACGTGAAGTGGCAAGCCGAGATGGCCGGGCGAGCTATGTCGGTTGTTCGGCATGTCAAGCGATGTACGGTTTCTGGTTCGCTCGAGATCAGAGACTTCCTAAAAGCAATCCAGCACTTGAACTCCATGGGACTTGGCTTCAAGGATGTTGAAATGTTTCTGTTCAGACCGGAAGTGAATGTGCTGCTAAACTTGGTCGGCTTGCATTACTGCGTGCATTGTCTTGAAGTGCCGGTAAGCAACTGTTACTTTTGGTCATTGCTTTCATGCTTCTGTAAATCGCGAGGAAGGACACACATAACTGCCAGATGGGCATCTTGCTTTCAATTACTGTCTTTGAGCACGCCGTGGTATTTCAACATTGCTGCACATGCGGTGTGTGAAAATTCTTAATGGTGCTAAAATTTCCAGAAACAAAAGCAAGCATTTATGCTTGTTATGGCTGTAGCATTTACCTTCTCCTCCTACCTTAACGGGGATCGATCTTTTCAGCAAGTCATCTTGTCTGTTGGGAAAATGACAGATTGTATATATGGTATGGAACGTTCCTCACGAATGTTTGTCCATCACTCCAGATGAGAACTTGCTTTATAAAGATTGTATTTGGTTCATTCTCAAGATTCATCAATCTCGAAGTTGAGATTGCAGCTTGATGGTTCGTCTAGCCTCTTATTTAGCTATCTACTGTTGAGAAGAAGAATGATAAATGAAATGTTTAAATTTGCACTATGCATAGTGACCTGCCTTTGAGTATTTGGTTCTAGGTTTTTATTTGTGGAATCGCACCATGCAGATGAAGAAATACGGGATAATCACTATGGGATTCTATTACGTTGCCTGATGGTTTTTTTTTGCTAAGGGTAGAGGTCTCATTCTGGCTTGTCTGTTACGACTATCACTCTATCGTAATCCGATGCATTGAATAATGTCGAAGAGACTCCGGAAATTGGTTGGAATTTACTCCATGGTAAAATAATCGTAGAAATTTTGCAGGCTGAGCATGTCATGGAAGCGCTTCGAAGTGGCAAGATCTCACAACGTGAAGTGTGTGTCGAATGGTGGAAACTCGACAGATTATTCTTCAATGGCTACGTAATGCATGATGAGTCTCGTTATCGTTTAGTTTCCCTGCAAGATCTAGCATTGCCTCAGGATGACGAGGTCCTCGCTGTGATTCATCGAGGGCAATTCATAAGTTCCTTTGCGTCCAGATTTCCGAGTTCCTTTCTACTCTCACTTCCTGGTCTTTCCCAGAGCCCTCAAGCCTGTGATTGGATGATATAGGCATCCGGTTGTGCCAAAGAAGCATGATCATGGTATGTACTGGTACCTAAGAAGATTGAGGTTTGTGTATGTAGTGTGCATGCCCATATGTTGTGTTTGTAAAGGATTTTGTAAATCCTTGCCACCGCATCAATCAATTCTAAAGATACTGGATAACTTTGGAGTTGTTTTGTTTATCAAATGTTCAAGAAGTCATTGGACTTGTCAAATGTTTGAGTTGGGACATACATCAAGTTCACTTTCCCTACATGTTGATGTCCTTTAAAATTTTCTATTGTGATGTGGCTATTTGAGCATCTGGTAAGATATGGGGAGGCAACGCGGGTCTCGGCTGTTGTCCCTTGGCATGTCGTGTTCATTCGTGACTTACATCTTTTGCCATGATGTGATGCTTGTGTTTCAGTCACAGAACCATTGAAAAAAATCTTATCTTGTATTCTATGGAATTCTACTATTTTTCCTTAGCATTCACCGAGCTTACTTGATTTTGGGTTTCGAACTTCTATGTTAATTTTCTGGTAAATCAAATCACAAGTTTTGGAACTTGGTCGACTGGACCTATAGACGGCAAAGAATGACTGAGAACATGGGGACATTTTTGTTGCATTAGTTCTCTTTCAGAATGCAGTCTACGTTTGTTGTCTGCTCCTCAGCGTCTCACGCTCGATGAACTGCTAGGACAATAGGATTACAAGTGGAGGTTGACACCATTGCATGCGTCTAAAGACTTCTGGATCACTGAAAGAGTTATGCACTGATCTGATTCTAGGCAATTCAATTCAGCTCGCAGGCTAGCTAACCTTCGGGTCGGACGTGATGTAAATCGACATTTCGTGCTGGGTGGGAGATCTTTTAAGTTGTTAGTGATCCATTTATGACCTGTATAAGTTTGTTAAACAATCCATTTATAACTCACACTCTTAAATATGGATGAGAATTTTACTTAAAAAGGAAAAATATGGGTTAAGAGCATGGGTTCTTGACCTATTTTTTCAGGTTTGTCACTTTGCCGTTTCATTATTAAGGACATTAGTAGAGTCGAAAGTCAACAGTAGAGACAAGAACTGAGTGGATTGGCGTGGTATGTACAGTTACAAGTCATTTTTGAAGAGATCAATTTAGATTCCCTGTCTCGAGAACTGAAAAACTGATAGCCATTTGGTATCGGAGTTTTTAATCGGACGAAAAAAAGTTTTGGATAAAAAAGTGAGACAAACTTAGATGACCTAAAGTGGAAGGTTTTTTTTTTTATGAGATCTATCACTTCGTTGAGGCTTTTTAAAGATTAACCGCTCTCCATCTCTGCCACCTCCATGCAAGGGAGAGTCGTATGCGACGTGAAAAAAATACGGCATATCTCGACATGTAAAAATTCGCGTGTGACGATAAATATTTGATGGGTGGCTTAAAATTCGAATAGGGGATGTCGCGATATTTGAAGTTTTTTGTGAGACATAACTTAATTTTGAATAATTGAGGTTGATTTTATCTATTCGGGATGTTTAAACTGCCCGGTGCATAAAAAATGTTAGGACAAATGTGAGATAAAAAATGGAGTTTACCAATCTTCATTCCATCCAGCCTCATTTTCGATAGTATCCGAGTCTCATTGAGAGGATCGCTAAATCCGACGTTCTTTGATATTCTATGCTTGCATGATTGAAGGATTGAAAGTACGATTTTCACTTGATGCAAGGATTGAAAGTCTGAATCTCTGACGCAACAGATAAAATTCACAACATAAGATCCGAAATTTTAGACCACTCGTCAAATATTTACTGGCACGCAGATTTTCTGGATCTCTTACTTCACCATCGTTCGGTTTGCTCTCTCTGACGAGCGAAACCAGAAGTCGAATGAAGCAGTCGGAAGGCATCCTAGCCTCTCTCCCAGATGACGTCGCCCTCGAAATCGCGTCTTGCCTCCAGGTATCGGGACGAATCGTTCTCGATTCATCACTTCCATGGCTCTTATTTTGTCGAACCGATCAAGAGAACTGGATTGTTTGCTTGTCGATCATTTCCCGTATTTGGGTTTTGGTTTGATCATCAGGTGGGTGATTTGTGTGCTCTGGGAAGTTGCAGCCCATTCTGGCGGAATTTATGCGGGTCGGATTTCTTGTGGGAGTCGCTGACGAGACAGAGATGGCCTTCTTTGGATTTGTTGACTGGATCTTCATCAGTTGATCATGGTGACTCTTCCTCTTTCAGGGTAATCTTCTCTTTAAGCATTAAGTCTCAGGGTTTGGGTTCGTGTTAATCTTTTGATGATAAAAATTGCTCAATTTCGACTGTTCGGACATGTATATTTGTTCGGATTGAGTGTCACTTGCTGTCACGTGATTGTGCAATTCTCGGCGAGTAGAGAGAAATCCTGATAATGGCAGCTTGGGTACTTTGTCGGTGCTTGGAATTTGAAAGTAGGGATGGAGGGACTTTTACGTGAAGTGGCACGCTGAGATGGCCCAACGAGCTATGTCGGTCGTTCAGTATGCCGAGAAACACTGCCCCGGTTTGCTTGAGATCAACCTCTACCTAGAAACAATCGAGCACTTGAACTCCATGCAACTTGGCTTCAAGGATGTGGAAATGTTTCTGCTCAGACCAGAAGTGAATGTGCTGCTAAACATGATCGGCTTGCATTACTGCAGGCACTGGCTCGAAGTGCCGGTAAGCAACTGTCACTTTTGGGCGCTGCTTACATGCTTCTGTAAATCGTAAGTCCGCACATAAATACCAGATGGGGCATCTTGCTTTCAAAAACTGTCATTGAGCAGACCGTGATGTTTCAACATTACTGCATGTGCGGTGTTTAGAACTCATGAACGGTGCTAAAATGTCCAGAAACAAAAGCAGGCATTTATGCTTGTTATGGCTGTAGCATTTGCCTTCTCCTCCTACATGGATGGGACTGATCTTTTCAGCAAGTCATCTTGCCTGTTGGGAAAATGAAAGATTGCGTATGTGGTAGTGACCTTTCCTCGCAAATGTTGTCCATCACTCCATGTTAGAACTTGCTACATAAAGATTGTATTCTCAAGATTCGTCAATCTTGAAGTTGAGATTTACAGCTTGTTTGTTCGTCTAGCCGCCTCTTATTTGGCTTTACACTATGAAAAAAAAATGATAAATGCAATATTAGAAATTTGCATACTATGCATAGTGCCCTGCCTTTGAATATGCTACAGAATCATAATGGGATTCTATTACTTTGCCTGTTGATTTTTGTTCTGTTATGGGTAGAGGTCTCAATCTGGCTTGTCAGTTAGGGATATCACACTATCATAATTCGATGCAGTGAATCTTGTTAAAGAGACTGGAGATTGGTCGGGATCTACTCCAAGGTAAAATAAATCGTAGCAATTTTGCAGGCTGGACATGTCATGGAAGCCCTTCGGAATAGTAAGATCTCACAACGTCAAGTGTATGTCAGATGTTGGACGGTCCACAGAACATTGCATGGCTTCCGATTCCGAGATGGGTCTTGTCGTTTAGTTTCCCTGCAAGATCTAGCTTTGCCTCAGGAGAACGAGGTCCTCACCATGCTTCATTCAACATTGCCATCCATGGGGTCCTTCATTTCCAGATTTCAGTATTACATGATAGTGGCATTTCCTGGTCTTTCCCGTTTCTGCAAGTACGATGTAATACTGAAATCTTTTATCATGATGTGATGCTTGTGTTTCGGGTCACGGAACCATTGAAAAAGTCTTTATCTTGTATTCTCTGGAATTCTACTATTTTTCCTTAGCTTTCACCGAGCTTATTTGATTTTGGTCTGGAGAACTCGCTTGGATTAGATTCGTACTTTTCCTAGGTTAACTTTCGGAATGCATTCTCCACTTGTGTTTGCTCCTCAGCGTCTCACGGGCTTGATGAAATTACTAGGACTATAGAATTACAGGTCCAGGTAGACATCATTGCATCCATCCAAAGACTTCTGGATTACTGAAAGCATTATGCACTGATCTGATTCTTACTTTAGGCAACTAAATTCAGCTCTAAGAGACTAGCTAACTTTCGGGTCATAGTAACGGATTCTAGCCAATTGAAAGGATCTTCGATCAATCCCAGGAGATCATTTCGATTCCATTAGTAATGAGGATTCGGAATATCACACATTGATCAATCAAAGAGAGATTCAGCAACTAAAGGAAAGATCGATTCTTTGGGATCCTTCCTTTCTTCAAACAAAACGAACAGAGCTAGAATCGGACCGACTCTCTAAATGCCTTTCTAGATATTCTTGGCTCTCATCGCTTCCGGGAGAAATCGAAGAGTGGTGCAGAAAGTAACTATGGCTTAAATCGAACATTCCATAGTGGGTGGGAGATCTTTATGGTAACGAAATCGAAGGAAAATTAACTATGGCTTACATACATTCATAGAGTGGGAGATCTTTATGGTAACGAAATCAAAGAGTGGTGCAGAAAGTAACTATGACTTAAATCGAACATTCCATGGCGGGTGGGAGATCTTTATGGTAACACCTAGACAATAGGAGAAAATTATCTAAAAAATACTAAACTTATTACACTTTGCTCAATTCAATCGCGAACCTTCCAAATTTTTCAATTGAGTTCCAAATCTTTTGACAATTTGTCAATTGAGTCTATCCAGCTAATTTTAGTTGGAAATCGCTCATGTGAACACCAAAATGCCATAAGTCTAGGATTTTTTGGATAATTTTTCCCAGAAAATGGTCATTAGTAATTTAATATGCATCGTCTCTTCTCACGCATGTACTTAGATAAGAATGAAACCATCAATTTTAGGTCTTACTAGTCTTGACTTGACCTTTTTCTTTTCATGAGAAAAGAGATGACCTGACGAAAAATTCTTACGCTCATCAAATTTAAGCAACTACACGCCTGCTGCTCTTTTAAACCCTTTGTGCAGATCTGAGTCACCTTGCTCTTGAATGCAGAAAGTTAGACCTCAAGCTTAAGATTGCATTTGAAGCTGGTGATTAAGAATGGACCGAAGATGATGAAGACAAACCTAATACCAAACAAACCCCAGAAAAATAGACAAATAACAAATTGATTGTTTCCATGTTGAAGGGTAACCAGCTAGAGAGGGTCAGTGACAAACGAAAACGTCTGCAGAGAGAAAGAAGAAAAACTTCCAAAAAAGCAAGTAGCTTTCACTATCTCTGTCGCCATACCTCGGCAACTAAAAGAAAACCGCAATGATCTCTAGGGACGACACGAGCCAAAAAGAGAGAAACCGTGGTCGATCCGTCGTCACCGGCAGCGATAGACGCAAGTGACCCGCCTCCTGGGACTGATCATGCAAGAAGCCATGATCAGTAGAGCAAGAAGCATTGCTATAACAAACCCCTTCGAATCGACATCAACTTTCTCAAACTTGACGCTCAATTTCCACATGGTCAACTTGAGATCAACCTGTCTTTCACCTCTTCAACTTTCTCGAATTTCCTTGGCTTGATTGTTTCTTCAATTCTTCTCTCGAGCGTACTGGAGGATGGATGATTTAATGATGGAGCATAACCGGTGCCATAGTTGACCTTGAACTAAATGGAAAGTCCATTGGTACTGATCAAGTTGATGAACCAACATGCTTGAGGGCCAGAGCTGTTCTGATTCGAGCTCAAGCTGATTCTTCCATTTGCTCATTGGTTTATTACAATTTCTTAGTATTATTTGGTGATTGTTGTTAGGTGGGTCTGTTTCTTTTTTTGTTTTGGGCATGTTTTGTTAGGGCAGTTCGTGCTTTCGATCCTACTTTCAATTGGAGAAAGACCAGCAGGTCTTACCCTTCAAGAAAAGGGGTGAGACTTTCCACATTGACGAGGGCGACAGACGGACGTGAACAAATTTGGGAAATTCATGGGAAGTTTGCTTATAGTTTCCAACAAATTTCGTCAGCAAACCAACAAGAAAAGAAGGGAAGGGGAAGATGACTTGAAGGAACTACGAAGTTTGATCTGTGGAAATTCACTTTGTTCATTAGGTTAATTTTGGCTCTAGATGATGATGATGATGATGATGTTCCAATGCAGTTTACAAGCGATGGTATACCATTAAAAAAAAAGATGATTCAAATACAATATGAACTTATTGGGAAACCGAAGAAAAGAAATATCTCCTCGTCACTTCTTCTCTGCCACATCACTAACCTCCCGTCGTTCACCTCCCAAACATGCCATGTCAAAGACTACGCTCCTAATTACCCAAGATTTATGAGAAAAAATTTGATATTGTTCTACCGGTGATAACTTAAACTTTCATGAATTTAAATTTGACAGCGATGAGCGAAGTGATAATCATCCTTCGAAATTAAAAGATGTTTCTAATGATGTCATCTATTTTTTTGAGCTAGTGATAATATTTTTCTTTAACTTGCTATTGGGATTCAAGGATATCGCACTAAGTGAGAGTTTCCATCCTAAATTTTTTCAAGGAAACCGGTCGGTTTCTCTGAGAAAATTAGTGGTGGACAAGCCACCCTTGGTTTTAATGTTCGACAGCCACCGTGAGCTTCTCATCTCCCTTTGTTCCATCTCCAACCAACTTCTGCATTTAGGTTTGGAAAAATTGATCTCTTCTTGCCTGATTTCTATATGTGAATCACTTTGCTCTCCTACTAGAGTGACGCAGCGTTCGGGGAAGATCGCAAGTAAATCTTGCTAGAGAGAGATAAATCTCGAAAATCTGTGAATATTATTAATGATCTGCTCTCAAAAACATGATAAACACCTTTTATAGGGTGTTATCCTAACCCTATCTCAACTAAGATTCGAAATATAAAAAAAACGGAAAATTACAAAAGTGCCATTGAGATAAAATTAAGCCCAAAAAATACGAAAAAAAAAATAGAAAACTCCATCTAGACGACGTTAAATCTCCAAAATTCATCGTTAGTCACGGCCAAAGGCGTGAGTATTGATCGGGACGCCGTTTCGCTTTAGACGGCCGAATTTGAGATCAATCCGACGTCGTCGACCCGACCCGCCGGTTCTAGCCATAACACCGTTTCGCCTTCGATTGGACTTACGCCGATTCAATCGATCCTGAAACACACTACCAATAACATCCGCATCATAGAGGGTGGATGATGAGTAATAATCTCTTTACACCTTATGGGAAAGATTACATTTGAAGATGGCGGAATTAAAGGTAGACAGAACATAAGGAAGACAAACCACATATCAAAATCGAAACCAAAGACAACATAAAAACAAAGATGGAAAAGAGTTTCTTATTGTAGTGTGAGTTTTGGAAGCACCGACGATGTTATCTCAATATAGAGTCATTGGTAAACATGTTGTCTGCAAGACATCTAGGGTTGGACTTGGCACCAAAAACTCCCAATGCAAAGAAAGAAGATAAGCTTTTTCAAAGAACAAGCAGCTTCAGGTTATGCCATCTCTCTCTCTCTCTCTCTCTCTCTCTCTCTCTCTCTCTCTCTCTCTCTCTCTCTCTCTCCATAAGGTGGCGACATCGAAAGAGAAGCATACATGATCAAGGGACGATGAACAAACTGTGTGTGGACCCGTCTTCACAGGCGGCGATAGACGCGAGTGCCCCGCCTCGAGGGAGCTATGCAGGAAACCATGACCAGTAGAACAACGATCAATGCCAGAAGAAACCCCATCAGATCAATGCCACCACCCGTCTCGAGCTTGCAGCATAGTTTCCCCTTGCAGCATAGTTTCCCCATTTGATAATAGATGCCTAGTTTTCTTATAACCTCTTCGAATCCCTAGAGCTTCCTTGCTGGTATTCTTATAGCTCACAACTTACAGATAGTGCCAAAGTTGACCTTGACTAGGAAAGTCCCTTGTTACTGATCAAGTCCATTCATGCTGATGACCAAATTTGCATCACCGAGCAGGGAACACATTTTGGGGAATTAATGGGAAGTTTGCCTATGGTAAATTTCCATTAAGTTTCGTGAGAAAAGGAAACAACCGAGGAAGAAGTCGAGGGAAAGATGACAGCTTGATCTGCGTAGTGACTTTGTTTGGAATTTAGTTGATGGTGGCATTGCTGATGTAGTTTATAGAAGTGATTGTGCTACGGGAAAAAAAAAAATTATCTTTTGGTGAAGAGAGCTCAAATGGGAAAATTACCAAAATAATCTTAAACCTATTGTAATTGTATTAACTCGTCCGAAAGTTTTTTTTTTTTTTGTCTATTCATCCTAAACCTCTTGCAATTGTACCAATTCAATCCATTTGATCTTGACGTGGACGCCGGCCAAATCAACCGTCCGGCAACATAATATTTTAATATTTTTTGAATATTTTTGAATATTTTTATTTTCCTTTTCCCTTTTTTCTTTTCTTTTTTTCTTCTTCTTTTTTTCTACCCTCTTCTTCCTCCAACTAGTCACCGGCAATGGCCAACCGGCGGGGTCGGCCTCGTGCAGCAATATTGAAGTCAAGCCTTACCATGGCTGGATGGGGTCGCCTTCGGCTCAGTCAGTCGATCCGGCAAAGTCTGACTAGAGGAAGAAGAGGGAAGAAAATAAGAAAATCAAAAAAATCAAAAAGATTAAAAAATATATTGAAAGATATATTGTTGGACGGTGATGCTCGGCACATGACATTGCTAGCCTATCAAAATTGATTGGATGGGTGAATCGGCCCAATTGCAAAATATTTAGGAATGAATCGGGCCCAAAAAATGTTTAGGACTAATTGGCATTATTGGAATATGTTTAAGACTTCCGTGGTAATCCTCCCGTTCAATCTTTCACGCAAGAACTAACGAAGCTCAAGTACAATATTACTTCTTGGGCAAAAATTGCTACGGGGAGAGATAGAGATAATATACGCCACGATAAGCGATCGACATGTAAACATTTTTACCGGGTATTTAGCATGCAAAGTTTAAAGACTTACAAAAGCAACTTGGCACGACCATTACATCTGCATCGAGAAAAGAGTAGTCGGTGAGAGGAAGTATTGAAGAAAAAGTTGCACCGTCTCTCTTCTCCGGAATTCTTTATTTTTCCCGATTTTTGTCGTGGAGAGTCGGGAGACATTTTTCACGGAGAATTTGGGATTGTTGAGACTAATGGACTGATCACGTCTGGCATTATTAGTACTTCGGTTTCTACCAGCGATGTAGATAATTCTAGTGAAGAAATTTTTTTTTTTTATCCTTGTGCTATTTTAGTTTATTAGTACTTTTCTTTTTGTGTCACGAATGAGTTTTATACCATCTTTCCCTCGAATTTTTGAAATTTGGGCTTATGGTATCCTATTGAAGCCCGGCCCCTGCACTGACCACCGGGCCCGCCCGTTAATGGGTAGGCTTGGCTGGAGATTCTACGCCCGCCTTTCAAGGCCGATAAATAGTTGGGCCAAACCTTTGCTGGGCCTTGAGGCCCAACTGAATTCGCAACTCCAATTTCACATTCCAAATTTATAATCACCAACGCGATAGAACAAGCCCGAATTTTCAATATATGGGAGATGTATCGTATATATAATTGATAAAATAAAACAATACAAGGCCCTAAATAATTTCCCATTTATTTCCTATTGTTCTCTTCTTTTTTTTAAGCTGACTGAGAGATATTGTCTAATTATAGTACGAGAAAAAGAAAACGACATGCGTCTGTGCCACGAAATTATGATGCCTGAGGACTTGTTTGTTTCGCGAAAAATGAACGGTTTGGTAAACGTTTTACAAGGAATGATCGTTCGCATTACTTACGGATATGAATGGATGAAAAATATTCTCGTCAATTACGAAAATATTTAGGTGTAAATCGTTGTTGGTAAATAATTCATTTCTCATTGACTAATTATTTCAAATGATATAAGCGGTCATTTTTGGGAAATTATTGGTCAAATTATTTATTTTTTCGAAATAAACGGAGCCCGAGATAGTAAAGTTTTTAATCTTGGGAAGATACCTCTCGACTAGATAGGGACTTTACGTCAGGCGTGACATTAATTGGAAAGAAAGAGGGCATTGGAGTCCCACGTTGATTAATTTGCCCGACCATTTTCCTCTGCTCTCATCATATCAACTGACCAAATACCAACCATACCTAGGAGAAGGACCCACCCACCTCCTCCCATACGTCATCCTGTCCATTCCTTTACAAGACTTACAGGTAGTTTCCTTCTTTGTCGCTCCTTGCGAAGAGAACTAATCTTTGGCCACCATACAAATGCTTCAATACAACAGATTGGGTGGAAAAGATGGACCGTCATTCCTCGAAAAAGTAAAATAGGGAAATAGTCGTCTATCGGTTATCAGCGTTGCGTGAGGTTTGATTTCCGAATGGCCGCATGTTCATGTTAGCTCGAACTTTATTGTATATCGCTTGTCGTTTATCGGGGTATATTTCGTGACAAGTGTATTGATTCTTTTCCCTTCAGTCAAGTGATGTGATGGGTACGGGAAAGCCGTTTGATTTCGAGACAGGGTTTTTTAAAAGGGTCGAAAAAGCCTGGTTTCTGCTTTCAGATATCGCGAAATTCCTTTCGAAGAAGAGGAAATATTGGTCAAAGTTTGCTACTTTTCTTAATGCGTTTAAGAAATTAAACAAAGAGCTTCTTGAATTGTTCCGAGTTTCGTTTTCTTTTTCTACCTTTCAGAAAACCGTTTGAAAGGGGAAATGGTGCGGAGGTTTGTTAGAATAATCCTACGAAACACTCACCTACCTCACCAACCTTGTCTCGTCTCCTTTCCTCGCTCTCCGGACTGTGTCCTGAGATGACGCGGTCCCGTTGAACACACAAAGATTTCAAGAATTGCATGGATTTTAGAAATTCCTACTGATATACAACACCACCAAGCTTTTACGGATAGAGATAAATGCATCGAAAGTCCTAAAACTTATCACGAAAATACAATTAAGTCTTAAAACTTTTAAATAGTGTAATCAAATTCTGAAACTTGTTATGAAGATGCAATCGAGTCTTAAAATTTGTTACTGAAAGTGCAAATGAGCCCTAAAACTTTTAAAAACGTAATCAACCAAGGACTTAATTTCACTAATTTATAAATTTATCGACATGGTTATATTTTTTTGAAATTTTTAGGACTCAATTGCTTTTTTTAATAGGTTTTAGGATTTAATTATATTTTTTGAAAGTTTTAGGGCTCGATTGCACTTTGCAACAAATTTTAGGATTTCTAACGCACTTATCCCTTATAGATATATCAAAGAAGGATATGCTTAAAATCAAGTTGTCTACCATTTTCGTTTTCATTCACAATTAATGCGAAATGAAGCGAAAAACATCATGACAATGCTGGGGTCAAGCCAAGACTTACTGCCTAATGTACTGCCACCAACTCTCTTTAATAGGGATCGTTTTCATTGAAGGGGATTGCGAGGCCATCGTTCACCAAACCATCAAAGGGGTCTCTTTTTTTTTTTTTTTCATTTTCTCGAAAACCCATGAAATGTGTATGACAGCAATTCTTAGGTGTATGTGGGGATTTTAATAATAGATGAGTAGTCCAAATCGAAAAAATTGTCAAAACAGTCTTAAACATATTACAATCGTACCAATTCAATTCATTTGATCGTGCCGCTAACATAGAAATTTTTTAATAATTTTTTTGAATTTTTTAATCATTTTTTTCCCTTTTTTTTTTTTTTTTGGCTTTGAGCCGGTAGCCACTGGCCCTAGGCAAGGACTTGTGAGCCCTCAACGCGGTTGGGCGAAGTTCGTGAGCCCTTAGACACAAGCCAGCGATCGGCTGGATGCTACCGGCCCAAAGCCAAAAAAAAAAAAAAAAAAAAATGTATCAAAAAATAATTAAAAATTCAACTTAAAATATTATTAAAATTTTGCCACGTTAGGGCCGGCCGCCAAATGGGCTGCATTTGTACAATTGCAATTGATTTTGATTGATTAGACCAACAAAAAAAAAAGTTCAAAATCGAATTGTCACAATTACTGATAAGTTTAAGGCTTTATATATATATATAATTCTGCTATCCAAATCTCAGAGTCCCATGTCAATCTACGAAATTGAAAAACTAATCCTAGGTGTTAATGACGGTTTAAATAAATTAATCGATCTGACCGAGTGGTGGTCCAACGGTCCTAGCCATGTGTTTGCCTTTTTTCTTGGAATTTAATGAAGGGATCACTTTGATTTTAGGCGAGCATGCACGCAGGTCGAAAACTACGAAGGGGTAAAAAATGTGCGCTATTTAATGCGAATCGTCAAATAATGATGGGAAGTCCTATTTATTTCCATCATCGCCCGAACGCAGCTTAGCTTTAGCCCGGTCTATGCTTCTCGAACATCACGGGTTCGAATCCCACCAGGATTATCTGAATAGATCAAAGGTGCATGCAGACTTAAAAAGTGTTCGCAGGTTATTCCATGAAACGTTAGCGAGCTTCTACACTTGTGTCGCTCAGCGATGGAGAGAAAAAAAGAAAGAAAGGAAACGAGAAATCTAGCCTCGCTGCCTTAAATCATAGTTCCATTTCGAGTTGAGCGTGGTCTTCCGTGGCCGCTGCCATGGGAGAGACCCTGCGAGCTTCGCACGGTTGTTGAAAACTCTATCGCAAAGCTCGCGCGAGCCCCATGGCCACGGGGTTAAGAGGAGAGAGGGTGGGTCGCTAGCTCGAGGAGCCCGGTGGCGAGTGGGCATTTGGAATGATTCTACCTCACGGAAATGAGCAAATGAATAATATCCTATTCATAGATAAATATTGGCTATATCATACTTGCCAAATTAACGATAAGACACTCCATGCGATGATCGAAACGCGTTCGATAGAGGCCTACATTTTAGATTTTTCAGAAATCCCTCTTTCGCTCGCCTCATACCTTCCTCGACATTCTGCAAATATCAGGAGGCAAATTCTAGTGTACTCAATATTTTCTCCAAAGGGGAGGGAAGGGCTAATCTGGCCTTTCTAAGGGCCGAAGTTGTCCTTCAAAGAGCCACGTCAAGCCTCATGCAGAGCGCCGAGTTGGCCCTGCGACTGCCACGTGGTAGTTCCACGTTGGCCCCCAAATTACAGCGGTCAACCTCTTTTTCTTTTCTTTTCTTTCGACAAAAAAAAAACCTCTTTCTTTTCTGACAAACGAAAAAAAAACCACTTTTTCTTTTTCTGAATGATTTTTGCATTTATTATTCATCCTACCGGAATTTTGACCAAATTTAAATAGGTATAATTTTTTTCGTCCGATGTCTAATCGATCCGACTTTCACGCCTGTCGTGGCCTAAAATTCCCATAAATACAGCTCGGCATAGGCAAAGTGTCATGATCGTAGAACTTTGGGAATCGAGCCGAATGAATGACCATGGCGAAAGGTATATCATATTTTCTTCGTTAAAGATTCAATCGCCGTGATTTTTGCAACGTCATTAAGCTTATAACTTAGACTTTTAAGGTAGAATTAATCGGTTGGGCTAAATCACAAAATTCCCGATGCCTTTTGATCTGACGATTGTGATTAAAAGATGTGAAATCTTAAGATCATGCCATCCAATCTGGACAATTGGGTATGTTAGAAAGCTCTTCGTGAGGAGGACCTAATTGTACCCTTTAATTGATCTTTAGCGAAGCAATATTTTTTCACGATGATCAAACCCTAGGTCAAAAACTAAGTTTTATAAATTAAAAATGAGAATAACAAGTAAATCATTCCTATAAAAAATATATATCAAATTTTCTTTTTTTCAACAATGATGATGCAGTTAAAAAAATAAAGAAAGCCTAAAAAAATAAGCCTATCTTTTATTTGCAATAAAAATAAAGTCTATAAAAAGTATGAAACACAAATATATGCCCCATGACAAGTTATCAATAAGAAAGAAAAATAAGGTGTAATGTTAAGAATTGCATACGAAATAACCGTCGCACATGAAAATTAATCGAAAAAGGAACCGTATGGAGCGCACGGATTCTGCCTTACACAAGTTGTAGCATCAGCTTTTCATGATAGAGAATTTTACTTGAAGTAAGTAAATTTGAAAATCTATGTAACATGACAGTTCTTCATTCGGGGAAAATGACCAAAAAGTCATAAATCTATTACAATTGCGACAATTCGGTTCATTTGGTCGGCGAACGTTGATGTGGACACTTTTTAATACTATTTTAACATTTTGAATTTCTTGAATTATTTTTTATAATTTTTTCTGTATGTTTTATGTTAGGGCCGGCACAAAAAAAAAAAGACAGAAAAAAGTATAGAAAAAATAAAAGAGTAATAAAAAATTCAAAAAAATATAATAAAAATTGTTCGTATCGTTGTCGGCCGGCAAAATGGACGGAATTATCATAATTACAAAAGGTTTAAGACTTGATTGATAAAAAAAAATTATGACTAATTTAACACAATTATAATAGATTCAAGACTTTTGTAGTAATTTTCCCCAACGGATGAGGGTTCAAATATGAATTGTTTTCTTTCATAAGTGCGGGATATCGTGTTTGCGCTAAATTAATGTACTTTATTAATTCTTAACTTTTGAACCATCTTCATAGGTTCATGCTCTTTCGGTTTAGCAAGTAAAAGAGGAAGTTACTTTGTTATTATAGATCAACTTTATGAAAGTAGATTATAAATTTTTTGAAGAAAGTTTTCCAAAAAATGACCAACTTGAATCACTCGAAATAATTACTCAATAAAAAAAAAAAATTCATGTTCAACAGCAATTTATGTCTGGAAATTTTCATCAAAGAATAAAACATTCTTCGTTCATTCATTTGTATAAGAGATATGAGCGATCATTTGTTAAAAAATATTTTTTAAATTATTTATTTTTTCCTCAAAACAAATACAGCTTAAGTGATCTTCAAGGCTTGTAACGCGGGGGAATGGGAGAGTTCATTACCCGAGAATTTGAAGCGGATGATGATACATGCCACGCCCGTTGGATTTACTCTAATGTCAACAGTTCATGTTAGCTTATCGTTCTTATGTGTTCAATCTGTATCGATTGGTGCGAGTATGAAGCACCAAAGTTTTGTTTATGTTAAGGCAAACAATCGAGTCATGGTAAAATCATTTTAATTCTTGTCAATATGCAGGTTCAACTATTGTGCCATGCCTTGCTCGGATTCTCTCTATAGTTCGTGGTTTACATGGTGTCGGATACACGAATCAAGTCTAACACATTGCTAACTC
This sequence comes from Rhodamnia rubescens, assembly GCA_021437795.1. NCBI lineage: Eukaryota > Viridiplantae > Streptophyta > Magnoliopsida > Myrtales > Myrtaceae > Rhodamnia > Rhodamnia rubescens. The sequence goes on from JAILYA010000023.1 coordinate 2,208,024, forward strand.
TAATTCGGACAAATGGCCGCAAAAACCCCGATCGCCGGCGTCAACCCGACCAAGATGAGCATTCGCTATCTTCACTTCTAAATTCAATTCGTATGTTCGTTTCACGAGCTAATACCTAAATGGTGGAGCACACTTAATCCGGGGATTCAACATACATTCTACATCTCGAAATCCTGCTAATTTCGGACTTCTCGAGAAAAAACATAGTCACACTCTTTGCAACGGCTTTTTCAGCAGAAGTATATAAAAAGTAAATGAGCACTACTCAACAATAATATTTGTAGTTTTTTTTTTTTATCTCACAGCCGCCAAACCCCCTCCCTCCATCGCAGAACGTTCTTGAGGAAGAGGGCCTCTTCCCTCTCCCATCCTATCTTTTCCTCTTTATTTTTTTTTCTATCTCCCTATCTCTTCATCTTTAAGACTCTTCAACACTTCTTCATTGATTTGGTAGACGTCGTTCAAGCGCTTTGCAAGTCTCTGAAGTTCCTCTCTCACTGCATTCAATAGTGAGTTTATCTGAAAGTGTTTCGATCAACTATAACTATTTCAGTAACTTCTCTTCCGATTTAGATTTAAATTTGAGGGTCCTTTTGTCTCAATTTATGAGGTTTTATTTATGTTGTTTCAACATATTAGTGTTATTGTTGTGATGGTACATAGGGACGCCGAACTTAGGTGCATGCCGTCTTGTGATAAAACTACTACTATAGATATATATTTCGGTGTGTGCTCATCATCGATGATGTTCAAAGTTTGACCTTCGACCGTTGAGTGTGCAATGAATGATGTTATAACAAATCTGTTTTTGTTGAAGGAGGAAGTTGCTACAATTACTACTAAGTCGATCTATTTTTTAGATTTGCACTTGATTATAATGCTTTGTGATTGGTTTTGTCTTGATGCCATTTTATTTTTTTAAAGTGAAATGAAAGTTTTTTTTCCGACAAAAAAATAATATTTATATTCGACCACAAAAAAAAATATTTGTACATAAGGTAGAAATAAAAAAAGGAAAAAAAATTAGAGCATACTGTTCTATCCATAGACCCACAAAAGACAATACTGCTGCTGTGAAAACGACGCTGAGTTTTCTTGCATGCCGCTGCAAGAAAGGACTTCTTTGTCCCAATTTCGCTTGCATGACCACATCAATTTTCACTGTCACGTAATCTTTTTGAATTTAAAGTAAAAAAGATTTTTTTTTCATTTTCTTTTGGCCACCAGATAATATCCGATCTCTTATTGGCTGGAAAATTGCAAAAGAATGGTCGCTGCCGCACCTGATAGCGGCCCCCCACGACTGTGGTGGGGATCCAACAAAATTGACTTGTCTAGCGTGCGCAGACGCAGTGCACAGTGCAGTCGTTTTTGGCTCTCTGCATGACGGAAAAATAAAATAAGAATTAAATTCCAGCAAAAATTAAAAAAAAAAAAATTCCCATGCAACTTTAATTCCCACCGAAGTCTCTCTCAATCAATCATGAGAGCGCAACATCGCATAAAAAAGCTAAGATTTCGTTTGGATATTCTTAGACGCTAATGGAATAATTAAATTGGCATTAAGATTTTTATTCTGAAAAAAAAATTGATTATTATTTTTCCAAAATTGATTGTAACGAAACCTACTCTTGCACGCAGAAAAATGCGAAAACACCCACCAATAATTCGATTTTCAAAATATCCGTCACCTATAACAAAATAAGAAAAGCGGTGCGGTTTAATAAAATCTCGACAGTAGTATTTCATATCGTGAGTAGGGGGGATTAAGATTTGTTTCGAGCAATTGGCGTAGTTGTCTGGCCTCTTACAAATTGATTCTTTTCGAGAACGGAAGGTAGAAGCGAATTGTGCTACTGCTTCTGACAAGTATTATTATTGTTTTTTTTAGGAAATTGGGATTTTCTTGTTATAATACATGCTAAATAAAGATAGTTGTTAACCTAACCTTTTTTTTTTTTTGCTATGCTATTAAAATTTGCTTCCACTAATTTTCATTTTTTATTTTTTATTTTTGGCTTTCTTTGCTTCCCTTTTTTGTTCATTATGTGTGTTTAATTTAATTTAATTTAATTTAATTTATTATGAGCTCATTCTTTTTTGACTAATTGACTGAGCCATCTCTCTCTCTCTCTCTCTCTCACAGAGAGACCAAAACACAAGTAATCATTACTCTCCTCTTGCTTTTGTCTCCCCACACAGCGAAAGCTAAAAACGCTCTCCCCTTCTCCTCCTTCTGGTTCTTGGTGTTGATCTTGATGCTTCATCTTCTACTGTTACACGCCCGCATTCTTTAATCGGGAAAAAAGCTCGGGAAAAGAGTTGTGTGAAGAAGGAGGAGGTGGGAAGGAAGAGAGAGGGAGGTGACCTCGCCCCGCGCGCTGCATCGCCGCGTTCTAGGGTTTCGGATTGGAGCTGAAGGGGGGAGTGTCGGTGAAGTGGCGGAAGCGAGCCGATGAGCGTGGTTCCCGCGAGAATCGGCGTTGCTGCTTCGGGTTCCGAGCTGTGGAGCCAGGGGCGGCGAGGGAGGATGAGTCAATGAGGGGGTTAATGCGGGCGCGATGGGGTGTGTGTTCGGTAAGCAAGCGTCGGGGAGGGCGGTAGAGAGGGAGCAGGCGCGGGAGGAGGGCGAGGAGGCGGAGGAGGAGGTCAGGGTCAAGGTTGAGAAGTTGGGGGTCGGTGAGGTTAGGAATGGGACCAGTCGGAGGGCGGTCGAGGATGGGGGCAATGTGCGGGCCAGAGGGGAGAGGAGCCGGAGCTCGAGGCCGAATCCGAGGAGGAGCAACCCGCCCAAGCACGTCCACGGCGAGCAGGTCGCCGCCGGCTGGCCGTCGTGGCTGTCGGAGTTCGCCGGAGAAGCCATCAGTGGCTGGACGCCGCGGCGAGCGGATAGCTTTGAGAAGCTTGACAAGGTAAGGCTCCGGTGATGTTGATTTGGTGCTTCGTGCTTCGGATTTCGTCTTGTTTTAATGTGGTGAGCCCGGCGAGGTGATAATGCAGCGATTGTTGCCTTTTCTGATGATTTTGAAGTGTGCGAGACACTGTTGGAACTGTTTGCATTGCTGATGGTGTCTATATTACAGGAATACATGACTTTTAGCTCTGTATCTGAACAGAAACGAGACTGTTTTTCGGTGATCTGATTGTTTGTGCACTTGGTGGTCAATGGGTGGTTTTTTTAGATGCTTCATGGAGTGGATATTTGACAATTTGCTTGTCTTATTAGTCGTTTTCAAGTTATTGTGTTTGTCCGGTTGCCTTGAGTAAGAATTTGAATAGGATATTTCTGCATGTCTTGGATGAGCTTTCTATTTATGGCTTCATTAACATCCCCGTTTGTATTTATTAGCTATGAGGTAAAATATATTCAGATTTATGTTTCTTAGCTATCTTTGTTAAATTTTCAGATTGGGCAAGGTACATACAGTAATGTCTATAAAGCTAGGGATACTTTAACAGGGAAGATTGTCGCTCTGAAGAAAGTGCGGTTTGATAATGTGGAACCAGAGAGTGTAAAATTCATGGCAAGAGAAATTTTGATACTGCGACGCCTGGATCATCCCAATGTTATTAAGTTGGAGGGTCTGGTGACATCAAGAATGTCATGTAGTTTGTACCTTGTATTTCAATATATGGAGCACGACTTGGCTGGACTTGCCGCGAGCCCTGGGATCAAATTCACCGAGTCTCAGGTAAGATTGATTCCTCAGCTTCTAGTTTCATCGGTGGGCAGTTGTAACTGTTTGCTTTCCTGAAGTTGTCTCTGTTTGAAGAGATGCTTAAAGTTGGGTTACCGTTTTTCTCCTGCTACCTTAATGGGATTGCAGGTCAAATGTTACATGCACCAGCTGTTATCTGGACTGGAACACTGCCATAATCGCAATGTCCTACATCGTGACATCAAGGGGTCAAACCTACTAATTGACAATGATGGAATTCTTCAGATTGCTGATTTTGGATTAGCTTCTTTCTTTGATCCTAATCACAAGCAGCAAATGACTAGTAGGGTGGTCACTCTGTGGTATAGGCCACCGGAGCTTCTTCTTGGGGCTACTGAATATGGTGTGGGCGTGGACCTCTGGAGTGCGGGTTGCATCCTGGCCGAGCTCTTAGCTGGAAAGCCTATTATGCCTGGTCGGACTGAGGTTAACTTCTGACTGTGTCAGTTGATTCTGTTGCTAATGTTTTCGCACTATCCGGGCATGCCTAGTGCTTTTGTTTCTTGAACCAATGAGTAATAGACTTACACCTTCTTATGGGATGGTCAAATTCTTTGCTGGAGCTTTTTGCCTTTCTGCAATTTAATGAACAACTGACATTCCAATAAATAGTGAAAGTGATGTAATTCTTCTTTTTAGACTCATTTCATAAATTTGTTTGTTGTAGTCAGCTCAATCCTCCAAGTACAGTGTTTGACATGATGACGTTTCACTGCTTTTCAAGATTGTGAATGACACTCATTGTGCTTGTTTGTTTTGCCTAGGTGGAACAACTGCACAAGATATTTAAACTATGTGGTTCTCCTTCAGAAGAATACTGGAGAAAGTCGAAGTTGCCTCATGCAACCATATTTAAGCCCCAGCAATCATATAAACGCTGCATAGCTGAGACATTTAAGGACTTTCCACCATCATCTCTACCTCTGATTGAAACCCTTCTTGCAATTGACCCAGCTGAACGCCTAAATGCTACTGCTGCTTTAAGCAGTGAAGTGAGTCCTTTTGCACTTCATTTTCATTGATGCTCCTACATTTGGATGTTATCTTTGTGCAGTGAATCGTTACTTTATTACTTCAGTCAATAATACTTAATTCTACCGATGAGATATATCCCGCATTCTGTTTGATGCGTGCTTTCACTTTTATAAAAGAAATAGGCTCCAGTAACTGTATGACTTGTGAAATGTTTAACTTGTTCTTTCTAGTTTTTCTATGATGATGAAAACTCCGTCTTTTGAGGGCTTTTTTCCTCTTTCTAGAACCATCCTTTTTTAAGGGTATTGGGCTGGCTCGTAATTCTTTTGCCTTTTATAGATGCTGTGATTACTCAATCAGTTAGGTTTGAGGCTATCGATCTAACACATGCTTTGCATGTGTTTATTTTGTTATGCAATTTCAATTCGAGTTGGGCACAGTACACAGAGAAAAAGTCTAAATTGCCAAGCAAAACCAAGCAAGCAGCATTTGGTTGGGGATTTTGTTATACTTAAGACTCACCCAGAGCAAGAGCTTGTGGATTCTCCAGTTATAAACCGTCATTTCCAATATGATTTTTCCATAAGACCTGATAAATGTTGATTTGAATAATAATGGAATCATCCGAGACTTCCTCATGCTCTTGAACATTGGAAGTTGTGAAATGATGTCCGATGAGATCATTGATACTTATTATTATAGCAGACATGGTTGGCTGTTAAAGTGAGGTCATTGAAGGCAAACAGAGGGAAGATTTTGTGAGGCTCTGTAAATCTGGGTTGTGGTTGCTCTAATTGATTCCTAGCTTTAGATTCTTATGGCAATTACTTGCTTAATTGGATAATCATTGGTGATGCTTTTGTTTTAGAAAATGAGATGTATGATGTTTTATTGGCCTCAAGTATACAATTTGGAAACCCGCATGGCGTCATTTGTGCAAACTATTCTTTTCTTTTGCAGTTTTTCACAACCAAGCCCTATGCTTGTGAACCTTCCAGCCTTCCAAAATACCCTCCAAGCAAGGAAATGGATGCCAAATTACGGGATGAAGAAGCTAGAAGGTAGATATATACTTCTGTTGTTTGACTATAGAGGACCTAATGAAATAGGCATAAGAAAGAAGAATGACAAGATTTAGCTAAATATTTTTAAATCAGGATGGGGGTATCTCATGCTATATACGAAATGTAATCCAGAAAGAAACTGCTAAATTGATTGTTTATTTTGTTAACATGTCCAATAGTTCTGTGACAGATGTTCCTAGGCACTATACTGTAGACACCTTTTATGATCTTTCTATCCTTTTAAACTTCCTCAATTTGATCGTACTGCTCTGCTCTGGTATTGAGTGGATTTCTTTTCTTGTGTGATAATTGCTTAGCTATCTCACCTTATTAAAAGCATTCTCTTGCCTTATTTAGGATGTTCTCGTTTATGTTGATCATTACCTTATCATTCTTTGCCCTGTCCTCTAATATTAAGAGTCTCTTTTCTGTATGTAGTCTAGCTTTACCAGTTACATTCTTTTTGGGACAAAACTAAAATGAGCTTCATCTTTCAGACTCAGAGCTGCTGGCAAAGGTAATGCTGATGGGGTGAAGAAAACACGACCTCGTCCTAGGGCCATACCTGCTCCAGACGCCAATGCTGAGCTTCAAGCCAATCTTGATGTATGCAGATAAGCTAACTTTTTATGTACTGTCTGCTGATGTTGTCTGCCTTGTTAATCTGGACTTGTTGATGCTGCATCCCTTCCATCTGCCATGGATCTCTCATTGGCATGAAAATGATGATATTGTTTCTGCTTGCGTCATACCGCCTTGTGAAATGTTTTCCTTTTCTTTTGTCTTTGGAAAAAGGAAGGAAGCTGGCTGCAAGAATTGTTACGCTCCAATTTAGAAATCGCAACTGTTTCTCTAAATGCGACTAGTGGATACACAGTAGTCCTTGATTTGAGGCAGGCCCTAACAAAATTATTAAGTAGAATTTCTCTTTTTTTCAAGGCTCCTAACAAGCTGTGCGCTTGTCTTGAAGGTTTCATATTTTGTGATGGCAAGAAAAAAGTGTTTATAGATAGTATGACAATTGTGTATTCTGGTAATCTGATGCCCATGTATGTGTGCACCATGTCCTATGTTTTGCATAGTCATTGAACAGGAATGAGGAAGCCATTCTGCAGAAACTTATCATGTATTACTGTGGTCTGCATTTGTTTTTGCCAGAGACGGCGTCTCATTTCACATGCAAATGCAAAGAGCAAGAGTGAGAAATTTCCTCCTCCGCACCAAGATGGGACGCTTGGCTATCCTTTGGGTACTTCTCATCATATTGATCCAGTTTTTGATCCGCCTGACGTACCATTTAGTTCCACGAATTTTTCCTATCCAAAATCATCCTTCCAAACTTGGTCGGGACCATTGGTTGACTCCGGTGCCGTTGGTGCTCCCCCGGAAAAAGAAACACTCAAAGAGGGATGGGCATGCACAGACAAGAAAAGAAGTGGCGAACACTCGGATGAAAGATTGAGATGGACAGATGATACAGTTTCTCCAGTTTTTTTTTTTTTTTCACGTGAGGATATTCCGGATGCTAGGAAGACTGGATTCGGCTACTCTATGTTCAAGGCAAGAGAGTTATATTTTGTTGAGAGGTACCATTTATTACACAATTTTTATGAATCCTCCTGTTGTGTAAATTTGTAACTTGGGAAGCTCTTCTAACTATACTTGTTCCCTTTCTTCTTTCTTCTCTTGCGGAACACTCTATTTAGGTTATTTACAATTTATTCATCTTCGATGGTGGATCTTCTATCACTAATTGGATATGTATACCCTAGTTTTTGAGTTATGCCAATTTGCTTAGGTTCCTATATGAGCTCACGGCTCTTTTCACGCAAATGATTACCTCTTTACTACTTTAAATGATGAGATATCTCTCGACTGTTAAAGAGTAGCAGTGGCTTGCAAGTGCTGTTGCCGTTGGGAATACCTCTTGTCCGAGTATCTTTTTGAATTTCACTACTTGGTTGCTGGTTTTCTACTTGAGAACTGACCCGGTTGAGGAATTCGTGTTGTACTCGTTACCAGTCGCTTAGATACCGTAAGTAGAAGGCATCTACTTTTAACTGATGGCTCTAAAAAACCGCGGAAGCCGCAATTTTGCGTTCCTTCTGTAATGTAGGGTGATAAATTTCCGAATATTCTGTTGCTTATTCACCTTCTGAGCACCGTGACAGTTCCATTTTCGTCTGTCATTCCGGCCGGATTTCTGTGGTAGATTCCATACTTCAAGCTGACATGCTCAAAGATCTTAATCTGCAGTTACGCGCTTGAGCAGGCTGGCAAGCTCTTGATGGGGGTAACCAAATTGTCATCTTCTCGCCATCTGTTCCAACTTTTTGTGGTACGAAGCTCCCAGGTTGACTATGTTCAACAGCCAATTCATAAAAAGGTGAACATGTGCAATTCATACTTTCCCCGCTGGCTTGTATCTTATGCAGTCTTTTGATCCATAATCGAAGTCTTAATATCTCATTCTCAACCCTTTTAAGGGCCGTTCTGCTTCGTACTGTTGATTTTTTTATTTTTGGGTTAATCGACCTATTTTTGCATGAGCAAAGGTTAGGCACCGTTTCTGCCCCCCTTGGTAGAAAAAGCCATTGCTTTCTCTGTCTTCACCAAGGTACATTTCCCTGTGCGCGAATACTTAGGCACTTAGAAGTTTTGCTTGTGCCACTGTATCGAAAAATGAGTTTGTCAATCTGGGAGGGAACAGTTTCTCTGCCTTTGGAGTGACGTTTTCCTCTCCCTCCTTTGATTTTTCCAAATTCCCAAACCTCTCGGCAATTGCAAATCCCAGTTCAGGACGGCACTTCAGTAACGCATGCCGAGCTGTTCTGGCGATTGTACCGAGATGTCGCGGGATACACGTGCTCCTCAAATCTTGTTTGTTAATTGTCAAACGCACGCAGGAGTCCCACGTCCTCGATCGATGCTCTCTCGTTCCCTCGAAATGCGTCCTTCATTTCGTGCAATCGATCTCCGTGGAGAGGCTCGTGACTACTCTACATCCGTCTACGTGCTATTACCACATGGCTGAGGCGATAGGAAGATGCATATGTTCATGCACATCTAACAGCCGTTTAGCAAATGGAGAGAACGGCCAAGCGAGGCCGAGAGCCTCCGCCAAGTACAAATTGTTCCCATTCCATACACGTCGCATTTTGGGTGCCGTCCGTGCCACTGCAGGGCCAATGTTCTGTACCGCACGAGATACGTTAATGACGGCGAAGCAGTGAAGTTACGGTGCGTTGAGAGAGAGAGAGAGAGAGCCATGGAATCCGATAATGCACAAACCGTTCCAACGAGATACGTTAATGACGGCGAAGCAGTGAAGTTACGGTGCGTTGCGAAAGAGAGAGAGAGAGAGCCATGGAATCCTATAATGCACGAACCGTTCCAACGAGATACGTTAATGAGGGCGAAGCAGTGAAGTTACGGTGCGTTGCGAGAGAGAGAGAGCCATGGAATCCTATAATGCACGAACCGTTCCAACGAGATACGTTAGTGACGGCGAAGCAGTGAAGGACGCGTGTCATATATCATCTGTACATCGGATAATGGACGAACCGTTTCAACTTTTTTCGTCCACATCCTGTGCGTGCATGGGACTGGCCAGGTGGTCCGCGCTGCTGCCTTTCGCCGTCTGACCCACCTCCAGTTCTCACTGTTAATAAGCCCACGTAAGAGACATGCTCGAGAGGGAGAGGCTAAGGCCTCAACTCTCTCTCGCTGGGTTTGTGGTGGTATTCAGACAGTTTGAAGTTCAGGGCGAGACCGACACCGCAGAGAAAGGCAGGTAAGGTAAGAGGAAGAGCAGTTGGAAGAGGGTTTGACAGGCGGATTTGCAAAAAAAAAAAAAAGGGCGGAAAGTGTCTAGAACCTGGTAGAAGAAATCTAAAGACCACCCCCCCTCCACGTGTCCATTGTTCTACCCAACACCATCAAACACGACGCCTGAAAAGATCGTACCATCCCTTTGGTGGTCTTCACTCTTCTGTATATATATATCATTTAACGACCACGAAGCAACCCCTCACAATCTATCTCAACTCCATGCTTTTTAGCTCACTTTTTTTCTATTCCGCTTGCGTCTCCATGGTCCCTAGTGTTCGTAACTTCCTGTCCGTCTGAAGGGTATACCATCATTCGCTCTAGTTTTGGAAGAGAGTGAATCCAGAAACTGTTGCTGGTTCAGCAGTTCGAGGTCGCTGCCCTGGCACCAAGGTGACATAACACAAGGTTTTCTTCAGTTTTGGAATGAGACCTCCTGGTGGTCCTGGCGGGCCTGGGCCCGGAGGACCCGGACCCGGTCCTCCTGGGCCTGGTTGGGGTCCGCCTGGACCTCCTGGGGGTCCGGGTCCTGGTCCGGGTCATTGGCCCGGGCCGGTGGGCTTTCTTGGCGGCCTCTTTGATGGCTTGTGCACCACCCTTTCTTCCTGGTAAGTTCGAGCCTGTAGAATAAGTAGCATGCTCCTGGCCCTGCAAGTCACTTGGTAAAATGGTTTGATCATTGAAATTATGCCTCGCAAATGTGATTGTCGGTAGTTTGATCACGTGTTGAGGAAGGTGTATGTTCAACTCTTCTCCAAATCTTTGGTTTAATTCGACCAAAAAAAAAAAAAAAGAGACTCGGCTTTTGCGTTTTCCATTTTTCATACAACAAAGAAGAAGAAGAAGAAGAAGAAGAAGCTAAAGCTGAACTGGGAATGTGACAAGCGTTCGTTTTCGTTATTAATTCTGTCTCTGACCTCAGAATTAACTCTTTAATTTTCCCTTTAATGCATTTTCGGTGCACAGCTTGTACGTCCTGTGCTGTTGCTGGCTGGTGAACGACTGCTTCGGGGCCCCACGCGGGCCTCCTGCCGGCCCACCTGCTCCGCCGCCCGGTCCGGCTCAGCTCTCCCCCGTGCCTCCTCCAGGCCCGCCTCCACCAGTGCCGGCTTTTGGTCCGCCCCCACCCGGGCCTCCTGGGCCAGCTTTCGGTCCTCCTCCTCCACCAGGGCCTGCTTTTGGCGCTCCTCCGCCCGGGCCTCCAGGGCCTGGTTTCGGCCCAGGCGATCCGTTCGGACCTCCTGGTGGGCCTCCAGGTGGGCCGGGCGGGCCCCCAGGACCCCCTCCTCCCTGACTGAAGTTCCACGAATCATGAGATTTTAAGCTAACCATTAAAACCATTGTAAGTCGATTTGAGTGTGAAGATAGCTTTATCATGTTGTGACAAAAAGATGGTCAAAACTTGTGGGCTTCATTTGTGTTGATCGTTCTTATGTACCACACGCAAACTCCAAAGCAGTGCCTATTAGTTAGTGGTGTGCACAAGAATCGTGAACCACCCGAACCGAACTAGCCAATTTTGGGCGGTTCTAGTAAGGATCAGCTTGGTTCTCGATTTCAATATAAAGAAAAAAGTTTAATTGAAATTGGACCTCATGTTGTCCTTGAGTATACTGACTCAGTGGCTACTGTTCATATTATATTGTTGGAATTTGCACGAGTTGGCCTAATTAACCTACTCTGATTTTTTCAATTTAAGTCTAATTTCTGTGGGTTTTACTTTCCCTGCTCAGTGGGGGTATCTACCTGGGAACTGGATTGAACAAGCAGTTAGATTTTCGGGTGGATCCATGGAACTAATGGGCGATTTTCGATTTTCAGTTTATGGAATCGGTCTTTACTAGCGATTTTCGGTTCAAGAATGAGAATCATCCATTCTGGAACCAATCACTCTTAGTGTTCATTTTATTATAGAAAGCATTTCTCTCATTCCGAGTCTAGGAATTTAAGGATTGCTTATTTTCATTTTTCTTCCAGAAGATGTAAATTATGCCTTTTACCTTATATACTTCCACGACATGACCCTATCCAAAACGCTTCTGTTCGGGAATCGGTGCAGCTAGTTCTGCGGGTCGTTCATAGTTCTGAGTCCCGCTCTCATTCATTATTATTCCTCGGTCTCCTTGGAGTAGTGGGATGTTTCCTTTCCCCGGTACTCGCGAGATGTTCGGGATTATCTCTGAGCAGCTCGATGACCTTCGCTGTGTGTGGCTTTCCTTTCTTGCCCCGATGTAATGGAATGATCAAACATGCTACATACGTTCGTGTTCTTACAAGTGGCGTCGAGAGCACCATTTGTAAAACCCTTAAAAGATCGATAAGGAAGCTAGACACGTCGCATATGCGAGAATTTGAGACATCGAATAGGAGGTCTAAAGCACCTTTGCTTGGAAAAGGTGCTTCATGTGACGGTTACATCACATGACAATGACGCGTGATGTAATAAGCTATTTGAATGTAGGTATTCTATCGTTTAAGATGGCGAGCATATTATGCGGATAACTGATCGATCACATTGCTTCAGCAGTGTGACAGACATGCTATACTTTGTCCTCAATCTGGGCAAGAAATGGTGGTGGAAAGAGAAAAAGAGGACGGAAACCAAACCCGTTGTTTGGAAACAGAGGGGGAATGTAGGTGAGGATTTGAGTAGAACTTGTTTGAAGGAAAATTATAAAAAAAAGTCCCAAACTTTTTACGATTGTGCCAATTTAATGATAAATCTTCTGCATTTATGTCAAATAATATTTTTTATTTTCTCATTTTCTTTTTTTTCCATCCCCTTGTGGCCGGTGAGGCGAGGGTAGCCTCGGCGGCCATGGCCTCGCGAGTCTTGGGCAAGGCCGGCCAAGGGCTTCACGGCGTTTGTCGGCGGCAAGGGGAAAAAAAAAAAATACATAAAAAGAAAAGAAAAAATAATAAAATAGTATGAAAATATTACTAAAAATTGTACGTCAACGCCGGCCTACTAAATGGATTAAATTGGTACAACCCTAAAATTTTTAGGTCTGAATTGATACAATTACAAATTATTTATGACTATCGATAATTCTCCCATTGTTACAATGGCCCCACCAGTAAAAGGTTCTCTCCAAATTAAGAAGTAAAGCTCAGGAAATCCACAAGTCCCCCATGTTGCCCTTCTCTTCTAGGCCCACTTAGACACTTGTGTAATTTCATAGCAAGACCTAATTTCTTCACCTCTCTTTTCCTTTATCCTCATCTTCACTTTCCTTCACCTCCCAATGACCCAAAAAAAAAAAAAGAGAGAGAGAGAGAGAGCTTATTCCAAACGAAGTGTAAAAATTGCCCATCAAGCATAACATCAAGCATAACATCCGGGCCCGGTCCACCTTGACATGTTCCCTCGAAATAGACCCCAAAAATGAGTAGAAATCTGTTGCATCAAAGATGGATCAGATCGGCCACCCAATCCACGGTATGGCACGAGTCATCACTCGTTCATCGACACGTCTCCCCATTCAACTCTTGCCACCACCTACCCACTGATCGAACGATGGGAATCTCAGCTGTGGACCCACACATGAGTCCTAATTGTCGGATGGTTGATCGCTAGTCTGAGGTTTGCTGGAACGATTCCCTTTGGATCGCGTCTTTTCAAATTGTCCGCGTTGCAATTTTGGATTATTTTGAAAGAGTTGAGACGAAAGGTCGATTTGGAAAGAAATGTGTGAAACGTCCATGCGAAATGCATAGTCATCACTCCCTACCGAAGATAACCACCACGTACAGCAGGTGTTGTCATGTCGATGGGAAATATCCGGTTCATGTCGGTCAAGCCTCCGAAAGGAATACCGAAGATAACAACCATTATCTAATGTTTCCGAACGGGGACGCTCCCGCCTCTTTGAAGTTCACTGATAGGGTGTTTTTCGATCATGGATGATGTCAGTAGGAAGACACGACTAGATGCACTTGGTATGGTGCAATTGAAATTAAGCATTTGGTCGTGGTCAAAATCGATTAATCTCGTGCATCCTCATCTCATTAGGACTATTGTTGTGGACCTTTGGCAAAAAGTTGGGTAGATCCAAACCTTCCCTATCATAGGTAAGTCCTCGATCAAAATAACGTCGCTTGGTAACCTGCTTAGTGATAGAAAACAAATCGGAACGACCACCTCTCTCTCTCTCTCTCTTGCTCTCTATCGCTCCTTTTTCTACCCAAGCAAAACAATGGTAGAAAATCGCCATTTGATATAGGCCGAAAGACGAGGCGAATCGAACGAGGGTTTTATTACAAGGTCGCGAGTAATTTCTGATACCGACACATCACACACCGGGAAAAACCTCGAAGAATCTTGCCGCCGCCGCCGCCACGTCATTCCTTTGAAGCAATCGAATCCTAGCTAAGGAGTAAGGAATGATTGGCCTTTAATCATGTTTTGTCTCGTTAATTGCGGTTTAGACATTGCTTCGTTGAATCGCTTAACCAAATTAATCACGGATCAACGCACGTAATCCCATGGGGGCAAAGAGGCCGACTTGGTGCACCATCATTGGACCTTACCCATAATATATTGGGCTCGCTCCGACTAATTGGCGTACGTTGCTTTCTTTCAACACAATCATGATGCATACGTTACTATTGGAGCGACCTTAGTTATATTTTATATTCCATTCATACCTCAAAAGATGTAGGATTAGGAGTGTTATGTGGTTCCAGGTCCCGACATTAATTGCGAATATTAATGCTAGAATACTTGGTGCCGTCCTAGATCGGACACGCATGTGGAGTCGAAGACAATTAACCTAGACAATGGCAATTAATCAACGGTCGTTTTATGAATACCCCAAATACCGCGTAGATTGCCGATATTGGATTTGTCAAAATGGGTTATAGACCGATTTCCTATCCCATATTTGACGGGCTGAGTTGTTAAATAGGTTAATTATATTTAGTAAATGGGTTGTAAATGGATTTTTGATGTAAAATCAAAAGTAATATGGGTGTTAAATGGGTTCAACTTACTTAGACCCAATCCATATCTATGACTCTCTCTTCACTTGATTTTTCGATCGCGCACTTCATGCTATCACCTTAGCTTGAGTACACGTTTTCTTAGATTTGATTAAATATGAATGTATTTTAAGCAGTATGGATCGGGTCATGTATGATCGAGGATCGGGTATGAGTCACTAGATTTGTGTTGCATTGAAAATGAATCAAAATTTGTTAAATTGGTCGGTTAAGATTTGAACATTTTCGATCCGATCCGACCCATCCATTTGATGGATCTAATCAACGACGATGGAAGAACTGATGCTAATTTAACCAACTCACCTTGGATGTTATTGAATTTACTCGTGGAATTATTTTTAAAATCGTTCGTTGATTTCGACCGGCTAACCGGCTCCCTACTTGCATCCTTAAAACCTTACTCGATAGGGGACCAGAGTGATTGATTGTGAACCCAAAGTTGCCAACCCCCATGATGGATCAGTCGTCATGATCCAAAAGGTGCACCAAGTGAATTTCTCAAATCCAAAGCCGGATAAGATACACACGTATGGAATCCATATTCTCACACGAACAAACCCCTATCCAACCTAATGAGCAAGATGGGTCTCTATTAGATCCGAAAGTTTTTGACCACCCACAAAATTTGTGCCTCCATCTTCCTTACCTTCACAAAAACTCGTGGGCTGGAGTTGGCAAATCAATGGCCATCGAATCCGAAAAAACAAAACTCGAAGACCACAAAAATCCAAAGGCCTGCGTGGAGATGAGTCAGCACACACCAGACATGACCCTTGCGGGTGAGCGCCACGTGTCAGGCCGATCCACATTTGTCTATGATTGCACTTTTGAAAAATTTAAGGCCGTGGTCAGCGGAGGGTGGGGAGAGGGCGGTGGCCGCCTAACTTTCCACGTCATGGAGAGGAGCCGCCTCTCTCCACGTCCCCAAGGAGACCCTGTTCCTCTCTTCTTCACGTTTTTTGTCTCTCGGCAGTAACATGAAGAATCCACTGTATATAAATAAACCGCAGAAACAGATCGTTCACGAAGTCACAGGTTCGATTCACGCCATGATCGAATATCCAAACTGGTCATGTTGCTCGGGCTAACCGTGGTATATCTCATCTCGAAAAAATTTCCCAGTCGCCAGTATCTTTACATATCCGCGGTGTGTTAGGAACACCAATTTTTTGAACGGAAAAAAAAAAAAAGAAGACGAGCAAATTTTTCTACAAGGAAAACCCTTTTCAAATTTAGAAAAAGGAAAGATCACGGTACCACCCTAGGCAATCTCTTCACTGTATCGGTATCAAAGTTATAAGCTTAAACATTACAACGGCAGAAAAAAAAAAAAAGCAGTCTCAATATCTAGCAAGAATCTAGGGCATACATAATTGTGATGAAAATTACATGCATCATGTTTGTCGTTAATAGTAAAAGCTTTGAGTTTTTAAATAATTTTTGTCCACCCGCCCATAAATAGTTATTCATGGTGAAATTAGTTATTTGATTAATAGACAGTAAACCGAGAATGGAATATTATTTCCTTGAACCAAACATGCTACAAATTTTGGACTAAGTAGAACACAAGAGGGAAATTTTAAGAACCCTCTTATTTTGGCAAATGATAGGATAACTTAGCTACAAACTATTACTTAAAAATGAATCATGCTATCGATCCTCGATCATTGTGGCCAAACTTTTCCTCGACATATCACATTTGCGAAAAAGACCGTAAATAGTTCTTCTCGCACTATTGGGAATTCGTCGTCTACCGTTTGATTAACCGATGACAAAAAAACAAATCACGAGTAAAACGCGAATTACTGCTGTACCCTTTTTGACTAATTCGGCAAGGGGACTGCAAATCTTCTCCATCAACGTGATTCATGATTTTTGAACTTTCGAATCTTGGTTTAAATGAAAAATTTGTTAAATATTGCAAACGCCAATCTCGCGCGGTTGGTGATGGAGCCTCGTGCCAGGCACGTGATTCAGGACCTCTTCAAACATCTTCATCGACTGTAGACTATGAAATCCAATCGCCGAAAGAGAAAAATTGACCTCCATTTGAAATTTAAAACAATTTTGACAGCACATGATAGAAAGGCAACCGAAAAGATTAAAATTCAAACTCTTGTGGGCCGTGTAAACAAAAATTATTAACAGGGAATAGAGAATCATGTGACAATCTAGCAAAAAGTTTAGCGGGTTCTCTTTGGCCGCTCGATATGCGATGCAACTTTGCAATTTTTTTGTTATACCTTTTAGATTTATTTTTTTTTTGTAATTTTTTGTGTGTATTCTCTCGAAGCTAAAGATTTTTGTCAAATTCCTTATCTGGCTATCTCTTCAATTTGAAATAGTGCCCTCTCGAGAGGGAACCGCTATTGTTTTTGCGGGTTGTGGATAAGATTCTCTTCTAAACGGTGACAAATCGTGAGGTGGGTGGAGGAACAGGTCGTTTATGAAACCATTGATTGCGTTTGATGTGAAGATAATTTGTGATTTTTGCCTAAATAGCATGTTGGAAAATTTTGAGAAAACGATAAAAATGGTAAATAAAGGGCTTGAAAAAGAAAAAGGAATGGTTGCCCTTAAAAAATTAATCATTCCGACTCATTTTTTATACGAAAAATGATTACTTTAGATAATATTTTGTTAAATTATTAATTTTTTTAAATGAATTTTTTTATTATATTTATTTAAAAAAATTATTTTTAACAAAACAAACGCATCATTAAATATATTTTAATGATTTTGATAAATCATGTCAAATTTTGTTTAGAATTCAAAATTTTTTGTTTCCATAGACAATGCAAAACAAAAGCAGCTCCGAAATGTGAATTTCATGCGGCTAGAATTTTGGCACAACGCACTATTGACACGTGTCATGCCCTTTGGGCATTGGTTTTGGGTGGTCCCACGAGAAAGGCAACCGTCAGGTGCTCTCCCTCTATATATCGCGTGTTCGGAGACGACGATGAACCTCATCATCCATTTCTCAGTTTTCCGCAAAAAGTCTCCTTCAAAGACTCCGCCAACAGTTGTTCTTCCCTATATTCGAGCGAAATACCCCGCTCTTTTTTTTTTTTGTCTCTCACTTTTCGTTTAATAGATACTGGGTTCTTGCACTGCTTCGAAATCTGTGCTCTGGGTTCTTAGATTTGGGAAAGTTTTGAGTTTTTGTGGCTTTTTTTGGGGGAAACTATGGAGGTTTCTGTGATTGGAAGCTCTCAAGCCAAGATTTTGAAGACGGGTTTGGCGTGCAGAGAGCTCGGGTTTTTGAGCTTCAAGAATGGCAACGACGTTTTCTGGAGGAAGTCCAAGGTTTCGTTCGGTCAGAGATCTGGATTGAGGAATTCTGGGTTGAGATTAACGTTGAAAGCTGTGCAAACTGAAGCAATCCGGCCCCAGAAAACCTCTAGACCTCAATCTGTAAGCTTTTTCGTTTTTCCCCCTATTTTTTGGTTTAATTTTCGTTGATGGGACTCTGATATATATGCTCGTTGACGAGATTTTCGTTTAAAAGCAGAGTTTTTTTATTGGGGGGGTTCTTTTTTGTGGTAAATTTGTAGTATATGTTTGGTTGCTATCGATGTTAGAAGAACGGAGATGAGAAAGGTATTGCTGCAAGAGGTGAATTTTATTGTGCATAGAGAATTGTTGTTGGATAATGTGTTTTGTGGTGAAAATTGGAACTAGTTTTAAGTAGAACTGATGGAGCTCTAGGTTGATGGCTGTTTATGGTAACTCTAGATCCTTTCCATGCCTTATGTTCCTTTTCCTTTTCTGTTTATTTATCTGGTTTGTGGTTTTCTCTCTGCTTATGCTGCTTTAACACTTTAAATCTGGTTTGTGAGCCCAGATGTATGGCTTTTCTTTTGAGGTCTACTTAAAACTGGGTTCAATGTTTTTGTGTAACAACTAGTTTCCAATTCGGTCCTGGAACACCTGATATACTATTACTACTGTGGTTGGAGAAGCCCTCAAGTGTCTGATATCTGCTGAGTTATTGTTGTTGACCGAATAAGTAGGGAAAAACTTGAGTGTTGTTCCTGACGTTGGGTATTGTGTCGGCGGATTAGTTATGGGGTGCACTGGGAATCTAATCAAGGAAAGATTTTAAGAATTTTCCTTTTCTTCCTTTAAGAGAACGTAATACCGAGTCCGATGTATTATGTTCTCAGACAAGAAACGTTCGAGGATTCTTAATGTATCCTGGTTCCTCTGTCATAGAAAAGCTTGTCTTCAGAGACGGTGCTCACTAGTCAAAGAGAAATGTATCATTTCTTTATAGAACGTGACATGATTTCCTTGATTTACCTACGGGTTGTTTGTTAGCAACTTAGAATAACATTACTTGTGGGAATTGATTTCCCACTGATGGTGTAAGGCATGAACTTCTGAAAATTGAGTGAGTAGGAATTGAAATCATCTGCGCTTTAACTGTCAATTCTACCTTAGCATTGGCCTATGATTACATTTCTTCTTTGACCCTATTCTGAGTCTCTGGCCCTATTCTCCTCTGTTCATCTTTTAATTTAGTTAATCCAATCTATTCTCCTCTGTTCATCTTCTAATTTAGTTAATCCAATCTGTGGATTGCAACATATTAATAATATGCAGTTTTTCCTGCAGCAAGGTGGCGTGAGGTTATATGTGGGCTTGCCATTTGATGTGGTTTCCACTTCCAATGTGGTGAACCATGCAAGAGCTATAGCAGCAGGCTTGAAAGCGCTGAAACTTCTTGGTGTAGAAGGTGTGGAGCTCCCTATCTGGTGGGGTGTCGTTGAGAAGGAAGCCATGGGCAAGTACGATTGGTCTGGCAATCTCACTCTGGTAGAGATGGTCCACAAAATGGGTCTGAAACTTCATGTGTCGCTCTGCTTCCACGGATCTAAACATCCAAAGATCACCCTTCCAGAGTGGGTGATGAAAATAGGAGAACACAACCCCAGCATTTTCTTCACAGATCGCGCTGGTCAGCAATACAAGGAGTGCCTATCACTAGCGGTTGATGAAGTCCCAGTCCTAGAGGGGAAAACACCGGTTCAAGTCTACAGTGACTTCTGTGAAAGCTTCAAGTTGTCGTTTTCTTCATTCATTGGTTCCACAATTGATGTAAGAGCGTTTTCTTCGCTATTTTGTGATTTTGGCTGCACCAATCTTCACCTTCTTCATTCACTGACATAACATGCAACCTTTTATAGGGCATCTCGATGGGTCTCGGACCAGATGGTGACCTCAGATATCCTTCTCACCAGGGCATCTCCAGAAGTAGCAAAGTCCCTGGAGTGGGAGAATTTCAGTGCTATGACAAAAGCATGCTTGCGCTTCTCAAGGAACATGGGGAAACAACTGGAAATCCCTTGTGGGGACTCGGTGGACCCCATGATGCCCCTGCTTATGACGTGTCTCCTAGCTTGAGTGGTTTTTTCAAGGATCATGGAGGGTCGTGGGAATCTCCGTATGGTGACTTTTTCCTTTCCTGGTACTCAAGCCTGTTAGTTCGTCATGCAGACCGCCTTCTCTCGCTTGCGTCTTCAGCTTTCAGGGATTCAGAGGTAGCAATCAGCGGTAAAGTTCCATTGGTGCACCAGTGGTACAAGACTCGGTCCCACCCTGCCGAGTTAACAGCCGGCTTCTACAACACGCAAAATAGAGACGGTTATGAAGCGATTGCCAAGATGTTTGCGCAGCATTCTTGCAAGATGATCTTGCCAGGAATGGACCTTACGGATGAAGGCCAGCTACAGGAGGGCCTCTCGAGTCCGGAGCTATTGCTAGGACAAATATGGTCGGCTTGCAAAAAGCATGGGGTCGAGGTTTCTGGAGAGAACTCATCAGATGCTGTTGCACGTGTGGGGATTTGAGCAGATTAGGAAGCATTTGTCGGGTGAAGATGCAGCGCACTTGTTCTTTTACCAAAGAATGGGGGCATATTTCTTCTCGCCCGAGCATTTTCCCTCGTTTACTCAATTTGTTCGGAGCATGAAACAGCCGCAGATGCACACAGATGATCTTCCAAGTGAGGAGGAAGAAGCCGAGGAGCCCGTGGCTGCGACATCTGAATCAGGAATCCAGATGCAAACAGCTTAGAGTTAAGTCTCTCTTGAAAGTATAGCATTATGTATCCAGCTAGAGAAAATGTGCAGATGTAATATAATCCCGTGGTATTACTATGAAAGCTATTGAGAAGCCTCTTTTCCAGACAAATTGGGTTAGTTGATATGGGCCAATTTTAGAGGAGTAGAAAATCATGAGAATGAGCTTTAAGCTTATGCACGGTTTTGCATCATTGGAATTGTCTGTTTGTTTATTTATTGATCTATTGCCATATGAAGCTAGTACGGTCATCCTAACCTCCAGTTCTATGGCGAGTGGTGAATTGGTTCTTCTCTATTCAGATAGAATCTGTATCCGAGCCTTTCGACGAATAATCGTACTTGTGAGTCGGACTTAGTTCAGGTGCTTGGCATGCTTTCTAGTGATTTTGGGAGCTTCCAAATCATCTAATTTACTTATAATCGATTTGTAGTAGGATTGAGCGCAAACAATGGTATACCATCATTTGGTGGCCAGTACTTTTGCCAAGACATCTGTATATGCACATACTGTTCAACAAACATTGACATTAACATATAGGTAGGCTCTTGAGAAAACGCATCATATGATCTATAACCAAGAATAGAGTAGTTCCTCAATAATTCATCCATCCAATCATACGTTGCGCAATTCCTTCGATTGGCCATTGAGAGGACACTTCTTTCCATCAAACGGATACTCGTTTATTCAAAAGATAAACAAGTGTATAGTAGCATACTGAGAAGCACCAACAACTTCATGTACATGAGAAACTTTATGTACAGAAATTATTCCAACTAACTCAAGAACCGAGCTGAATAACTTAATCTTTTCACACTTCAACGCAAGCAGCACCTGCATCCCCCGAGTGTACCCATCGTCCAAGCACCGTCATCGCCGGCTCAGAAGAGTTTTACTTCGCGACAGACTAGGCATCCCCTGGACCAGAAGGAGGCTTTTGGTTTAGTGTACCGTACTCCATCCGACGATAAAATGAGCAAATAATCTGTCCCACAGAAGGTGAAAGAGGGGAGATATTCTCATTTGGAGGGCAAAGGTGCTCTCAGAACTCACAACTACATCACTACATGCCACATATTTGCATATAAAAGAAATAGCTGAACTGGCTTGGATAGTTGCCCATTTAATGTCGACATCATGGACTAATGATCACAAACTACTTTGAAGTGCGGATGATCTTCCTCCAAGTCATCCCAATAGTGGAACACCCACTAGTTGGGTCACTCAGGGAATTATCAGATTGATAACCAGCTGGCTAAAAGTTCTGGCAAAAGATTAGTGGCGTGAGAACAGCTTGTGCCTTTAAAGATTTTTGTACTTGAGGTTCAAATTCAAACTACATATTACCAGAAGCTAACAATCAGATTAACAGGAACTAAGATTTTGGAGCAAACCTGTTTAATAATTCACTCACACGCAATCTTTGTGTCAAAGCTGCTGAGACAGATTGCAAAAGCCTGGAATGCTGAGAGGGGATACCGATAATCCATTGTAAATAAATCCTTATCCACCTTCCCAAACTGGAGGATGATCTTCTCATGTTGGGGCCCAGCAGGTTCGTTTTCTGGAGAAGCAACCAGCTGAAAGTTCTTGACTGAGGCAGCTGTTACTCGTCCATGGAAATTCAAGCACCAACACTGAAGTTGTTCATGCCACCTAGGAGCCTTATTTCTCAACACCAAGGCTCCATCTTCCTGACTAACCATAGGTCCTGAACACACATTCTCCACGCGATTTGATTTTGTTCGGAAAAAAGGAAGCGGGGGAAAGAACTCTACGCTGCTGAGAGGCAACTCTGTCTGTGTTGGGGCAACTCCCCCAGGTTCAATTGCTGACGCTGGGATGGCATCCATAATACAGTGCATTCTCCTTGGTCCTCTGCAAGTGAAAGGTAAAAAGGTGTTCCTTGGTTAATGAAAGACAAAACTAACACTCAGAAAAACCTACACTCACTGTCATATTTATTTATTGCATCTTATTTTTCAGATGCCTATTTAATGCAAAATTTTTAGCAGAACCACTTGTGACATATATTCTTAGCTTACTGAACACATTTGCAGAGAACACAAAAGAAAACAATAAAATTTATCGGCCAATAATTAGGCTCATTTTAGCAAAGGAGTGTCTGCATAATCAGATTATACAGAGGTGGTGAATGGTAATTTCCATAACCCAAGTCGTTCATCAAAGAAAAGCAATTTTCTCCACGGATGTAATACTCGCCTTGAACCTAACACATTCAGTTCATAAGATATGTGGGCCACTGGATAGTTTCCTGCTGGAACCCTAGGTGAAACCTGTTTTGAACCGACTAGCCTCGTTGAGCGACTTTTTGGCATCCTTGCTCCTGCATGAGGTGGCTGCCCATCAGAGATTGTGAACTTGGTTCCAAGAAAATTAGACCTAAAGAGAGAGAAGAAAATGAGCCAACCTTCAAAAATAACTCATCAATGCTTCAACAAACTGACAGTCTCACCAGTATTACAAGAGGCAAAATGACGCACCTTAGTTTCCCAACATAGGTGCAGCTACCCTTAGAGACGTCATCCGCATGCAGGGAAATCACATAATCTGTGCAGGTGGGGCGTCTACATTTGTGTGCAGCAAGAAGGAACTTCCCATCATCACTAAGCGCTGCCATGGAGACCAGGAAGACATTGAAAGTAAAATCATGATTGTTCAAACAAAACACGATGAAACAGTTCATATCCTAATTGACCATGAACTGAAAAATGAAAATGGAATAGAATCATAGTAATTGCAAAATCTTGCATAAGTAAGAATATAACTGCAAACGAATGACACACTTCTGAACAAGTCAAACACCAATTCCTAATGTCTAAGAAAGCAGGTACTCACCATTAGTCAAACCGACATAGAGATGATACGTCTGGTTGAACCTGTTTCGTTTGATAAAGCACTGCAGCAGAGATTCCCTAGGCCCAGGCTGAAAAATTAAACACAAAATTGTCATGATAGAGAAACTATGATTCTTAGAAAATCACCAGGTCACTGCACTTCAGGTATGATATGCAGCTTGTAAGCATAACTAAAAATCCAGAAGACGTGATAAAGATTCACATTGATCATGCAGCATCTCAAGGACAAATCACTATCAAGGTTTCTGGACCGTTAGGACCAGTGCATTGTCCCGAGGTGGAACAACTGAAAAAAAGGCAGAAGGCAATCACCACTACTGTCCCTCCCCTTTTAAGCCTAAGGGTGGTCCTAGACAAAGCCAGGATCAACTTTTAGTGCTGTTTCCGAGACATTCATCAACAGCTTACAATTATTGGAACATGAGTGAACTTTTCAAGGAGATTGAGCCACAAGTTTATAGTTGGTTGCGGCAAAGGATGATAAGGCTTAGATATTAGAAACATCACAAATTTCAAGTCATAGGTTTCGTCTCAACAGTCTCTTATCGAGGTCACAACCCAATGAACATCACTGGCTCTCCTGGAAAAACGGGTAGAATCTCCAAATGTTCACTCACTTGTGATGTTTATACCAACAAGCTTATAAATTGAGTACTTGTTTCTCGTGCCTCGCCAATCAGCACGATCATGCTTAAAGTTAAAGCATTCAGAGTTGCTCCTGACAGGAACTGAATTTCTTCAGTCTCCTCATCTTAACCGCGTCAAAAATTCATGTATCAATAGTAGGCCTCTCATCTTAAGGGACAAAACCAAGTTCAGAAAGAATCCGGCGATGCCAGACAATGCGGCCTAGATTTGTCACTGCCAATCAAAGACTTTTTGAGAAACAATGGACTCTCCAACTCGTTACCACGCATTAAAAACTTAATTTCCACATCAATAACCAAATAATTCACACCAACAAGGAAAGCCAAAATCCTTGGGAATTTCCTCCACGATCAACTGATCAGCGCACTAACACCAGAAATGCCAAAATTTCCTCTCCAGAGTCCAACTCCAGTTCGATTCTCATATCGCAGACTTCACCAGCAAACACATGCAGCATGACGACGCAACGACATCGAACAGGGCATAGGAGAAATGGAATTTAACTAAAAGAGAGGGGTAAAAAACAGAAATGAAAAACCCGAAAAATAACGAACCAACAAACGTCGTTCTCGCCGAATTCCTAACTTCAACAATTCAAACCAATCCCATGGTTTTCCTTCTCCTCTCACCTGTTTAACCGAGATAGGGAAGGTGAAGATTCCGGAAACTTCAGGGACCTTCACGATCTCCTTCACCAGGTGCCTCCAGCTCCGGCATACCCCAGCGCAGGCCACCACGCTCTTCCGCGACGGCCAGGAGCCCTCCGACGCCTCGATCTTCACCAGCACCTCTCGCAGCAGCTCCTGGGGCATGCTGGCCCAGCAGCTCAAGCCGTCGTCCTCCGCCGCAGCCGCCGCCAGCCGCAGCGGAGCCGTCGTGGACCGCGCGGCTCGAGCGCGAGCGCATGTCGTGGATTAGGCTCCTGATTGGCATGTGGGAGCCGTGGGAAGAAGATCGTTTGCCTTATTGTCTGCACAAACAGAGAGAGGGTGAAGATGGGGTCAAGCGCTGTAGTTGAGCAGGTTTCAGTTCCGGTGGAAAGGTGACTCCTTGAGAGGCAGACGGTGGTGGGGTTTTTGGGTTTTTGCAGTCCCAGACAGAGAGAGAGATTACAACATCAGGATGATGATGATGATGAGGACGATGATGATGTGAACTGGAGTAGCAGAATCATTTAGGTAAGAGAGAGAGAGAGAGAGAGAGAGAGAGAGAGAGTTGTGCAGTTTGTTACAAGTAATTTGAATTTTGCAATTCTGATTAAATTTAGCAAATTTTGCAGGAATAATATTATTAAAATAAATATTAGGCCAAAAAAGGGAAATCAATTGATTTAATTCTTTATTTGCAATTAAAAAAATTGATGGATGTACTACTTTTATTGAACATTGAAATTATAAGATGGTATCGTTGCTCCCCACTACGGAGAGATTTTTTGTGCAATGGAAATTGTGAGGGTTGTGTGTTTCCTTCTTGCATCCACATGACCCATTGAGAGATAATGGTGGGAAGCAATTGGAGCAAATTCCATTTGATGCCAACATTGATGGTCACCTTTCGATTCAGATGGAGGATATGGACATTATAGCTTTTTACGATGCATCATAAGGATACGAGTTAGAGCCCTGACGAAAATAGTATGACTTCGAGAGGTTGATCTATTGGATCCATATGGTCCGTTTCGAAAAGTTTGAAATCTCACATCGGTTCTTGCCATGAATGATCACTTCGGATGGGGCTCCCATCTTGGTATGTATGGTTTTGCCCTTAATCTCTGTAAAAACTTCGCATGCTATTTATAGGAGTAATAAGAAATATCTATATCTTGTCAATTGCATCCTTTTCATACTTTCCTGGTTGAGAATTGTTAATGAGTCTATGTGGGGAAGGGAATGCTAATTAAGCATTTTGTTTGGGCTAGAAATGCTAACTGAGCATTAAAGTTCTTGCCAAGTTAAGGAAAAAAAAACACAAAAACAAATATATTACTTCCTATTCCATAAACATTGTATGTGCTTCAAAAGATGAATCATGATGTAGATATGCATCGAAAGAAGACCATGTGATGCATCGCCAGCCGGAGATTAATTGAAGTTGAGTCAAGATAGACGTTAACGTGCAAATTTGATCTTACCAAGTTAGACAAAGTTTGAAATCATTTATTGACTTAACCATCACAAGATCAATCCGGATCACAAACATGGATATCATATCTCATTCATTATGGGAGAGTGATATCTTCGGGTGCAGACCAATCTCCCGATTGGAGTTTCAAATGAGTCCGTGAGATCATACTGCATATCAACAATAGAAACCATCATTTTGGGTTTGAAATTGAACACATTACCAGTGATTTTGCTCCTATTTCCGTCTATTTTCGAGATAATTGAATTTACATATATGCTACTTACAATTTCAGAGTATCTTCTCTTTGCCATCAGAAAGATTGCCCAATTAATAGATACTTTCCTTTAAGGAGTCATCTCCCAGTTACCCAAAAGTTGAGAGCAGAAAATGCCCTCCACACCTCAGTATTTGCTTTACTCAAGTACCACAAAATCCAGGCTACTTAAAACTTGTAGCATGGTCTACCTACAACGACTGTTCTAGGGCTTTCTTGACCTAATTCTACAGGTCAGTCGCTGGCTTGCCCTTCAAGAGAAGCCGAGGGATCAGGAGATCATTACCCATCATCTCAATTGATGATGGGTGTCTTCTGATTAATGTTGTTTAAGCTTATGTTTATGTCGATTACTAAAGTTAATTAGTTTGGTCTGGCTAAAGAGAGCAATCAAAAGTGAGTTGGTGCGGCTTAATTACGAATTAGGATTCGTGGACCCACATCCATATACATCATATCTTCCCCGCAACTCCTACCCCTCTTCCTAAGTGATCATATCCTTATCTTCATATCAATCAAGGTAGGACCACCAATGTTTTTTTTTTTTAAAATCCCATTTTTTTAGCATGAAGTTTAAGGAGGGCATGACTTGAGATTTTCTTTTTTTCCCAATTCTTTTTTTTTTTTTGTGGTTAT
The DNA here is from genome assembly GCA_021437795.1 of Rhodamnia rubescens. Classification (NCBI taxonomy): domain Eukaryota; kingdom Viridiplantae; phylum Streptophyta; class Magnoliopsida; order Myrtales; family Myrtaceae; genus Rhodamnia; species Rhodamnia rubescens. Next base: position 2,235,259 of record JAILYA010000023.1, read on the forward strand.
TCTCTTTCCTTCACGCCAAGCGTATGAAATCTTTCAACATACATGATTATTTGTATGTGGTACCGTGGGTGACCATTTCATGTTAATGATGTCTTTTCTTAATCCGTTTTCAAGATTTTAGTGGAAAAATGATCATTGAGAAGTAGAAGCGATGAAAAGTTTCCCAAAACAGATTAAGATGTTCGAAACCGTGAAGTTTTAATATGTTTTTGTTTTCTCATATTAAGACATTATTGATTAGAAAGTAATTTCTTATGAATCTCCTCATTTCAGTGCAGATTGTTTTTTGTTGGGTGTGCGATTATCGTCCTTTAACAAAACAATAACTCAAAAAAAAAATCAAAAGAAAGGAAAGAAAAATAAATCGGATCGATGAAATAGCACAAATGCTTATTTGTGCCCGCGGTTATCAATCTTTCAATGAGTGGTTCCTCGAAGATCATACGTAATTCTTGAATGAAACGATATCGATCTCTTCCCGCGACGAGGAAATTCACCTTAAATAGGTAAGTTGCGGATAGAGGGGCTATTCCAATTAATGCCAGGGACAAGATAAGATGCGAAATGACAAGCCCCGGGCGAATCCTCCACGGAAAATTGAATTCCTAATCTGCACGATACGTCCGAGGCCGCTCCTTTTCGTCCGGATGTTTTGTCTTGAGCATCGGCCAATTCCGTGGCCTGCAGCCGCAGGATTTTGACCTCGTGGACGGCTACATTGACTCAGGATTATTTCTGAATCCTAAGCGACTTCGCAACAATTTCGAAGATGACAAAACAACATTCTCACTTGGCATCTACTTTTTGTTTTGGTGTCGTTTGTTGTTGGAATTACTTAGGACAAAAATAATTGTTGCGAAGTCGAAAAATGCTATGCATTTGTATAAAATGATGGCCGCCAAGAGTTTAATCCTGTCTTCATTCAAACTAAACTATTATTGGTTGGCCCAAAATACCTTTTTTTTTATGTGGCGAGTGCTCCTTTTTTCTAATCCATAACATGTCCTCCAAATTACGCAGGACACAATGACGCAAAGGAGAACGTTTTTCTGGAGTCGATAGTTGTTACGTCACGAAGCGATAGATTGGAATCGACGATCGAGAGCTCTTCGGGTTTTTGTATGTTACACTACGTTGTGTAGAAATCGAGATGAAATGCTTGTGACCGCAACGAATTAGTTTCCGATTTTATCTCATTCACTAATATAAGACTAGCATGAGAACACAGGCCGACTCTATCTAGTGGTTAGGACTTGGATAATCGCACGTGGAGTAAACACGTGACACATGTTCGATTTTTCAACATCAACAAGTGCAAAGAATCTTATGTTTGTGGCATACCCTCTTATTTTTGGTAATAGAAAAGAGCATAAACACTTGCCTTGTGTTTACAAAGAGAATGCGAAAGAATTGTGCATAGGAAATCCATGGTCCTTGTAGCACCTGATGTAGTGCTGAGCTATGTAGGCTGGCGAGCCAACCATAGCTATTTCGATTTGGCTTCTACCCAATAGTTAGTTGTATTTTGACTTGGCATGCACCATAGTGATTGTTGTTAGGAGCGCATAGCAGAAATCCGATATCTTTATAATGAGATATCGTCAAGAGAAAGCTCAAGTCCGAATCCATCAATATATCCAACTATTCAAAAAATTCCGTACGTTCCGTCTTCGTGCGGTTGCTCACCTTGTGAATACGATTCATCGATACTCGAATCGAATCATGTAAATATTTCGTTTCCTTTACCGTTCTTCGTTTATTTCGTAGTGATTTTTCAATGACTTTATTTTTTTTTTTGGTCCAAGATTTTTCAATGACTTAAATTGCAAGATCTTGTCGGTTTCCGTGTTATTTTTACGACAATGGTCGTGTTCGGGTAAACGTGCGAAGTTGATCAATCAATGCTAACGTTGAGAGGCGAATGGGCCAAGTTGCATAAATAGGAGGAGAGAAAGCTACCGATTAGGACTAGGAGTTACGTCACAACAAAAGTGCTAAGGTTTAAGGGTTAGCGATTTCGGGTTTCGGATCGGTTCCACTTGGAACCCGAAACCTACCGTACGGAAAAGGTTCCTCATTTTTTGAAACCTGGAATATACCCTTCAAACCCAGGAACGTACCCTGTTACAAGTTTCGGGATTTACCCGGGTTTCACCTATATTCTTAATTGAACGATTGCGGTGAATCATTGCCTTTAATGATTATTATTTGCTATTACAATCCGCTTACCACAACTCGTATGTAGACATACAAATAAATATCAAACATTAATAAAGTAAAAGTCTTAGTCATAAGTATTGTCGGAAATGAAAGCTTAAACTAATGGTTTCGATTACATACTTATTATCGGATCTTTGCGAAATATCACAAGATCCCGCAAAGACATATATCAAGAAAAACACAAAAACTTATTTCGATTCCTATAACATGTTATTCAATTTTTGGAACCTAAAATCTACCCCCGCATTCCTTCAAACCATGTAATGCTTACCCCTATTAAGGTTGAGAGATCCATCGGAGGTCGGCCATATAGAGAGAGAGAGAGAGAGAGAGAGAGAGAGAGAGGGGGGGGGGAGAGAGAGAGAGAGAGAGAGAGAGAGAGAGAGAGAGGACAAGAGTTGGCATGGTGATGGTGGCGCACATCCCCTCGGCACGGCGTGCTGGCATTGACGAAGGCAACCGCAAGGAGGTCTTTGTGAGGGAGCCCAATGAAGAAGAAGATGAAGCAGGAGAAGGGTTCTCCTATTGAAGTGGCATCACGCTTCACCAATTTCGTGGGGCTGATTTGGCACTCTATATCAGCGGAAAAATTTGTGGAATTTAACAGAAAAATTTAATTGGGCGAAATTCGAAAAGTTCATGAACTGAATTAAATAAGATTAATTCACGGACGATGATAAATATTGAATTTAAAAAATTTCAAAAAACTATCATGGCATCACTCTCAATGACAAAAAAAGGAATATCCCATGATGCTCGTGCGGGCATGATTCTCATTACATGGTACAAGTTGGTATATGCGGTGTCCCAAATGTCTTGGAATTACACCTCGTTCTTCGGGAGATAGAGATATTTAGAATATGTCCAAAGTAAGGTATAATAGACTTAAACCATCCTTTTTCATCGTTGACTTCTACTCGATGTCGAATTCGACATCGAAGTCACCTCTAGGGATCGGCGCTCTTCCATTATCGAGCAACATTTGAGGTATATATTCACCAAAGCTAGCAAACATGGATTAGAATAATAACAAGGGATCAACGGGGAAAAGTATTAAAAAAGTCATAAGTCTATCAGATTTGTGTCAATTCAGTCCTAAACCTTTTGCATTTATGCTAATTTACTTATAAACTTTTTATTGATACCAATTCGGCCATAAACCTTCAGTATTGGTGTCAACCAAATCAATCCAACTAATTTTGGCGGGATATCGCCGACGTGGACATCAATTGTCCTAAGTGGTCTTGACGTGAATATTTTTAATATTATTTTAATATTTTTATTTACATCTTGTCTTGCGTGTGCCATCTTGTCAATAGCGAATGAAGTAGAACCAAAATGAAGGGGCGATGATCCGCCCACACACATTGGTAGCAAGAGAGGCAGCCACATGGGGCCTTTCCATTCCATACCCAAACACAATTCATAATGACCTTGCGTATCATATACGCCTACGCCTCCTAAATAAAGAGCCTTGAGTACTAGAAGAAAAGCACCTATATACCTAACAAGATTAAGTGAATACCCAAAATTGTGGTCATTTTATTTCTCTCTTTCCATACATAACCAAATAATAATGGAAAAGATTCTTCAAGAGTCTCAAGGCCATAAGTGCATGATAAATGCCGCCAAAGCCTAATATTGCAGATGAAATTAAGTGAAGTACTTCAGATACAAAATATGAAAAGATGTCTATAACTTCCCCACCCAGACACAAAAAAAATTAAAAAATTAAAAATTATTTAAAAAATATTAAAAATGTCCACGTCGGCGATTTTCGATCAAAATTGGTTAGATTGACTCGATTGACACAAATGCAAAAAATTTAGGACTAATAGCACAAATGCAAAAGGTTTAGGATCGAATTGGTATCAATAAAAGATTTATGAATGAATTGATAAAAATACATTAAGTTTATGATTTTTTTGACACTTTTTCGTGAGAACGACTTTTTGAGGTATCTTCATCGCTCTTCGACTAACGCACAACATTACGATCTATCATGCCCACAAAAATTTCGATCACACATATATGTCTAACTCTAGATGAAATCTCCTAAAATTTATAATGTTCGACTTGAAATGGCCATAACGTCGGAATTTCACTGGTTATTACATCCACCGTGATCATTCTCGGATAGTTTTCTTGCCGTTAAGTGGCATATAATATAATCTGTCTTTTCATCTTGTAATTTAAATAAAAGTGATGATAATATATCCGGATTGGTTACTCCAACGCATCACACTAGAAAAAAAAACTTTTGTTTCCCGCCTTATAATTTCTATGAAAAGGAGGAGGACATATTCCCCACCATAGGTATTTTATTTATGACGTCAGTAATTCGTATCGCTTTCATGAAAAGCGTCCCCTTTCAACGGGGGGAGAAGAACAATGTGGGCCCCGACATGTATGGTAGGGAAGCCCACGTGAAAAACGTGGGCGATTCTTCCTCACCGTTTATTTACAGGAAAATGACACACATAGTCTTTAAATTTCGATTCATATGCGATATAGTTCGAACTTTTAATTGGTTTAATGTAGTCCCCGAACTTTATCTCAATATGCATTTTGGTCGCTAAACTTTTGACTTGTTCAAAGTAATCCCTAAACTTTTAAGACATTGTTCAATTTAGTCCTATGACTATATAAAAATGTTTATTATAATCCTTGATCCAAAACTAATGGAAAGACTATATTAAATATTTTCATATAGTTCATGGACTATATTAAATATGTAGCAAAAGTCCGAGGACTATATTGAGCAAACTAAAAGTTCGGGGACCATATTGAACATTAGCGCTAAAGTTCAATGACCGTATTGAATAGATTTAAAGTTTAGGGATCATAATGCACATTAATTCAAGGTTTAAGGATCATTTAGGTCATTATCCCTTTATTTACCAATGGGCCCTTCACATTGATGGAAACTTCGGACTTATATCTAAATTCTAATCTCTTCTTCATATTTTTATAGATGGCATGATAAGCACTTTTGACAAAAATTAAAAAAGGGTTAGACAACAAGTACAAATTAAGGTTGGTCCAAGAAAAAGAGGAAGTACGAATGAATTTATTTTTTTATTTTTTCAAAAAAGCTTAGGACTCGAATGAAGTCTTGCGAAACACCTAAAACTCGATTGTTCTTTTTTTTTTTGGTGTGCAGAATGTAGGAGACTGCGGCTACCATCTTCGCTCTAAAGACCACATGCGGAACGACTCATCGAGTGATGAGAATGATGGAGACTGTGGTCTTTTGTGGAACTATTACCGATTGATCTAAAACCATAAGCTATTAGATAAATGTGCGGTTTAATATTTAAATATTTTAACACTCCCCTCGGACGTAACGTGAGTATATATAACTTGAAAGGTGAATATGCGGCTTGAAAAGATTTAAAATTAGGCCATCCACGCTTCGATATCACGTAAGATTTTGTGAGATCTTTACTAAATTGTTCTAAATGTTTAAAGTCAATATTTAAATATCCTCACATGTTCAACGGGACCATACGAAACATGTCGAAGCCGGCCCTTGCACTTTGAATCCAACTTGGGAGGTGCTCGTTATTTGATCACGAGCACAATGCAATAGTCGCCACCACCTTTGCTAGGGCAAAAAGTACGTAGAGTTTTCGATTCTCTCACGTTAGTTCAGAATGCAACTCGGGAAAGATTAAGGCTGTACCATGTTTTTGGTCACATTCTATTTCTATGATAGGGCCCAAAATAGAAGAAGAATCTCGTGGATTCCTAGAATTGTTTCGTTTGCTGTTATCTTTCATGCCCAATGTGTTGTCTTGAAGGATATGATACTTAGCTTGCGAATCTACGCCAATTCTTTGTCGCCAAAAAGTGAAAGTCTAAATCCCTTTGGCTGTCGTCTTGTCTTCTTAAGGAAATTTCCTCGAAGGAGGCTGAAGTTTGTCCTCGTCGCTAACAGTTTGGTACTTCTTTTTGCTAGGTTAGATCGTGCTTGAAATGGCTTTTCGATCGCGGGCTTCGCCCGAGGAAGGTTCGACTTGTACCCCTAGCAATGGCATGATGGGTCTATTGTTTTCCCCAAAGTTATACATTGAAATAAGTGCGTTGAAAGTCCTTGAAATTTATCGTGAAAGTGCAAGTGAATCCTAAAATTTGTCAACTTGATAAAATCAAGGCATTCCATTCGATTATACTTTTTGAAAGTTTTAAGACTCGAACGCTTCTTTCATGACAAGTTCCAGGCTCAATTGTAAGTTTTAAGACTTAATTACATTTTCATAACAAGTTTTAAGACTTGATTGCACCTTTTAAAAGTTTTAGGATTTAATTGTATTTTTATGATAAGTTTTAGGATTTTCAAAGTACTTGTCCCTTGTATATTTAAGCTGATGTTGTGAGTGGGCTTCCGGTCGGCTTGTGACTTAGATATTCACAATGTTGCATGGAAAGATTTTCTGGCACGTTGGTGAGGCTACATCGATGAGCTCGAACCTTGGAATGACAGGTGGACCTTGCAAGAATGGCTTCGAATAGTTGGATTATTAATTCATTTAAGAGGAAATGTTATGTAGAACTCGCCATGGCATCTTGACATTGGCGTAGATTTAGAAACTTTTAGATGTGACTATGATACACACCAACGACATTGCGGAGCTCGAAGGGAATGAAATGATGAGCATCACCTATTTGAAGTTACAATTGTACACTTTCTAATTCCATGAATATAATGATGGATAGTATTATCTACTATCTTATATAAAGCCGATTAATTCTATCTTATGTATACGAGTCATGTTATAGTTAACTCTCCTCGATTGTATCCAATTCGTGGAATGCTACTATCGCAACCGATTTCGAGACTTCGATAAAGAGGTCATCAAAAAGCTTTTACCAACCCAGCCACCACCTCATGCCCTAATCTTCCTCCTACTTTGATGTGAGCAATAAGAAAATTAGGTGACATTGATGAGGAGTGGTCCTATCCACTTCTTCTTCCGTCATCAGCCCACCCAAATCGGACCAAATCGATTCGATCCGATCCAATTCCAAAGTTGGTCTCAAAACCGATGTTTTTTCCGTTCTATTGCGTAGAAGTGTGAGCTTCCCAACATTAAAAGAAAAAAAATACTAATTAGAATTTACTTAAAAATAAAAAAGAATTGAAAAAATTATCTATCACCGATTGTTTTAGTTCCTTATGTGGATCCGAGAACCAGACCTATCTCTTTGGAAACCATCCGAAACCGACTGATTCGATCCGATCCGATCCGATCCGATTCCAGGGTTGAATCGGGAATGGTACACCCCTCTAGTTTTTACTTCCGCATAAGTTAGATTGTGCTTTGAAATGGGTTTTTGATCTCGTGCCTTACTCTAGTACGGTTTGACTTATTGTATCATTGAGCATGATAGCTTAATGACGTACATGGTTCGACCACCGTCTTGCATAGAGTTGTACATTCGAGCCAATGTTGTGAGTTGACTCGTGACTTGGGCATTTGCTATTTCGAGCGGAAAGATATTCGGAACGTCGATGAGGCTATATTGATAAGCTCGAACTTTGGGACAGCGGATGAGCTACTTCAGCAATCGGTCCTCCGATCAAGAGGTGGATGAAAGCTTTAACCTAATTATGCCACCACTTCTTGCCCCGGTCTCCCTCCCATTTTGATGGGAACAGAAGAGCCGATTAGCTGATGCTGACGGATGAGATGGGGGCTTCACAAGCAGACCCAACAAGAGAAGGGACCCAAAAGGAAGTGGTCCTGTCCACTTCTTCTTCCTTAATTGCTGCTCTAAGAGGTAGCAAAGAGGCAAAACTCAGGTCCCCCTCCTGAAAAATCAATAGGGAAAGCAACGCAGATTTAGCCTAATTCCATTTATGTCTTATCAAAGTCGACCGAGGAAAATCGAAGCCCGGCACTTTGCCGTATCCGATGCGCGAGTTCGAAAAATTATCTTGTCTTGAGTACACTGTGTTTACCTATGTTTACTTCCTTGTGTCTGCAAAATTAGTACATGATGACCAACATTTGCATGGAATGGATAGGCTTGGTCAGTCACAAGTAAAGCTTCGACCAAGTGGGTGCCCACTCCTATCCATCGGGCCCGGCCCATAGCCCATAGGATTGGGCTTCTCTTTGTTCTTGTCCTCGCCCTAAAATTTCATATCCTTTTCCTTTCAAATAATGATTTCACTTTCTCAAATAAAAATCAAGTATCCTCATTATTTCTAATAAGGATTGAAATAAATATTATTTTAAATAAGGGCGTGAAGCGACTATATCGATCTCAAAAAAAGTCACTCACCAATTAATTAGGGACATTTTTGTCATTTACTTTTTTTTTTTAAAAATTTCTTCGTTTATTCCCTTTATCTTTTTCTAAAAATTTTAAAAAGAAAACTAAAAAAGAAAAAGCACACAAGCGAGAGGCAACCCCTCAGGCCTACGGATGCCGCCCCACCACCGATGGGGGGGGGAAGATAGTTGTCGGCACCTCGACGAGGACTAGCGACCCCACCAACCGCTGGTGGGGGCCAGCAGGCCCTCGCCATGATCGGGAGAGGGCCGTCGACCCTTGCCCAAGTTCAAGAGAGAGCCGTAGCCCTAGGCCCTTGCCACTAGTAGGTGGGGTCGCCGACCCCGTTGAGGAGCCTGGCGACCCCGACGACAATGGCTAGTGGGGCGGCAACCATAGGTGGAAGGGCAACCCTCCCGCTTTTTTTTTTTTTTTTGTAATTTAACTTTTAGTTTTTATTTTTTAATTTAATTTAGCTAAAAAATTAAATTAAAATTATATTTTGCTCAATATAAGCCGTTGATCGGCCGGCTTATTTCGGGAAGGATTGGCCCTTATTTAAAACATACATAATCACTTTAGGCCATTGATTGAAATTTTCCCAGAATGGATTTAGCAAGACCACACGTGTGATCATTGTTTATCCATCTTTTTCTCAACTAACAATCTTTCCCTTTCGAGAAGATTATAAAAAAAAACAAAAAGGGATTTGGATGGGGTTGAGACATACAGCAACCCTTGTTAGAAGGTTCGAATTAAGGGTGTCGGCGAGACACCAACTGCTCATTAGAGGCGAGCTCGTCGCCACAACCTCCCCGAGTGCGAGTAGAAAGTTCGAAATCGGCCATACACCTCAGTCACGACCCATCCTTTGCAGACTAATTAAGATTTCCTTAGGTCGAGAATAGACTAAGGAATAGAACTTGTAATTTTCGATTGTAAACCAAGTTTTCTACCACTCAGTTCATCGCTTGATTGGTCTTGACTAACAATTTTACGTCTTGCCAAATCTGTAATTCACCGTCACCCTCCCTCAACAAAAAAAAAAACACCAAGAAAGGGAAAAAAAAAAACTTAACGACATGATGTTACGATAAAAACAAAGTTCTCAATATATTAAATGAAGAAAACTAAATGAAAGTTGAACAAATCATCAATACCCACCCGGTGAGTAAGGCTGCGTTGGTTGAGAGTCCCTCCCATATCGCCGAGTTTGAGAGTTCAAACCATGATTCTTAGCGTTTTAAATAGGGAGTCGTGATGGTGGGAGTGCTATCTTTCCACGAGATATAGGGACCCGGCCCTCTTGGTGCCTACCGAAGGCATCGGGGCCCATGGTGGAGTCCCCGGTTCACAAAAAAAATCATCAATATATAATTATAAGGTATGCATGCATGCATGTATATAGTGTGTATGTATGTATATGTTAAGCCCATTAGAAAGTAGAAGTTTCGCGGGGCTGCGTTTGTTCGTGGCTAAGAAATTTGGGAAGAATAATCGACGCCTAAGCATGTGGCCCAACCGCTACGCCCGCGCTTACGTTAAAATAGGCGCATGGTCTTAACATGGCTCCTTTTGACATTGACTAAAAGAACTAAAAAAATAAATAAATAACAAAATAGTAGAAATATATTTTACCTGAAAAGAAAAATAGAAAATAGAGGGCCATTTTTTAAGATTGGCTAGACCGGTGTGGTTGCCGATGTCAATTTGACAACCTATTCTTCCTTGATCTTTCTTACCTTTTTCCCCATAAGTGATTCCCGCGTGCTTTCGATAACGTGCCTAAAATCAGAGAGACACACGTGTTTGAAGAGAATTGTCTCCTTTTGCTAGAGTGTTCAAAGTTGGATAACTATTCATATTCGGATGCAGGCGTGTGAAATCCTCTGAAGTGTACAAGTATGGACATGTGGAGTTATTCCAAATGTATTCTCCGTCGTTCAATTTGCAAAACGAAAACGAAATACGCTCAATACATTCACTGAAATCATGCGAGATTTACGTTGGGATGAATCATTATATATGAAATCTTTTTTTTTTTTTTGGTCTGTCACACGACATGAATCTAGTACCATAAAAACAGCAGCACGTTTAGACCAATAAAGGGCATTTTCTCAATGGGAGCCCCGTTTTTTGGAAGTTCCATGGAAACGGCAACAACCTTGAGAAATCTGCAAATTTATGGCACGCCCTTTCCGTGAATCACTCCCGGGGAGTCTTCCTATGAGCAAACGTGGCGTGATTTGTTTGGAAAGTGGAAGGTCCTGTCCTCCATTTGTTTCCATCTCCATCACTGCCCATGGACGTATTCTCTTTAACTCATTCGAACTGTACCATGACCAAGACCGGTCCTTTTTTTATTACCGTCTTTGTCGTGACCAAGAAATGCTTCCCCCTTTGATTGGAGTGGAGATTTCTGTACACAGAGACGACAACATTCTGGACAGGTGGGAACCCCCCACTCTCTCTCTCTCTCTCTCTCCGTCCGTTAACTTCCAGGAAAGGAGAAACCCACCATTTTCAGCCTGCACCCAATACTAGAATATCATCAATCTTGAATCTTTGATGCGTAATCAGCGGTCAGTCACTTTTCCCTTCTTCAGATTTTGAGTTGTCCACGTGTTTGCCGATTTGTAAGGAGCAAAACCCCATTCCTCCATTGCTTTTGGCGGCTTCTTACAGTTGGCATCTCTTATTTGGCTTTCTCTGTTAAACCCTGAGGTATCCCTTACCTCTCTCTCCAGATCTGCTCTCTGGATTCATCAAGTTCAGCTTAATTCGACAACAAGACTATGCTTGGATTGCTGAACACGTTTCGTTTATGCTTGTGAATGTGCAGAATCGAAGCTCGTCCATGAGTCAGTGATACTCTGCTAGGTTGGTGTTTCTTTTTCGAGCTTTAATTTGTGCTTGGTGTGTTGTTAGCAAATTTGATGCATAGTAGCTAGAGATTGGATAATAAGTTGTGAACTCAAATGTTCTTTCGTTGTTTTGCTTTGCCTTGCTTTCGGACAATCAATCTCTTTTTGCAAAGTTAAAGTTCGGTGCTTTTTTTGTGGTCCCCCATTAGGGAAGGTTGGAGCTTTTGAGGACATACTTTCTTCTAATATTCCATTAGTTTTCCCAGTTCTCAAACAGTAACCTCTGTGTAGCGTATAATTCCCTTCACATTGCAGATATTTTTGTAGACTGAGGAAATTCGAGCTGGGTGTTCATGAATCCCCAGATTTTGGATCCAAGTTTCAAGATTGGAGGGCACCTTAGAACATTTTGGATTTGTGCAAGAGATACACAGTGAATTGGGTATCTGTCGATTCCAGGGATTTTGTTTTGCGAGCTTGATCTGCTGCTGCTGCAACCATGGCGATCGATCCCGGGTCCATCCTTAGCAAATTGGGAACATTGACATCCGACCACGAATCAGTTGTGTCGATGAACCTCTTTGTTGCGCTCCTTTGTGCTTGTATAGTGATTGGTCACCTGTTGGAGGAAACTCGATGGATGAACGAGTCAATCACGGCCCTCGCGATTGTAAGATTATGCAATGGGGTTTCTGAATTTGAATTTTGCAATGTTGTGAGGGTAGAGTTGGGGCTTATCGTGGGCTCAATTTTGATTAAGTTTATTTTCTATTGCAGGGTCTTTGCACTGGAGTTGTTATTCTGCTTACTACTCGAGGAAAGAGTTCCCATCTATTGGTATTCAGTGAAGATCTTTTCTTTATCTATCTTCTTCCACCCATCATATTTAATGCCGGGTAAGTTTGATCTTCTGCTGCATCCGGTTTTGATTTGTCTATTAATGCCGTTTCTATCATAAAGAATTAACATATTCTTTTTGTGATCAACTTTTGGAATACTTGGTTTAATTTAGTAAGAGTCACAATCTAATAACTTATAGATCTTTCATTGTGTTACCCAAAAGTCCACTTTGTCGAACTGGGTTGCAACTCACAATCACATTATGTGCACCCACGCAAACATGGAGCTTAATGAGAATCAAAAGGGGAAGCATTAACTTTCTAGTAGATATGCTTATATAAAGACATGGTCATACATGATTACTTCCTTTCCTTCGTCCACCAGGTTCCAGGTGAAGAAGAAGCAGTTTTTCCGCAATTTTATGACAATCATACTCTTCGGCGCAGTTGGAACTCTGATATCCTTTGGCATCATTTCCTTAGGTATGCTTAATACCTTATTCAACTAAAATCTTCCGAAGTGTTTCTCATCCGCCCAGGTCCTGCTCAAGATTCACAATTGCTTTTTTTTTTTTTTTGGTTACTTGATTACTTCATCCTCCTCTTTTTGCATGCTATATGATCTGATGGTTGACAATGTTCCAGTGTGTCGGTTTCTTCTGTTTTACTCTTCCCTCTCTTTTTCCAAAGATCTTGATTCATCTGTTAATGTATCTTACAGTCTAATCATGTTTGCTATCTTTTGTCCTAGGTGCCAAATATGTTTTTGAGGGATTGAACTTACGTCAACTGGATATAGGAGATTATCTTGGTAATTTGAAACTACCTTTATCTTCTTAGTAACCTAACATCTCATTTTTTTTTTCCTTCTGAAGCAGTTTCTCATTATTTTCTTTGTTTCCCTTGACTTGGTCTATTGATTGCAGCAATTGGAGCAATATTCTCTGCCACAGATTCTGTGTGTACCTTGCAGGTAAGATAGCCTTTGAAACCATTACCTTTTCCAATAATTTTCCAAAGGATTGCCATCTCTGGACACTGTTTATTTAACTTAATGCTGCAGGTCCTTAATCAGGATGAAACTCCCCTGTTATATAGTCTGGTGTTCGGAGAAGGTGTTGTAAACGATGCTACGTCAGTGGTTCTTTTCAATGCGATTCAAAGCTTCGATCTTTCCCACATCGACTCAAGTATCGCATTGCAGTTTGTTGGCAACTTTTTGTACTTATTTATCCTGAGTACATTGCTGGGAGTTTTGGTGAGATGCGCTCTCCTCTCTCATGTGCACTGACCCTTTTGAGAGGATAATAATAATAGCCATAACATTATCCTCTGCAACATGTACTGTTCCCTGCAGACTGGATTGCTTAGTGCTTATATCATCAGAAGGCTCTACTTTGGCAGGTATGCAATAGCCACATAAGTATATGCTACTGCCACAAACAACTTGTATGGGAAATAGAAGCCGCAGCCACTATTCCTGCTCATATACTTTGTTGTCTTTCAAATCAGGCACTCAACTGACCGTGAAGTTGCTCTCATGATTCTCATGGCATATATGTCGTATATGCTGGCTGAAGTAAGATTTTCTTTAGTTATCTCTCCTCTGATTTTTTTCTGTTGTTCTTCCTAACAAAAGACTAGAAGCTTGTAAAACACTCTTATGATGGTGTAAAAATCTAAATTTATCTGTGCAGCTCTTTTACTTAAGTGGCATCCTCACTGTATTCTTTTGCGGAATCGTCATGTCACACTACACATGGCATAATGTCACTGAAAGTTCAAGGGTGACCACTAAGTATGTCGATCATTTCTCCTTTCGTTCAGTTGAAATGGTTTGCATTCATTTCTCCTAAACTAATTGCTCTTTGGCAAATAACACAGGCACGCTTTTGCAACTTTGTCATTTGTTGCTGAGGTTTTTATATTCCTTTATGTTGGCATGGATGCCTTGGACATCGAGAGATGGAGCATTGTCAGCGATAGGTTAGTTATGCATACGTACCTGGCATTCATACCACACACACGTTCAGCCGAGAATGAAAATGCTGTAAATAGCACTTCATATGTACTGAACACGTTTCTTTCCTTCATCGTTTGCTTTCAGTCCCAAAAAATCAGTCCAGTTTAGCTCCATATTGTTGGGACTGGTTCTGATCGGAAGAGCAGCCTTTGTTTTCCCCCTGTCAATTTTATCCAACTTGACTAAGAAAAATACACATGAGAAACTTAAGTTCAACCAACAGGTGATTTCTCTCTCTCTCTCTCTCTACATGCACATACACTTCTAGTTAATTAATCAGAATATTTCAGTAGAATGTGTTTCTTAATAAGAACCTATGCAGCTTGTAATATGGTGGGCTGGTCTTATGCGCGGTGCTGTGTCCATGGCTCTTGCTTACAATAAGGTAAAGAGCAGACAAAATCACTACATGAAACTTCATTCAGTCAGTTTGATCTGGCAGATTGTTTTATTATTCATGAACATGCTTTTGCCGACCCCTTATGCATGTTGATGCAGTTCGCTCTGTCCGAGACAAAAGAGAGGAAGAATGCGTTTATGATCACCAGTACTATCACGGTTGTTCTATTCAGCACGGTGGTAAGTCACTGACTCATATGTGTTATAGGAGACACGAAAGAGTTGCATACTGCTTTACTCCACTTCAACCTGCCCAGTCAATTAGATTGGCATAGGCAAGCCTGGAAAATTATCGTGCTATGCTTAGTTTTTTTCAACAGGTTATCACGCTTCCTCGTTTGTTAATAGCTGAGTGTCATATTTTCTGATGTTACCAATTTGATTCGAGCAGGTTTTTGGGCTGATGACCAAGCCTCTTATCCGGCTCTTGCTCCCTTCACCCAAGCACTTAGTCCGCATGGCTTCCTCCGAGCCAACTAGCCCCAAATCCTTCATTGTGCCACTCCTCGGCAATGGCCAGGACACAGAGAGTAATCAGAGCAACCAAAATGTCCCGCGGCCTTCGAGCTTACGCATGCTTCTAACAACCCCTACTAACACTGTACACTACTATTGGCGGAAGTTCGACGATGCCTTCATGCGTCCTGTGTTCGGAGGGCGAGGTTTCGTGCCCTTTGTCCCCGGATCACCGACAGATCGCAGTAATCATTAATGGCCGTGAGGCCAGATTGATGGAACAGCTGGTTTCTGATGTAAAACGGGTCGGCAAGCCGGAGATTTTAAGCGCGTAACTCAGAATTGTGATCTTGGTGGGGGCTCGCTGAAAATTTTGAGTCTGATATGGTGGTGAAGTGAGTGAGTATTTTGTAGTTCAAGCATTTGTAGCTATATGCTTGTAAGACCTTGTGAGAAGGTTTCATGCATATTTATATATATTGTTACTGGTTTCTGCCTGTAAATATTCTGGTTCGAGGGCCATTCTAGTCGTAAGAAAGTTTCATAAACAAATCTCCCTGAATTAGTGAATTGTTATTATTCTTTATTATTAATGCAAATTCACATAGTATCGTTATTATTAATTATTTTTTAAATTTCTAGAAGGGTTGCAATAATTTTCCTTCTTGGTGAATATATTAGAATAAATTTGAAATAAATAATAGCAAGAATGGGTTTGTGCATGGGTACTTTTTCCTGATAAATTAATCCTTAAATAGAATTATAGTACCTCAAAGCTCCTATTAGTAGGTGTAAGCAAAAAGAACCTCCTGGATCGGGAACGTCCGGATCGGATCGGACCGAACCGATTCGTTCGGGTGATTTCCGGAGGCATTGGTTCGGTTTCCAGCTCTAATATTTTGAAATCGGTGATTTTCAGTTCGGTACCCCGTTTCATGTGTGGAACAGTCCATCCGGACCACCTGGATTGGATTGATTTTTTTTTTTAATTGCTTACAAATTTGTAAGCCCCGATACTTCACAAACCCTCCTATCACGATCCTTGTCCTCGGCTTGGACCCTCCATCCACAAACCCCAAGCACTACGCTTGCTCTTTTAATTTGAATTATGGGCTACATGCTTTTTTTAAAAAAACAGAACATTTCACCTTCCATTGGCCCACTAGAGAACCGGATTGAACGGATCGGTCCGATTCTAGGACAAGGTGGGCCGGTTTCCTAATCCAAAAATGGGAAATCGGCCCCGCTAGTCCTATTCACGGTTCTGGGTGAAAATTGAATCATCTAAGAATCGATCACCCCTAATTATTAGGAACTTTTTGGAAGTTGTCGATTTTTACCAAACGCCTCAAAAAGGCAAAAGGCCCTATTTCACAACCGTAGGAACTACGGTAAAATCGTACCAAACACATGGTAACTTTAGGAAACTAAATAATTTTACTCTTTGTTCAGTCTAGACGTGTTATTCTAGATATAGGAGACTAGATGTGGAGAGACCATTATAGTAAATGATATCTTTTATCTTATTTTTCATAATTCAAAAGCATGAGCGGCACAAAGACTCGACTACCCGGGAGGTAGATAGAGCATTATGTAAGTCTCGTGAATCGATTAAATCTAAACATTGACGGTGTAGGTGTCTAAGACGGATGCCGATTTGCACGCATTTGATGGGTTTTAAACAAATTTCTAGACCGGAAATCTCTTGTTGCCCCAACCAACCACACTAACGCTTGGGGTGTAATAACATGCTTTTCCTTAAGCATAAGTGACCCCTACAAAAGAGTGGTCGGGTATTTGTACTTGGTATTATGTTGAGCGCGTTATGTTTGCTAATACGACTTGCAATCAATCTATTTTGGAGTGCTTTAATGAACATTAACCTTCCATTCATTTCATTTTTTTTGTTAGATGTATTGGAGATTATTATATACAAGAAAACAAACACTCTTATCATTTCGAGAGAGATTTCGTGTTAGATTAACTAAAGCATTAAGCTAGCAATAAGTTTTCGTGTGGATAGTCTCAAAAGTCCTCAACTTATTGTATGGTGGTCAATTCAATTTTCAACCTTTCAATTATGTCAATTCGGTCATAAACCTTTTGACGATTTACTAATTTAGTCCATCTGCCTAGAAATCATTGACATTGATGTCGCCTAGCGCTAGTGTCCATAATCTTTTGAAAATTTTAAATTTTTTAAAATTTCTAAAGTTTGTTTTTTTTTTTTTCTTTAATTTTTTTCCCTTTTCATTTCGTAAGTGGCCAACCTATTACTTGAGATCGGTCAGTGGCGAAAAGAAAAGCCAAAAAATAAAAAAAATAAAAATGAAAAAAATAAAAAATATCATAAAATTCATGCCATGTATCATGGCCAACTTCTAAGTGATCATTTTTCTTGTCAAAGGTTCAAAATTACATCGACACAATTGAAAAGTTTAGAGTTTTAGGACTTTTTGGTCGATTTTTTTTTCCATGTTTGGACTTTTTGACCATTTTACTACATTTTCTTTTGTTTTTTTGGGGGGGGGGTGGTTTGGTGAAGATAACATATAGATGAGGATACATGCACCATAAAAGTAGGAAGATTTATCAAGTAACATAAAAGTAATTAGAACTTAATAATAACACACGGTATTTCGATGTTCTCTTTTATATATTTTGAGTATTTTTTGGATATTTGTAAAAGTAAAGTCGACGCCAAATTTAAAAGTCGAGACTTTAATTCACAATACGTATATCGATTGACATCTTATTTTTTGGGCCCAAATTTTCCTATGACCGTTCTCCATCCCAACCAACAAGGAAATTACTATTTACTCCAAAGGAAAATAATCTTTCACTTTTTCCAAATTATGGCACAAAATTCTTGCCATTACATTCTGTCATCCACAATCATTTTTTTTTTCAAATCTAACCCTTATATCTATATGTCTATCTACTATCTCTATCTACAAGTATGAGGAGCAGGGGCATGCAACCGGACCGGACCACCCAAAAAACAGGCCTAGGAATCGGTTCCCTTTGGAATCGACTCGGATTTTTTGAACCGGTTGGAACAAGTCCGGTTCTTGGTTTCGAGTGAATGCCCACTCGAGAACTGGACCGAACCGAATCGGCTATGGAACCGGTTCCACGACTTTAAAAGCCAAACCCTAATGTGTTTTCCCTCAAAAATCTAACCTCAGCAACAGCAATCCTTCGCCTTTCCTCTTAAGGATTGTCACTTTTGGCGGATATCGATTTTTGTTGTTAATATATTACTTTGAATCTTTTCATTGCCACTCATATTATTTTGCTATAAAAAAAGAAATCATGAAAATAAACAAAAGAAAAACAGATCCTCGAGTGATTAGGATGGGTTCCAAAATAGGTTCTAAGGTAAATAAGGTAGGTTTTAGGACTCTCGATGACGAGGCTAGAGAGAGAGGGAGAGAGAAATTTGAAGGACTAATATGTCAAAAGTGAGACTTTTTAGTGGCCGATTTACAAGGAATCACGCTGGCGGAGGGCAACATCTAAGAGACAAATTTTTAAAAATTGCGTAATATATAAATAGCGGGCGCAACCGCCACTCTGCAAACCCAACCGGACACCACCACCATCACCACGACCACCGCCACTTCCTCCGCCCTCCTCCTCCTCCTCCTCCTCCTTCGATTTCACCTCTCTCTCTCTCTCGCGCTCGATCGCTCTCCACGCGTAATTGTAAGTGGTCTTCCCTTTTTTTTGGCTCTTCCTCATCAGATTCGGAACGTAATTCAGAGAGCTTGCGATCGTGGAGCATCGCATCGTCATCGTCGGTCTCGAATTTTGCTTGGAATGTGAATAGTTATCACGACGCTTGCATTTTTTGAGGCGGCAATGCAGGTCTGGGAACGGATCGATGTGGTGATCTGTGTTCTTTTTTTTTTTCGGTGGTTAAATCGTGAATTGCTCTCGGATCGTATGGGTAGTTGGTGTGCTGAATTATGCTGCGTGCGAGTGTAAATCATCTAAGTTTTGCCTGTCTAGTGTTGGGTGATGATGTGCAATTTTGGTGTTTGGTGAAATGACAAATGTGCTTGAGAGTGCACGTGCTGGATTATATGGATATGGCACTTGAGATTGAGCTTTATGCCTTACTTTTCTAATTGCAAATCTCTTTGCTTAATTGTTGTTACCCTGCTATGCGACGTGCTCTTTCGTCTGGATTAGTGGTGTGGTCTTCATCATGGCTGAAGAGCTCTTGGAGATCCGGCCTCAAGAACTCAAGTTTATTTGTGAGTATATAGTGCCGTGCGTTTGGTGTATTTTCATTTGGACTTGGATTCAATTTGCTTTGCTTGCCTCCTCTTAATGGGCAGTAACTGAAGGTGATAATATGAGTTGGTTCTACGATAATTTGCTCGAGAATCCGCGATTCAACATCATAAATCACGGTTAGAAGGAATGTCCTAAAGCATGAGCTTCAGGGGCATGTGAGAAATAGTCACTATTCGACCTGTTTTCGAATTCTTTTTCTCGCGTTGTTTTATTATTTGGTCAGGTTCTTTCTCTTGCATTGCTTCCATCTTCGCATCGCGAATTCTTAAAATGCCTTGTGAGTGATTATCTTTCTGGAGATAAAGTAGGTGACTGGTCATTGTAATCAAATGACTTTGAGAATGACTAGTATAGTAAGCGCATATAATGTGATTTCATTATTGCATTATATCTTTTCAAAGAAAACCTACAAATATACAGTTCATCATGTAATGTTGTCATGACATGCCCACTTTCTCGTTTAGTTTTTTAATCTAAAGCCTCTTCTCCATGTTTATGCAGTTGAGGTGAGGAAACAAAGCTCATGCTCAATTCAATTAGGCAATAAGACTGATCAGTATGTTGCTTTCAAGGTGAGGATTGTTTTGACCCTTTTCTTTCAACATGATCCCGCTTTACTTCTTTTAGCTTATGGCAGTAGAATTTTTCCTTTCAAGCTTGTATTCTCCTGATGTAAATTAATTTCCAGAGTAGGATATCTGCACATTAAGAACTCCCTATTATTGAGATATATTATGAACTCTGTGCTTTGATATATAAAACCTTCCAGGTTAAGACTACATCTCCGAAGAAATACTGTGTGCGGCCAAATATAGGCATTATCAAGCCAAATGGAGCATCTGATTTCACAGGTACGCCATCAAGTCTGAGGGACATCATGTTTACAAATTTATTAAAGCCGCTCACATACTTGTGAGGGGGACACACCCACAGTACTTGAATCAGCTGGATGATGCTTCTGCAATTTCTTTGCCATGACGTGTCAAGTAGAATGTATTGCTCCTGGGATATGAACTGTTTAAGGTAGAGTCAGTTGCATTGCAGCAAGGGTCATATTTGAATAAGATTTTGAGTGCCTACCGTAGCCTAAATACATTTTTTTTTTTTTTGAGGTAGTGGAAAACCATGATAGGCGTCGGAAGCTATGTGCTGATACTAACAAAGAATTGGAGCAGACTTTTCATCCTATCTTCTGTTTGATGCAGTTACCATGCAAGCACCGCAGGTAGCTCCACCTGTCCTGCAGTGTAGAGACAAGTTTCTAATACAGGGCACTATTGTCCCTTTTGGGACAAGCGAAGAGGACATTACTGTTGACATGGTAGGTTTTGCTGTTATATATTCCCTGATCTTTCAGGTTCAGTAACTTGAGTAATTTTCTTTCTAATTTGCAGTTTGATAAAGAAAGTGGTAAATACATTGAGGAGAGGAAGATAAAAGTAGTCCTTGCCACTCCAGTGGAATCGCCATCATTGCTGCCAGTTAGTGGAGAGTGGAAGCAAGATTCATTATCCGAGACTACCATCCCAAAGTATGTCTCACCTGCTGGAGTTGAAAATGTATCATCTCCTCTCAGGGTATGACGACCAGAAAATACCAATATGTCACTTTATTTGCTATCTGAATTTAGACGGCATAGTATCTGATATATATAGTTGGGCTTCAACACAGCCTTGACTGGGTTCAATGTCATTTATGGTTGAATTGAATCACGTTGCTGCATGTCATCTTCAGAAAGACAACTAAATGCAATTGTATGAAATAGCTCTTTTCTCATCTGATGTATTTGAGTATGTTTCTAAGACTCCTGAAATATGGAAATCATAGGATATAAATTCTGCTCTCACTCTTATAATCCAGAGGGTTGTCTTTTGATGCCAGGATCCTGGGTTGGACGTGTCAGAGGATTTCAAGGAGTTAAAATCAAAACTCAGCTTGGTGGATTCAAAGTTAAAAGAGGTTAGTTTTCTTCCCCTGCTCGATTTGAACCTAGGTCAACTTTCGCCTGTGAGATCATTGGGAGGACGGTTTCACTTCCACTACACAAGCTACCCCTCTGTACCCATTTTATAAAGATGAGAAGAGGAGACAGAAGAGAGGAAGATTTCAAAATATCATTGCTTAACAGAAATAAGCTGGTGTTTCTTCTGAATTCTGGAGGGCGATGCTGGATTGCTAAGAGGCTATTTGCTTATATTTACATACAATTATGGATGGCTATGAATAAATTCAACTAATTCGGAAACAAATATTGACATACTTTATTATCTGGAAGGCAGAAAAAATTTATTTTCCATAATTGGAAAATTAAGTCCGTCTCTCATTTATTTTACATTAAGAGAGCAAAATAACTTGTATCTCTTGTATATAGGCACTAGGGAAAATTTCAGTTTATCCCCCTAACCTATTACCCTCTAACATGTTAACCCTAAACTTTCAATTCTTTCAATTTACCTTCCCAGCTCTCACATTTTTACTCATTAAACCCCAAACTTCACATTTTCACTTTACCTTCCCAACTCTCACATTTTTACTCATTAAACCCCAAACTTTTAAGTCTTTCAATTTACTTTTCTGAATTTTACTCTCTTGCAATTTGAGCCCTAAACTTTAAATGCTTATACTTTGCTCCCCTGACCTTACAAATTATTTCATTGGTTTCACTGGTTTTCACTGTCAAGTTCATCTGCGAAAATGTGTAGCATGTGTAAAATTTTTTTTTTTAGCTGCAATGAGATAGACCTACATTTCAGACACTCAAAAACTTGTCCTACTTTGGGAGAAAATTATGTGTGAGAAACAAGTTTCTTTTGGTGGCATTGAACAGATATGTACATAATATGCAGTAGTGGAGCATATTTTGGATGTAAATCTTATAAAACTTCATTAGACGCAGCCCAGTGCAATAATTTTTTTTCAGTAGTGAAGACAACAATGATCATATGCATAGTCTGTCGTGCATCTTAAGCAAACAGCTTTCAGTGCCCTCTGTTGCGAGTTTGTGCTTTCCATTTCTCTTTGATGTTGTCCTTTTTCCTATGTCACCCCTTTTTTTGAGTTTTCAAAGAAGATTATAGCAAACTTTGCAGGCTGTAGTGGAGCATAAAGTAGGATATTGTTCCTCTATTATTTAAATCTTACAAGATCTCATTAGAGGCCCAGAGAAATAACTGTTTATTAGTAATGAAGACCACAACGACCATATGCATAGTCTGTCATGCATCTTAAAGTAAACAGCTTCCTGTGCCTTTTGCTTCAAGTTTGTGCTTGCCATTTCTCTTCAAATTTGGTTTTCTAGCTACCTCTCCTTTCTTTTGAGTTTTTGAAGAAGATAATAGCAATTTTGCAGGCATCAGTGGAGCTTAAAGTAAAATATAATCCCTCTAGTTGGATGTAAATTTTGTGGAACTTCATTAGAGGCCCAGAGAAATAACTGTTTTTTAGTAGTGAAGACAATTATGACCATATGCATAGTTGTCATGCAATTTAGAGCAAACAGCTTTCCGTGCCTCTTGTTGCATGTTTGCGCTTTCCCTTCTATTCAATGTTGCTTCTCTTTCTACCTCTCCCCTTCTTTTGAGTTTTCAAAGACGATAATATAGTTAAAGACACACCAAAGCTTTGCAGGCAGAACTTACAATCAGTAGATTAACAGAGGAGAGAAGTTTGCGGAATCGGGAGAGGGATACACTTAAGCGTGAAGTGGTGAGTAATGTGAACATTCATTTTTTCCCCATCATGCGTCATGCCAATCTTTGCTCTATCTCCAAGATATGCTGCAGCAAGGGTGCAGACATCATTCTAAAATATGAATAGTTAATGGTGAAGATTATTGCTTTGTTCAACAGGAGGTGTTGAGGAAGACAGGTGGTAGAGCAATTCAAGTGGGATTTCCTTTCCTGTATGTTTGTGTGGTTGCTCTTGTCGCCTTTGCAGTTGGGTACATAGTCCAACCATAAGCTGAGAAGTTTTTGGTGGGCTTTAGGAGATTGTGTATTTCTAGGGTTCAGCATTGGATTGCCATATATTTTTTTTTTTTTTCTGCAATTTCATGTATAACCTTGGAATGCTTTGGTGTTTCAGTTGGAGATGATGTCCTCTCAAAATGTATATTCCTGATTTGACTTTACCTGTACTTGGAAATATCTTAAGTTCCCAAAATAGAAATCGCAAAAATGTCGACTGTTATTATTATCGCCATTATCACTATTACATGATATTTTGCAAAAGTTTTGATGGTGCAATCATAAACGTCAATGACTACAGCAATCCCGTAACAACTTTTGCGAAACACATTTATAATGGTAGTCACGGCACAACAACCTTTAAGCAGCCCGTGGCCAATGGGGTGTGCTTCGACATAGCACATTACAGCCACAGCCATTCTTGCGGATGAACTTTTATGATCCGGCTCTTTGTATGTTCATATCTCTATAAGCCAAACCACCCTTTCGCTCAACTTAGAGTTCTAATTCTGCCCTCATCTACATAGTACGTTGATGTTGTAGCTGTAAAGAGAAAAGTGCAAACTTGGCTAAATAGAAAGGAAGGAAGAACCTAACTAGCCATTTCCATTTGAAAGTGGCACTTGGCAAAATCCCTTGATTGTCCTCACAATGCAATAAACCAACTTCATCTTCTCTCAATTTTCTTCTGCTAAATCTTGAATAAAGTATCTTTTAAGAATAATAAAATGCTCATTTGAAATGTTTTCTTTTTAGAAAAGAATTTGCATAGTGGTAAAAAAAGAATAAAAAAAAGAATATTGTTTTGCTATCATATTTAGAGTCAAATATTTTTGTTATTAACATGTGGTGACGTTTCTTGACGAAGAACCATCCAAAGTTACAAGAGTGGAGGGGAAAAAGGGAAATTGGAGGGCCTTATCCGATCACGGGGATAGGATAAAACGAATAGCCAAACAGCCCCCTCGACAGTTTCGATACAAACGAGGCCGCTTTCCACTTGCCCACGAATCTCACTCAGCTGCAACTACAAACAAACCAACAGAGTCCTACACGCTCTCGCTCGCTCCCACTCCCCCCACTTATATATATATCGTCTCTCCCTCTCACATTTTTCGCGTTCTCCCTCTGCGATATCTGAGATCTCTCTCTCTCTCTCGTTTCGTTCAGCTTCTGTTGGATCGGAGCTCGGAATGGCCTCCTTCACCGGAACAACGGCTCGCGTTTCGTGCGCTTTGAAGCAGGGGCAGGTACGAAGATTGGTATTGGTCGATTCGAGATTTGCTTGGTTTGTGTCTTCTTTATGATGGGGTTTGGTGCTTTTAAATGATCAGCGAGTGTGGGTTCCGCATGATTGGCTTGTTTGATGCTTGACTTGCAGTGGTTGATGGGTATTTTTCTTTCAGATTTCTCAAGGCATATATAATTTCAGCTTGACATTAGCTTCTCCCAAACTAGCATGAATGTGCTTATGGTTCGGTGCTGGAGGGTTTTTTTATGGGTTGTGGTAAATGTTGCGTTTTTCTCACTGATTGATGGAAAAATGGTGTTTCGTTCGACTTGACGTGGAAATAGAGAAGAAATTGTTCGTCTTTCAATGTGTGTAGAACCTGATTTAGGAATTCTGCTCGATGCGAGATGCTAGGTCAGAATGCTTTGTCTTGGAAGATATGCGTGAGGATTGATCAAATACATTGAATTTTTTGGCTACATTAAGGATTTGATAGGGCTCTTTGGGAGATGAGTGCATGCTTTGGCGGTTTTGGAAAAACAGTCCTGTTTGTGGCAGTAGTCTGGGTAGATAGAGGAATGGGTGAACTGCGTAAGCATCACTAGAGCATGCGTTTGTAGCTACATCGGAAAGCTACAGCGGAAAGCTACAGCACTGCCAAATGAGCTTTCCAATTATCTAGATTGATCAAATGAGCTGTCTGAGAATAATAATGAGTTCAGGCAGGCGATACTTGGTTTTGGCTTCCTGCTGCTTTGTGGCTGCACCGCTCATGATTCTAATCATTTCATCTTGCAATCTGTACATTTGGGGCTTCAACTTGAGCACCATTTCTGGTGATTAATCTAGTTGGGTCTTTTTCGATGTGTTGCTAACTTGCTCTCAGGTAGCAGCTTTTGCGTATGTATGCATTTTTTTTTAACTTACTTTTAGTTTGTTTTTGCTGTCTCATTACTGTGGTTATTGGTTACAGTAAATGGTAGAATGTCCATTAGCTTCTGAAGCTTCTTGAGGTTTGATGTTGGTCTAATGATTGTTAGCAATCTGCTCGTCTGAAAACTCCGTAAATTTACTGGGGCAAATTCATGTTGCCCCCAAGG
Source organism: Rhodamnia rubescens (assembly GCA_021437795.1). Taxonomy (NCBI): domain Eukaryota; kingdom Viridiplantae; phylum Streptophyta; class Magnoliopsida; order Myrtales; family Myrtaceae; genus Rhodamnia; species Rhodamnia rubescens. The sequence goes on from JAILYA010000023.1 coordinate 2,260,943, forward strand.
TTTTAAAGTTGTTGCAGATTGGCCCATGATGGTTCCATTTTTGCAATTTGCCCTTGAATTTTAGAAGTAGATTGCAATGTGTCCCCTGGGTTGACTTCGATCAAATTATGCTTGGAGCTCCGACCACGTGATTGATTACTGAGTAAAAATTCGTCATATAAGCATATACATATAAAAAAGCACAAGATCAATTAAAAAAATAATTGCATGTGAGAGATTTTCAAAATACCATTTTGGGTTTGCTAGGAAGCAACGCTTGAGGACATATTGCCTCCAATTTCGCTGAGTCAGGGGACAAATTGCAACACTTGAAACATCAGGGGTGACATGCCACTGTCCCAAAACTTAAGGAAAAAATGTTTTTCTCCCAAATTTATTGTGCAATTTAGGATATAGATTGGTTGACCTGGTTGAAGTTCTGCACTTTGAATGAGATTAAAAATTGAAAACCTTATGAAACATTTGGCATTGTACTTTATACCTGACTTGTATAAAACCGTCAACTTGTCTAGCACTATATGATAGTTCTTACATTTTGACATTTTTAACAGGTACCTAGCTCCAAGATATCTAATGTCAGGTCTGTTTCCCTCCCTATCGGTGGCAGAAGTTTTCCTTCTCTTAAAGCTCGCCGCTTCCAGGTTTTCTGTTCGGTATGTATCGCTATGTCGTGTCAACTATAACAAAACTACTAAAGCATAGCATCGTGACTACGAGTACTTATATATATCTGAAGTCTGGGTTATTTTTTTTTGTCAAATGTGGAACAATCTTGCTGTATGATTGTAATTAAGTCATATGAAACATGCTCCTTCTGGGGAAAGTGGATGCACAGAATATTATTTATACAATGTTCCAACTTACCATTTTGCTTGCTCGTGGGAGAATACTTGATTGGTTATTGCCAATATTCTAACCGCACAGTGTAAAACCTGTAAGTAGGTTTTGAGAACTTGTAAGTAATCAGCTTGAGATATGGGCAGGCTAAACCAGAGACAGTGAATAAAGTGTGCCAAATAGTAAGGAAGCAGCTAGCCTTACCAGATGATGCTACTGTGACTGGAGACTCAAAATTTGCTAACCTGGGAGCTGATTCTCTGGACACTGTAAGCTATTCGTCCACTAGTCTTTTTCCTTTTCTGCATACTTTAACGAGCTTTCACTTTATCCATCCATTCTGAAGCGGTGCAGGGCGGTACTTCCGCAATGTCGATGTCGTTTTTTCGTTGTTTCTTTAATCCGATTCCGACGTTTACCCGCTTACTCCTTCATTAAATAAAATGGGATTTGTGATGAGACCACTGCTCTTCCTCATTTTAGGTGGAGATTGTGATGGGACTTGAGGAGGAATTTGGGATTAGCGTGGAGGAAGAAAGTGCTCAGAGTATCACAACTGTCCAGGAAGCTGCGGACATGATCGAAAAGCTAATTGGGAAGAAGTGAGGAAGATGGACTTCTTTGTCAGCTTTTCATAATTTATGCATAACTCGCTGCCCATTGGTCGTGTAACTCCGGACTTAGTTTTTGATGTAGTACTTGCACCTTATTTCAAGAGCCATTGTGCCCCTATTCTATTAGAATAACGACAGAAACGCCCCATTGCTCCATTTTCTTTGGCCTCGCATTGATTCTCTCTCTCAGATTTCAGCATGAGCAGATTTCCATGCCCCCCTCTGGAGCCGGCAATTTGCAACTACAGAAGTGCCTTAATCACAATGTCGAGGGTTTTCCACCAGATAATCAGTGATGCCGCGGAATAAATAGTTAATTTAGAATTCCTGTGAATTAATGAACTATGGTTGCGTCTAGCTAGTTTTGTGTTCTCGGGAACATTCGAAATAACCATGCAGTTTGTCGTTCCATTTCGATGCCGGAAGTTCTGCGATTAACGATGTGACAAGCCTGCTGAATATGTTCTACTCAATATTTGAGGGCGTCTTGTTAAAAAATATACTTGATGACCAAGACAATATGCATTATAAGTACATATAATGACAAATACAAAGTAAGAGCCGGAGTACATCGGAACATGCTCTGTCCTGGACTGATTCTAGATTCAGAAATAGTCTGCTTCTGTTATTTGGGAAGCCAAGTGATCTTCTGAATTCGCGCGAGCAGGCAGAGATGCATAGCTACCTTCGATGCTCTTCCAAAAAGCCAAGCAACCTTTCCTAGATTCCGCTCAAAGGGGAATTAATGGAGATACAGGCAACGAATCAGGTGACCCATAATCTTAATGGATCTAACCACAATGAGGGAGCCGCCGCAATTCCGAGATTACCAGTGTGGCAGCACTGGCTAAATCAGCAGCACCAGAATATTTTATCTCAGAAACGATGCCTTCAATCTTCGCGATCTCCGACGTGCACACTGACAAAATCATTCTGTGCAGCAAATATTGCCTACAGGAGTAACCGAGAGAATGCAGCATTCGCTGTACCAGTAGAGAAGGAGTGCCCTTTTGCCAAGACTCTAGAACCGCACTCACCTTTGAAAGATTAGTAAGAAAACCGGCAGCACCTTCCCTCGGGGCTGCCTTCAGTAATAAAACCATGCATTCAGAAGCAATATCGGCATTGTTTCTGTCACGAGACCCACTCAATTCCAGGAAAACACCGGCACTACCACCAAAGTCAGTTATGTCTCTTACGGTACTCGCTGCCTCGGAAGAACTTTCATCAAGTAGGGTTGGCTCTTGTGTGTACCTGGAACTTATCCTAGAACCTAGTGATCGTAAAAGGAAAGCTTTGCACAAGCCTAGCGTTGGTTCGAGAAAATCTTCCATATCCTTCACATGCGCAATCTCCAGAAGGTTTCCAATCCTCCGAACTACTTTCAGTTGAGAAAGCATCTTGGGATCCATTTCTGGTGCGGATGCCAGAGCCATACACAGCTTGACATCATTCACATTTGCACTGGACAGATCACCGAGCAAAAATCTGAAGCAGTGACTGACAGTCTTTGGTTGTAGAATATCAGGAATTTTAATCAGGTTGAACTCTATGAGCATCAGGAGTAGCTTCTGCGCATACATCGGTATTGGGTCCTCATCCTCAATCAAGGTTGGGTAAAGAGGGAGAAATTGCACATTGGATATGGATTTCAAGTCTTCAAGCTTATGCCCTAACTCTGGGAGTTCATTTAGGAAAACAACCATCACATCGAACAGAATCTTTAGGGAGAGAAATCTGGCATCACCATCCTTGTTGCCCTTATACAGTACAGCCAGACTCGGCAGAATCCCACAGATGAATACATCAGAGCTTTCAAGAATCCAGGATGACTCCTCTGTGATGCACTCAACAACTCGAAGAACTGTTAACTGGAAATCATCTCTTCCCTGAAATTTAAATGCAAAATATGGTGTACACAAGTGTCAGTAAATCAAATCAGGGAAAAACATAACCACGAAAACCAAAAAAAAAAAAAAAAAAAAGGGAGTGACACAGCCGAGCAGAGAAAAAAAGCTAACTTCTTCCCTTCCAGGGAGGGAAAGAATACTTAATACTTTTGTGTATTGTTATTGAACTTCTGCCATTTCTTAAGCAATACAAGTGGTCTTGCCAGAAAGTCGTGTGCTATGTATGGACGTATAGACTATTTTCTCTGAAACCCATAGCAGCATGCCTGGCTTATTCACCGCTTTATTTTATCCAAATGTATGCTGCCGATACCATAAAGTTTAAAATCATTTTCCTAAGTACAAAACAATTAAGTAAAGGGGGAGGATCCACAGCTTCGGCTACTTACTTGAAATGGGCTCTCCATAAGTTTGATTATGTTTGCCAGCTGATGTCGAACTTGATGTGTTGCCACCTTGTGCTTAAAGTATGGGCTTGCTAGAAGATTAAGGATAACTGGAAACAGATGAATGTTTGTCTTTTGTGCAGCTCGACCAGTAAGGGGGGACATGGGACCATGACGCCTTCCCCCCATCATTTGTTGAATATCTGCCATAAGAGTATCCAGCAAATTTGGGACGGTTGATGCCACAACATGCACAGATGCATTTAGGCACTGCTGAACAAAGCTGTCCTTTTCTTTTGTCAGTCTGTCTACTATGGAGATCAACCTCATGTTGCAAAAGAGCTGAAACAACCATCTCCTGCTGTTTTTACAGAGAAGAGCCACAAGGACGAGTGCTTTTCCCCTCATAACTTCAGGTCCTTGCTCAATCAAAGAGATTAGACAAAGCACGAGGTTTTTGTCTTCTGCAACTGGAAGAAGGTGCCGACCACTATTTGTCACCATATTGCTCTTTGGCACGGTCATGATCAGAAGATTTAAGCAGATCTGTTGTTCCCGTGGCCCACCCTTGACAAGGGAAGATGTTATTTCCTTGCAAGAAAGTTTCCCTATAACCGATTGAATGCTTGGAGGATTAAAACGAACTAGACGAACCAGACAAGATCCTGCTGTGAGCCTCATGCTTTCCGGTTTCCCTGAAGCTTTATATATATAGCATAGGTTATTAATCACATCCTGGCTGGTGAATCGAGCTGCCCAGTTCCCTCCCTGACTGCAGATATTTTCTATTGTCCTCAACGCATAAAGTTGGGTCATATCGTCCTCTCCTTTTCGAAGAATTGATGTCACGAGTGAAATTAAGGAATTCGGAACCTGGGCCAAAAGGAAATGTTCAACTATTGAGAAAAGGAAGTGGGGAATGGCAGCTTAGTAATCCATAAAGGATCAGTACTGTCATCCACCTAAGGGATTCTTTGACAAACACTTCTTAAGAATTAAATTTGCAGGCAAAACTGAAGGTCTAACAAGGATCAGCATATATGGCATGATGTCAAACATTTCACAATATGGAGGAAAAAAGATCTAATTCATTCACATCTAAGTAGAGCTTCAGAAGCCATTCACAACTTAGAAATCAAGGACATTACTGATCAAGCTCACCTGCCAGTTAGATGTGATTGTGTATCGGTTGTCCTTTGATGGAGATTCTGAGGGCATGTTTTCTTTTTGCTCACTCTGAGTGGATATGTAGAAAAGCAACTCGCCTAAGGCAGCCATGGAAAACCTCCTCACTTTTTCCTGCCTGTCACCAAGGCTATCAGTAAGTGAACCCAGGATTCCAGAATTCGACAAATCATCCTCAATGTAAGTGCAGTGCCTTATTAATAGACCAATCAGTGAGGCAAGTTGAACTCGCAAGACATAAGCTTTCGATTGCCGTAGCATTTTAATAAGCATTAGCATGATGGGCCCATTGGTCAAGATGTTAGCTGCATCTGGATAACTGCTCAACATCTCCAGATACTTGATTACATTCTGCTTCTCCCCCGTGCCAGTATTTCCACTCAAAATCGTTAGGATTTTGTTGTTGAGTGCATCAAGCTGTCCTTTCGACATTCTTACAAAATCAGATGCTTGCAGTGCCTCAAATGGTAGAGAAGGCATTACCTCAGATATTCTATCAGATTTTCTACTGGGCATTACGGGTCTCACTGCAAGATCAGATTGATGCCAAAATACTTGTACTATATTGCTAGCTGATTTTGCAGAATCGGATTCATGAGCAGAACCCAAACTTTCTTTTGCCCTTTGTCCTTTGGGCAGAGGACTGACACTGGGTGGGGTGGCTACGACTTGAGTGAGTTCTGAATAAGATTCTTGCTCCAACGGCTTTGATTCATCTGAAAGAGGCAAATCAGAAGCAGCTGCAGGCTCGACTTTTTCATCAATATCCATTTCTTCCACTTGTCCCTCATGATTCAGGTTTTCATTTGATGATCTCATGGCAGGAGAAGGTATATCAGAGCCATCCAGTTCTTCTTGCGTATCCTCTTCTGTATTTTCATTAAAGTCAAGTTCCATGTCAGTGTTCTCAATTTTAACCTCAGAATCATTCTCAGCACCGCTAGGCAAAGGCCTGCGGTAGTTCTCTTTCTCGTTCTCTTTCTGCAAGTTTGATTTTGCAATTCTAGAAAGCCTTAATAGATTCAAGGCTCTTGTACCACTGGAATTATCTTTGTGTTTCTCTTCACCGCCTTTGCCAGAAGTCTTTGCATGGTTTTTCCGGCCGCTCAGAGCAGCCTTTACAGGTGTCCCATGGACTTTGGGCCCAATAATGGAGTTCTCATCCCGCCGCAAACCCACTTTAGCATCTTTTTCACGATGCCTTGGAGGTGTTTTATTCTGGACAGGTCTTTCACCATTGAACTCTGAGAGGCATGGCTTAGTGTGAGGTTCAATCATGCTATCAAAAGCAGGCTGAGGAGGTAAAGGCACAGGAGGACACTTTGCTCTCCAAAAAGCATGTCCACAGAGCTCTGACCACTTTATTCGTTCTGCTGGATCTTTTATAAGGAGAGAGTTGATTAAATTGACAAAAGGACGACTTGGAGTCCCCGGTAGTGGAGGAGTCGGATCTGTCAGAATGGATCTCACGAGCTGAGTGAATTCTTGTCCCAGAAATGGAGGCCTCCCTGTGTAGCACTCATAAAGTACACAACCAAGAGCCCAAAAATCTGAAGCATAAGAATGGACGCCTCCGTCTTCAAAAAGCTCAGGAGCCATATAAGATGGTGTTCCACGTTTTGCTTGTGGCAGCTTAATATATCAAGTTCAATTGAATGGTTAGTTGAAGCACCAAAACCATGTCCTTTCTTGGAGTATGTGAAACAATGAACCGAAGAGTGCAAAACGCACCGAAGCAGAAGGAGTTTTAGATATATCACTCAACTTTCTTGCCAGTCCAAAATCACATAACTGCAGCATGCAGGAACAAGGAAATTACCCCATGAAGACTGACAATATATAAATTGATAACGAATTAAACTCTTAGAATACCTTTGTATGTCCATTTTCATCCAAAAGAATGTTTGATGGTTTTAGATCGCAGTAAATGATTCCTTGAGAATGGATGTACCTGGTAAAAATGAACATAGAAAGAAGATGTCAGAGATAGAGGACATCGAGGTCTCCTTCATAGGAAGAAGACATCCATCTTGGCAACCAATTCTTACTGCAGTGCTTTGACAAGATCAGCAGCAAGATCATGAATTGAATCTTCAGGTAATTGACCATCCTGGAAAGGGTTAAAAGCTTTTAGGCATGAAGGCAAAATGAGTAAAATAAGGTTTACACAGCATATCAGAAATTCAGATCTTCAAAAAGAAAAAAGTTTTAAGTAGTTCTAACTGAAAGGACATCAGCTTGTTTTGTTTGTTGCGTCCTGGCAGCAAAGATAAAAATAACTGGGCAACTTGAAATAATCAATCAATGACAAGTCTGACTTGAAGAAATGCATCACATATCGAACTAGTTCCATCAACCACATAGCAAACTCAGAAGAGAACAAAGACCTCGCTCTCCATGGAAAAGATAAATATCAGTATCCATGCAGCGAATACCTGCCGCAATAAGGTAATCAGATCTCCTCCAACGCAGTACTCCAAGACTAACCAAAGGTGTGCTGAAGTTTCATACCTTGAACCAAACAGGAGAACAGATAGTTCAAGTAAGCAATGGAGAAACTAAATTTAGGAAGCAATCAGTTCACCCACGACCACTTGGGTAAACTGTGATGGATATTAGGGTGCGTTTGTTTCATGGGAAATGAATGATTTGGAAAACATTTCCTTATAAATAATCCCTTATATCGTTTGAAATATTGAGATAATGAATTTCTTGTTCATTACCAATAAAACTTTATATCTAAACATTTTCGTTTATGATGTAGATATTTTAATTGCACTTATTTTTGTAAGCGATATAAGCTATCCTTGTTAGGAAAATGTTTTCCAAATCATTTGTGCACCCTTAGATTGAATTTTACGAGCACGCCTTACCAAGAATAGAACTTCAGGACATTCTGATGATCAAGAGAATGAAGTATCCTAACCTGCACCCAAGGAATCAAGGCGAGAACAGGGTTCAAGTAAGGAAAGCAGTGAGTTAAGCTCCAATTGGTGCTACTACATTCCCGTAACCGAAAAAATTTCTTAAAATTCTGTCCGACATTCTAATTCCCCAAGCACCACAATGCCCGAATTCAAGCTCAATCAATCTTAGCAGGAACCCGAGACCAAATAGAAGCATCAAAGAAATTTCCGCAATATTCGTCACTCACCTCCTGAAGGACCTTGCTCTTCTGGGACTTGTCGACGCTCTTGACCGCGAAGTACTCGATCGTCTTCTTCTTCCTCCCCTTGTAAACGGTCTGCAGGGAGACCGGCGAGCGCACAGCGAGTCAAATTAAACTGGATTCTGTGCGCGAAATCGGAGCGGGGGAAGGTGGGGCGAGAGCTTACCGAATGCTTGCCGCGGCCGATGGCCTCGTAGATGTGGTAATGGTTCATCGGAGCACGTGGGACCGAGCTCGCTCGGCTAGGTCACCAGAACGCAATGTAGCTGTCCAGATCTGTGCGGCAGAGAGAGAGAGAGAGAGACTCTGAGAATGGCTTCGGGATGAGGTTTAGAGAGAGAGAGGAGTGGGGGACTGTGGAAATGGGCGGGACGATGAAAGCGAATTGAAAAATTGGAAACCCACGGAGGAAGAAGAAGGACGACTTGGAGAGAGAAATCAAATAAATTGAATATATCAAATTCAAATAGATAAATAAATAAATAGATAAAAAAATTTAAATTGAATTTGTTACAATTAACTGTTGAAGAAAATTATATTTGTAGTGTCAAACCGGCTAAAATCGAGAAAATTTTGAGTCGGACAAAAAATTGAAGATCTTACTTTCCAGTTGATTTGTTAGTTTAGTTCAAATTTTCAAAACATCAATTAAATGCTAGTGTGCGCAAAATTTCGGTTAAGGCCCGTTTGATAACGTTCTATATTGATTCATGTTCTTTTGTTTTTGGAGAAAAGAAAAAAGAGAATAAAAACCTTTTCGAAAATGCAAATTGATTTTTGGTTGCCAAGAATAGAAATAAGGAATAAAATAAAGTAACTTCTTTACTTTTTATAACAAAATTAGAAATAATGTCATTTTAAAAAAGTAAGCTCAGTTTAACTTAATATTCATCTTTATAACCACGAGCCTATCACCGGTAGCCATTGTAGCTCACCAATCCTTGCAACCTCCACTGATATTTTTATAATTAAATTTTAATAATAATAATACTAATAAATTTTTAAATTGAAGATGCACATCTTTTTCAACCTATTGAATTTCCATACTATATTATTTCGGGAACTAAACATTGCACTTTTGGATGATTAGCAGCTAGTCGTTATCACTTTTTGAAATTACAAGAAGAATTCAAATCTCCTTCTTCTTGACATTTTCCATCTGGGATTTGACTCTCGTCTGTTCGTGAACATCGTACATCTCTGCCCTTCGGAAACACCAGACTGAATCTGCCTCCGTTAGATTTGCTTCCTTCAAGTCTAAACCGGCGCATGCTTTGCTGCCAATTCCTCCTTGTGTCGCATGGGACTTTTGGACTTTTTTCGACATCCGTCTAACGCTTTTCAGCTACCGTTGTGAGATACCCAGGTCGCGGAACACATGCTATTTTGCACTGATTGGTTCCCATCTTATTTGGAGAATGACGTAATATGCGCTCAGAGCTGTTCAGTGCCACGTCGAAGATAACGGCTCTGGCGAGAGTGGGTTGTATCTCGTGTGCTCGAAAGCTGTTCGACCAAATGCCGCAGAGGGACTCTGTCTCTTGGAACGCAATGATCAGTGGCTACGCTCAATTGGGTCTCCACCAAGAAGGTCTCTCTCTGTTCCGGTCCATGAGACTTGCCGGTGCCTGGCCTGATCATTTCACGTTAACCGCAACTTTGGCTGCATGCGCTGGATCGAATGATCTTGTTTTTGGGACCAAAGTGCATGCTCTGGTTATTCTTCTGGGGTTCCAGTCTTACTTGCCGGTTAATAACTCTCTCATAGACATGTATGGAAAATGCTTGTGCCCCAGTAGTGCTAGCAAAATTTTTGAAGCAATGAGCTTTACGAATGAAATAACACGGTGTTCTCTCTTGTTTGCATATGTCAATTGTGGCAATTTTGGTGCAGCCAACAACTTGTTCATGCTGTTGCCGGAGCGAGTTCAAATTTCTTGGAATATAATGATTGCTGGCTGTGGTAGATGGGGTGACGTTGAATCGTGTTTTGGTTTGTTCAAGGATATGCAGGTGAGTGGGAGCCAGCCAGATCAGTGGACTTTAAGTTCTCTCATGAACACTTGTTCTGAATCTTTGGAACATTTTCATGGCCGTATGGTGCATGCTTACATCATAAAAAGCGGCTGGGGTATTGCGGTGGAGTCAAAGAACTCGATCCTGAGCTTTTACTCTAAACTGTGCTGTCTTGAGGATGTTATGAAGTTGCTCAAGTCTTTTGGTACCCTGACCCTGGTGTCTTCGAATGTCATCATTGATGCCCATATGAAGATAGGAGACACCGATAAAGCCTTTCTTGAGTTTCAGCAAATCCCTGAGAAGAATATTGTTTCGTGGACGTCAATGATTACTGGATATGCAAGGAATGGACATGGAGAACAAGCTCTCTCTTTCTTTGTTGATATGATTAAGAATTGTCACAAACCAGATGACTTGGCATTTGGAGCTGTGCTCCATGCATGTTCTATCTTGGCAGTCCTTGGTCAAGGGGAAATGATCCATGGCTGCATAATTTGCTCTGGGTTCCTAGGTAATGCCTATGTGGGCAATGGTCTAGTTAACATGTATGCAAAATGCGGGCACATAGAAGCGTCGAGTCATGCATTCTGTGACATTGCTAGCAAGGACATAGTCTCCTGGAATGCGATGCTGTTTGGATTCGGTTTGCATGGGCAGGCTAAGGAAGCTCTGCAGCTTTTCAAAGAAATGGTAGCATCTGGGACAAAACCAGACAAGGTCACCTTCATCGGCATGTTAATGACTTGTAGTCACTCCGGACTTCTGGAGAAAGGTGGAAAGCTTTTCAATTCGATGGACTTGGAATATGGGGTCGCACATGAAATGGATCATGTGGCTTGTATGATCGATATGCTTGGCCGAGGTGGATATTTAGCAGAAGCAAGAGAGCTAACCAAGGAAACTCGGGCCACAACGACCACATGGGACGCTCTATTAGGAGCTTGTTCTGCTCACGTAGACGTGGAAATTGGTACATATAGTGGGGAGGGCTTGAAGATAAGGGATCCCCAGAAAGAAATGAGCTACGTCATCTTGTCGAACTTGTATTGTGCGAGCGGGAAGTGGAAAGAAGCGGAGACGGTCAGGAGGGTGATGAACTCTCAAGGGGTGAGGAAGACGCCCGGCTGCAGTTGGATCGAAGTGAGGAATGTAGTGATGGCCTTTGTCGCGGGGAACAATTCGCACCCGCTCATGGAAGATTTACGTGAGATGTTACGCTTTCTCGACTTTGAAACTAGAAGTTCGAGGATATCAGTTTCAGATTGAACGGGGATCATGACGCGTTTCTATTGGTAGCAATTCTTTTCCCCCTAATGAAGACGAAACGGAGCTTGCACGGCAACGAACGCCTCGTGCATTGATGCATGAACTGCTCGAGTCTTGGCAAAGTTCACCACTGGCCCTGATCGAAAGAAGTTCAAAAGTTGTGTCAAATTTGAATAAAAGAAAGTAAAAGCACGTGCCGGAAAACACAATATGTGCACAACTAATAAATAAGAGCATACTAAAGATTCGAAGCACCTTTTCGATGAGGCAATTCTATGTCCTGGGATCACAAAATTTCTACATACGCTTATAAAGATGGATTATTTTATATAAATTAATATTTTGTACACTTCGAAAATTTCATTTCTATTTTATTTGCACCTTCCAAGCAATGTTTCAAACATCAAGCAAGCAGCCGAGCTGGTGCAGGTCTGGAGTTTTATAAATATTTGGCGTTTGTCCAGAACTCGGCATTTTTGGTCAATTTTTCTGGTTTTGAATGGGGCTGATGAGCATGTGTTGGGCTTCATAAGCATATGATCAGGTCTAGCTTAGACAAAGTCAAGAAGATGAGGTTTTAAGCATTGAGATAAGAGATAAGCGTGGTGGAAATCTCAAAACTAGTCCAGAAGATATAATTGAGTCCTACAATTATCAAAAAGTGTAATTAAATTCTTAAACTTGCCGAAAAAATACAATTAAGTCCTAAAACTTTGAAAAAGTGCAATCAAGTCCTAAAACTTGTTAAATTGGTGAAATCAAGCCCTTTCGTTGATTGCAACATTTTAAAAGTTTTGAGACTCGATTGCACATTCGTGATAAGTTTTAGGACTCAATTGCACTTTCGTGATAAGTTTTAGGACTCAATTGCACTTTCATGATAATTTTTGAGACTTTCGATACACTTATCTCTTGATATAAAAAGGGGAAAATGATACAAATGACCATTAAACTTTGACTCGATATGCAATGTTGTTCCCAAACTTTTAATTTGTTCAATACGGTTCCTGAAGCATTCATAAACGTTCAATCTAGTCCATATTATATGAAAATGTTCAATGTCCTCTTTTCGTTGATTTAATTTGAAGGGAGTCTATTGATTATAGCTTGAATCAATTATATTTGAATAATGGAAAAAAGAAAGGTTACACATTGATTATCAACTTAAGTTATTCATCTCAATTAAGGATACAATAATGCAGGTCCTCAAATTGCGATGAACATATTGATACCCTAATTTTTTTTTCCTTTTTTAAAATAGATGGATAAAAGGATGGACACGTTTAATTATTCACGCCATTAAATAACAGCGGATTTGTCATTTGAGCAAACAAAATGACTACAAAAAACATTTACCGATAGTTCAATAATCACAATGAACAAATTAAAAGTTCGGAGATTTCATCGTACGTTGAGCCAAAATATGTCATTTGCCCATATAGAAACTTCGAAAGGAAGCTTGGTTCAAACAAAATTCCTCCCAAATATACCCAACAAACGGGGCAAACCTTGTGGAGTTGAGTTTGAGTTTGGTCAGGCTAGATATCCCCATTTTGCGCAACATTTTCGAAGAGCTTTAGGATGCGTATGGTAACGCTCCGTAAACGCGTATGGTAAAAAAGTGTTCCTAAAGTGTTATGGGAACACTTTTGAGAAATAGAAACACTTTTGGAGCAAAAATAAAAAACAAGAAAAATTTGTTTCGTGTTTCTAGAACACTTTTTAGAAACACTTTTGGAACATTTTTTAGAAATAATTGGGAACAATTTTTTTTTTGAACACACTCTCTTCTCTTTTGTTCTCGCACGATGTTGACAATTGATTTTTAATTATTTTATTTTAGAAAATTAATTAAAAATACTAAAATAATTCATAAACTTAAAAAATTAATCTCAGAATCTTTGGCCTAGACTTAGAAATATTTTTCGTAATTTTTGACATTTTTCGGATTTATTTAAATTATAAAAATAGCTGAAAATCAAAAAAATAGTATTCGTGATCATAAAAATATGTAAAAATAGTCCATATTTTTATTTTAATTCCCTTTTCATTTTGGCCTCTTAAAGTTTTAAAAATTCAGTTTGGGACCACATGCCTCTTAATTGAACATAATCCTAAATTGACTAAAAAATTTCATTTTAAATCATTTTACCCAAATTTTTTTACTTTTAGAGTAATGACATGGGACTTTGATACCCTGCATCTCATTTTAGTCCTCATGTTTGGAAAAATTGCACAATTGGACTAAAAGGACCTAAATGCACAAATATTTTTTCATTTTAGTCCCTAGCTTCACTCAAAGTGCAATTAATATTTTTCTAGAGCTCCATGCTTAAAGGTTATTATTTTTTTTATAGTTGATCTCGTCCATATTGTAATTTGATAAATCATGCATAAATTACTTATACATATATTGGTCTAATTTGATTTAGTAAATTGAATAACCGAGATTTAATTTGATTTAGTAAGTTAAAAAGATAAAGACATCTTAATTTTATAATATATATAGAGTCCCCTTAATTAAATGAAAAAATTAGGAACATTTTTTTTGCAGTTACCAAACGTATTTCTTTTTTATTATTATTATTTTGGGAACATAAACTTTATGTATTTATCAAACACGTTTCGTTTTTTTTGTTCCGAGAACGAATTTTTTTGCAATTACCAAACGCGTTTTTGTTCGAAAAATCGTTGCCAGGGAACAAAAACGAAAAAAATGTTTCGTTTTTAAAAATTGTTCTAGGAATAGAAACATTACCATACGCAGCCTTAATGTTCCAAAGGCCCTCAAAGCCAAAGTTTTGACATCTGGTAACACAATTTCAAGAGCTTTTGGTGCAAAGTGGAGCTTTGAAAAAGTTCAAAAATCAAAGTAGTTCCCATCCACTTTTGAGCTTTCAGTATTTCCGAAATGCTACTTCGAAGGCCTAATATTTTGTCATTCTTGTTTTACCACGTTGCTTGGAAAGTGACAAGGCTGGGAAGTTTTGCGAAGGAGGTTGAGGGACATCAATGTTGTCTCACCTGAGGCCGCTCGACCTCCACGTTACGTTGTACGCGTTGTCCCGATGGCCCGTGCCTAGGGTCGCGGGATAGGAGGGTTGAGGACATGGCAGAGGAGATAATGATGGACAAGAGGAGGTTGGTGGTGGGTCACGTGAGGCCAAAGTGCTTTTTTAAGAAAGAAAAGATTTCATAAGTACCAAAAATTTCGTACAATACTCACTTAAGTATCATAACTTTTTAAAAGAGTTTACCACTAATGCTATGCACCTAAAAGGACGTTGTGAAAACATTTTGATTCTTTAGTGATCCATTGAAAGTTATGATAATAAAGTAAATGTTTTGTTGGTACTCAAGCAAGTGTCGTATAAAAGTTATAAGACTTATAATTATAGTGTCCTTATCACACTTTTCTAAAGTTATTTAGATTAATTACCAAATTTTTTGCATTGAATGAAAATTCTTAAAGTCAAAATCCTTTGTCTAGATGCAAAATCATTGTTCCAAAGGTACTTAAGCCTCATAAAGATATACTTTTTTCATGTATAAGATTGGGCCTAAACGAACCTAATCATGCGAGTTAAGCCGAAGAAACAACCTATCCTTACTCGTCCATCTTCATTTCTAGTGGTCGAACTCACGATCAGTTCTACTTGGCGACTATTTGTATTTTCACATACTCATGGGCCAAATTTTGAAAAGTAGAGGGACTTAGCGGCAAATTGCTGAAAATGTTCATTGACCAAAAAGCCCCCCTCGAACCCCATTAAATTGAGAATGCCACGTTCATTCTGAAGTGGCGAAACTAGGTGGGGGAGTGGCATTAGGGAAAATCGGAGAGTCAACAAACCCCGATTGCCTCTCCATCTCCCCAACTCTCTCTCTCTGATCCTGGAAACTTGAAGTTCGAATTTGAAACTCGCCAGACGTAAGCGCTCTTCATCTCTGAATTGCTTTACTTCACTCGTCATTTCGTAACTATGGGATTCTAGTTCCTCGTCAGCTTGGATTGTTGTTCCATGTCTAGGGTTTTTCATGTCCCTGCTTGGCGAGTGAAGCGCCTCGTTTCTGGCTCTGCGCATGTTGGGTCGTGCACGTCTCTTTTGGCTTTCGCATGTCTCGCTTTTTTTTTTTTTCCCTTTTGTTTAATTGTCTTCGGATGTTCGTGTTCGTGTTGGTGTCTGATGGGTCGATTTATTCTGGGCGGTTGCATTTCTGCATAGTTTTGTAGCCACTGGCTTTGAAATGGGGGATATGGTCGTCTGGACAAGCGTAGGAAAGTTGGATTTGAGTGTTCCGCTGAGTGGAGATTTCACAGCAGAGTGTGACCTTGGAGGAATTCTCTGTTTCTTGTTCTCATGTGAATGTTAACTCTGAAATTGGACGCTGATTGGTAAACCCAATGAGATTGTTTGTTTTTAGATAGATGTTATAGAATTCAGCACATTAGACTAGGAAGTAAGGGCCCCCTTTCGGTGGTTACTGGTGGGGTTGGACTTCAGTGCACTTTGGACCTTGCACTGTCCAATCCATGATGGGTTAAACCACGTGTGATTATTGGTGTGCACATAAGAGCGAAAAAGAAGACTAGGTAGTTCGACTCTGTTTGCTAAATTATTTGTGTATGTGTGCCTATATGAATTTAACCTGGCTTGTATGCCGTTAATTTTGTTTATGTTAGATAGCTTTTGTTTGATGGTGTCTAGGAGCATGATGCCAAGTTCTAGTTTTTGTGCCTGGAATCTGTAAATAGTTTTGAGTTGGTTGAACGTCTAAATTGTGTAGTCCCTATCAGGTTGAGGATTTGACAAAAGGGTTCATTATGGTTTGTTACAGGTTTTTCTCGTCGATATCTGTCGCAAGGTTTTTGCCACAATGAGTTATTGTGCACCCCTGAGACGGCAAAGGATATTCAGTTGAGAGTGTCTTTTATTCAGTACATGATATGGACTGCAATAAGGAGGAGGCTCTTCGTGCGAAGGCCCTGGCTGAGAAGAAGTTACAGAGCAAGGATTTTCCTGGAGCTCGTAAAATTGCGCTGAAAGCCCAGCAACTTTACCCTGATCTGGAGTATATTAACCACATGCTCATGGTTTGTGACGTGCACTGTTCTGCTGAGAAGAAATTGCTTGGTAATGAGATGGACTGGTATGGTATCTTACAACTAGAACAGGCTGCTGATGAGGCCTCAATTAAGAAGCAGTACAGGAAGTTTGCTCTTTATCTACATCCTGATAAAAACAAGTTTGCTGGGGCAGAAGCTGCTTTTAAGCTAATTGGGGAAGCTCAGAGAGTCCTTTTGGATCGGGATAAAAGGTCCATGCATGACATGAAGCGTCATGCTTCTGTACCTAGACCATCGGCACGTGCTTCCCATTATAGGCAACCTTCAGCACCTTACCGGCCTCCACAGAAGGCAAATTGGAACCCGAATGTTGGATATCAAACCAACATTGGTGACAATTTCTCGGGCTTTAATACTCAACATCAGCAGCCACAACAGCCTGGATTCTCTAATGGGCATCAGACTTTTTGGACTGTCTGTCCTTTTTGTTCTGTTAGGTATCAGTACTATAGAAAACTCATCAATAAGCCTTTGGCTTGTTCAAATCAAAATTGTGGGAGGACGTTTCTTGCATGCGAAGTGAATATTGCAGGTGCATCTCCAGCTTCTACAATGTATACACCGACTTTCCAACATCAGAAAGTTTTCCCTACTCAGGGTGCATCTAAACCGGAAGTGGGACACAAGGGTTCTTCTAACCCTGAGAATGCTAGGCCTGATGTCTTCAGGAATACTCAAGTTCTACCTGAAAAGGTAAATAAGAAGAGAAACAGAAAACAAGTGGTGGAGTCTAGTGAAAGTTATGACAGTGGAAGCAGCAGTGAGTCTGATAAAGATTCAGTTATCCGTGCAGATGGTAACTTTCAGGGGAGCCAGAACGTTGGTCGCCCGCGTGAGCAGTCCGTACGGAGATCAACTCGGCAAAAACAGCAGGTTTCTTATAAAGAAAATTTAAGTGATGATGAAGACACCAACCCTGCGAAAAGGTCTAAAGGGGCCACCCCATCCTCTTCTGCTGAAGAGGACTTTGAAGATGTGTTGCGAGGGGAGACATCCAACTTGGATGGGAAGGATGGCTTAGCTTCTAACTTGAATGAAGATAAGAAAGGGGGAAAATGCACAGAAAATGGGTGTTCAGGAGGTAGCCCAGCAAATGATGATTCCAAATCAGACTTCTGCATGAAAGACACGACAGATCCAGAGGTTTATAGTTATCCTGATCCAGAATTTAGTGACTTCGACAAGGAGAGGAAAGAAGGCTGCTTCGCAAGTGGCCAGGTGTGGGCTGCTTATGATACATTGGATGCCATGCCTAGATTTTATGCTCTGATAAGAAGAGTCTACCCAGGTGGCTTCAGACTGCGAATAACATGGTTAGAACCAGATCCTGATGATAAAAATGAGATCAATTGGAGGAAGGAGAGCTTACCAGTTTCTTGTGGTAAGTTTAAACCTGGACAGAGTGAGAACACTAACAACTGCCTCATGTTTTCTCATGTGGTCTTTTGTGAGGAAGGAAGTCATAAGCAAACATACAAAATTTATCCCCAGACAGGGGAAACTTGGGCCCTTTTCAAGAACTGGGACGTTAATTTGCATCCTGATCCTGACAATCATAGGAAGTATGAGTTTGATGTTGTTGAGATCTTGTCGGCATATGCCGAAGGTATTGGCTTGTCCGTTGCCTATTTGGGCAAGGTGAAAGGCTTTGCTAGTCTTTTCTTTCGAAAAGCTAAAAATGGCATCTCTTCATTTCAGATTCGTCGAGAGGAATTATACAGGTTTTCTCATAGGGTTCCATCTTACAGAATGAGCGGTGATGAAAGGGAAGGAGTTCCGAAAGGATCTTTTGAACTGGATCCTGCTTCAATGCCTATAAACCTGGAGGAGTTTGTTCCGTCTGAAGAAATAAGTATTAATGGTAGTCATTATGAAGCTTCACGTTCCCGTGTTCCTGGGGAAGTGAAAACTGAGATGGGATCTGAGGAAAAGTCTGGCCAATCTGATTTGGAGGAGGTGTGCACAGAACGCAGTAAGTGTAACTCTGTGAAGCACAAAGAGAATTCCTGTGCTTCTGCTCCTTTACACCCAGAAGTTTTTGAAGTTCCAGATCCAGAATTTCACAACTTTGATTATGCGAAATCACCAGAAAATTTCCAAGTTGGTCAAGTTTGGGCTTTGTACTCTGATGAGGAGGGCTTACCCAAGTACTATGGTCGGATAATGACAGTCCTGTCTGAACCAGAATTTAAATTACAGTTGAGATGGATTTCCAGCTTTCTTCTCCCAGACAGTGTCATTATGTGGCACGACAAATGCATGCCCATATCTTGTGGGAAATTTAGGCTTGAAAGGGGCCGACCACCTCAATTTTATACTTCCACTGCTTCGTTTTCGCACTGCATAAATGTTGAACTTGATGGTGGCAGAAAGACCGAAACTTTTAACATCTTTCCTCGGAAACATGAGGTGTGGGCATTGTACAAGAACTGGTGTCCTGAAATGAAGTTCTCTGAGTTAGGAAAATGTGAGTATGAGGTGGTGGAGGTTATTGAGGAGAATGACTTGGAGATTAAAGTTGTGGCTTTAGAGCATGTAACGGGGTTCAGCTCGGTTTTCAAGCCTCAAGCAAGAGGAGACTCGAGGGTTACAATGGAAATTCCCCTGGTAGAGCTTATGCGGTTTTCTCATCAAGTGCCTGCTTTTCGGTTGACGGAGGAAAGGAACGGAAGCCTAAGAGGCTTTTGGGAGATCGATACAGCTGCATTACCTCTCTGCTTCTTTAACTGCACCTGAAGTGGACAAGGAACCTCTGATACAGCCCACATGATAATTCCATTTGAATATTGTGGCTCAGTGCATAGTTTGTCTTTCGCAGAGGTTTTTTGGCCTACTGTGTTATTTTTGGTGCTTGCACAGCTGCATTATTGAAGCGGGTTGAATATGGTGGCTGATCATTTTGATCAGTTGTGCAGCTTTGCTGTTTAGGCAACAGGTTAGCAGCTGTGGCTCGAGTCTGTTCTTCTGGACTAACTCTACTGAAATTTCTCGACTAGTCTCTTCCTCTTGTAGATTACTTTATTATCCTCTTTATTTGGATGTAGAATCCCATTTTGGGGGATCCTTTATGGATCCAAAACTCCTGCAGTGGTGACGGATAGCATTATGTCACGACTCCATTTTTCAAGTTTAAAGGTGTCATTTAGCCCCCCTTCTTCTTCTCTGGGCATCTTACCGAAGTAGAAATCTGTCAACTTGCTGTATTTTGGCATGAATATACCGCTACGATCATCCATTTTCACTTCAGAATTCTGTAAATTGGCTCAGATGGGCTTTTTGATAGTTGGAAAATCTGTACAGACGAAAAAATTTGGACCCAGGTTGTTTTTGCTTTATTAACTGGACTGCCCCTTGGTCTCAAAACTATCGGCTCCTCGAACCTTTCGATAGGGGGGCAGCTTAAGGCGTGCATATAATCATTTTATTTTTCTGTTTTTAAAATTTTCTATTTTTGAGAACAGATTTAGAATAGAAATTCATTTGATATGGTAATTTTATTTTTTTATTTTTGGAATAAATTTTTAGTCCATAAATAGATTTGGAATAAAAAAAGAAGTAGAAATTTTTTACTTTTCTATTTTTCGAATAGCAATAAAAATAAGAATTCTCCTCATTACTTGCTCTCTTTTTCTCACGTGCAGTCTCCCTTTCTCGCTTCCTTGGAGGTGATCGTTGCCGGCAACCCTAGAAATTCTAGGGGAAATTTCAAATAAAGCACTTGAAATGTCCTTATTTTCTCAAGTAAAAATTTGAAGTGGACATTATTTTAAATACGGGTTTGAAGTATTTTTATTATTTCAAAAAAAAAGCTTGGCCGAAGGGCATTTTTGTTATTATTATTTTTTTAATTTTCATATTTTTCTGTCTATGTTTTTTTTTCTTTTTACCCTTCCTCTCCCTAGCCATCCTAGAACATTGGCGAAGGTTGCCGGCGTCAAGATGGGTCACCCTACTGGCCTAGGCTAGGGCGATCCTCGCCCGATGCCGGCGGGGGTAGCTTCCTCCTGTGGCCTAGGGATGCAGTGCGACATGCCTAGTTCTCTCTTATTTACATCATCCGCGCCCGTTTTGAATCCCGGAACCAAAAAAATCAGAAGTTAAAAAGACACCCATGTAAATTTCGCCTTCTTCTTGTCGAGAATCGGTTGGGCAACAGAATGAAGACATCCCCTGCGAAATGGGGTTAAACAAACCCACCATTGAAATGGGCTCGAGCTCTTCTCTAACCATGTGAAATTGGCTACATGGTTGAGGATGACTGGGGAGGGGGTTAGCCGAGCCTGGCCTCGCTTGGGCGGTGAGGGTGGCCCTCTCCCTCGCATGGCCTAGTCCGTCGCTGGCTGTCAAGCCGGTGGTCCAGCGATGGTTGGGGGAGGAGAGAGGGGAAAAAGAAAAAAAGAAGAAGAAGAGAGAAAGCAAAAACAGAAAAAGAGAAAAAAAGGAAAAAATTTCAAAAAAATAGATGGCCAAATTGTCCTTCGGCTAGGTGTTTCTTTGAAAAAAATGAGGACATTTCTGACTTTTATTTAAAATAAAATTCACTTTAAACCCTTATTTGGGAAAATAATAAGTTTTCAGGCATTTATTTAAAATTTTCTCGAAATTTTATGCTATTATTAAATAAATTTCTATTCTGAAAATAGGATTTATGTCAGTTATCAAATGCGATTCTCTGCTTCAAAACTTGTCTAGTGAATAAAAATAATTTTTTTTTATATTTTGACAAAAATAATTCTCGAGAAGAGAATAGTTATCGTCAACGCCCTTATTGATTTATTTATCGAACTTTGACGCGGTCTCAGCACCTATATCATTAGCCAATACAATGTTGAAGTGTCCCCATCAAAGGCTTCCCCTTTTGCATTCCTGTTCATCTTGTCGGTCTATGGACGAACACCCGAAAAATCATAGAGACTTTGTAGGCCAGAATGACGATGACAAGATTGTCTGCAAGCATGCGAGGCAAAGCCACGTCCATATACTTGGAAGTCTATGATGACAGAGCCATTAAGGGCGCACATGGCATCAATCTTGCTTCAAAAATCAACTTCTAATCAGAAATTAATTTTTTTATTTTTATATCTAAATAAAAATCAAATTTTCTATTTCTACTTTGAAAGTTGATTTTTTCCTATTTCTACTCTAGAAGCTGATTAGAGAAATACATATGATAATATGACAAAATTTCTGCTTCTAGCACAGAAATTTATTTGGCAACGTTTGAACATTTTTACTTCTCAAACATTGTTAATACAAAATATTTTACGAAAAGTTATTCATCCTAATCTAAAATGCATATTATTCGAAAAAAGTGATATGCAAATACCGACGGATTTACATATAATTTGTAATTTAATTATTTATGCAAATAGGGACCAATTTTATGGAGAAAATTATATTAATGAATAAGATGGGAGAGCTCATATATCCACACTAAAAGCATGAGTATTTTCAGTGCTTTCTCGCTTGTGCCTAGGGTGTTAAACGGATGGGTCGGATCGAGTCAAGTTTTGATTGGGTTAAATATGATCCGACTTATATTGACCCATTATGTTTTGACCCATTTTCATATAGTACAAATTTAATGACTCATACCCGACCTAACCTATACATATCCGTATTACTTAAATACTTTTATATTCAACCAAATCATAGAATATTTATTTATTATAATTTATTAAGGAAAATGATATTGCTAAAACACTCTTATGTAATTGAAATTATTTTAATTTGTTTAAATTTTTTATTTTTTGAAATTTTTTATTATTAAAAAATATATTTGGCTTCTTTTTAAAAATATTATTATTTATCTTTTATTCCTAGGTAGCCAGAGATGCCGACTTGGTGACGGTGGTGGGTAAGTGATCAACGGGCAACGATGGTCGGAAGCAGGCAATGACGACGGAGATGTAGTTGGGAGTGAGTATATAAAGCGATTAAGAGAGAGAGTGAGTATATAAAGCGATTAAGAGAGAGAGAGAGAGAGAGAGAGGGCTGAGAATGAAAAGAGAGCGAAACAAGAGAGAGTTAGGGCGAAGTAAAGAAATATTAATGTGGAGAGATTTCTATTTCGAAGGAGAAGTAACTTTTTTTACACCTAAAAGTAGGTCAAAAACAATTTCGAAGCAAAAATTTATTTCACAAGTAGAAAAATGAAATTAAGAGGTGCATGACAACCATTCTACTTCTTTATTTCTATTCCAAACCTATTTTTCGAAAGGTTTAGAATAAAAACTCGTTTGGTAACATAATTCTATTTTTCTATTTTTGGAACAAAAATTTGTTCTAGAAATAGATTTAGAAAGAAAATCGAAATAAAAAAATTTTAGCTTCTTGAAAAAACAAAAATCAGAAATAATAATCCCTCACTTTTTCTTAAGTACCCGCTACTTGCCGTCGCACCCCACCTCATCACCGGCCGCCGCCGACCATCGCTTGTCACCAACCACCGCCCTTTGCCGGCCGCCTCAACCATTGCCGGCCGCCGCCGACCTCCGCCAACCGCCACTAACCACCGCCCACCGCCGACCTTTGCCACCGCCAACCATTGTTCTCGGTCGCCCACCACCGGTTGCCGTCGATCACCACCCGCCTCACCGCCGGCCACCGCCACCCACCATTGCCACACTGTCGTCGTCCACCCGCCGCCAACCATTATCCTCGGTCGCCCACCACCGTCAACCACTATCAATCGCCACTCGCAGCCTACCATCCGCCCCCTTCCTCGCCTCATCGGTGGCCACCGCTACTTACCGCCTACAACCGCCACCCGCCGCCCTTCGTCGGTTGGCGCAACCATCGCCGACCTCCGCCGGCCACCATTGCCTCCGTTGGAATAAAAAATAAATAATAATTTTTTTATTTTAAAATAGTAAATAATAAGTTTTAGAAGTAGAAATTTTCAACCATTGTCAAATAAACTTATGTTCAAGTATTAGAAATTTTATGTCATTATAAAACGTATTTTTTTGCTAAAAAATTCATCCAAAAATAAAAATAGAAATATATTTCTAGCCGTAAATCTGCTTTCGGACTGAATTGTTGTCATGCACCCCCTAAATAACCAACTGAATTTTTATTTTATAAATTGGGTTATTAAACGAATTTCTATTTTAAAAGCGTTATCTTGTGCGCCCTAAATTGCCAAGACAACTTCATTTTGTTCTTTTGCTTAACAGGAGGGATAACTAAAAGAGGAATTAGACAAGGAGAAGAACTAACAAACGGCGACAATTGATGACAGGATGAAAATTCTATTGCCTCATCAGTTTAAAGTCTTGTGAACGATGAAAATTCTATTGCCTCATCAGTTTAAAGCCTTGCGAAGCAGTCCAGACCCCCACCGCCCGAATCCCACGAATGAATAGGAATTTTTTTTTTTTGTGGGTCAAGAATGAATAGGAAGTTGAACTACGTTAAATCTCGCCTAAATCGGGCCATCTATCCTCCTAAGAAGAAATTTGATTTTAAACCGGATTCGAACAGGAGAAGTACGCCATGCTAATGTACTTTAAATGATCCACATTTCAGAATCAAGCACCGATGAGCATATTAAACTATTCACATTCTGATGAGCATATTAAACTTTCGACGAAATCAGCCCATCTATCCTCCTAAGGAGAAATTTGATTTCAGGCACGAAATCAGCCCATCTATCCTCCTAAGGAGAAATTTGATTTCAAACCGGATTCGAACAGGAGAAGTACGCCATGCTAATGTGCTTTGAATGATCCACATTTCAGGATCAGTAGCATGGCTTTGAATGATCCACATTTCAAGATCAAGCACCGATGAGCATATTAAACTATTCGGGCATGACGACGCAATTATGCAATGCCGTCGCGCACTTGTAGTATGGTACCGATATTTACAATTTTTACTTCTCTATTATATTGCTCAATACGTTCACAAATAATGGTACTAATTTCGTCAGCTGTAATGGTTGCCATGAATATTTCTTGATTCCATTTTGTACAAAAATAAAAAAATAAAATAGGTGCCTACAGTAGGATACCGGATTTGTGCATTTAAGGTTAATTTAGGCAAGCAACCGTTCATCGATAACCAGTATTCTTCCACAGCCATAAGGGGTTTAACGCGCCTTTCGAGAATTTCTGGTTCTTTCTACTAGACATGACATAATGAAATTGCAGGCGGAACTTTGTACCCTGGCCATGCTGGTCATACCTGCGCTCATAAAACTCTTCAATGACTCCATATGAAGATAATTGGATCTTACATTCTTGCACTTTTCCTTCCAAACGCTCCGGACAGACTCTACTTGACATCCTCCTACAAAATAGCACGTTCCATCTAAACTAAAACCTCTTCACCTTTAACGTAACCTCAACATAGATAACAACACGACACGACAGGAGAAAGAGCCATTGGTAATGCACATGCAAGCACACTGAAAAGTAGGAAAACCAAGAGGAAACCGAGCGAGGGATGACAAGTCATATCTGTTTCTCTGTACACAGTTGTTGAGCCATGTGACAGCTTTCGCTGTGGCCGAAGCCTCCCATCTTACTGCAGCAAGCAGGCATGGGAGGAACCTTGACAAACCAACTGCTGAAACACGCCCTTCCGCAGCTTCAGTGAATCGGGTTTCATCTCTACTATCAAAGTTTTTGCTACATATTGGTATGAGAGACATGATTATGTCAGGCTTAGAAGTCCTGCAGGAACAAAAATAGACAAATTCCCACATCAAGATTGTTTCCACTTTGGTCACATCACTTAATAGACGACAGAATTGCAATTTTATCACATTCAAAATGTTTTTTTGGTAAAGGAATGAACGATCACATTCAAAATGTTCGTGTCCATCTATTCCACGAACGGTTCAAGACAAACTGAAGTCGTCACACCTGTGCAAGTCGATTCACGCTGGGCTAGCATTCCGTGGAGCTTGAAGTCTCCAAGTGTAAAAGTGAATGTACAATGAATTGAGGCTCATGGCTATCCCAAAACCCAAAACAGCCGATAACAGTATAGAATAGACTGCCTTCAGATGAAGCTGCAATGAGCATACAACACGTCCTTTGAAGCAGGAAAAATGATAGCAAATTAAATTGCATACTGAAAACTAATGTCCGGATAGGGAAAGCTATCCCTATTTTGGGTATCCCGTGAGAGGAAGTGAATATTCTCCTTAAGAAAGGACATCAAATACTTAGATAAAAACACTTAAGTACTGCAAGAAAAACCGTGATGACTTTATAGCTTCGAATGATTGTGCTGCATTAAGTTATTTGGGCTAGCGAATAGTATCATTCACTTGAAAAGGAGAAGAGCCTCAGCATCTTTACAATAAAGTGCTGCCGATTGTGAAATATGTACAGAAGTAAAATCATCATTCACATCATATTGCATCCAGAATGGCAAAACTCCGATACTTACCAAAGAATAAAACATATGGACAGTGATGGCCACTAAAGCAAACTCGAGAGCTGCGTAAGTCCATATGTACTCCTTAATTGCTGCAAGATGAAAAGCTAAGATCAACACTATTCCAACCGAAAAAATGAAGGGATTCCTCACACAAGTCATACCTAGGATGATCGCAAAGACGGATGCCAAGATGCCCAAGGTAAAAGAGAATGGTGCTGCTATGATAATTGCTTGAGATTTGAAGTCATGAATCTAGAGTAAAAAAGAAGAAAAAGAATGAACATTCCAGTATGAAAAAACAAAGATAGGAAAATGATAATAGCAATTTTGTTGGGGGTTGAAGGAGGAATGGGTTCAGGTTTGTCTTTCAAAGAGTGGAAGAGCCTCTCTCATTGAGTGAAACATATGGTACAGAGTGCTTACTTTTTCTTTTATCTCTACACAAGCTAGAGAATTCTCTGGCATAAATGTGGTAAAAATTATAAAATGAATCAATAACTTTCATTATGTTATCTTTTTCACGGCAAAAAGACTTACCAGTAGTTGCTCAAGGAAGAAGAAGTAGCATATTGTGCTTATTAAAACAAGCACCACAAAATCCTGCCAGGCACTGCACAAATTGGGCAATTACTTTAGTCTTGAGTGCTTGACTGAGTTGGGCAAAGCAAGGGATAATTTAATCTGAAAGCTCAGAGTTGCACCAACAAGATGAGATGATGAATACAGGTTAGAAAGTTAAGACAACAAGTTTTAAGAAGAGTCATTGAATGCCAATCGAACCTCATTGTTTGTGAATGCAAGCTCTGTTGATTTTGTTGTTGTCCATTAGCGAGCTGAGCTGAGGTTGCCACTCGAAGCAAGGTCACGGGTAAATTCCGAACTTCTTGGCCACAAACGTCACAGTTCTTGTTTCCTTTCGTGCTAAACCATTTAATTGCACAATCTTCATGTAGAAGTCTAAGGGCACCTTTGCAGCTGCACTCCATCTTCAATGTATTTCCTTCCTGACATACTTCAAGACAAATTCTGCACACTGCTTCCTCTTCAGGAATCTCTTCATCATCATCTTCCTCAGGAGCAGGAGCAATTTGATCTAATTTACCAAGAAATAATGTTATCTAGAGCCCGCCAGAAATGACAAAGACAAAATACTAACGGTTAATTTTGTGAGTGTTCATACTTTTAAGTTCACACACAGATATGGTATTGTCTGGCCCATCCATCAATGTACATCTGAGAAATCAATTATTACCAAGAGTCCTAGATGAACTATAAATGACTAGGCAAGCTTATGGGTTTAGATCCTGGTCCTGAAAATTTTGACTACGTATTATCTACCTATCATTAGTATAAGGATAATACTATAAAAGTCTCCCCAACAAAATCTGATCGACCATAAACCAGTGAAGACTATAGTCCTAAACCAATTACGACGTTTATAATATCGTAAGTTAAGTTACTTATGTCCACTTGGCTCTACTATAAATCTAAGAACAGAAAGAGACAAAATACGCTGTTTACCATCAGAAGAATCTGTCGCAGGATCTTGCTTGTCAGCAGCAAAAGAAACAGATCTCACAATTACCATATTTCGTCCCGGTACCGACAGCGACCTAGATACGGTGGCATGAAGTGACCTTTTCTGCAAAAAGCATAATCAACTACATGAGCATCCATTCTAATGGGCTAGAACTTGCCAAAATGACCCAATAACTCAGCACTGTCAATTCTTCGAAAGAAGTACAAAAATGCCACTTAGCATCATTAACCCAATTGTAGTTACGACCCATATAAAGACAAACTTAATAGATAGAAGTACTCAAGGACAATTAAAAATGATGTTTCATGACATTTGAGATGCTGAAATGCAGTAGAACTAGAGATTAATACCATAAAAAACTTAATTAAGGAAACTCACTTGTGATTTATGCTTTTCACCGGGCATCCTTGCTGAAGCAGGTGTCGTGACAGCTGGGGACAGGTTGGATGCAGGCGTAACGGGAAGAGAGGTACATCTGTTCCAACGCAACGTGGACATGAAATTGGCCACTGAAGGACTTCCAGGAGGCACCTTAGGGTCTGAACTGAGGAGGGAGCTTTTCTCGGCATCAGGTGTGAGAAGCTTCTTCTTGAAACTCAAAGCTCGCAAGAATCCTCCAGAAGACGAGCTACCTTTGCTGGAACCATGCGACTGGAGAAAACCCTTACAGCTAGAGCTGCTACCAAAATGCTTAGGAGGAATCTGAAGGGAAAGATCACTGCGCCTTCCACCAGGTCCAGGACCTAAAGCCTCCTCTGAGCTACTCATGGTTTTATCATCAAGCTGCATGCCACAGAAATGCCATGATTTTGCTTCATGTCTTTCAACTCTAATATTTCAACAGTGAATTTGTGTCCATCCTTCCTTTAGATGAACGCGTGAGGTCAAACCATGTAGATAAAGCATCGAGTTTTGTCTCATTTTTTTAATTTGTGGTCTTTTGCCGTGTATTCTAAAAACCAATCAACTGTTCAATGAGTTAAAGCTCTCATCTATTGGAGGCAGTTGCATTATTTAAAAAAAAAAACAGAGTTCCTGTTAATTTGCTCACTATATTGAAATTTCTCAAAGCCTCCAAAGAGGTGGCAAATCATATCCTATCATCATTGCCATGCCGATCATCAGTTGCAAACTGAAGCAGCTCAAACTTGGATCCACATAATGAAATTTTGTTTCCTTTCCAGAAAGCACCTCACGATGCGCTAAGTCACGTTATCGTACTCGTGTCATCTCGCATTTGGCATTCTCTAATTCTTCTTTACGGATCGGTCTCCCTATGCTTAGTCCAAACCTCAAACCATAGCTAAAGCATATTTTCAACAGTGGCGGCAAGGGCACAACGTCGAGCTCAAAGAGCTCAGATTGCACGGAATCAGCTAAAATCAAGCAGTGATTGGAACGAAATCAAACGCCTAAAACCCTGACAAACCATCTCTTCTTACACCGGCGGAGTCCAAACCCCATCACTTGTGGATGGCAGCCACAGACCCTCAGTGGTCAGCACAAACCTCGATCTCACACTGCACGCCCACAAACAGCGACATGCACAGACAAAAACAGGAATTCACAACGCAAAGAGAGAGGGAGAGAGAGAGAGGACCTGCGGAGAAACCTCGGAAGGTGTAGAAGGCGGCTGAGCTTGAGTCGCCTGCATGATCAATCAACTGAATACACAAACAAATTCAGCAGGGGAGCGAGAGAGAGAGAGAGTCTTATCGGAGAGTGAAGGAAGGAAGGAAGGAAGGAAGGAGGAGGCAGAATCTACGAACCTGCGCTGGATTTTCGGAAGGAACCCAGTTCCTTTTTACGCTATCCCCTCGATTTATTTAGTCAAGTCCTCATTTTTTTCATGTGATATGAAGTGGTTGAGAGGGGGAGAGAGAAAGAGAGACCAAGGAAGCGGCACAGTGACGCAACGTGACGGGGACCCTCAGACAAACACACACTCTCTCTCTCTCTCTCTCTCCCCCCTCCCCGCCACATTCCCTTTTGTCCGTTCGCGCCGCGGCCAGGCGATGTCCGGCGGCCGGTTTTCGTCGTGCCGAGCCACGCCGACGAACCCGAGAAAATGGTCATCACCGATCGGCCGCCTTAACGATCATGCCGCAAAGCGGATCCGCACCCATTGAAAGGGGGACGATGCGGTCTTAGTCGTGGACCCGTAGTTGCCAACTTGCCAAGACTCTGTAATGGCTCGCGAGTGGGGGACCGACGGCAGGAGGTCGGGCAAGGGGGTCAAGGTCTTGGTCGTCGCATTAACCCCAACCGAAGCAAACCGCTTGCTAAGCGCGCCACGTGTACACGTCCCTTGGACTCGGTGATCCGACGTGGACGCAGGTTCGGGGTTTCACAATATATTTTCGGTTTTCGAGGCCCGGCAGCAATGAAATGATGCCTATAAATAACGTTTAGGTTATATTAGTTTCACGAAAAATGAACATTTCGAAAAAATATTTGTTTGAAAAATGATCGTTTTCACCCGAACAGAACCAATTTATTTTTATTTTCGTTAAAGCTCACACTTTTTCCAACCCTTTTTTTTTTTTGCTTCTAACACCTCTTACTATATTG
The DNA here is from genome assembly GCA_021437795.1 of Rhodamnia rubescens. Taxonomy (NCBI): domain Eukaryota; kingdom Viridiplantae; phylum Streptophyta; class Magnoliopsida; order Myrtales; family Myrtaceae; genus Rhodamnia; species Rhodamnia rubescens. The sequence continues at coordinate 2,290,961 of JAILYA010000023.1, forward strand.
AATTGATCAAATTACTCATTGGGAGTCACACTCTTGAATCTTGATTTAAGATTATTTCTTACCTTTATTTTATCTTTGTCTTTGGTTTCAAATTTGCTAAAGACAAATCTACCATGTTCAACTCAAACAACAAAGACAGACCAAAAAGGCCAAAAAAAAAAAAAAAAAAGATAACCTCAAACGACAAAGATTAATGTCAAATGCAGGGCCTACTTTTAATTCAAGATTATTTCTTACCATTCTTTTCCTCCAATTTGGGAAGAAATTTGTGTCTCTTTTTAGTTTATAGAGACATAGGTGGGTAGGCTGCGTTGGTTGAGAACAACTCCTCATGTGAGAGGTCGAGAGTTCAAAACCCGCATGATTCTTAGCGTCTTAAGTGGGGAAGCGTGGTGGTGGGATCTTGCTTAGTCCCCCGAGGTATAGGGGGGCCCGCGCTCCCGATGCCTACCGGGCGACGGGAGGGCCCGTGGTGGAGTCCTCGGTCATCAAAAAAAAAAAAAACTAACAATTTATTGTTTAATGGGTTGTATAGTTTTTTTTTTTTTTACTAGCAAACGATGAACTATTAAAAGTGAAAAGAATCATGAATTAGTTTTAACGAATGCATTCAATTTAGTTATAACTTTACTTTGAGTGATTAATTTATAATTCGTGTATGTTAATTGCTCGACTATTGTTTTATTCAGGGAATCTAATATTTCAACTTTTCTTTATTTTTCATGCCTGCGCGATTTTTTTAAAAGATGTTTTCCAAGAATTTAAAAAATGACAAGATTAACTACATTAAAAAATTCTAAAATTCATTATTATCATTGAAATTCAAAAGAAGATGCTCCTTCAAAAATTATATGAAAATATTATCTTTACCTTGAATACGTAGAATAATTAGCCGCCGACAAGAAAATTATGACAATTGTAATGGCACTATAAAACAATTCATTCAAGCAATTTATAATTAAAAAAAAACATTTTTCGTCGATTCTAAATGTATCAAAATTTCCAAAGGAGAGAAGAAAAAAAATGTAAAGAACAATCTTAAATTTAGAATCTGCAAGGGATATCGAGGTCCATTTAACGTCACAGAGGAGTGTCAAAAGCCAAAAGATTAGTGGAAAAAGCCGAGCGTCACGCCTGAGTCGATGGCGTCCTTCTCGCTCTGTTTTCGGCCGATCCATCGCATCTCGTCTCATCCAGGTAAATATCCAGAGCTCTGTTTTCTTTTGCCATTCTTCGTAAACCATTTTCGCATCTCATCTTCTTCGAACTGATCTCTGTCTTTGTTCTTTGCAACGCCTGCATGAAATGCTTTTTATTTCATCCTCGTACCTCAAGATCTCAGCGTTCCACAGAGGATTTTCCACAGGTGTGAGAGAGAGAGAGAGACAGAGAGAAGGGGGCCCTGATTTTGGTCAATGGATTGCGAAAGTGGGATTGTCGCGTCGAGCGTAGAGCGGTCAGGATCGAGCCAATAACTTTTGTTCCCTGTATTCAGATAGGTTCTTGGATGGTGTCTCTGTTTTATGATTTTTCTGGCGGCTACATGACGACTCTCTTTGGTTTTATTTAACAAAGCTCTCGTGTTGCTTCCCAAAATGAGGCTGCTAAGAATGCATTTGACTCACAAAGAGAATCAAGGCTGATCAAGAATGGCCATGTTGTTGCCACCGGTTCCATTTACCCACCTGGGTCGGTCCGGTCCGGTTCCCGATTCCTGGGTGGGAACTGGACTGCTCGGGAACCAATCACCCCTAGCCCACACTGATCTCCGCCAGCGTTTTTTTCATCTCAAGTGACGATCTCCGGTGAAATTTTCCTTTCTTTGATGCTGCTTTTTGCTGTTATTCATGCTTCGATTTCTGAGCATGCTGTTGTGTCCGCCTGCGAAAGCTTTCGTCTATTCGTTCTCTATAATTTTTCGTGATTGCACGTTTGTGCAGTCCTAGGTTTGTGAAGTTGTGGATTCATGTGGCATTGGATATGCGTAGTAATGGGTTTGTGTTGCTTTTGCCTTTTCAATTAAAATGCTCATGCACGGACTTCTAGATGTGTGCTGTTGTGGCTTTCATTTGGTTATTTGTCTAGTTGTAAAACATGTGTAGTGTGTAGATCGTGTGGTGACCTGACCTTGCTCAAGAGCCGAGAGTCACGTTGAATCCAATCATTTCAAAGGGCAACTCCACTCTTTTCTTAATCTGCTTTCAACAGGCGTTTTCCCAAAGACAGAGCTCTCTCCCTACTTTGAGTTGCATTGCTTCCAAGCAAACAAGTATCCTCACTTTCCTCCATGGCCAACAATCCTTTACAGCTCCTCCCGTCGCACGTCATCTTTTCCCTTAATTTTCTGAGATTTTGCAGAAATATTGGGAGGCACCTCCACTTATGTTCATCTTGCGCTAGTGAAATGTGCAGAGTTGATTGACCGACGTTGTGTAGGTTTGAAAATCTGGGGTTATAATGAAGGGAGACAAGTAACTTGTCGGGATTCTTAGATGCTTCGACGCGTACGTCAACATGGTTGTCGAGGACGTCAACATGGTCGTCGAGGATGTCCCTGAGTAGTATGTGTCCCTCTCAAATTTACTTGTGCCTCAAGACGCTTCTCGTATTACTTTGGGGTGAAGGGGCAAATGACCTCAATTTGAATGTATCAGCATTGGAAGTTGTCAAAGTCCCGGTTGATGAGGAAACTTTCTGTCCTCAATTTGAGAATCCGTGCTTGCTAACTGAGAATCACTACTTGCTGCAATATGGCCTCTTGTTTTCTCTCTCACTCCTCTTTTTATTGAGCTTCTACGTGTAAACTGTGGAAGCTTCATAGCGATCGTAAGATTCTGTTTTCATTCTTGCATACAGCGAAATCCCTGCCGAAGGACGAAGGATAACAAAAGCACGATCAGATTTTGCTCAACGGAAACTACATAGCTATAGTAAGAAACAACTTCTTCGTTCTGCTGATAATGATATGGCTTATATGTTTTGAGCCCTTGCGTCGATACGGGCACTTGCCTAAAGTTTTGGTGATCTATCAACTAATAAAGCAACCTCCTTAACAAAACAGAAACAATCAGCCACTCAAGAGAGATTCCTTCCAATACGTAGACTGAAAATGCTTAGACGATGTGTCGATGAATCATTACTGGTCTTGATTTTGTGGTAAGAAAGTCATCATGGCTTGTTCTTTACAAGAATCTGGTCCTTTGTCTCGATCAACCTTGGGTCTCACCTCTTGATAAATATAAAGCGCAGGTGGTGTGGCAATCACGTTACCGAAAAGCTAGAGTTCTGCTTGCGAGAGTGCCTGAACCACTTAAGCGATGACGCCTTCCTTTTTTGTCTTAATGCCGTTGGTCCCTGGTGGCTCCCCTGATCTGGAATGAGTTGGATTCATCCTCTAACCAGAAAAGCTTATGTACCAAAGAATTCCACTTACGTAGTATGGTTCCACTTCATTATGCAGTATGGTTGCGGTACCGACACATCCGGCCTAAGATGTGCACTGTACTGCCTACAGCCTGATGAACGATGGACGTATTTTTGCACCAAGTGATCTGAATTTTCCACCCATGTAGCTGTATTTGCTGCACGTGACGAAAAGTTCCGTGCCCAAAGAGAACTCACTTGTTTCGACTTCAACTGGTTTTTTTTCATTCGTGTTTTCAAGCAGGCTGGCTATTTGGGTGGAGTGCTGTTACTTGTAGCGGCATTCCTCGGAGCTTCCTGGAGGTTTTCGGACTGCTGAAAGAGTGAGCTTGGAGCTCGTGAGGTGTAAAGATTGCTTGCGGGGCTTGGTTAGAGCGGCAAGATCTGAGCAGGCTGGAAATGGAGGTGATGAAGATTCACCACAGCCCTCCTTTTCTTTCATTAGCTTGTTTTCCATGTATATTCACAACTGCAAACGAGCTTGACTAGATGCATTTTTACCTCATTTGAAGCTCCACTGGCGATCGAATCTCATCATCATGAACAAGTTCGCAGTTTCATTCCCATTTTGATCAAGTTCAAACACATGGTCCAAGATTCAGTAGTTTAATTCCGAGGTGCACCAAGGCATAATTCCAAGGTGCCTTATAAGAAGGGTCTTTCTTCAATATGTTTTCTCGTCGGAGCGCGACTGCGACAGATTGTGCCGTTCACTTTTAGATTAGAACATCGTCGCAGAGGATTTCTATCAAATCAAAGTGAATCACATTTTGAGAACTTGTGAGATGTACACCCGATCTCACCAGAAATTTCGGTACAGCTTTTTGCATCGTGATTCATACGGATCGTCGCATCACCCGTTGATTGAACCTATACGGTGTTCTCTTTTGCGTTTCTCGCACGAGCCCATGATTTCACTGCAAGTCCAATTTAGCTAGAAACTCACCCAATCAAATGCTTATCTTAGGACTTCAACAAGATCTGTGTTTTCCGACAAAAAAAAAAAAAAGACAAGCATTGTGTTGTACTTGTAGATATCTATCCTTCTGTATTAGGAGCAAACCATTCCCGCCTTGAGCAAGTAGAGATCATATTGGGCAGAGCTAACAGTCGTCTCAATTTCATTCACTTCCTCGATTGATCGCATCCTTAAGATCGACATCAATTCCTTCAGTTATATTATTCTTCGTGGGCCAAAATCCCCGTTTGAGTTTAAAACATACGATTCAAATTCTATGATTGGGTTTAAAACATACGATTCAGATTGGTCCGACTACCGTGATTTCGTTTTCGTACTATGTCGAAATGCATCAAAGAGAAGATTGCTAGGAAGAAGTTTCCCTCTACTATCACTAGTTATGGTGGGAGGGAAAAAAATTAGCACTTTAAGCTATGCATATGAATATTCGATATCGATTTAGCCGTTGAATTGTGACGGAAGTGGTATTAATGATTTAATTCCAATCAAGCGAGATCGTTAATTCATTTGACGTTGTTAATATCGATTTACTTTTACATCATATTTAGGAATTTATGTGATTTTGTCTGCATGTTGTTTTACTGGATGATGCCTAACACAGCACATTGTAGTATTGAACTATGGGAATAAAAACACAGGATTTTGGAGAATTAACGGTAATGTTTCATTCTTCTTGTTCTTTTGGTTCCCACATTTGACAATCTACATAAGTCAAGACGACCAAAAAGTTAGAAACTCCGAAAAGTTTTCAAATGGCCTGACGCCGGAAGTAGCCAGAGATTATCTCTTCGGCAGTCGCCAAAAGAACCGGGCTTGCCGGCGGAGGAGTACGACAACAACGAGGGCGCAAGGTCGAAGAGCTCGGAGGCCTTCTTGAAGAGGGCCTTGCGCCTCAGCCTCTTCGAGTATGTCACGATTCCCTCAGCTGAAGAGACATCTCCGACTACTTCCGCAGCGACGGCGACGTGGTGCCACCAATGGATCTGACTGGATTGAGGCCGAGTACGATTCTTGCGCACGACGGAGGAGGAAGTTGAGTCCCCGATCGCGAAGTATGACACCGTTCGTGATTTTGTACGCAAAAAAATAAATAAATAGAACATCTGGAGAAGAATTCCTCTGTGATGATCGGTGCCGGTGGCGACTCTAGAGCATTATTCTCATGGTTGACAGGATGTTGGAATTCAGAGTAACGTCTCTTAAGTGCTCTTCGGTGAGGCGCATCGGAATATCAACTTCCTCAAGGGATTTATCGAAACGAATCAAACGATCACATAGAATCAGAAAATTTGAAATGACGCACGAGATTACCCAGGTTCACCCCAAGATTAGGGCTACGTCCCGTAAAGAGATTTACTATTTTCAGCCAATTCTTACATAATACAATGATAAAAACCAAAAAAAAAAAAAAAAACAAAAAAAAAAAAAAAAAAAAAAAAAAAAAAAAAAAAAAAAAAAAAAAAAAAAAAAAAAAAAAAAAAAAAAAAAAAAAAGAGGCCCCCCCCCCCCCCCCCCCCCCCCCACACGGGGGGGAAAAAACCCCCCCCCCCCCACAAAAAAAAAAAAAAAAAAAGCAAGCCCAAACCCCCAACCCCCAACCCCCAAAAAACAACAAAAAAGAAAAAAAAAAAAAAAAAAAAATAAAAAAAAAAAAAAAAAAAAAAAAAAAAAAAAAAAAAAAAAAAAAAAAAAAAAAATCTAACGTCAATTATCTGCTGCCACTCTCCCAGCGGCTGAAGCTTCAGAACGATCGGGCATGCCAAAAAGATGCTTTGCCGGGAATAGCTCTACGCGACGAAATACCTTTCACCGAAGGTTGATCTTCGATTTTCTTTGAGTTGGGATTGTGGCAGATCTTAGATAGAAAGTTGAATACATAATGAAGAACTCGAACAAGTAAAAGTGTCGGTAAAATGTTCTTTCAAGGATATGGATGGATCGATGAGTGAACCAACAAAGAATATGTAGGGTCTTTTGTTCATTTTAGACAACAAAGTATATGACAAGAAATTTAAAGGTACAAAAGGAATCGCGGCTATCCATTTAAATTGCAAGAAAGTAAAGATAAAGATAAAAATAAATTCGCAAGAATATTGAGTTCTGTGATTGATTGGAAAGCTTTTATAAAGAGTACGATGAGTCTATTTAGAACCCACAATCAATGATTACAAGTGGTTTCGGAACAAATAACTTCCGGATCCTATTTGCGGCTATGAGAAGTCACAACAACACTTATCCACAAGAAGTTACGAAATCTTAGAATAGCAGCGATAAACATAACCGCCCATCAATTACGTTTTAGTGTCGACTGCCCGCTATCAATAACTTTGTCGGCGAGTTGTCTACGCTGTCAACTGTCTTGTTCATCGATAACTTCTGATCGTTCACAAAAACTCTTTTGTTATCGACTAAGTCTGTCACCCGTCGAATATTTTATAAACTAAGAATCGATCATTTTTGGAGGTGCCAACAGGTCTAATTTGGAAAAAGTGAAATCATCCTATCTTGGAATCCCAAATTTATACGAATTGGAAGCGATGGCGCTGCCAGACGCTAGCTTCGGCCTCATCCTAACGAAATGATTTTCCCAACACAACTTGGCCAAAAACCAAGCAGTAAAGAGGAAGCAAAAAAGTAGGTTTCCCTGATATTCACGCCACCTCTCTCTCTCTCTCTCTCTCTTTTTTCTCTCTCTCTCTCTCTCGCCACGAAACGAAATGAAGCATCGGAAAGAGACTCGGAGGAAGATTGGGTCGTCCTGGCTAAGAAGACAGCTTCCTGCAACAGAATCAAGACGGCCAACTAAAACCAGAGAGAGGGTTTGGTCCGCACTTACTACACATCACATCAAAAGCAGCACTCAACGACAGCAACTTCTTCACCTTCCCTCTCTCCTTTTACTAGGATCACAATTAAACTTTTGAATCCAATAAATTTTAATATGATCAATATGATCTCTAAATTTTAATCTCAAGTATAATGTTATTTCGAAATTCAATTTAGAATATGTTTAACTTAATCTTTGAACTATATAAATATATTCAATATAATTGTTCCATTAATTCAAATCCGGAGACGATTTGGACGTTCTCTTATAGATCATGGATTAAGTAGAACATGTTTTAAAAATTCGAGAACCATATTGAACAAATTAAAATTTTATGGACTACATTGCACATTGAGCTAAAATTCAAAAATCGTATTGGTCAAATTAAAAGTTCGGAGACCACATTGCTTATCGAACAAAAATTTAAGAGCCATTTGTGTTATTTTCACCTCATTTTACTCAACCTTCCTTCCTCTTTTTGACCAAACTCCGCCTTAAGCTTCTTCATTCGGATATGGTTCTACTATGTAACTTAACTGTCCTTGTTCATACCTACTCCACGATTTGCCTAACCCACATATCAAGAGGCCAATTAGAGATGAGTGGCATGATGCATGCTTAGCTTAGTTAACATTAGGCCATTTCAAGTCCCTTTCGTTGCGCCACCCACTGACCTTGCTTTTAAGAATGGAGTCTCCTTATGGGAAAAGTTGTCAAAAAAGTTATAAATCTATTGCGTTAGTACTAAGTTAGTCTCTAAATTTTTTTAAAGAGCTGAAATCTCATCTAATAAGGAATCGGTAATGAATCCGCTCTTTTTAAGTATATATCCAAACAAGATATAGAAATTTCTAATAGATTAGATGACCTAAACCTTTTGCATTTGTGCCAATTTAGTCCTAAACCTTTTATTGGTCCCAATTTAGTCTCTTAGAACATTTTGCAATATTTTTCATGTGTTAATTCAATCCTAAATTTTTTGCATTTATGCTAATTCAATTAATTAGTTTAGGATTGAATTGACACTAATACAAAAAATTTAGGACTAAATTGGCATCAATACAAAAGATTTAGAATTTTTTTACATTTCTCCCTTCCCCTGCAGGCAAATGTCCGGCTATTAGCGAGAGATTTCTCTGGGTTTTGTGCTGAAAGTTTTCCAAGAGCCGATGAACTATCTAACGCTATGAAGGGTGAAAGTTTGTAAAGGGTGTCTTAGTAATTCTTTATTTATTCATGACCAAAATGAGGATCCCAAATTGCATGAGCTAGGAAATTAACAAATGACCCATTTTGAAAATGATCTTTGAATTTTGCCCGAATATATGATGTGATTCATGAACTTTTAATTTGCTCAATGTGATCTTTGAACTATTGGTAAATGTTCAATGCAGTCATTTTGTTTGTTCAAACAACAAAAATTAAACTTCATTTGATGACATAAATTACTGAATGCTGACTTGGATTTTTAAAACTAATGAGTTAACATGTCCATCGTTTTATCCATCTCATTTAGAAAAGAAAAAAAAAATTAGGGCATTCCTTTGTCCATCGATATTTGATGACATGGATCATAATATGATGATTTTACACGAATATCTTATGTGGATAATCCACATGTAGCTTTTTTTTGGGTTCACCACTTAAACTCAACAGATTAAAGCTATATCAATAGATCCCATTGAACATCTTCATATAATTTAGGGATTATATTAAACATTTGCCGATAATTCAAGGACCACGTTGAACAAATTACAAATCAAGGAAAGATATTATACATTGGAACAAAAATTCGAGAGACCGTTTGTGCCATTTACATTATTTTGAAAATTATTGGTTGTCCCTAATTTTGTTCGGTTGGGTTTGTCATTCGAATGGAACCTTCTCCCAAGAACCTTAAAAGAAGAAGAAGAAAAGCCGACATCTTTGGCTAACAATGATTATTAGTGACTAAAAACATGCACTTCCAAACATATTTTCTCCAAGTTTATCGTTAAATACTACCATGAATGTGAACGTGAAGTTTCTTGGTCAAATATGTGATATCCTATTTCATATACTATGGCAATACTATACTATCATTTAGTCTTCATTATACTTCTTACCTAACAAATAATGTATAAATATGACAGAGACCACAGAAGGAAAGAGTAGTTGTTCAGTCAAGTCAAAACTCGTTGTGCATGCATAGGCTTTTCAGAAACATAATCTGATTTCAATCATTTCAAGAAGAAGTTTCATTAATGCTTGCTTTTTGTTAGCTTCTCCCCTTTATCTTTTGCCTTCTTTCTTGCCCAGATGTGATTTCACATCAGCAATATAAATTCAGCACAGCCCACCCACTGCCATAGTAACTCTCTCTCTCTCTCTCTCTCTCTCTCTCTCTCTCACAGAGGCACACACAAGACAAGTCAGGCAACCACTTTCCATCGAGCGAATTCTCTCCTTAGCATTCCTTAATGTCTAGGAAAGCAAGCAAGAGGGTGAGTTTCAGTCCGGACATCGACGACAAGCCCGCAATCCTTCTCGAACACGGTGGAAGCGCCAAAGATGGAAGAAGCAGAAAGAGGGTTGCCGCCGCATGGTCCTTCAGGCGCGCCAAGGAATCACAATTCTCGCCGTCAGAGTTTTTCCGGCACCTCGGAGATAAGGCGAGGGAAGTTCTGAGATGCATGTCGAGCAGCAGGTCCTCACGTATGGTGTCATCATCGGCGCCACAGTTCGTGAGGTCGCGGTCCTTGGCAGACCAGTCGGAATCCCACAGAGCTGAAGCTATTGATGATTGCATCAAGTTCTTGAATTCCTCATGCTCGCTGCGGAGATCGAATTCGGTTGCAAGCGCCTGTTGACGCGCCCCGCCTTTATTTTCGGTGGCTATCTGCTTTTTGTCGAGGCATATGAGTAGTAAGGGAAGCGCGAGAGTTGTGTTTGGGTGATCATCGAGAATCGTTTTTCAGGTTAGAAAGGTACAGGTATATATATATGCTTTAGGTGCAAACCAATTGTGGTCGAACTGTGAAAATCATGTGTTTGTTCAGCACGCAGAAACTTATTAAGGAAATCAAATGGAAGTTGTGTAGCACGCACGGTGTGAGTGCCCTTTCTCCATGTGAATTTGATTGTACTATGGCAGCCACTGTCCCTTTGGTAAATAAAACCAATTCTTGGACAAAATTTTCCTCTTGAGTCCGACCGGCTGGTCCAACAAAAGCTCTCTAATGTAAATGATCCATGCGTACAAGACAATCCAATCTAAGTATGTCGAATTCAAGTAATAAACCACCTCCGGTTCATGAGTTGGCCGAGGGAAACTCGATACATGAGGTCTCTCTTCTGAAGAATGTCTAGTTCATGCATTTGAATCTCGCAGCATAGTGGCATGCCACCTCCCATAGAAGTCAAAACAAGAGCAAGAGATCCTGATTCTTTCTCGATTGGCCCATTTAGCCATTACGATCGTTCTTTTTCCGGGCATATATTCAAAGCAAAGTCTTGAAAGGACCACATGCAATTCTAAAGCGTGACCAATTGTCCTTCTTGGCAACAGCTCTCTCTCAATCTTTTTGACTGCGCTTAAATGCGTCTACACAAGTTCTTGGCCACTCCTAACCTCTCTCAGACAGAGAAAACAAAAGGAGGGACAGTCCCTTTGCGTGTTCTGCACAGCAAACATTGGAGAGATTGCTTAGTGCTCCTTGTGAGAAAAGGGGCCTTAAATGTACAAAGCACTCATGTCCATCATTCAATAACGTGTTGACCGACGTACACATTAACTTCTTCTAGGTCTCTGTGAAATTGAGGTAAACATTCAATGGCAAGAATCAGGAATCCAAGGATAGCTTTTCGAGTTCTTGAACTCCATGACAAGAGGCTTTCTTCAACTCGAGAGCTCTCTTATAAGGAGGGGCAATCGGGGGTTGCACAGGATCGAGGCTCCTGTAAGTCCCGTCGGGTGCTTTAGGGAGCGGGTACGATCGGTCGGAGTCATAGCCACTGAGGTCGCCACAGGCTAGAAATGGAATGTACACCTTGTTCGGTCCCTCCAACCATCCACTACTGCAATCTGCCACGCACCACATGACGAAATATTTACCGCATTGCCACAAATGACTAAACATCATTCAAGAAAATCAGGCACTTGATGGAAAGCCCCTAATATTGGTAACTTCAACTTTGATAGAACACTTTAACCACAAATCACTAAACATCATTCAAGAAAATCAGGCGCTCGACAAAAACCTCCTAATATTGGTAACTTCAACTTTGACAAAATTTAACAAAATTTTAATAAGATAATGATCTAATAATAAGAAGAGGGAACAGCTGAGCAGAATATTCTCTTTTCTGCAGATTTTCGTTATGCCCCGAATACGACACGGAGCTTGCAGCTGAAAGGTCTTAATCACATATTCAAGCTACATCTATAGAGGCAATAAAAATTACGAAACAATATAGTTTTCAAAAAAGTCATCTAACATCAGTAGGCAATCAATTGAAGAAGAAGATGAAGGAAAAAAAGCACAGGAACATAATAGTTACCTAGGTCATCAACTCCAGACGGACTCCCAATCTTTTCTAAAAGGTGATGCAAGTCCTTTGGATTAAATCCTTCAGGGGGGGAATAGTTCTCACAAACAGCAAATGCCTCTGTAGATTTAAAAAAATTGGCATGAGTTTTTATCATTGTCTAGGAACTAACGAAGAGAAAAATCAATAGCATTTATGTCAAACAAGATCATAGTAATGCATAAGATCTTCTGATCAGGAAGAAAATCTCTAATCTGGTAAAAACCCTATGCAGCCTTGAGACCTTTAGAAACAGACCGTCAACATGAGAATCCAAGGATTAACCTGCTTGGTCGATGCTGCCAGGATCAGTAATAGGATGCTACAGAAAATAAATCAGACCCACTCAGGCAAAATAAGATAGGGCAAGCTTTTTTCTTCACTTCCTCACACGAGGGTCTACTCTAACAAGAACTCGAAGATGCCTGTCCAGAGCCACAGCTAGGTCATTGGATGTTTTCAAGAGTTCTTTTCCACATATACTACCTAGATTCTAGAACAACAAACATGGTCATGTACCACGAGGTCTGCTTTAACGTATGCTCTGTTTTCATCCTTACATCAGTAAATTCTCCAAACACTCATTGATTATGATTTCATCAAGTGTTCTCATACAAAATGGAATAAATTGCTTAGAGAATAAAAGGCAAATAAAAAGAGAAGACAAAGAAAATCATGTATGAGCTTCCATAGAGTGATAATACCTCTTATATTATAAAAGAACTCTGAACTAGGTTTGAAAATCTCTATCATTGTTAAACAAACTTCATATTATGGTAACTATCCCATCTTTTGCACATTATGAACGATACAGAAAACAAATGATAGCTAAGAAAAATGAATTAGTAGCTGACCATCACTGTAAATTTAGAGAAGACAGAACTCATACCGATGCTGGAATTGCGACTGCTTTTTGGCTTTGCAAATGTCACAATAGGGAAGAATAACTTCAGCTGCAACAAGCAAACAAAACAAAAGGTGTGGAATGATGATGTAACAGCTGAAAAACCACACATCAACACAATGGTAAATGATATCAACACAAGATAATTTTAATGACAAGCTTGTGAAAACTGAATAACACATTGCGCATTGGCAACATCACAATTGGCAAAGAAGAAAATCAAGGATTGGCCAACTCCCCATGACAATTCTTGGAGTGAAAACTAAAAACTTTCTAAAATTATTACGCATCAGTATCACTTGAAACAATATAGAACATATCGGATACTTGATACAAAGCACAAAAACAATTTTAATGTCATGTAAATTCTATATGACTACCAGCTACTGTAAGTGCAACTCTCGTAAGAGCAAATAGATAACTTACCTGGCAATAAAGAAGACTAGTGTCTTTCCCACGAAATATTTTTGCGATAAACTTTCCACCTTCTTTTAGTACATGAGCAACAATAGTTAGTCCCTGCAGAATGCAACAGATGAGCATAGAGGACGAGAGGTCTTCCTACCAGTGTCACTCGTGGCTGAAAACAAAGTCATACTTGCATCCGTTAACATCTAAGAATCTTAAACTGGATTGATTTTATTGACATACAAAAACTACCCTTGGTTTCAGTGGCTACTGGAACTACAAGGTACTATTGAGCAGGACTCCCTCATTTTTCCAGGTTAGCTTTCTCTATGACTTCATTTTTAGTACTCTATTTTCCCTGGTTCTCACTTTCTATTTAGAGGTAATATGGAAACAAGGAAAACAGCTAAGTGGACAAGCTAAACCCGAAAGTGGAGATACCTAATTAGTAATTACGTATGTAAAGTCTAAACCAAGGGACGAGTTAGCTCAATTAAATAATGCCATAATACTGGGACAAGAACTCAAAGACAACCCTATGGAACCGAGCGAAATCAGTCACAGAACACAAAAAGAGCTTGTACAGGAGGATTTCTGCCGCTCACTTTTTCTCTCTCAATTGAACTTGTTATTTGGCATCCAAAGCTTATAAGTCCAAAGTAGAAACCAAAAAACATGTCTTCACTTATACGAACTTCTTTAAGTCGACACAGAGATTATAGTTTCAACGTCCAAAACACAGCATTTCACTGAAAAGTAAAGCTCCACTGAAAGTGTAAAAACTGCAGTTGAAGCCAAAGAGCTAAAGTCTAAAGCACCCTAATCGAGCCCTTCGTATTGCTGCTGAAGGAAATGACAGCAAAATATGAAAGATTACAAGCCATATGCTATAGTTTACCCTTAGGAGGAAATACAAAACTTACAGCTAAAATTAGTTGAGACTGAACAAACTCATCCATGTCATGAAGACCAGTGACTGCAAGTTCCAGAAGTTGAAATAGCCTCAGTGAACGTTTCACCAAAAAGAGCAGGCATGAATGAGTAGGTGGCTCACACTACTACACTCACCATCAGGAGCGCCGTCGCAGACTACCAAGTCAGCCTTGCAACCGTCAAAATGTCTGATTACCTAACCACAGAGAGAGAGAGAGAGAGAGAGAGAGAGGAAAAATCAGTAATCTTATAAGATAAAAACTTATGAATACTTGGACTGCAAGGCCACAAAGATCTTACATAACATCCTGGCAATTAAAAAATAAAAATAGCTCTGCTTGCATAATGTAACAAAGTAGTCCCAGTACAAGTTTTTTAGTCTGGATTTTGTCGAAGAGAATGTTTACATACACAACCCTCCAAAAAAAAAAAAAAACACATGAAAATCTGGTGTACTATACTAAAAGCAAGCCTACTCCACCTGTAACAATGTACATCAGGCTAAGACATTTATCCATCCAAAAAGCAATTAGGAAATTGCAATTATTATGTAATCTTTCTTACATCCATGTGTTGGGACACACATGATATCTACATAGATATTCTGAATGGCTTTCCCTAAGGAATCATTTTCTCATTGAGCTTGATGGATATCACTTGAGCTGAATCAGCCATTTCAGTAAATCAACAAGGAATACAATCAACGATCGAAGAACAGTACCTTTTTAAATCCCTCAAGCTGATAGCAAAGCTCATATTCCATACCCTCTCAAATAAAGTTACTTTGCATATTCAAACATGATCTTCTTCTATATAAACAAGCCATCTACAACAAAAGCTATACTTTCTCCCTAGCATTACTTCCACAAAAATTCTCCAAAAAACAATTTAAAGCAAAAAAATCACATGATTATATCTCAGTAAATTAAACAAGCCATGGCCTGTTATGGTCCATCTGACATTTACGCCAAATTCATGCTTTAAAACTAGGAAAGGAAAATAGAAAGTCAACATTGTTCCTAGAAGCATGAGTAAGGGTTTAGTTTCTCTTTTTTCTTTTCGAGATTGGTCACCTAGTACCATCTCATTTCCCATTGCCAGTTATAGCTCACTGACCTTTAAGTGTCACATATTGCAAGCCAAAGAATTTTTCTTACCACTTCAGCTGTTCGGGCATTTGTTATATCACCCTGTACTTGGATAACTCCCTCAATTGGAGCCATAGGCTGTAGATCAATTGCGACTATAAGAGGAAGATCACCTTCCCTGCAAATTAGGACAAGGAAGAATGGTCTAAACAGAGAGCCTGAGCAAGAACACATACATCAAGATGTAATACCAATAACTCTAAGAAGCAATAACGTCAAAATTCAATTCTCAGTATGGCTATGAAAAAAGTTTGTCCAAAGCAGGCGAAAAGGACTCAGTACTCTGAAGTTCAATATGCATGTTTTCCAGAAACCCATGTTCAAACAAGATTTGGAAGCTTCACATGTTAGAAAGTCTGTCAAAGGCTGTTACATGGGCTTCACAACCCTTATCCAGTACGGACATATGGTTCAACAGTCAGGTCTGTCCACTTTTGGTATCTCAGATGATTTGCATTGTTTAACATGATACCCTACTCCAAGTCACCTACTGGATATGAGGACCATAGAGTATAGAGTGAACTGAAGCATCTGCTTAACATGAATTTAGACAGTATCCAGTGCTTTGAACAGAGACATCAAGCTTTTTGGAAGTTTCTCATGGTTAAATGCCATAGAAGCAGTTCAGATTAAGGACCAATAAAATTTATTCTACACGGACATGACAAGATCCATACTAGGAACTAATGTTCAAACTCTCTACTCTCCATTTGCTATGGTGTCCAAAACTATTTGTATGATCAGTAACCACCAAACTCAATTTTATTGTCTCTCACCCATAACATTCTGAGGACGCCATAGCCCATAGCCGAATTACTAAGGGCAATCTATTAAAAAACTGGGGAAGAGTACAAAAAAGAAGCATGGTTGGTTCACCAAAGGCTCATTTAAATAGACAACTGAGAGTTTGTCAGGTACGAATACAACAACAGCCAAGTTCCACGTAAGATTATCCATAACTCATAAAATAACCAGCCACTATGCTTTAGTCTGATTCCCCATCTGTGATGAAGTGCTATAAAGTGAACCAAAGACTCGATGGACGTAAAGCATATCCAAGGATACATATAAAAGAATCATATAAAAATTATCTGGGCTCTACAATGTGCAAGTCAGTTACCAGAGGAAAAAAATATGACTTCCGTGATGATCAAGTAAAAACCCTAAAGGAAATATCTGAAAAGATATGATAGAAGTTGACAGACACGCGGGCATGAAGGAAGTTGCCAACTAGAGCACCTATAATTTTTTTATCATCTAAAAGATACATTTGAAAAACGTTTCAGAGACATATGGCCTAACATCCCATCTCACAAAAAATCTTGATGTTCATTTTCAACAAAGGCTTAGAAAGCCTAAACTTTCCTTTATAGTATTTGAAACTTGCTCAAATTGGATGCCTATCTCAACATAGATATGACTAATTTTGTACACATTGCGTCATTTCCGTGCTGAGTATAGTGTGATGCATGGGACATATGACAAAGGTGTGACTCAGGGTTATCAACTCTTGAAATTGTTCGCACATAATATATCAAACAGGAAAGTTTGGCCATTCGAACTTTGGAAGAAGCATTTGATATATCCATCACGTCCAGAAAACAAGAAAAAATAAGTCAACTAATTCCTGCACAGATATGGCAGATTGAAGATGCTCTCATAGTCTAAAGATGGTTTTGATCAATTGAAGAAAAAGCTAAGCCTTAGCATCACCCTAGTAGCAATTTTTACAAAAAGAGAAATCATAGTAGCACATACCATCAACATTTACATGATCGATGAATTTTATACCTAGCATCGGGTGAAAGCTTCGCGGGAAGATACAATTTACGACTTAAAACCTGGACATGAAAAGCAGGCAGCATAAGCTAACTTTAATTTATTTTAACCAGCACAATTCCACATGGCAAGAAGCCCAAAGGAGAAGCTGTAGAGGAAAAGATGTTCATGACGCAATTATACAAATAAGGAAGGAATTTACTCATCGATTGTTCAATTCCAGCAAACACGAGACTTGAGTCAGGCAAGGCAAGGCAAACATTTTCCCGAGGATCTCACCAGATTGTGGTTTCAGAAGAATATACTTTAGGATGAAGGAAACACTTCAAAAGAAACACAACCATGTCCAACAATGTTTCCCTATGCCCGCAATGCATTCCGTTAATAATTATCCATGCACAATTCAAACATACTTATCATAACATGAACACAACCAGTTTTAACCAGTCTTTCGCATAAGAAGGAAAGCTGTGCTATCTAATGCCACCAAAAGGAAAAAGCAGAAACAGCTTCTGAAAAGAGGGATCGCAGTATAAAATTACTTATTGCATGATCATTGATATACCTTGTGCTTCCATGTACACTAAGACCTATATGGTATTGCTATCACAGATACAGTTTTCATGTTCAGGTGCTCTCTAATCATCCAACTGATTACATGCAAAAATGTACATTTAGCGATAGGAAGAAAGATACCTAGTAAATAAGTGTTCCTTTTTCCTTGTGGAATGCTCATTCAGAATAATTCATTTGAACCAATTGACATGAACCAATTGACATTTGCTTACATCTAAATACCTGATGAATGACTGGATCGTTCTCCTTTTAACTGTCAAATATTATAACTTCTTGGTTTAGTCTAAGAATATTCCCATTCTTCAGTAAACTAAGGTTCTTAGCATGTTTTGGGATTTACATAAATAAGTCCTCTTCAACTTAACTTTTCAGTGTGAACAAATATCTGAGAATCAACTCAATTACAGAATTGTCTTTCCAAAACCTTATGAGGATATTGTGCTGTTGAAACTTGAAGGTTTGACCATTGACTAAATGAAGAATCATTCTCAGTTTCACCAGAGGTTGCTACGTCATCAATGTTCATACCATTAATGCAACAATTTCAGGATGATTCATTACATACAAAAAGTTGAACATTATACCTGACTCCAACTACCAGGGGCAGCACATAAATCTACTACACGTTTCACTCCTGCAAAAGCAAAAATAAAAGCACAAGAAAGGTCTCGGTATATCAGATATGACGATTATGTTTCCTCAACTGCATATGCTTTTCAGCAAAAAAATTACAATTGGCATGTGTCTCAAAATATGTATGCCTAATAACATATACATCTCTTTCCGCTTGTGACCCTTGCAGCATGCATCTACTACAGAAATACATGAATAAGTAGCTGGGATGATTTTGACGCTGGATGAACCTTAGCCTTCAAGCATGGCATGAACAATAGAGACCTGATGCTTTGCCCAAGATGCAGCACCAACCCACATTTGAGACAATCAAACACTAACTTTACTTTCTAACATTGAGACCCACGTGTTTTCAATTCCCTATTTCTTCAATGGTTCCTTGAGTTGAATTTTAAGTTCTAAAGTGTTTTAAATTTCCTTTGTTATCAATATTTCCTAGTCAGTACTGTAAAGTGACCCCTCGACTCGGTGCTTTCTTCAATTCTTTGGTGGTGAAAAATATAGGTCTTTATTCTTGGCTGGTGGAAGACTCCTTTATGCCTTGGTGATGAATTTCATCCATAACAAAGTTACTTTCCATCAAATACTCTTAGCATCTTCTGAATCTCACCACATCATATAGAGAAGGTATATTCATTTTAAAGAGAGAGCATCCACTAATGGACAATGGGAACTGCTCCGTGGTGTCACTTCAGCTTCCACATCTTTAATTACTTGAATACTTCTAGCTCAATGTTGGACAAAGTAGCAAGTCTGTTTTCTCAATCACTTGAATCTCCAAAGTACTGTACTAATACAAAGTAATTGACTATAGGCAACAAAAACAACAATAACTAAAAAAAAAAGAACCTACTACTGATTCTGTATCAGAAAAAGGAAAGAACTCATGATCTTTACCCAGAAAGTCTTGGATAGAGAACTTCTTTATCAACAGGTTATGTTTGACTTTAATATACATTAAAAATCATTTTATCATGTCTACTACATGTCTAGTGATAAATTTATTGTTCTAATAACATTTTGCGAACCCCCTATCGATCTTAGTTGAACAAACGATCTTGACTACCTTGATCTCTTGTATTCACTACCCAACCTCACGGAGAGAGAGAGAGAGAGAGAGAGAGAGAGAGAGAGGCTCACTACCCTCAAATATATTGAACTCCTCGTCTATTTGAAGAAGTTTAAAAGCACTTCGAGCTCGCCAACCTTCTTCTTTTGCTTTCCGATAGTAGATATCCTACAAAGGAATTAACTCTGAGTTCGAGAACCATGAAATAGGACAATCATCTCAAACAGATGTCCTAAAAAATGTTTAAGTTACCCTTTTGTCCCTTGAAGCTTTGCCCATGTCTTATTATGCTCTTGTAAGACGACTCCACAATCCACTATATTCAGAGAATGAAAACAACATCAATAAATTGGACAAAGGAGCAATATCAACTACAGAAACTATATTTCGGGAAAGCAGCTTCATGTGGAATAAACTTCAGGTTTTCACATGTTCGACAACAAATCTTTCAATTTTACTTCCAGTTATTCATAATTTCCAAAATTACTTGTCAATTGAAGAGCCACAAGATTCAAACAACATCAAACCTCGCTAAAAAATGGAATACAGCCTAAGGCTATTGGCAAATAAAAGCTGGTTTAGCGGCTTTGCTCCTGTTTAAAGTAATTCATGAAAGGTGGTTCAACTTTGACTTGAAACATATTAAAATAGCTTGTATACATGGACCACCTACATGAGTACATGATCACGTAACTACATAGAATAACATCACCCTGACTATCAAACCTTGCCAAAAAATTGAATACAGCCTAAAGCTATTGGCCAATAAAAGTTGGTTTAGTGGCTGTTGCTCCTATTTAAAGTAATTTTCATTAAAGGTGGTTCAATTTTGACTTGGAACACACTAAAATAGCTTGCATAAATTGACCACCAGCATGAGATTATGCATGCAGCAACAGTCTCAGCAAAATTTCGGAATGCATGAGGTCGATGGGCACACCCCCATTATGCTATGGACATTTGAGAGGAAATCCCAATTATCAATACTAATTAAATGATGCTCCAACACAATTCTTCTAACAGTTAAAGACATGAAGTGCGCCTGTCCAGAATTAAATGCTTTGAGCAAGTCGTCCCTTTTCCTTCAACAACTAACAAATGCCACAACACATCAGAACAGCTCATGACAATGTAAGGCATTCAGTCTCATTGCAGGTTATCACTGAAAGGAGCATCCATAACCATCCATTCCGAGCTGAAAGTGAGTTGTAGTGGCACCGGCATCTCCACAGAACAAAGTCTAACCATGTACAGTCGTCATTCTTAGCTAAGGCCGAGCTTAAAACTTTTCATAACAAAATAAACATATGCTCTATAGTTATTCGATTGGAGGACTTCTGCATGCATTTAAAGAGCATTTTCTACAACAAGGACGAGGCCAATATTGGTTTATTACGTCAAACAGCTGGAGGGCATTTCCAGGTTATACAGCAACTAGCGCCGCACGAAACATCACAAACACGGAAACTATCAAGAACAACACCCAAGCTAAGGCAACTGGGCAAAAGAAGCTAATGAAAGCGCAACTTCGGAGTGAGACAGTAAATCCAAAAGTAAAATCGAGAGAGAGAGAGAGAGAAATTACAGAGTGGCAAAGAAGCAATACCTCGATCTACCGACAGAAGGCGTTGAAAGGCGAGAGAGAGAGAGGACGCTTTCGACGGAGCACTCGGCAGGGCAACGGCGGAGACGAGCGGATGATTTGCTGCTTCTGGGCCGTTGGCGGTAGAACTATTTTGGCAACATCGAGCACGGAGGCAAACATTTGTTCCGGATCCAGGTGAGCGAGTGCGTTTGCCCACGTAAAAAGAAAAGGGAAATTCGGAAAATCGCCCTTATAAATTATTCGTATTCAATTTTGGCCCATATGCTATATTTCGTTGCAATTGAGCCCCCAAATTTATATTTTCGCTCTCCGTATTCCCAAGAATGCTCGAGCTCGGTCGTTATACTTTGTATTTACGACTAGGGGTGTCAACCAGGGCCGGGCCGAGTCGGCC
Organism: Rhodamnia rubescens; assembly: GCA_021437795.1. Lineage (NCBI taxonomy): Eukaryota > Viridiplantae > Streptophyta > Magnoliopsida > Myrtales > Myrtaceae > Rhodamnia > Rhodamnia rubescens. Next base: position 2,312,206 of record JAILYA010000023.1, read on the forward strand.
CGAAATAAAGCAGTACCTAGGGCGTCCCGGCCCGGCCCGACCCAAGCGCGAATTATATGCCATAACTCTTCAGGTCGGGTCGGGTCGGGTCGAGCCTTTTGGGTTTTGTGGGGGGGTGCGGGTGTGGGGTGTGGAGCCTCCTATGAACAGCATGAGGAACACTCATAAACATATTCAGAACCAGAAGCAAACTCTGCAACTAAATTTCCACTATGAAATATCAGCAAAACTATTGAAGCCCCATTAAACCCAGCAGCCACTATTTACTCAAAATTCTCAACCACTGGACTCACGATAAGCACGATAACACCAGCACAAACACAAATCTTGCAATCCAGAGGAGACCAGGAACGAGCCTCGCACCACCGTTGCAAGAGAGCCAGCGCGCAAAGAATCACAAATGACAGCTTCCCCACAAATCAAGACGAGAAATTCAAAGCAGGCAAACAAGAAATTACAATAAACACGATAGCGAATTCAAGACCAACCTAAGCTTTTTTTTTCTCTCTGGGATTCTGCTCTTTGCGACTGTGAATGACTCGACCTCGCGAGCTTCGAGCAAATCACACCTCTTCTTCCCACAAAACTTGGCGAAATCCTGAATGGCTATAATTTTTATGTAGTGGATATCTTCGTCGATTCATCGTCTCATCATCATCATCGCAAGTTTGCAGGTCCGACTGTAGAATTTGGCATTGTTTTTTAGCCTCCGAAAATCACGCGCCAAAGTGGCTGAAGGAAGATCAGCAAAGAAGCAGTCGAGTCTGACGATCACACTCGCTCCACAAAGTTCATCGCCAAAGCTTGCTGTCTTGATCCCAATTTTGCAGGTGTCGGACCGATATGGCCCGTCGTAGTCGGATCGGCAGAGGCCGTCCGTTCGGCACCGAGGTCCGTCGACTAGTTCGTCCTCGGCGAGCGCGACGTACACCGAGGAGCAAATTGGATCGTGAGGCAAATTAAGGTGGACTTTTATGAGACGAAGTCACTGAAGAAGAGCTAGGCTTATCAGTTTCGCGCCTTTCTTTTTTCCTTTTGGGCCGAGCCTTATGCGGAATAGTACCGAGACCCAGCCCGAAAATGCAACTAATTTTTATACCTAGCCGGGCCAAGCCAGATTAGGCCGTCGTGGGCTTTTTTGATATCCCTAATTACGACGGCGATATTAGTTCTCACACAATTTTTTTTTTTGACAAGACCTCGTAGCATTATTGATAAGACTTTAGTCATAGTTCATTACATGTTCACTTAACACCTCAAAAAACCTTCAACTATAACTTTTATTCCATATCAAGCTGCTTTCTGGAAATATAGTTTCTTTACTGAATATAGTGGATTGTGGAGTCCTCTTACAGGAGCATAATAGCCAATCTCAAGAGCACTTTTCAATCATATCGGAACTGTGTTCACATCGGTTTACTCTTCATGTTGCGTTGCGTAAAAGTACTTGCAATTTCTCTTACGAGATTATCTCAAAAATCTTGGCAAATAGACTAAAATCATGGCTTTCCGATATAATCTCGCCTGAGCAGAGTGCAATCGTAAGCGGAAGACGAAAACGAAATCTTCAGCTCAGAATTCGGGGAGAGAAAACGAAAACTTCGGGCTGTGTTGAAATTGGATTCAATTTTAATTTTATGGCTTGAGGCGAAACATGTTAACTGAGTTGCGTGTCCCATAAATCGAAAGAACCGGGAAATATTCTAGGAATTTCTTCTGATTAGGGCGAAACAAAAAAATAAATGTTCGGTTGGATCTTAGCAAGAGTAAACATGAAGTTGGAAGGGGGAAGGACAAATTAATGTCAAGCGTAGAAACCACTCCAAAAAAATTTATCTAAACTATTAACAGATTCAAGTGCCAAAAAACTCAATAGGTCACGAGGCCGGAACAACAGCAGCAAATGTAGAGCTCTCCCACACCTCAACCCCCTCTACACCCTCCCTACTCACAAACAACCTATTCCCGCCGCCTTCTATCCGCCGTATCACTCCCTCTCTCGCTCTCCTCCACCTCCGTCTCCGCCGCCGCCTCCGCCCTATTCACATAATTCCTCCTATACATTCCCTCCCCCTCATCCTCCTCCCCTCCGCCTTCTCCGTCGCACGCCGCCGCCGCCGCCCTTGACCACACCTCGAGATCCCCTTCCCTTCCCACGAACACCTGCCCCTGGTAGCAGCGCAGGACGCTTGTCCCGCCGTTGCTCGCCGTGTTCCTCATGCCCGGGTTCTTTTCCCTTAGGTACACCCACGGGTCGTCCCCCAGCTTGCGCAGATCCGCCATCCCGAGGTCCCCCGACTTGCAGCACACCTTGAACAGCCTGGACGACTCCGCGTCGGCGTCCACGTCGGCGAACGAGTCCCCGAACCGGCTGCTCCGCCCCGACCCGGGCTCGCTCGTCTCCCAAACCACCTTCCCGGACCTCGGGTCCCACAGCCTGATGTAGCCCGAGTACCCGAACGCACCGCACATGACGGCGCTCCCGGCGAGGAGGCCCATCTCCGGCAACCAGGCGAGCTTCCCGGCGGCCATGTGCTTGGTCGCGCTGCCCGGCTGCCGGCCCAGCGCGGACGCGATCTGGAGCGTGGATTTGTCGACCTCGAGGACGCAGTTCTCCTTGTGCGGGCACTCGAAGGCGGCGTAAACCGAGCCCGGCGAGTCGGCGACGGCCGTGACCCAGGCCTTGTAGATCCGCGGGTCCTTCGGGTCGTTCCAGTGGGCGGCGCCGACGTGGAGGCCGCTGGAGAAGTCGTAGAAGTGGAGGCCCGCCGCCGATTCCGACCCCGCGGCCGCTATCTCCGTCCAGACGCGGCGGATCGAGGTGACGTCGTCGAAGTGCGTGCGTATAGTGGCTGAATGGGAGAGGTTCCGGTCGTAACTGGAGATCTGGCCGCCGTGGGCGATCCAGACGGAGCCGTCGGGGTGGGCGAAGAGGGCGGAGGGGAACCCGTCGGAGGCGGGGCGGATGGTGGCGACGACGGAGGCGTCGATGCCGGCGAGGGGAGGGGGGACATGGCGGAACGGAGGCGGGAGTCGACGCCGTAGTAGAGGGCCTCGTCGGCGAGGTCCTGCTTGGAGAAGCGGAGGGCGGTGGAGGGGAGGCGGTTGGTGCGGAGGAGGGAGAGGATGACGGAGAAGACGTCCGGATCGCGGTCGATGAAGATGGGGTTGGGGTTGGGGTCAGGGTCTTGGGCGGCTCGGCTTGAGAGGGCGAAGAGGAGGGAGTCGGGGCCGGCGGACCGGAGGGTGGAGGCGGTAGTCTCGAAGATCTTGCCGCCGACGTTGAGCTTGATACGGTGGGGATTGGGAGGCGGCAGTGCGGCGGCGTTGGAATCTCCGTTCTCCATGGCAGGACGGTTATGAATTTCTGCCACTGCGATGGCGATGAGCAAATGCAACTGAGCTTCCAAGGAGGAAATTGTTGAGGAAGGAAGATGGGCGCTCGTTGAAATGACCTTTGTGTCCCCTTTCACTTCTGTATATATACGTTTTGCCCTAGTCTTTTGTATGGCTTTATGCAATTCCTTTAACGAGCTAAGGTTACAATAAAGGCTTCGTTTGCTTTACAAAAAAATGCGTGTTCTGTAATTTTCTTCTAACAAATGTCGAGAAATGACTTTCCCCTTTTTGCAAATATTGCCAACCATAAGAAAAATGACCATTTTTTTTCTTGAAAATAAAATTTTCCAGCAAAACTCATTTTTCGTCAAATAAACGGAGCCTAACATGATTGTATTCACTGACTATAATTGATCTATGGATCACTTTTTTCAACAAATAATGTTTTAAAGAATGTTATGCATTGTTAATCTATGTGATAGGCCTTGTTTAAAGAAAAAGAGACCATGTCCACTCATATAGTTAGCATCTATCATGTTGGGAAAACAAAGAAAAAATACGTTAGTTTCTCGCCACAAGACATACAATAATTAGACAAATTTCCCATTCTATTGGAGTGCTTATTTCAACCATAAAAAAAAATGCCAATGAAAAATCATAAGTGACATAAACTTATTGGCCGGTGCTATTTTCACCTCCATTTTGACTAAGCCACTGTTTTTTCCAATCAACAAACTAAAATATCCTTCTCTCTCTTCAATTTATTGTTTCTTTTTTATTATTATATCAATTTCACAATATAAATGTCATCTTACACCCAATAAAATATCAACTTGTCATGCATCATGGTTTCACTTTGTCCAGAGAAGGTCATTATTTTTAATTTATGGTCTCATTCTTCTAATACAAAAGTTGTATAAAAGGTTTCAAATTTGTAGTTACAACGGCTTATGAATACACAAGTTACTACATACTTTTAATGAAATAATTTGACCGTAAAATTTATTTGAAAGTTGAAAATTAAAATTCAATCTAGAATTTAGCAAATTTTGACCATGTGGGTGATTTTTCAGAATAAATTTGTAGCTTCAAAAAGTTAAACATCGATGATTTGTGCTTTCATTTGAGCTTTTCACATTTTAGTATGAACTAGAAGGTCGGGTTGAAAATTTATTTACACATTTAGTCCTTTCAAACTAGTGTTAGTTTTTTTTTTAAAGGGAAAGTTTTAAGCAAAAATGTTTGGATCCACTGGCTATGAGATAAATTTATAGGCCATATTAATTACTTTCTTCATAACAGGAGCTTTGACCAGCAAGAGGTTTTGTATATCTTTCTTTATGTATTTAGCCTTTGTTAATATTTAGATGTGATCTAAAATATATTTGACATTTAATCATGCTTCTAGCAAATTAACGTTTTCCATATTTTGATCATTTTTTTTCAATTTTTTTTATCAAGATCAGCTAAAAATTAAATTGAATTTCAGTTTTCAAATTTGAAATATAGTTTCGTTCTCATTATTTGGAAAAAAAGGCATAAATTAAAATAGGCAACATTCTCTGGGCAAAATTATAATAAAACATGGTAAATTGATATATTGATGAGTGCAATGGAGAATTTGTGTTGTAAAATTAAGGAGATAGATGATAAAAATAGAGACAGCTTTGTGGATTAGCCTAATGAAAAAAGAGACAATAACTTAAAGAGAAAAAGGAGGATATCTCTGTAAGTTAGTTGGAAAAAGGATGCGTCTTAGTCAAAATGGGGTGAAAATATGTCCACAACTTATAACTAAATTATGTAAATTAGTATTCGACGTCAATTTTTTTTTTTTTGTTGGATTGGAACGGAAGAGATATATGCGATTTAGTTTTTATTCCAATTAGATGAGGCTGTTATTTCTTTTTACATTTTTTTATATAAATTTACTTTTACATGATGTTTAGAGATTTAAGTGATTTGGTCGACATTTGTTTGACTAAATGATGCCTAGCATATCATATTGATCCTTGAGAATAGGAAAAATATGTTATTATGCATTATTATATTTATACATTTGAGCAAATATTTTAATTAGGTATTATATTTTTATGTAAAGTGTCCTTTATTTTTATTTTTTTTAAAAATAGTCCTTTGATCAATTATTGCAACTATCCTAACCATTTGACACTAAATACTAACCACTTAAAAAATTACTTTTAATATATCCTGTCATATATCTTATTCAATTTTTTTTTTCTGTTTTCAAGTACTTGAAGAGAGTAAAAAGAAAAAAAATACCATACAATAAATGTTTACGAAGGGATAAATATATTTTTACAAAACTTTGCGAAAAATTTGTGATGACGAGCTTTAATTGTTTAACCTCGGGATGCATTTTTTTCCTTTTTCCCTTTTTTTTAATGTTAAATTGAATTTTATAATTAAAGCTACATCTTTACTTATTTAATTTAAAAATTAAAAATTATATTTAAATCAATGTTTTTACTTATATAATTTAAAATCTATCACATCGTGGTTAATGGTAAAAGAAATCCATTGGACAAATCACTAATTGCACAAATTATGGAAACTAGAGTATGGAAACTAATCAACGCAAGTAGGAGGGACCAATTTGACAATCTACATACTTTAAGAGGACAGAAAATTGGAATTCAGAAAGTTTTCAAATGTCCCCGAAGGCTATAAGTAGATATTCCCGTTCAGCTCCTTCTTCTCCCCTGCAACTTCAACTCTCTTCGTTCTAAGAGAAAGATATTTGCAAAATCCATCGTCAATGGGTAAGCGCCGGCGAACAGAAATCGCCAAGATCGCCGATCCGGCCGCGAACATTGTGACGTACTCGAAGAGGCATCAGGGCCTCTTCAAGAAGGCCTCCAAGCTCTGCCAACTCTGCGGTGCTGGTGCCGCCGTACCTGTCTTCTCCCCGGCAGGCAAGCCCTGTTCTTTGGGCGACTCCTCCGCCGAAGAGGTGATCCCGGAGTACATCGGCGGCAGTGGTGACGTGGTGCCGCCAATGGGTTTGACCGAGTGGGAGGACTGGATTGAGGATGAATGGAATTCTAGCGCGACGGAGGAGGACTTGGAGTCCCTGATCGTGAAGTATGAGACCGTTTGAGAACTTGCACTAAAAAAGTCGGAAGATTTGGAGAAGGAATCATCTCTCCTGATCGGTGCTGGTGGCGATTCTGGAGCTGGGTGGTTTGGTAGTAATTCTGAAAATTTGAGCGATCAAGAGATAGATTTGGTTTTTGACAGTTTTAAAGCTCGTTGCCGGGCTCTCTTTGAGGACTGCCTCTGCGCCGGCGATGGGGGCGCTTTCTTGACTTTGCCGGAGAAGTCCGTCGCCGGCGGTGGAAGTTGGGCCGTGAACTCCACCGCCACATTCTCCCATCCTGAGGAGTGTGGATTTAATCCGCACAACTTTCTTAATTTGTTCGGGGACTGGGTCGGCGACGGTGATGGTGACCATGACAAATTCTCGACTTCGCCGGAAAACTCGCCACTGGCTGTGGATGCTTGGGAGATGAGTCGATGCTCTGCGACCCCAACGAGTGTGGATTTAATCCTGACGAATTCCTTAGTCTCTTCGAGGACTGCATCGGTGACGGTGACCTTGACAGTTTCTTCTTGACTTTGCCAGGGAACTCGGCCATCGGCGGTGGAAGCTGGGGAGAGGAGTGGACGCCCTGCAATCTTGAGGGACATGGATATGATCCCGAAGGCTTGCTTACACTTGAAGACCTGGATGTTCCTCTGTGATTTAAATGTGAATATCATGTGGTTTTTTCTTGTTAAACTAGAACTTATTTCTCTTTTTCACCTTATAAAATTGAGAAGTGGTCTCTCTAGAAAGTCTTTGTTTCACCTTATAAAACCGGTTGATTGCCTGACCATGCAAATCTTACAGTTCTAGAATTCACTTACATCGGACCAATTTTGTGAAGTTCAACATGAGTTCAACCCCCCAAAGAAGGGGGAAAAAGAAGAAGAAGAAAAAAAAGAGTGTTAAGCTGTGAATATAGCTCAGCTCGGCATCCACACATCCTTGATACGTTTTATCAAGTCTGGTAAACAAAGCCACGGGCTTAAAATTTGATTGACAGGTAAACTTGCTAGCGCATTCATTCAATTGGTATCACAGGATTGTATTTACAAGGATGATACATTCAACTTCGTGCTATTTACATTCCCAATGAATATCAGAAGAGATCCTATGCATCTTGTGATGGACATGGAAACAAATCGAAGGAATGCATTTTCTGAACAAACTTCATCCAGTGCTACCAAATGATCTTGGAGAAACTAGGTGCTGACTTAGGAGCATTTCACTTTAAGTTGCTTTTGGCATTGAAGTCTGAGCGTAACCTCAATGCAGAAGCAGAAGGATTCTTGGAAAGCATAAGACTTCCCGTGTCATCTCCGCTTCCATATTCTTTCAACCATGGGTCCATGACGATTTTGCACAATCCCAATGTCGCCGCCATTAATTCCAGACCATTGTAGACTAAATGGTCCGTGAGGATCATCCGTCCGGAAATATTCCCGGTAATGAAGGATTGGCATGCTCTAGAACAAGCTGGTCTGTCAAATGACTTATCACAGCATCTATCATGATAAATCCGCAAGATTATTGCTTGTAACAGGTAGCTACGACTGATACTACCTCCTTACCTGCTGCGCGTCGGATCTTCTTCAGAGCCATCGCGAGGTTCCTCGACCTGATAGAACAGACTACAAAACCCTATATCATACAGCCATACCTACAACAAAAGAAAGATTCCAATTACACGGGAAACACTTCAGACAAGCCGGGTTGGTATCCAGCGTGATCGATAACTTCGATCTGACCTACCCGTGGCACTTCGGTAACCAGTGCAACGACGGGGTCCACCACGGCCGCACAGATGTTCTTGCACGCACTGCAGTTCCGCAAAGTGCGGACATCGGCAGACTGCCAAGAGATGCGAGGGTTTAGTCTCTGCAGTCGGAGGGCAAGTAGGCAGAAGTAGCATTATCCAGTGTGTTGGTTGATGCCTGTTAGCACGTAAACAGTCATCATTCTTTGATTTTTCGAGCTTCCCTTGTTGCTTCCGGATGCATGTATACTACGTCGTATAACACGCGATGTGGATATTTGTATAGTATGAGAAAAATTCCTGATTGTTCGAGATTTGAGGCAATGTTCAGTTACTTCCAAGTGTTTCACAGATCGATCTCAGGTGATTGATCTTTACAGCAACACTTGAGAGCAAACGGGTTTCCCCATTTTCTCCCCTCATCTTATGGCAATGTTCTGGATCTGCAAAAACGTAGAAAATATGCGACCACGGCGCTGATCGCGGCACTGAGTTTCGTGCGATGAGTTCATTATATTGGATGTTGTCAAATTGTATGCAGCTTGATTTTGGGATGTTATGTACAAGAATCAGCTGCTGTATATAAACCTCTCTTTAAATCAGGAAAAAAAATGTCTTTTTTACTTGGGCCGTTTGCAAGGGGCTGAGACAGGTTTTTCAGAAAGTACTTATCCATAAGGCTCCATTTGTTTCATAGATAATAAGATATTTCTAAAGTATTTCCTAGAAAGTTATTTTTCAGGAAAATAATAATATTTTTGAAATTTGGCTAAGACTTGAAAATAAATAAGAAAATTTCTTCCGCAGTTTGATGTGGAAAATCTGATTTTCCTAGGGACAATTACAAAGAAAACACAAAAGTTTAGTTTTTTTTTTTCATTTTTCCTTCTTCCTCTGCCGATCGCCGGCCTTTGGTGAGCTCGTCATTGCCTGTGGCTGGCTGGTTGCCAACCTGGCAATTGGCGAAGTAAAAAAATATTTAAACGTAAATGACTGTGAAGGGTACACGGCGGCGAAGGCCGTAAATATTGTCCTTCAAAAGAATGAGGGAAAAATAAAAAATAAAAAATAAAAAGTAAAATGAATGTGAAGGAGTACACGCAAGAGAATGGGAGAAAATGATTTCCTCTTTTCAAAAAGTATTTCCCCCACTTTTGAAGGTGTTTTTCCATTAAGGCAGAAAATGTTTTCCTTTACTAGTTTATGATATGCTAAATAAATGCTGGAAAATCCGATTTTTTCTTCTAAAAATTATTTTTTATGAAATAAACGGAGCCATGGGTGTTGAATTCGTAGAAGGTGTAGGCATCATTGCTGGTGTTCGGCTGCGAGGCAGTCTCGAAGAGGCTGTTCTGCTGCGAATCCATTGAGCATATTGGAAAATCAGAATGCGAGCGCCTCCCGATTTCGTGACTGATTAGGGTTTTAGGATCGATGCACCTGTGGTTTTGAGGGGGACGAGGGGTCGGGGTTAGGGTTTGGTGAGAAGAAGCAAATGAAAGCAAGCAAGCGAGCGAGAGAGAGAGAGAGCACTACTAAAAGAGAAGGAAATTTAGAAAGAGAGAGAGATTGGGAGCGTGATTTATCAAATGAAATCATATGAATTTCTGTTTCGGGAACAGAAAATAGAAATATTTTTGTCAAATTGTTATTAAACACGTGTCTCTTGAAACATTAGAGAAGCTCTCTAGGAGCCAAAAAATTTTTTTTTGTGGTGGTATTTATTTTGTTTGTTTGAAAAATGAGTGATTTGAAAAATTTTTTTCAAAACATAATTGCTTATATCGCTTACAAAGTTAAATGAATGGAAACTTTTTCATCACTCATGAAAATATATAGGCATAGATTATTATTGATGATAAAAATATTTTCCGTTGACTAAATTTTTTATAAAATATAAGTAATGATTTTTCAAAAATTTTTTCAAATTGGTCATTTTTCGCGAAGCAAACACACTTTTTATTTTTTTTTTAGAGTCACATTTGCAGTAAAGGATACTTTTCATCTTCCAAAATAAGTAACAGAAAACAAATTTTTTAAAGAAAAAAATAAAAAAATTTTTTAGTCTTTTTTTAATTAATTTCTTATTTAATTTTTAATGTCTAATTTATCTTTAATTGTTTGTTTTTAGCATGCTATTTTTCTATGCTAACTATTGGAGCTTGGATTGGGTCCACGTTGGGTTAGGTATGGATCACTAAAATTGTGTTGCATTAAAATGGGTTAATATGAGTCCATTTGGGTTTGAGTATTTTCAATTGGCCCCATCCATTTGACGAGTTTACGCAAAAAAGTAAGAGATCAATAGCATAATTAAAGGCCGTGAAAATGCTTCGAGTATAGTACATTTATATTCGACAAAAAAAATAGTACATTTATAAAGAAAGTGAGCCTCTAGCCATAGGTTAAAAAAGAAAATTCGTTAGTCAATTTTATTATGACAGCCTCTATTTTCATCCCATTTATTTGCTAAAAGGTTAATAACACGGAAAACCTTAAAACCGGTACACTTGTAACAAATTTATCATAAATTATTTTTTTGACCACAAAAACTCAAATTGGTACATTGTGACCCAAAACTAGTACACTTATAATAAATTTACCCTTCGTTAGTTTTCATTAAATTTAACATCAAATTCTTGAGTTAGATGGCACGTGACAGTTCATGGGTATATCGTTTGAGATTTTTACCTTTATTTTTCATAGAAGTATCAATTTAGGGTTTTTCGTGATATTAACCCAATTTAATGAAGGGTAAATTTGTCACAAGTGTAATAGTTTGAGATTTTTCATGTATAAAAGAAATTAATTTAGGGTAAATTTATCACATATGTACTAGTTTGAGATTTTTATTGGTTAAAAAATAGTTTGGGGTAAATTTATCATAGGTGTACTAGTTTAGGGTTTTTCGTAGTCATAAAAATAGTTTAGGGTAAATTTATCACATATGTACTAGTTTGAGTTTTTCGCGGTATTAACCCTTTGCTAATTCCACTCCCTTTGTGAATAGTTCTTCAAGATACCCTTCAAATTAAAAATAAAACTTTTTAACCATTCTCCCTTTATCTCATCGTGGCAAGGGATCTCACTCTCCCTCCCTCCTCCCTTTTTTTTTTGTCTGGTTCTATCCCTATTATATTATACAAGCGACATTATATGAGCTATGTGCCGTGCATGTTGCGAAAACCCCTGCTCCCTTCTCAAGTAAGAAGGGTGGCCACTAGGGCAAATCCCCAATGGTTCTCTCCCTCCTTCAAGTTTATGCTTTTGCTGCAACTTGAAGTAGTTTTGTTTTTTATGCTCACCAAGATAAGCAAGGAGTGCATAAGAGAGAATGTCACTTGCCGCTAGAGATTTCAAATAAGTGGGTCGGATCGAATATGATCCGATCCATATTGATCTATTTAACTAATTTTGATTTATTTTTCACGTAGTACAAATGTAACGACCCAATCCAATCCGAATAGAGCCAATTCATATTACTAAAACGTTTTCATATTTAATTTAATTTAGCAAGACTAATGAATTATTAAAATATATTTATTAAAATATTATGAATAATATTTATAATAAAATAATAAAAACTATTTGTTCTTATTTTTTTATTTTTATGTTTATGTTTTCCTTTTTATTTTTATTTCTATTTTATTTTTTTTCTTTTTTTCAAAGTCTGGCGAGGGCCCAACCCTCGCCTAGATCTAATTTTTAATTTTCTTTTTTCTTTTACATAACAAATTAAAAGTTTGGTCGCCCGTTGTGCCCGCCCTGCGCCGTTGTTGCCTGTCGCAGTCACCCGCACGCCCCACTGCCGCCGATGCCGCCTCCAGTCAGTCGGCCCGCCATAACCACCCCCACCGCCATTTTATTTGACCTTTTCTTATATATTCTTCCATCAATAACGTAGCGCCAGTGCCACCACTCCCCCACAACCCCCAAAACTCCCTTGAACCCGCACGAATTTCACGACTCTCAAAGCAAGAAAAATAAGGGCAAAAGAGATCTCTCTTTCCGTCTCTCTCTCTCTCGTCGCTTCCAGGTAGTGGTGGGTTTTATTGCTATTTGCGATTCGTGTGCAGCGAGGTCGATCCCCAAAGGGCTATGGCGGAGAGAATCACGGGGAAGGTCAAGTGGTTCAGCAACCAGAAGGGGTTCGGCTCCATAAACCCCTGACGAATGCTCCAAAGATCTCTTCGTCCACCAGTTTTCCGAAGGCTTCCGCAGCCTCGCCGAGGGTGAGACTACCGAGTTCCAGATTCGAGTCCAATGGCAACCTCACCAAGGCTATCGATGTGATTGACCCCGGCGGCGCCGCGTTGCAGGGGACCAGCCGTGGTGGCGGAGGTGGAGGGAGTAGGGGCAGTAGTTATGGAGGTGGCTAGGGCAGGGCCGGTTATGGTGGGGGTAGTTACGGCCTTGGCGGTGAGCAGGCAAAGGCAGGCGGCAATGTGCGGCCACTATCCATCGGTCGCCGGTTTTAATATTGAAGTATTTTAGCAATATAGGTCGGGTTAAGTATGGATCGGGTATGGATTATTAGATTTATATTGCTAGGAAATGAATCAAAATGTGTTAAATGGATCAATATCGATTGGACCATTTTTTACTGAACCAAATACCCGATCCGATCCAACTCGCTCATTTGACATGCTTCAATCAGAGTCAATTTCAAGATCCTCAAAGACGACTATCTGCAAATGTCATTAATAGTTTCAAGTTGCAAGCTTTCAACGTGTGCTGCATTTATTTCTTCAAGCTTTTCAGAACCTAAGCACTAGTATCTTTCAATGAACCAATTATTCGCCCTCACTATTTTCAAACTTTTCATGTTTCCCATTGAGTCAGATAGCTCTTTAATGCACGTGTAGGAGATATCAAACTCAAGTAGCGATTGCATATTGCCAATCGAGTCCAGAAGCCTCTGTATACGTCTACATTCTTCTTCAAAGACAAGTATTCAAGGCTTGTAAGAGCTCCAATCGATGGGGAAGTTGTGTAAAAGTCCACGTTAGCGTTCGCCGCGCGCCACGTAGGATAACCGATATTCACGTTAGTGATTTTCAGTCGAAATTGGCCGGATGGACTTAATTGCGACAAATACAAAAGATTTATAATTGAATTGACACCAATAATTAAATGCGTTCTGGGAAATAACTATGATATTTAGGCATTACTTAATTCTTCAATGCTAAATATCAAGAGTCGAAGGATCTTGAAATTCTTAGTGCTTTGCATTGTTCATCGTTGAAGATAATCTATTCCATTGGTCATTTGACATCTCTATCAAGGATATCTTTCAAAAGCACCATAATTACACAACTTCTCCTATCGATTGGAGCTGTTACAAGCCTTGAATACTTGTCTTTGAAGAAGAACGTGCAATCTAATTAAAAAAGACTTCGTATACATTGGCTTTTGGGCTCGATTGGCAATCTGCAATCGCTAATTGAGAAAAGACCACCCAAATCGTTTATTTCGAATGAAAACAAGTGTGCAGTATCTCAACAGTTAGAAAAATTCCTCTTGGTTCACGCATCTAGTGAAGGATTGAACAATCGATTGTACTTGACTCCACTTTTTGTCCATCAGCATTTTCCTAGTCTTCAGCAATGTCGGGCACTGTTGGTGCCTTGCGTGTGATTACCAATGTTCAAAAACTATTTTCTAATTCTAATGGCTCTGATGATCCAACCGAGTGAACCTACAAAAAAAAAGTACTCACAGCGGAGGTCATCATGCTTGCTGGCTGGTCCTGATTATATGATGTCGTTGATTTTCCACGGGCAAGTTGACTGCAAGATCAAAATGCACTCTTGAACCGTTGACAAGAAATTTCTCGAGCAGGAGAAATGTCGAGAAATGCTTACCATGCTAGAAGAACATTCTTATGGAATTTTGATGATTTCAAAAGTATCCTCATGTACTAATATCGATCATAATAAGTGCAGATGCTGTGAAGACTACGTGAATGTCAATTATCCCTATGATATCAGCAAAGACAAGAACCAATATAGTGTCATTTAGGAAAACAAGTGCCAATATGATAAGTGGCCTTGTGGCTTGGAGGTACCAGAGTAAATCTTGTGTCTTTAGACGTGTTTGAATGTTGATAAACTGAAAAGATTATTGGATATGCAATTGCCTGTCGTTTTATCAATATCATTTCTGAAAATCATCAACCAACTTTTGATAATGTGCACGTGTTGATGATGAGTTTTGAATCGTGCTCATATCAAGTTGCTAGCGATGTATTCGCCTGAAGATGACCATTCATCTAATAGAAAATTGGCCATTAAAAGCTTGGATTCCACAGCATAAAAACCACAAAAGAATTGGAAAAGCAATTTGATCAGTGAAGTGATAGCCGCAGCAGACTTTATCTTAGGAAACGTGTAGATGTCGGAGGAAATTGTATGGGCACTCCCAATTCCGGCAAAGGGCTCCCACCTACTCTCCAGCAACTATCTTGATTTTCTTCTGAGTCTTCAACATGATGTTTGGAGATTTCTATATAAAGAGGATTAGCGAGCTTGAAAGGGTTGAACAGAAAAATAATGAGATGGACTTCATCTTAGTTGTCTAAAATCAGAAAGTGTCAGTATTCTGTCTGATATTTCCAGTAAAGGTTTTGTATTGCTTTGTAGTTGCAACAAGTCAATTGTACAACTATAAGGGCAGTGATTTTGTCCTGATAGTATAATCTATCAACTGATAGGAACAACACTTACCGATTGTAACTTGTATTGCAAATTTTAATGGAATTCAACTTGAGTTGAGAATGTTATCTAGAAAGTGGACGTACGCTTAGAGATAAAGCCGAACCATTATGAATCACTATGTGCTTCACTTCTTCGATTGATTGTCATCAGTCATCATCACCACTTATATTCTTGCTGGTGCTATTGAATTATTTCGCAAAAGTTTTCATGATCCCCATACAACTCTTTAACCCCCTTCTAGGTAGTATTGTTAGTCCCAGTATACCAACACCATATCTCTCTCTCTCTCTCTCTCTCTCTCTTCTCTTCATCTTTCAATTGTTACGGAACATCTCAAAATTACACGGCTCTATCAAATCTAAGCAACCCTTGAGTCGGGTCATGTTGTCTATGTATTTGGATTTGGCAGAGGCCATTGTGGGAGTCCACAAGTGAGGGTTGTTCTTTTAATCGGGGCGGCCACACTATGATGCTTGGACTGCAATGTCAACATTGTGAAGCTACAATATTCTTCTAATTTAAAGACAAACTAGGAAGAAGATATATGCAAGTGCGGATAAAACAATCAAGGACATTTTGATAATGTTAACTATAATAAGGGTGTCTTTAATCAAAGAAGGCGTAAAAATAGCACCACCTTTTTGGTAAACTAATTGTAATAAACATAGTGTTCTTTTTTGTTTTTAAATTCATTTTTTTTTTGGCATATTACTGACAATTTGGCTTAAACCCTTGGTACTAATACATAATAATTATAAAAACTTATATCAGTTTATGATAATTGAAACTCTTCAGCTCACTCAAGACTAGTATCTCTACTTTTTCTGAAACACAATCCTTCTTTTCTACTAAATATCTTCAATCAATAATTTTTAAGTTGAATCTTATCATCTTAAAAGTTATAAATAATGTTGCAAAAAGCTGTAAAAGTTTTTCTTTCCACATTACGTGGATACAATTCTTCGTACTATAATGAATAATATCTTTTTATTCATCAATAATTTAAATATTTAGTAAAAGGGAATTTGCGAAATCATTTAAATAATAGTCTTTCGTTGACACGCAAAGCGGGTATACTTTTGCTAGTAGTACTAGAAAGGAACCTTATTATTGATTATAAAGATTATATATTAGCACACCCGAAAATATTGACTAGACTAGAGAAACAAGGAGAGGAACAAAAAGGACTTATTTTTTTTTATGAAAAGAGAAATAATACTTTTATAAGCTTTGAGGAATGGTACTTTTGATCACTCAATTTGATAATATAAGCTCGGTTATTTTCCTCTATTTCTGAAAATTAATACATACAATAAAGTTTTTTATGCTCGAGATTTTGCATTCATGACGACGGTGAACTAACATTCCTCTCTTGCAAAAAAAAAAACAAAAAAACATTGGTAATTCTACTCCAAATTCTAGAACATCTTTTTCTCTTTTCTTCGTTAATTTTCTCACATCACATCACGTATTTTTTGGTTCATTACCAAGACCATAACTTATCAGTATATACACTACACCAGCAAGTGCACATTGAATTTTCATTTCTCCCTCAAAATCTGAATTTGACTCATTCTACTCGTGCATTACATTTCTTTGGCTTTGAACAAAGTTTGCAGCAGACTTGAACTTCAGCATCTACTTTTCCTAAACATGTACATTAACAGATCCCTACCCTAAGAATGGTAACTGGGCCATGCCGGCCCAGACCCAGCCAGACCCGGTCCTCTTGGGCCCGAGCCCGTGAGGGGCCGTACCAGGCGGGGCCTGTTAACAGTAAGGGGCTATGCCAATGCCGAGGCATGGCCCAAGGGACATTTTTTTTTTTAAGGGTGATTGCAGTCGGAACAAAAAATGAAGATAACGACAGTAATTTAATTATGAATTTTTATCCTTGCACATTTCTTTTGACTAAAAGCTTGGGGACAGCACAAAAAATTGTATATTTGACAAATATGTTCAATAGATCAACTCAGAGTTTCTATCTTGGCCTCCTTGTCTGACGTATAACAGCACTTATCCTTATTTTTTTTTTATTATTATTATTATGTCTTTTCGTTGCTTCTGGGGGACTCTAAGCGCGTGGATGCTGATCCTGTCGATGAGTACCAATTTATATGTAGCGTTTGAATTATTGGTGCAATTCTGGTTGCCAACTGCTTCGATTAGATAAATCAAACCATTAAAGAAAGACTCACTTAGACAATGAGGTCTTCTAATCAACGCTAATGTTTTGCGGTAGACGTGGCCAAATGGAACCGGGGCCCGGAACCGCCCGTTGACCGGGCCCACGGTTTCGACCCGAAGTGGAACCGCCGGTTCCAACCCGTTTAAAAAAAAGGAGGGGCGGGGGTGGGCTCTTTCCCCCAAGGGCCCCAACTTTTTGGGCCGTTGCTTGCTTTTCGTCTACAAAAAAAAATTAATTTTTTTAAAGTTAAATAACTCTCCCCTTCTCTATAAATACTTATCCTCTCCCTTTCATTTTTCTCACAAATCCTCTCAATAATTCTCTCAATCCCGCCTCAATTCTCTAAAAATGGCAAGTGGAAGCGAAATATTGGAAAGGCCAAGATGTCGACGATTGAACGAAGGCTAGATTTCGACATCAAGAGCTGGATCAAGAACACGATTTTTTAGTGAGGATTATGGAGATACCACCGCCACGGATACTACAATGGGTAGCGACGATTGACGATGAGGTAAGTTGGGGTTATCAAAGGTAAAAGAATTACATGGCCTTTGATTCTTTTAAGTTCTATCTCCAAGAAAATATATAGACGCTTAATGATAATTCATTAAGTTCAAGCCCATTCCTCCTCTCTCTCTTTTTTTTTCTCAAATTTTATTACAATGTACAATTTGATTATAATTTATAATTCATAATTTATTATGTTTATTTTATTATTTATTATTTTAAAAATTAAATTAAAAAAACGGAGAAATGGCGCCATAATTTAACCAGGCGGTTCCAGCTTGATCAATGTGTGGAACCGGCCCCTTCAATGGGGGGTTCCGGTTCCACCTTTTCGAGGATCCTCAAGAAAATATGTAGCGAATATTAAGTTCAAGCATCTCCTTCCTTTTTAAATTTTATTAAATGTACAATTTGATTTAATTTATAATTATAATTTATTATGTTTATTTTATTATTTATTATTTATTATTTTAAATTTAAAAACGGAGAACCGGCCAGTCTTCAAGGGGGTTCCGGCTCCACCTTTTCGAGGAACCGAACCCGGTTTCGAACCGGAACCGGCCACTCTTTAGCGGTAAAGGAATAAAGGTCTTGATAGTTGGTCTCCCATTTATGGGAAAAGTCCTTTTTTTTTTAAGAAAAGTTTAAAAGAGAAGGATTTAGGTAGTGGATCCCACGAATTCTCTCTTCTTTACCGAGCTATAGAGCTCACGGAGGATGCTCAATTTTGATTAAAATGGAAGAAGTCTGAATTCCAAAATCTGCAGCGAGACTTTGGACTATAGATCACTAAAACAAAAGTTTTGTGGAGTGTAACCAAAGCTGAAGCTATAGGAAATCACATTTGATCTTTTATTGATCTCAATTCAAGGAATTTGAATTACCAACTCCCTACAAAAATTTTACGAGTGTGGTAAGTAAATTACCAACTCCCGACATTGTCAAAACAATGTCAATATTCTATTAAGAATTTCTAGTGTTAAAATTGTTATTTTATTCGTAAGTTACAATCCTTTCACCAAGACTACTAGCAAAGCATAGCAGATTGTAATCTACTATAGAAAATAATCGTCCACTTATAATCAACAAGTGTATTTTAATCTGGTAAATAATTATTTAGTTAGTGTGTTACAGACAAATTTGAACATTGTTAATCATAAAATCAAAATGATGTCAATAATCTATTGGAAATTAACAATGGTAAAATAGTTATTTTTTATTTGTAAGTTACACCCATCAATTGAAATCACTAGTAGAGTATCTAAGAATTTTTAATCTACTAGTGAAAATATGCTATCACTTATAAAATTCAAAAAAGTAAATTGTTATTTTATCGATAACTTACAAACAATCACCGAATGAAAATTCATCCCTTAATTTTTACTTACCAGCGATATTTGAAATTTATTATTGATTATTCAAACTTACAATGCATGTAACAAAACTCTGAATTTTTGGCTAACGGAATTTGGAAATTTGCGTGATTGCAAACTACAATTATCCCAATAAATAAATACCGCAAGATAATTTTTTGATCCATAAGTAACATTAGGAAAAAGTCATTTATGTTCTCGAGATCCGAAGAAATTCAAACGTCTCTTTTTAGAAAGAAAACTCTTCATTGTGCTAATGTCAAATGTGAACGCGTTCACTTTTTCACTTTTTCCCGTTGAGATTTAACACTCTTTGGGAATTATTTTATTCTCAAGGTTTAAGAGAGTCGAACTTTTCTTTTTAAAAAGATAACTCTATGTTGTGCTATGTGAAATGCGAATACGTACAAGTTCTCCCCTTGAGATTCAAAACTCCTTGGGAATTATTTATGTTCTCGAGATCTCATTAGAATCTTAACTTTTCTTTTTAAGAAGAAAACTTTGCACTGTGCTATGTGTAATGCAATCACATTCACGTTCTGAGAAGAGTTGGACTTGCTTTCTTAAAGAAAACTCTGTACAGTGCTATATCAAATGTGAACACATTCATGTTCTCCCCTTGAGAAAAAATCAATATGGTCCTGGTTATTTGAAGGGTATTTTGCTAGCCTTGGTCTGTCCACCGGTTAACCTTCCGCTAACATTTTGCCGCTTTAATACTCGCATTTGTTAGCAAGCACAGCTGAAGTACCTATGAAGTACGTTGATTTTCTGGTAATATGAAAACCTTGGGCAAGAATCCAAACAGCCACCTAAGTGCAGGATTTTTATTTTAATTTTGCCCATCAAGTAAAAGGGTGTGTATTCGTAGTTAAGGCTCCATTCATTTCGAGGAAAACAACTCCCAAAAAAATATTTTTTGGATTTTACGGCGTTCCTTTCTCGGAAAATAAATGAGTCAAGGAAAATATTTTTCTCCCATTGAAAAAACACATTCAAAAGTGGAGGAAATGATTTCCTCTATTTGAAAAGAGGAAAACATTTTCCCTCATTTTTCCTCCTCCACTCCTTCACATTCCTTTTATGTTTAAGTATTATTTATTTTTATTTTATTTTCTTTCTTTTGTATTTTCAATATTTTTTTATCTTTTAAATTTTTTAATTATTTATTTTTATTTTTTAATATTTTCTCTTTCCTTTGGCGATTTTGGCCATGGCGACTGCTGGTAACCAACCGAAGAAGACGAGAAAAGAGAAGAAAAAAAAAAATTAATTAAAAAAATAAAAAGGAGAGATAATGATAGAAAATTATTAAAAGGAGTACACAGAGAAAATTGATTTTCCTTATCGGACAGAGGAAACTATTTTTTAATTTATTTTTAAGTTTCAGTCGAACTCCGAAAAAGAGTGTCATTTTTAAAAAAAGTTTCTGAAAAATATTTTTTAAAAATACTTTATTTTTTATTTCACAAAATAGACGGAACCTAAATATGAATTTCGAAAGAAGAGTGAAGGGCCAAATCTCTAGAACCAACTTTAGAAAGGGGCAATTTTCGTTCTTGAGATCTGAGAAGAGACAACCTTTCCTCGAAGCACGTGAAATGCTGCTATTTCTATTCTTTTTCTTCCTCAAAGCAAGTGCAGTGTGAACATCGTTTAGGAAATGCCAGATGAAGGACAGTGCCCTTTTGCCTTTTTCGAGATAAAAAGACGTGCATTGTCAACTTTGACAGGCTGGAGTGATGTGGCAACGAATCATTCCCCTTGAAAATTTGTAGCACATGGCCCACGACTTTATTGCATATTTGTAAATTCAAGACACTAGAAGCAACGCTTGTTACATCTTGTTTGGTCTACACTGATTTAAAAAAAGAGTACAAGTCGTAATTACAGCTGATGACTCATGCGCGGACGAATTTTAATTTGATTGTTTGTTTTGAAATAGAGATATTAGTTTCAAGAATTATGATGGGACTAACATATATAGAATCGATTTACAAAGTGACTAAATTAATTGATTATAGGAATGTCGAAGAGTTCTTGAAAAAGTTTGTTGATAAAAAATAATGTTGAAATCAGCAAAATTTAAAATCATAATTTGTTAGTATTGACACCTAATTTTATCGGTCCCAATTTAGTTTAATTTATTTTCTTTTTTAAGTTATTTATTTTTGTTTGAAAATAGAATAGACCAAAATAGGTAAAATTGGCTTCTTTTTTTTTTTTCCACAGCCATTCCCTATCTCTTCACGTCCAGTTCCACACGCACACACCCAAAGCAGACGATAAGAGAATATCTGCTAAACAGAGACGCAAGTGTAATGACCTCCCGACATCTCCATTTGTAATTCTTCTACTCACACTCAACACTCCTGATCATGGATTCCAAACATTTTCCAACTCTTGCTGCCGCTGCTTTTGCTGCTCTGCTGTTCCAATTTTTCTTGAAGAGAAGATCAAGGGAAATCAATAGAGGGGAGGCAAATAACGATGCAGCTGCAAACGAGGGAACAGCAGTAGGCGATTCTGGTGCTCACACTTCAACAGGTGTACCTGAAAATGAAATGGCTACTACATCCGGAACAGCAGGAGGTGCTTCTGGTGCTTGCACTTCAACAGAAGGGGACGGAACGGCTACATGTGAGTATGAAGTATTCTTGAGCTTCAGAGGACCGGATACTCGAGCAGGTATTACCGACCACCTTTACACTGGGCTTACAGGTTTGGGAATCCGCACATTTAGGGACGACGAAGATCTCCGCAAAGGGGAAGAGTTTGCCCCGGAACTTCTCCAAGCAATTAAGCAGTCCAAGATCTTAGTACCTATCTTTTCAAAAAATTATGCCACTAGTGTATGGTGTCTCAAGGAGGTAGCCCAAATGGTCGAGTGCAAGAAAACTGGGGGACAAAAGATCATGCCCATTTTTTATGATGTGGCGCCTTCGGAGGTTCGATACCAAACCGGGGGTTATAAAGACGCCTTTCTTTCACATGAGAAAAAGAAGCGACATGACGAAAAGACCATCGGAGAGTGGAAGGCTGCTCTCAGCGCAGTTGGGGAAATAAACGGATGGGACCTGCATAAGGAGGGGGAGAACAGGTGACTGCTTTTAGCATTCCATCTCAAGTTCCTTCTATAGTTAAACTCGATGCATTTCAATTGGTTTCTTTTCTAGATTTGTCCCATTTCATTCCCAGCAACATTTTTTGTCATTTCAGGTCATTCATTAACACTAAGTCCCACCGCTATTTAATCGAAATGGAATAAATCGTTGAAGAACACATTTAGAATAGGTCTGTAGTTTTCAATGTGGTCTTGTCAGAAGATAGTTTGCTTCAATTCAGTTTTCTAACTCATTGCCCTTTTGACCTCCTACATACACTAGGCGAGAAGGTGAGTTCGTGAAACAATTCACGCGGGAGGTTTTCAATGAGTTGAAAAAGGATTCTCTAGTAGTATCAGACAACTTGGTCGATGTCGACAACCATGTGGATGCAATCATGGGAATGATAGGTGCTCAAACAAATGAAACACGGATTGTAGGAATCCATGGGATGGGTGGCGTCGGAAAGACGACTACTGCCAAAATCATCTATAATCGGCTTTCAGAAAATTTTGAGGGTTGTTGCTTTTTGTCCAACATCCGTGAAATGTCAAAAAACCCAAGGGTATTGAATGCTTGCAGAATCAGCTCATCTCCGACATCCTCAGAGACAAATGTACGGATGTAAGAAACATTGATGATGGGATTAAGATCATCAAAGATAGGTTATCTAATAAAAGAGTCCTCCTGCTTCTTGATGATTTGTATGAAAAGAAGCATATGGATGAACTTGTAGGTGAGCGTGATTGGTTTGGTAAAGGGAGCAAACTTATTATTACTACTAGAAACAAAGAAACTCTTGTTGCTCTCGGAGTGGACGATCGCTATGAGCTTACGGGCATGGATCGTGATCAATCTCTTCAACTTTTAAGCAAACATGCCTTCGGAAGAGATTCTCCTTCAGATGAGTATATTAACCAATCCAACAGGGCGATAGACATTGCTGGAGGTCTTCCGCTCGCTCTTGGAGGTCATAGGTTCACTTTTATATTGCACTAAAAAGGAAATGTGGGATGCCACATTGAAGATGCTAGAAAGTGTTCCTCATGATAAAATTCAGAGTAAACTGAAAATAAGCTATGATGCATTAAATTTGCGGCAACAGCATATGTTCCTCGATATAGCTTGTTTTTTCATTGGTTATGACAAAGACATGCTGGTTCTTTTCTGGGATGAATCTAATTTTTTTCCGGAAGTGGCCATGGAAGTTTTGCAGAACTTATCTTTGATAAAGATTAATGAGGATAATAAAGTGTGGATGCACGATCAACTCAAAGACCTCGGAAGGGAAATGGTTCGTCAAAAAAGTAACATGAAAATAGAGAAGCAAAGTAGGGTGTGGGATCATAAGCAAGGATTCGATTTGCTGAGAAAACATAAGGTAAAATCCCAACCCCTGGAATTTTTTATAAAAAGAAAAGCCAGTTACTTTTTGTGTGGTCTAGCACCACTACGACTTCCTTAGCTATATTTTGGCTCTATTTTTGCTCTTTTAAGATTACATGAAAGATAGTATTGAACTCAACCCCTTATTATAGGAACTTGAATAAATGTGTTTCCCTTCGACTTTTTTGTTTTTAAAATTTTTCTTTGGACAGGGAAAAAAAGAAGTTGAAGCTCTTCGTCTCAAGTTGGACCATCAGCAGTGGTATTATTTTACCTATGAGGGCCTTGAGAGCCTATCTAGTCTAAGGTTCCTTGATGTGGAAGGTTCGATGGAAAATTTTCATGCAGAAGAGAGGCTTCTTTGGCATGAATCGCCATCAAATGTTCTTCCAACTAATGAGAATTCAGTTCTTCCTTCCACAATTACGATGGCTTTCGTGGAGTGGTTTTCCCCCAACATTTAACATTGCAAATTTCTTCGTTGAGGATCTGGTTATTCTCAATCTATCTTGGAGTAAAATTACAGATGATTGGGAGGGGTGGAGCCACGTGAAGGTATGCCATATGCTAGACAACATTTATTATTCCGTCTTATTAGATTCAAAAGTAATATTTGCATGATTATTCTTTTACAGGTGATGAAGAATTTGAAAGTTCTGAATTTGATCGGTTGTGATAGTCTACAAAAGCTGCCAGACGAGCTGGGTAGAGGTCTTGCAAGCCTTGAATACCTATCTCTAAATTCATGCGGATCGTTGGAGAGGCTTCCGGATTCGATCGAAAATATGGAATCGCTGATTGAGTTGGATATATCCAAGACGGACATCAACGAGCTGCCTGATTCCATCGGAAAGTTGAAAAATTTGAAAAGATTGAAGATGGAGTGGAGTAACATAAGCAAAATACCCGATGCCCTTTGGACGATTGAAAAGCTCGAAGAAATAGAAGCCTCCAAACGTTCTTTACAATTTCCATGTGAACATTGGCAATTGCATCCACAAGAATGAATCCCTGAGGATCTTGAAATTGTTTAATGCGGAAATATACTTACTAGCAAGGCTTCCTGAAAGTCTTGTCACTCTATCTCTTGATTCGTTGAAGATGGACACGTTTCCGGATCTCTCAAACCTCACTAATTTGAAGGAATTGGATCTGAGGTTTGATGGGGAGTCTGATGGGCTTGTGGAATATCCGATACCACAGTGGATTGGGAACTTCAGCAAGCTGGAGTCTCTGGTCCTGCGCTGTCATTTTGTGACCACCTCACCAACAGACCTTACCCTCCCTCCTCAACTCAAGCAGCTTCACCTCAACTGCCCTAAACTGCGTCGCCTCCCGAGACTTTCCTCAAGTTTATCCTCCTTATTTTTGGAAGAGGTGCCACTCACTTTGCTCGATGGAGTCTCTGCACCTGAGCTCTCCTTATGTAACCACCTCACCGACAGACCTTACCCTCCTTCCTCATCTCCACCTTCGCCTCACACACTGCCGTAATCTGCGTCGCCTCCCGAGGCTTCCCTCAAGTTTATCCTCCTTATCTTTGCATTGCTCATCACTTTGCTCGATGGAGGATCTATCGAATTTGAAGAATCTATCATCTGTCTTCATTGAGGACGCTGCAATTGAAGAGATTCAAGGCCTTGGTTGTTTGGAGAACCTACGAGGTCTGCAGCTTTGGGAGCCTTAAACAGGTGAAGATACTACCTGATCTAAGCAATTTAAACAAACTAAGGAGTCTTGAAAGTATATGAATGTGGTAGTCTGGTTGAGATTCAAGGCGAACTACCACAGTCTTTGGAAGCATTGCGGATTAGTTCCTTGTGAATCTTTACTGAAGTTGCCCGATCTATCCAATTTGAAGAACCTGTCATCTCTCCGCATTTCGTGCACCTGCAATTGAAGAGATTCAAGGCCTTGGTTGTTTGGGGAACCTAGGAGATTTGCGGCTTGATCAACTTGGACAGTTGAAGCTACTACTCGATCTTAGTAATTTAAACAAACTAAAACGTCTTGAAGTACATTCTTGTGATAAGCTGGTTGAGATTCAAGGCGAACTACCAGAGTCTTTGGAAGCATTGAAGATTAATTCCTGTGAATCTTTACTGAAGTTGCCCGATCTATCCAATTTGAAGAACCTGTCATCTCTCCGCATTTCGTGCACTTTGCAATTGAAGAGATTCAAGGCCTTGGTTGTTTGGGGAACCTAGGAGATTTGTGGCTTGATCAACTTGGACAGCTGAAGCTACTACCGATCTTAGTAATTTAAACAAACTAAAACGTCTTGGAGTACAATTTTGTGATAAGCTGGTTGAGATTCAAGGCGAACTACCGGAGTCTTTGGACGCATTGCGGATTAATTCTTGTGAATCTTTTGAAGTTGCCCGATCTATCTTAATTTGAAGAACCTGTCATCTCTCCGCATTTCGTTTGCACTGCAATTGAAGAGATTCAAGGCCTTGGTTGTTTGGGGAACCTAGGAGATTTGCGGCTTGATCAACTTGGACAGCTGAAGCTACTACCCGATCTTAGTAATTTAAACAAACTAAAACGTCTTGAAGTACATTCTTGTGATAAGCTGGTTGAGATTCAAGGCGAACTACCAGAGTCTTTGGAAGCATTGAGGATTAATTCCTGTGAATCTTTACTGAAGTTGCCCGATCTATCCAATTTGAAGAACCTGTCATCTCTCCGCATTTCGTGCACTGCAATTGAAGAGATTCAAGGCCTTGGTTGTTTGGGGAACCTAGAGATTTGCGGCTTGATCAACTTGGACAGTTGAAGCTACTACCGATCTTAGTAATTTAAACAAACTAAAACGTGTTGAAGTACAATCTTGTGATAAGCTAGTTGAGATTCAAGGCGAACTACCGAGTCTTTGGAAGCATTGGAGATTTAATTCTTGTGAATCTTTACTGAAGTTGCCCGATCTATCCAATTTGAAGAACCTGTCATCTCTCCGCATTTCGTGCTTGCAATTGAAGAGATTCAAGGCCTTGGTTGTTTGGGAACCTAGGTGATTTGCGGCTTGATCAACTTGGACAGTTGAAGCTACTACCTGATCTTAGTAATTTAAACAAACTAAAACGTCTTGAAGTACATTCTTGTGATAAGCTGGTTGAGATTCAAGGCGAACTACCGAGTCTTTGGAAGCATTGGGTTAATTTGAATTTAGTTCCCTCTATCCATTTGAAGAACCCTGTCATCTCTCCCATTTGTTACAATTGAAGAGATTCAGGCCTTGTTGTTTGGGAACCGTTTCATCAACTTTGAAGCTACTAGGATCTTAGTAATTTAAACAAACTAAAAGGTCTTGAAGTACGTTTGTGATAAGCTGTTGATTCAAGCGAACTACAAGTTTTGAATTATTAGATTACTGTGAATCTTTAAATTTCTTTCAAGCTTTGCTGTGAAGGTCACAATAAAGCTTGCATGTCAAATTAAAAGGGGAAGACGAATGGGACAGGGAAGACACCGAGTCTGAATATGAGGGAGAAGATGCCGAATCTGAATCTGAATATGATGGAGAAGACGATTAACATGAATCTGAATATGAGGAGAAGGCGATGAATATGAATATGAATCTGAGGGAGAAGACTGACGGATAAGTGCACGTTGCTCTTGAAAGCTTCTTGATCCACTACCACAAATTATTCCCTTGTGTTCAAACCTCAAACAAATTGAGGTAACTTATTCCCTCTGACAACCAATGTTTTCCCTTTTCTGCAATCAGACTCTTCCACAGATATGAACAGAGAAGTCTCACATGCACTTTGACTGAAAATCTGATGAAGGTATTGAAATTATGATACCTCTGTACAACCAGAGGGTTCTTAATTATTTACAAATATTCCTTCTCTTTTTCTAGTTTGGTTTGGCCTTTTTACCTATATTTGCTTTGGATGGTTTCTCCTTGCTTCTATGTTTCCCAGCTGGAGGTATGCATGTCGATTGCACCCTTATTACTTGATTTATGACAATTAATTAGAGATCCTCGATCGATTTGCCGCTTCACATCTTTTGAAGTTGATACCCTCTGCTTTGCACTGGAGATAACTTTGCTACACTGTAAACAATTAGATGGAATGTGCGTTGGAAGGTCACAGCGCTATGGTTTTCATCTTGGAATTTTGCAGCATAATCAACTCATCGTCGCGATTCTGAACAAGACAGACTCTGTATTTATATGCTTATGTTCAGTTTACTTTCCAGGAAAGGTGTGCTTCTTACTGGGATTTGCGAATGTTATGGAGAAGTAATAAAATGAAGAAAGAGGAATTTCACTTGGGTAGCGGTATCAATAGTTGGTACATCCAAGCTTCCATTGTGACAGGAGAGGGAGAACCATTTAGCTTCTCCAAGGTATCACAAATCATCTTATGGTTGAGGCTAAATTTTGTATTATCGGTGCATAGGACTATGATAAGTCTCACTTGGGGTCTGAAATCATGTCAATCGACCCTCGTGTGATCTCCATTATTGCCTCCATTTTCTAGAAATGATTATCCCTAGGTGGTTATCTATAATAAAAGCCCTTCCATTCACCTCAAGTTATCCCAGATGACTCTTTTAGGTTTAAAGATTAACAAGAAGCGCTAAGGGAGATCTCAAATGACCGGCTTTTTGCTGGTTTCTAATGTTGCTGAGAGGAATTAAAGTTTTTAAGAAACTTACAAAAATCTTTCTGTGCAGGGAGCTATGGCTAATTGGGCAGCTGTATGGATGGAGACCGAAGAAAGGCAGATGAAGGATGAAATTTGATGTTGACTGTATTCCCTCTCACAATCTTGGTGTGGTAAACTTACAAAACCTGACTTGTGTTTTTTTTTTTTTCATTTATAGTGTGCCCATAAGAATGATTATTACATTTCATCTAAATATGTGTTCTCTTCATTATTATGAATAGAACTTGCTAATTGGTACCCAGATGTTCTTTTACGAGGAAACTCTTGAAGGGCTTGTCTGAACCGGGAGAAAAATTATGGGACTGTGTTCTTGCTCGCTTTCATTGGTTATTTGTAAAAAATGTGTGCTATGTAGATCATGTGGCTTTAGAGCCAGTCATGCTAATCCAATCATTTGAAGAGCAACTCACTCTTTCTTAATGCGCTTTCACATGCTTTTCCAAAGACAGAGCTTCTCCCTATTTGTTGCATTGCTTCCAAGCAAAAAATGTCCTCACTTTCCTCCATGGACAGCAATCCTTCACAGCTCCTCCCTCAGGTCTGTAGGATCTTTTAATTCTGTCTGTTTTTCTATTTCCTTAATTTCCTGAGATCCGCGCAAAATTTGGGGGCATTTCCGCTTATGTTCATCTTCCGCTAATGAAATATGCAGAGTTGATTGACCGGTGTATAGGTTTGAAAATCTGGGTTATGATGAAAGGAGACAAGGAGCTTGTTGGTACTCTTAGGGGCTTCGATTGTACGTCAACATGGTCCTCGAGGTGTCACTGAGTAGTATGTATTTCTCTCTCTCTCTCTCAAATTTAGTAGTGCCTCAAGACTCTTCTCGTACTACTTTGGGGTGAAGGGAAGCCATTCTATGTTGTTGACATCAATTTATTATCTGAAGGGGCAAATGACCTCAATTTGAATGTATTAGCATTGGAAGTTGTCAAAGCCGTGGTTCATGAGGCCTATCTGTCCTCAATTTGATCTATGCTTCTAACTGAGAATTACTACTTGCACAAGCATCTGCAATATGGCCTCTTGTTTTCTCTCTCACTCCTCTTTTTATTGAGCTTCCTGTGGAAGCTTCATGCGATCGTAAGATTCTGTTTTGATTCTTGCATACAGTGAAATCGCTGCAGATATGCGTATATGTTTTGAGCCCTTGCATCGATATGGGCACGGCCTTGCCTAAAGTTTTGGTGATTTATCAACTAGTAAGCAACCGCCTTAACAAAACAGAAACAATCAGCCACTCAGAGAGATTCCTTCCGATAGTAGACTGAAAATGCTTAGACGATGTATTGATGAATCATCACTGGTCTTGATTTTGTGGTAAAAAAGTCATCATCGCTTATTATTTACAAGAATCTGGTCCTTGTGTCTCACCTCTTGATAAGTATAAAGCGCAAGTGGTGTGGCAATTACGTTACCGGAAAGCTAGAATTCTGCTTTCGAGTGCCTGAACCTCACTTAAGTGATGATGCCTTCCTTTTTGTCTTAATGCAGTTGGTCCCTGGTGGCTCCCCTGATCTGGAATGAGTTGGATTCATCCTCTAACCCCAGTGGCAAATTATGTAGGTACTCTCTCACTTTCTCTCAAGACATGCCCTCTTTTGAGCATTAGGGATGTGGATCCTCTGTCCTGCACTATACTCCCATGTTTGTCTCAACATTCGTCTGCTGCTGAAGCTTATCTCATTCGCATGCATCAACGGTTGAGAAGTGGTTTAGGGTTACAGCACGAATGGGAGCCCTATGGTTGTAGAGTATCTTCATCCAGCATATGCTATCTTCTTGGTGGCCTGCTATTTGACTACCCTTTCTGTGTTATAGTACATACGCGATCTAAATGCAGAAGTGTGTGTTCCCAATTTCCACTTTGGAAAGGATCAAAGAATTCCACTTATGTACTCGTTGCTCTTGCTTGAAAAGCTTCTACTTCACTATGCAGTATGGTTCTGGTACCGACACATCAGGCCTAAGATGTACACTGTACTGCCTATAAGGGACGTGTTTTGCTCCATGTGATCTCAATTTTCCACCCAAGTAGCCGCATTTGCTGCGCAGTACGAAAGGATCCGTGCCCAAAGCAAACTCACTTGTTTTGACTTTAACTGGTTTTTGTCGCTCGTGTTTTCAAACAGGTTGGCTATTCAGGCGGAGTGCTGTTTCTTGTTTTTGTGGTGGCGGCATTCTTCGGAGTTTTCTAGAGGTTTTCAGACTGCTGAAAGAGTGAGCTCAGAGCTCGTGAGGTGTAATATTGCTTGCGGAGCTTGGTTAGAGTGACCATAACAAATTCTTGACTTTGCCGGAAAACTTGGCCACTGGCGGTGGAAGCTTGGGAGAGGAGTCGATGCTCTGCGACCTTGAGGGGTGTGGATTTAATCCTGTCGAATTCCTTAGTCTCTTCGAGGACTGCATCTGTGACGGTGATCGCGACAGTTTCTCGACTTTGCCTGAGAGCTCTCTCTTTCTGAATTCTGATAGCGACTCCTCTGTTTATGCTGTATGTACAGTGTAGAGACTAGAGAAGTCTACTGTTGTACTCGTGCAATATCTCAATGGTATATGCAATGTGCAAGGTGAAAGCCCAAATTATACGGGTAACTTACTGTGACAGTACTCTCGTAGTTGGCTGAATCCTCTGCATTCACTTGGACTGCCCCTGTCCGAGGTCGTTGAACCAAAAAATAAGTAAAATTGTCAATTTGTATACAATGACTTGTGGTCTTACACAATAAGGTGGAAAGCTTTTCCATCCCTGTTGAAGCAGTAATATTGTCATCTGTATATGCATTTGTTGTGGCCATTGATATGCATAACTTTCTTTTATGATACTTTCTGATAAGTTTTGTGTTCACTTATGGTTCTATCGGCTGACCACAGTTTCTGTTCGCTTTTCGGATCTGACTTTAGAGAGGAAGAAGAAGTGGTACAAGAGGTTCAAAGGAGTGCAATGGGAAGAGGGCCTCGAGGCTATTGATCCTCAGGCCTATTTCGCCCGGAATCCTCTTGAACGTCCATTAGATATGATCAAGATCGCCCAGAATCCTCATGAACGTTCATTCGCTTTTCAGATTCGAGTTTCAGTGCTTGTGCAGCATGTCGAAAGTGTTGCTTCTTTAGTGCTTTAACGACACTACCTCAGATGCAGTCATTTTATTTCACCGCTAAAAGCAAAAAAACTGAAGAGGATAGGTGTGACTGGTGGATTTTAGGCGGGCAAGATATTGCGAGATGAGAGATTAGCTGATCATGGAGTTGAACTGAGTCCCCAGCATTTGATCTTGCCAAGAGCTTCTCAATTTGACTGAGTTCAAGAATCTCCACTTCCATGCAGGAGGTGTTTCCAGATTGATCAGAGACTTGATAACAGATAAGCTATCACCATCAAGATAGACTCAGCTTGCTTGTTGCTAAGTAAGTGTTCATCAGATTTTGCTGAAACTCAAGCATTGCTGACCGGTAAATACACTTGAAAGAGCTTATGTGTTCCGCGACAAGGTTTTGCCGTGTCGATTTCTCTCTCACAAGGTTTGGTTCCTAGTCATCCACGGAGAATCATCCTAAATGAAGTTCTTGTGTTCCTTGTAGACTCTTGTAACAAGCATGAGCCCCTCATTCATGGTGCAAGGCCAAAAAAGAAAAAAAAAGGATGGCATATTGGTTCAATTAGCTGCCCTAGTTTTTTTTATTTTTTTATTTTCAGTTTGTTTTGTAAAACATAATATTGGAATTTTTTTTAAATTTCTAATGTTTTGTGTACTGAGAATAAGTTAGTAAAGAAAAATATTTTTTTTGGACAAAAAAAAGAAGAAATATTTTTTTTTTTTAAAAAGAAACATTTTCAAAGTCAGAAAAAAATGACTTTCTCTCCTCAATAAAATAATCGTTCTCTCCTCCTCCTTCGGTAGCCTACTCCTCCACCTTTCTCTTATGCGCCTATTTGCTTCTCATCTGTCGGCGCCTCCGGAGTTCCTCTTCCTGCTCCTCCTCCGCCTCTCCGCCTACTTGCTCCTCATCTCTTTCCACCTCCAGAGTTGGTCCTCCTCCTCCTCCTCCTACTTGGCATCTCCGTCTCCAGAGTTCCTCCTTCTCGGCGCCCGCCTTCAGCTCCTCATTTGCAGTGTCGGGCACGGCCGGTTGAGCGAGGCTGAGGAGTGCGTTCGTTCGGTTCAGTCGATTTCAACACCTCTGGGTTAATCAACCAAAGCCGCGCTTGGTCGTCTCTCTTGGTAAGTCGATTCCTTCGCTTGGAATTCCTTTAGATTCTCGAGTGTTTGTTTCTCAAAGTATTTGCTGTGTGGAGTTGTCGATTGCCAGCGTTTGGGTTGGTTGAGATTATGAGACCTCTTAATATGCTGAAAGACGAAGAAGCTGTGAACATTCTGAAGTAATTAATAGCCAAGGGATAAGCCAGTGTTTTGCTTGATTTATTAAGTGATTTGATTTGGGTATTTTCCACAGTTCCGTTCGATTTCCACTTCTTCCAAGTGTTCGTGTCAAAATTCGTGAAGGTTCAACTCAGGTATGCAATTTCTTCTATGAAATTTTGACTGCTTGGGAGTTGTTCGGAAGTTATGATCTGAAGCGAGTCATTATTTCAATCTTGCATACAAGTTCATTGGCGGAAATTCTTTCTACCTGTTCGATGACGTGCATAAATGACATAGGAATGTTATGCACGTTCGTAGGAAAAACGAGTTCAATGGCCATTACATCCATTGTTTAACCTCACATGGTTGGATTATTGTATCGTTAGGCATTCGTGTTTCTTTTCATGCTTGATCTGAGAGTTCTGATATGATAATCCAATTTAAACTTGTCTCCTTGAAACCTTATTATAGTCTGTCATTGCTCAAATCGATATAAAAACGTGTCTCATAGCTTGCAGATTTTCCTGAACAGACTTGTGTGTCCAAATCATTGTTTGCATATTTGGTTTTGCTCTGATTTCTCTCTGTTTTGATTCCTTTCCACTTTTGTATTGCGAATACTCGTAATGGCTTTGGTCATCTATATGTGATGGCTGGCAATTGATGATGGAAATTTTGTGGTGGCCTGAGACCCGGAGTAAAACATGTGTATGATGTTCTAAGTGCGCGTATATGATTCTGGCGTATGTGAGCCCTGTCGTTCAATTTGTGTAAAAACATACCAGTAGTTGATTGGTACAAGGATACATAATGTTACCTGTATTGTGTTTATGAGTGCTGTGGAGTGTTTATGTGCACAGGGAAAACAATGGAATGAGTGAAAGAAATCAAAGAAAGTTTTCCTTACCAAACAATGGAAAATATTTTCTAGTTCTATTTTAGGTTTCAGCTAAACACCAGAAAATATTGTCACTTCCCTGGAAAATGATTTTTTCGAAAAAATTTTCTAGTATGTCACATTTTCTGCGGAAAAAAACAGAGCCTAAGTCTTCTTATTCTTTCCTTTTTTTTTAACTGTGTTTTCTCTTGTTTTACATCTTTCAGCCGCTGCGTTAACGCTGAGCAGCTTCGATATGGCCGTGAAGTTTCTGGATTGGTATGTGAAAATCGCGGTCTTCTCAGCTCTCATTGGAGGCTCCATGGAGTTGTTCATGATCAAGACCGGCTTCTGTGTGAGAACTCTCCATTTCCTTTTGTTCCTATTTGCCTGCTCCTGCAATTTTTGTTTCAACTTTTTCCACTTCTTTGTTGGGTAGCTCATAGCCAGAAATTGGCGAAACAACTAGTTTTAGGCACTTTTAAGCAGTTGAATTAAATGCAATAGATTATCTGATAAACCTTGCTTTAAAGCTCATGAACTTTGTCAGTCTGGCGCTATTGTGTTTAGTTGAACGGTTTCAGATTTTGCGGTGATGGGTTGTGTTCAAATTCGTCTCTTTTCGGATGAGCAAAGCATCATCTAGTCCGTTGCTTTGTGGGTGAAGTTGGCCATTCATGATTTCAGTGGTATGTCTCTGTTGCTAGCTTGTGGCAGGGAAGGGCTTTGAGCTAGGCTGTTGTATTATCGTGATCAACTGAATGTTCTTGCTGTTCTACATGAAATGCATAATGCCGAAAAAAAATGTTGCGTCCGGTGATATATGGCAATGCCAATGAGTTTGTGGTGTTCCGCCATCTGTTGAGTATGCTCATGAGAATGGAGTTTATACAAGTAATCATCTGTTCATTGATAACATCTCTGGGGGAAACTTCTGGAAAATGAATTTGGATATGGTGATTTTAAAATTGAACTCACAACACTGATGCACTTCTTGAGAAAACATTGAGCGATTGTTCTGCAGCTTTTTCATGTCTTTCTGGGAGTATGGGAGAGGTGAAATTTTTGAAGGAACACAATTAAATGCAGTGAATTGTAGCGCTGTTATATCTGCAATTTCTTTGTTATCTTATTGAAGATAGATGAGCTTACCTCACTTGCATCTTTCGGGATGGACTTTGGTATAGACAAAAGATTGGGAGAATGTTGTTTGCTGGCCTTGCCTTCATTATAACTTGGACTTTTTGCAGACGATAAAGTGACTGTATTGGAGTCAGAGAAGCGGGCTTGGGAAAATTCCCCGGAAGCTCAGGCTATGAGAGAAGCTCTTAATCCTTGGAGAAATCATGATGCAGAAGCAAAAAAGAATTCATAGTGCTGCCATTGTTGAGTTGTTCCTGGTATGATTTTTTCTCCAATGCTGTCATTGCCCAACAATTGAACTTTCTGTAAACCATGCTCTTGATGAAGAAGTCTTATAAAATTTAAAATAAATAGGTCTAACTTACCGAGCAATTTTGCTTAATTCCTTCTGGTTAACGTGTAAACCATGTTTTCTATGAAAGATTTTGGCAATACGTCTTAATGATTCTGGCTATTAGACGTTGTGCATTATCATCAATTAGCCTTTCTGAATGCAAGCTTATTTTGATCCTTACATTTGCCCATTTTGTGGCTTACTTGTAAATGGCCGAGGGATGATGGGATGATCACACACTAGTTTACTTGATTATGTTTGTTCTTTTCGCCTGTATAATTTGGCAATGACTTTTTAAACTTGGACGACTATGCACAATGGTGCTGGAAGCTGCATGAGTGAGATGATGATGTGAACTTCTAAACAATGGAGATCGTGTTCTTGATGCTCAAACTTTGTTTGCAGAAAATAAACCAAAATTACGCCAGACGCACATCTACACATCGGTTGTCTCTGTCCTGGAATGAATTTGGAACTTCCTGAAATGTGTCGAGGCGATTTTGTCTTTGGCTGCGTGGGAATAAATTTCCCTTTCAGCGAGTGAGTTTTTCCTGTATGCAAGTTCTGGAATTTATATCTTCTCTTGGCATTGTTCTTTATGTACTTCCCTCATCGTCATCCAATGTACTAAACATTCTTTTTGGCTTAGTGAAGAAAACTCAGTAGCTGTCATGTGCTTTTTCTCTTTGATCCATAAGAACTAAGTTTTACAGATATAGACAACCAAAGCACGTACCCTGTCGTGTGCATCTCTCTCTGCTGTATTGTGTATTCCGAGTGGTGTTGGACAGGGAATATTCGCGTAGGAAAAAGCCTGATGTCCGAATAGCAAGTTTACTATCATTAACTACTGGGACAAAATTGTCCCTTAAGAATATCAAAGCAGAGGTTCTATGCAATCGGGCTAGTGGACATAATTACTCGATATGAGGAGTGAAGAGCTGGTGATTTTTGTAGTTTCTTCTTCTTCTTCTTCTTCTTTTTCACTAAACCATTGTTTAGGTCAAGAACACACTGATGATGCCTTTAGGTGATTCGGACGTTACACTTTTTTTAAGGTTAAAATTCAGACTTTAGACTTTTAAGAAACATGAATACTTACAGAAAAATTTCTGTCATGGCATTGCTCGATGGCTGGTCTTAATTGGGTTGATAAGGAGACTTAGTTGGATGTGCAAAAGCTAATGGATGATTCAATATGATTATATCCTATCACCTCACAAGTGAGTGAAAAAAAAGTCGCCCAAGTATGTGCTAGTGAGACGGTCGAGTTTAGGGTCTGGTGGTCAGTCTTCTATCGGTCCCTTGAGGGTGGGCTGGTATATCATGGGTAGTGAGCTTGTAGGACGAGTATTGGGAGTGGTGTTAGGCGGGTTTGTCTAGGAGTTCTGGATTAGATGAATACATCCTTAGCGGTTTTGATTCAACGTTGTATCTTGGTATTTTAATTTTACATATACGAGGAGGTTGCATTCAGTGACACTAGTCTTTCACATTCACATCCATTTGACGTTGTCTATTTTTTTTTTTCCTTTCTAATTATCTGGGAAATTAGTGTGTTGCAAGAAGAGAGTTTATGCTTAGATGAGACTGATCATTTTGGGTAGCCCGTTTGTGGGGCCAAGAATGGAAGTTTGCTTAAGAGAGGAGAATAAGTGGTCACTGTAACTAGTTTAATGAAAGGTTATACGCTCATGTCGTCGGAGTTAGATCATAATCCATTAGAGTGAGATTATGGACTTCTCTTTGCCGCTTAATCGCACTTAACCCAAATCGCACTTAACCCACAGAGTTTGCGACAAAAGTAGCCATTATGCTTTCGTTGACCATTTAAAAGTTAGCATCTTCTACTTTATGACTACTTCCGATGTTTTCGGAAAAATTGTCAAAAAAGTCCCAAATCTATTATGCTTTTGTCGATTCATCCTAAATATTTTGTATTTATGCCAATTTAGTCATAAATCCTTTTTTTTTATGTTAATTCAATTCTAAACCTCTTGTGTTTGTGCCAATTTAGTCATCCGGTCAATTTTTTTGGTTAAGTGGCGTGAATCTTGGATGATCTTCGACGGGAAATTTTTTAATAATTTTTTAATAATTTTAAAATTTATTCTTTTGTTCTTTTTTTTCCTTTTGTTTTTTTTCCCTTTTTCTTGTTCATCTTCAACCTTCAACCTTCTTCCTCTGGTTCATATTCTTGGTCCACCAAGGCTCGCCACGGCGGCCATTGGTGCCATAGTCGCCCTGGGAGCCATTACTTGCCTGGTTTTCGGCAATTGCCCTGCGCTAATGGTCTAGTTTTGGTTTTTGTCGAGGTTTAAATGTTGGAGAGTTTTGGTCGACGGTGTTGAGTGATTTGGCCACCACCGGAAGTATGGTGATGGCGTAATTGGCCGATGGATAGATTGGTGACGGTCATTTGGCATTGGCGGTCGCCGACGATGGCCGAGGATGGAAGTGGTGTGAAGTCAAACGTGGTGGTGTGAAATCAAACGTGGACTCCTCGGGAGGAGGCGTTTTCAATGAAGAAGAACACTAAATAAGAAAAAGAAATAAGAAATTAATAAAAAATAAAAAATTGATTTTTTTATTAAAAATTGTCATGTTAGCGCCAATGAGGGTCCATGTCGGCGTCGTAATAAAGTTAACGGAATGGGCTGAATTGGCATAAATACAAAATGTTTAGGACTGAATTCGGCATAAAAAAAAGATTTAGAACTAAATTGGCATAAATATAAAAGGTTTAGGATTGAATTGGTAAAATTAAAAAATTTAGGATTGAATTGACAAAAACGCAATAACTTTATGACTTTTTGTCAATTTTTCCAATGTTTTTCGTCGAATAAATAGCACCGGCATATGCTTTTCCTTGAACCTCGGCTTGGCATGGAAGCTCACTGCTGAAATGCGACTATTGCGTGTTGCCTATTTGATGGTTTTGGGTTAGCCAAGAAAGGAAAAAATTGTGGCGAGCAAATAGTTGGTAAACCTCCACCATCAATTTCTAAGGGTGTATTCGTTTGTTTGGGTGAAAGTGTTTTTTGAAAATTAATTTTTCAGACTTTCACCTAGTCAGCTAAAAAATCTCTTTGGTCAAAGAAAATATTCATGAATAAAATTAAGAAAGTGAATTCTAAAAAAACTTTCCAAAATAGCTCCCCTTGAATTTCTTAATATTTAATATTGCATTTTTATTTTTCATTTTTTTTCTTTTTTCTTCCCCTTTGTCAATTGCCCTGGCCTTTGTGAGAGCTGGTGACTAGTCATCGGCACGAGCCTCTCTCGATCCTCGATGAGCTCGACCCTCACTCGAGGCCCGCAAGGTCGGCCCTCACCTATGGTCTATCGTTAGTTGTCGTCGAGGCCCGGCGACAGCCTAGAGGTAGAAGGAAAAAAAAAAAGACAATAAGTTAAAAAAATTAGAAATTAATTAAAAATTCAATTTTTTTTTTTTGCAGTGACAAGATTGAAATCATTTTCTAAATGAGATCCGAACATCAAAAAACGTTGTCCGTCATACATAATCAAACAAAGGAAAACTAACCGTTTTCGTGAAAGATGATTTTCTGGAAAATATTTTTCTTTATCATGAAAATTTTCTCCCAAACAAACAAAACCTAATATCGCGTTAGGATTGCGTAAGTATGACCAAGTGATTTAGCGGGTCATTATTGCGATTTAGAAACAGAGAATTGAGTGGTAATCAATCTTTATTGGCCATTCAACAACTTGAGTTCTGCGATGCGTCCCCATCCTCAATCTTTTGTGGGCCATTCAAAGAACAAATTCACAAGGACACTTTTCTATATGTAACTTCCAGCAAAACGCATGATTAGAGTGGTCAAAGACGCAACCGATGATAGTCTTCTGTAGGGCTTTGTTGGGCGACTTGAGAAAGGGCGTCGAATTCACCATCTGAGTGCGATGTCTTAACCTGCCTCGGCAGAACCAGTTCAAGTGTCAAAACCAGACAAAAAGAAAGAAAGAAAGAGAAGGTTGAGATGAACTCTTGGTGCTTGGAGATCCCTCAGACATGGCCTTTCCTTTTCGCTTTGGCCTAATGAGAAGGTTGTTTTGTGATCCCGTTTAGGTGGGTGTTTGATCAAATCCTATTGTCGTCGTGAGATTAGCTCCGGTTAGGGACACGATGCATATTCGATGCCCGCACACACCAAGTACAGATAACTTCATATCTCGAGCCGCTCATTGGAGTTTTGACTGGGTGTGTTCATGTTAGCACCGACCTTGTCATGTAGGACAATTAGTATCCCCGTCGGCAGTTATGAACCGTTGATTTATAAACAAGTAAAACCAGGTGAAGACAAAGCCATTTTGACCAACAGAGTTCTTTTTTTTTTTTTGAGATAGACAAAAGGAAATGACTTAGATACTGAATGAGCAAGGTAATTGTAGGAATCAAGTCCATCTCAACCGTTGATTTGAGCCCCTATGATAAGATCTACATGATTGAAAATCTTAATGTGAGACCAACATAATTAACATGTAGATGCTCTTGTCCAGTTAATCCATGCCATGACTTCTTTAATCATGGAACTTATGTCCTTTTCATATCCATGACATATGCATACGTCAGTCTTAGCAATGGAAATAGTTTCGTGATCGAATCAGATTTCGTAATGTATCTTTATACTAAAAGGTTTTTAAGTTGTTTTCATCTATCTTTCTCTCTGTTTTTCTTTTGTTAATATCTTCTGGTTTAAGTGTACCCTTCGCACGGCCACAGACACACATGTGGATGCAATGGCCACGAGACACCAATGCTTCATGCCCCTTTTCATCCTACATGTCGGGTGAATTTGTTTCACGAAAAATGAGCGATTTAAAAAATAACTTCCAAAAAAATTATCGCTTATAAGAATGTATGAATGAGAAACATTTTCAACGAAACTATTTACACATATATTTGATGTCGAATAGTGAAAAATATTATTTATTAATTAATTATTTTAAGATACAAAAGCGATTATTTTGAGAATTTTTTTTAAAATTATTTATTTTTCAGTAAACATATTAAAAGTTAATTAGTTGCGTCTGTGTCTCCTAGTCGAGAGACACAAACACAACATTGGACTATTGATTTGATTGGTGTATGTTTCGATTCACTTTTATACGAACGGTCATTGCCATAGATAAAGACAGTAAAAAAAACTTCCACAAGGGTGGAAGTGGAAATCATCCTTGCATCAAGAATGACGCAAGAGGCCATCCCATGGCGCTCCCATCCTTTTCTATTCCTCTTGTTTCTCGAACTCGACCGGGTTCGAAATGACTAAAATCCAAAAACACGTGTCTGAAAACGAGACGTGCCCGTGGGTGCTATTGTTAGCTCCACCACATCGCCATGTCTGTTGGTGTGAAGAGATGACGAGACATCTTTTAAGCTTTAGGGCAGTCATGGCTTCCGTGATTAAAGCCAGTTTTTACACTACACTAACGAAGTGGGATTAGGAGTGGGGCGGTTGGCCAAATCATCATCATTCGACATTAGCGTCTAGCATCGCCCAAAGGGCATCGCGTTAGGTCCAATCCAAAACCTTAAATTATCCGATAAAAAGTGACCACATGTATATAAAGAGAAATTTACGATCGGCACATGAAATTTGACTATTAGGAGATGGACGCACGTTTGCGAAATAGATAATACCGACCCCGAGAAAGTCCAATCCAAAAACTCAAACCGTTTAGTGGAGGGAGATTGCATGAATATGAAGAGTAATTACGATCCATTATATATCAAGTGATGCGAAATAATATTTCAATATATACGATTTCGCACAAGTGATGTCATATAATAATTAAGTGTTAATTTCCTAAACTCCCATATTTTCACTTGTGATCGATGTAACTCGGTGGTTGGATGACTTTTGAACCACCCAATGAGTTGGGATCATTAAGCAACAGAGAGTTTTACCAAAGCCACCTCTTCTTCAGATGAACATCACTACGTCTTTGTCCTTGTCACCGTCACTATCCTAGAGAAGAAACCCCCACCGCACAAAGCTTATATATAATCCGAACACATCACAAGCGATTCACAAACTTCAATCCTCGTAGCCCGCATTGCATTGGCATCTCCAAGGTGCGTGCTGTCCAAAAACCCTAGCTACGTCATATGGACCTCAAGCATTTAGCGGATGTGTCTTCCTACCTTCTGATGGAGGATACTGCGGACTCGGAATCAGATTTTGTGCCATCCACCAAAGACATCGCCGTCTTCGGCGCAGGCGGTGACGACGACGATGCGGAGTCTTGCAGTTGCGATTCTAGTGAGGTTTCGGGTTCTCATGATGATGATTGTGACGATCGAGATTCGAGCGATCAATGGAACAACCCTGGCCAGAGGCGCTCCATGGAGTGGGCATCCGACCGAGAAGATCAGCTCGCGTCGATGGACGTGGATGGAGAAGAGGAGTTGTGGGTCGACAGCAGCAGGGGAACTGGCGGTGAGGACCTGAGTAAGGAGGAAATGGATGCCATGGAGGACAAGGTCTTCTGGGAAACTTGCATGGCCATAGGTTACCCATGAATTTGAAGCTTCACCTACGCAGCCTGTAATCTCTTTTGTCAATCTTCACTAGAATTTTGAATCAAACTCCACACAAAAAAGGAGAACAACACAAAATTTATGAGTGTCGTGGACATGCAGAAAAAAATTATGAACTGCTTTAAGTATCAACGTTGTATAGTGTTTGATATATTAGATTTATTAGATTATGTTAGAATATATTTAAATTACGTTAGATATATTATGGTATTGTGAGTATCCCCAATATTCGGGATATCATTCTAGTTGATTGTAATTGATCCTCTAATAATTGGAAACGGTATATAGTCATCTTATAAGCTCCCTTGTACTCTTTTCAAAACATAGAATCAAATAGAA
The DNA here is from genome assembly GCA_021437795.1 of Rhodamnia rubescens. Taxonomy (NCBI): domain Eukaryota; kingdom Viridiplantae; phylum Streptophyta; class Magnoliopsida; order Myrtales; family Myrtaceae; genus Rhodamnia; species Rhodamnia rubescens. The sequence continues at coordinate 2,353,985 of JAILYA010000023.1, forward strand.
ATTCCCCAATTCTTCTCTTTTGCTTTATTATTTTTAACTTGGTATCTGAACTAAGTTTCCTGAGAAGAGTAACCAACTAGGCTTTGCTACGCCAGCGGCATAGGAGCTATGTTTGCTTCTCGAAGCTGTCATGACGCCAGCCATATAGGCCGCGTCGTTCTTGTTTCTCCACCAAGCCCGTAACTTCAGTTGTTATTGAAGGTTTTTCGCGGCTTGTTTCAGCAAACCGCCACTATCACCAGAAGCCGACGCTCATGCCATCACGCGTGACCGTTTCGGAACCATCGAAGCCCTTGGCTGTAAGTCAATTTCGAAAACATTCCGCTGGTTATTTTTAAAACCGCTACTAGATTCTCTGTCACTCAACGAGTCCAACCAGCCAAGTCTTGCCGTCAAAGGACACCACATGCGCCATCTACAGGAGCTGCGCATGAGATTCATGCGCCCGCGTGTGTTGCACGTGATCTGAAGCTGTAAGGCTCCTGACGTCCCAGTGCCGTCGCCTTATTAGTAGCATTCTGTTTTTGTCTGATATTAGTTATAATAAGGTGCATGCGGAAGCTTAATAAACTAAAAAAATCCAGCATCCATGCATAACAGACAAGTGCATGAAAAAGAAAAAGGCAATCACGTGGCCTAAAGGATATGGCCTTAATTAGGGGTCACCAACCCATATAGCATCCAATGAATAACACACACAAACCACGCATAGCAAAGATATTTGAGTTTATATAATAGGTAACCATTCGATTACATCTTCTTTTATTCAAACAAACGTAGGAATACACCGGGAGGATTACAAAAAGGAAATCTACACCCGATTACTATCCACGATCACCAACAACGTGCTCCGTCCTCACTGTGCTGTAGATACTTCCCACAACTATATCCAAAGAAGGACGATCGTGGTTCCATTCTGCTACTTAGCTGAAAAAGGTTTAAACTACGGGAGTGAGTATAAAAACTCAGCAAATAGATTGCTAAATCAAGCGACTAAATCATATATTTAGCCACATAATCAGGCAACAATCACAACAAAAGGGGCGCGAGCACGTAGGGATCCATCGGTACCATCAACTAGTCGGCATATCAGTCGATCACCAACACAATAGTCCACGAACACCACAAACAGTTCTCAAGTAATTACAATCGGTACTTTTATGTGGTTCCAATCGCAGTTTACTTTGAGACCATTCCCCATGTGTGGCGCTCGAACCACCTGAGGTTACTACCCACACCGTCGAATCTCCTAAATCGAGCGACGTATTTAACAAACAAGGCACTAATTTGCTTGACCAACCCTTAAGGCTCTCGGTCATCCAACCCTCCACCTCCGAATTGACTCGTTCCAACTACATCCGCGACGATCAGCTCTTAAATCTCGATCTTGAAGACTCTAATCCATCAAACCAGTCCTACGTGCAAGGCCGTTAGCTTGGCCGCGCAAGGACATTCCTCATTTCGACGCTAATTCAGCTCGGACCTCACCGTTTAGCATTAACCAGTGGCAATAGGTAATTTAGTGGCAAGGGATAGCACACTCCTTGCCTTAGGATGGCACGCGAAGAAACGGAGCTCAAATCGCCGTCCAGATGAGCTCAAACCGCCACTTTCCTCCTTCGGTGCGCATCGCACGATTGAGACCAATGGAGGAGGATATGAGCGGTGTCGGGGCTGAGCAAAGGGAGAGGAAGCTGCCAACAACCACTGCTGACGAGTCGTGGCATCGGTGGCTTAAGAACTAGAGGAGGAGGAGCTGCTCGGTGGAGTTGTCGCCAAAGAAAATGAAAGAGAAGAAGAAAGGGAGAGGAAAGAAGAGGAAGAGAGAGAAAGCAAGGTTTATAGGGGAAGGTGTGGTGGCCACGTAAGGGCAGGTAGAGGAGAGAACGAGGTAAGGAGAGGGAGTGTCATCCTTAATCCTAGAAAGGTGAGGCGGTGGTGGGCTGCTCAAGAAGGTTTGGCGCTCAAATTGCGAACCAAATTCGCGTCGAGACCAATTTCGTACATTAATGTTCGATAAAAATTTCACCAACGGTCCATCAAATTTGCCATGCCTATAATACATTATTAAACTAATAATCCACCGCACCAAATATAATAATCATCCTCTAAATCCACATTTGTCACTAATCTGAGCTCGATAAGTACTAACTCGCTCGTTAGTCGGGCGAAAATTCAGGCCTTCACGGAAGCCTTAGCTGTGTATTGCCGACGTATGACGTCATTTGCCATGTGTCTACCATGTCATCTACCATGTCTTTGCCACGTCATCAGCCACGTGTTTGCCAGGTTATCTTCCAAGTCATCAGCCACGTTTCTGCCAAGTCATCTATCTCGTGTCCATGTGTCTACCGTGCCACTTGCCATGCACCATTGACTTTGACCGTTGGCCGTTGACTTTGAGCGTTGACCTGAAGCTGACCAGGTCGGTTCCTGGGTACTTTGACGTGCTGGTTCTATTTTTGGCCTCATTTTTCTCCATATTCGGGCTTGCAGTGCTAGTTTCTTGGTATTTATCATATAAAATAGTGCTTTGGATAAAATGAATGTGCTAATATCCATTCTAACCGTGTTGAATGGATCAGATTATATTTTACGAGCTCAAGAAATGTCAATTATTTTGAGAGGATGCAAATTTTGGTGTTACTTCACTGGTAAAATTCGCATGCCTACGAGAACTGCTGATGAAACTGAAGACAAATTTAATGAACATTTAGAGGAGTGGGACAACAAGAGTCATTAGATTTTAACATGGTTTTGAAATACCTTGATTTCCTCTATTAGGCTTCAATTTGGTTGGCCCAATACAACAAAGGAACCGTGGGATTTCCTTGCTGGTCGTTATTCCACTTTGGATATTGGTTATCAATATCAATTGCTAGGAAATTTGCGTCGCATGCATCAACAGATATGTCAGTCCATTAAAGATTTTGTCCTCTGTGCATGCTATTTGGGATCCATTGGCTCTGTTTGAGCCGCAATGGGATGCTGATGCCAATGTTCTCAAGTTTGCCGAATATTGTGATCATATGCATGTTATGCAATTTATGATGGCAGTTAATGATGAGTTTGTACTTGTACAAGCTTCACTTCTTTATCGAGGTCTGTTACCTCGTGTTGAGGCAGTTGTTTCGAAATAACTGATTGAAGAGACTCGACTTGCTACCTTGAAGGTGCACCGCCCTATTCTGTCTACTCCTAGAGACACAGTTCTTGCCACTCCTGCCTTTTCCTTGTCGAACAGACCTTATTGTGCGTATTGTCATTGAATTGGTCACCTTGAATCCACTTTAATGACAAACTAAACAACCTACAGAGGCAAACAATCAATCCCGCTACAGAGGACCACCTACACACTCATCCACCACTGTTGCTACTATTGAGGATTCTCCTAATAGCTCGTCTATTACTTCATCTTTAGATGATTTTCGCTGCATTCTTTGAGAATCTGGTACTACCTCTAGCACCCATGCTCTGTCTATGACTCCAAGTACTTCTGATTCATGGTTTTTTGATTCTGCATGTTGTAATCACATGACTTCGAACATCAATTTGTTTGAATCAAAGTCGGTATGTTCACAAACACCTACTATTCATATAGTTGACAACTCACAGATGCTAGTTAGCCATATAAGAAACATATCATTGTCCACATTGTCATTACCTAACACTTCTGCTGTTCCTAAACTCTCCTTAAACTTGATATATGTGGGTCAATTATGTGAACGTGCTTTGATGTTCACTTCTTTTCCAATGGTTGTTGTGTGCAGGATCCACGGACATATAATTAGGACAGGCCATAAAGTGGGACGCCTATTCAAGCTTATCACTTTAAAGCTTCCGGATGCTCTTAATAGTTGTGCTGCCACAGTATCATTTGAAACTTGACATTCTCGTTTGGGTCGCGCTTCTTCCTCTAGAATAGGTCAATTTTTTTCTAGTAGTCATTTAGGTTCCGTTGACAATAAACATTTTGATTGCTTGCCATGTAAGTTGGGAAAACATCGCATTTTACCTTTTGACTTAGTGAATCTGTCTCTCATTGTTTGATCCATTCGACATTTGGGCCTCATCTCTTACTCCCACTATGGGTGGATACTGCTACTTGGCGATTTTTATGGATGATCATTCTCGTTATACATGGCTCTATCTTATGAAGCATCGTATCGAACTGGCTCGTATTTATCGACATTTTGTTGCTATGATTAAAACATAATTTTCCAAAAGCATTAAGATCTCCCATTATTGATAATGCCATGGAAACAGAGACACGGAGTTTCTTCAAATTATTTCCCAATATGGTACTATCATCCATCATTCTTGTCCAAGAACTTCTAAACAAAATGATCGAGCCGAGCGTAAATATCGACACACCTTAGATGTTGTTCTCACTCTTTTAATTCAGCCTCTTGTCTGGAATAGTTTTGGGGGAAATTTCTTATACTGCTACACCATCAATGGCACTCCATCAACTTTTATAGGCAATATCTGTCCTTATGAGCGATTGTATGGCAGTGTTCCTAATCATAATCTTCTTTTGAGTCTTTAACGGTGCTTGTTTTGTCCATATTCTTTTAAATGAACGCCCGAAGTTAGAACCTCGTGCTCATCTATGTTATTTCCTTGGGTACGGAATTGAGCACAAAGGGCATCGATGTTGGGATCCTATCTATAATTGTCTCCGTGTGTCTCGTCATGTTACCTTTTGGGAACACAAGATGTTCTCTTCGCTTCGTGCCTTCTGGTCCTCTCCTACTATTTTCTTGTTTATCTGCACCATCCGTGGACTCTCCAGCCTTAGTAATTCCCTCTTCTCCTATTCGTCGTTCCACTCGTGTAAGTTAACCTTCTATTTAGCTTCGAGACTTCCATTATTATTCCACTATTGCTTCTTTTCACAAGCCGCACACATATAGAGAAGCTCGAACTAACCCTCTTTGGCAGCAAGTAATAGCGGATGAGTTACACAGGTTAGACAAATCTTATTCATGTAATTTTGATTGATTTGCCTCCCGGAAAGTTTACTATTGGTTGTAAGTGAGTGTATAAAATCAAAACTCGTAATAAAATCTTCAGGAAATATATGTCTTTAAGAATTTTATCTAATATGAAATGTAAATCTTTTTGAAATTTTAGAGAATACAAAGATCATTTCCTACAAAGAGTTTTAATTATGCCAGATTGTAATAAACCTTTTTGGAAAGAAAATTCTTAGCAGGATTACCTCGTTTGATAGGAGACTAAGTTCTTAATAAAATCATAGAAGAATATGATGGCCAAATCCCTCATCACTTACTGTCTTATAGAGAACTAGTTTCTTATGTTTATCAATAGGGAACATAAATGCGCAATTGAATTAAATTACAAGGTCAATTTAAAACAGAAGAATCACTTACTACTAAAGGACTAGAAAATTTTTGTGCCCAATATGACCCTTCTTACAGTAAAAAAGTATCCGACCAAAAAGAAATTATAGTAAAAAGGTAAAACAAACGTGCAGGGACTAGCCCTTCTAATCCAGAAAGAAGAAAACCAAGCATTACAAATCTAGATCACAACATAATAAGCAAGAGACACCTAAGCAATCTATACACACACACACATAAGAAAACTACGAACTTACTCATGTAAGTCTATGGTTCCTTAATTTATTTTAAGTCTCTATCATTTATTCTTTTAAATGCTTATAGAGTAGATGAATTTGGATAACACATTGAGGATGAAAATGGACACATCATCCAAGATGCTCTCAATACGCTTATATTCTCAATATCACAACATTTCATAGGTGACCCTTGACATAGACGAGATATAAACCAAGACCTTTTTATCGAATATGAAATGCAAATCTTTAGGAAGCTTTAGAAAATATAAATCTCTTTGCCTACAAAGAGTTTTAATTAGGCCAGATTGTAAACAACCTTTTGAAAATAAAATTTCTTAGCAGGATTACCTCATTTAATAGGAGACTAAGGTCATTATAAAATTAGAGAAGTGTACGATGACCAAATTCGTTATCACTTACTGTCTTATGGGGAAGTAGTTTCTTATGTTTATCGACAAGGAACACTTTGCAATTCAATAAAATTACAATGCCAACTTAAAAGAGAAGAATCACTTACTAATAAAGGATTAGGAGACTTTTGTGCCCAATATGACCCTTCTTATACGGAAAAAGAAAACAAAAAATATGTAGGGAATTGCCTAGGGTTGAGCATAATGGATCGAACCTGGAATCTCTCGAGATCGGACCGAACTAGCTGGTTGGGTCCAATTCCCAGGGGCTCTGGTCCAGTTCCAAGTCCCAAGGGAGAACTAGACCGAATAATATCTTTTAACTAAAAATTCCTAAATGTGAACCTAAACCTAAAATGCTTAGATTATTTAGTATGATTTTCGATTTAGTGACAGCATGATATAATTAATGAGAAGTGGTCCGATGAGTATGTCATTAACAAAAAAATTTAATGAGAAATCACAAGAAAAAAATAGGATCTGGTCCAATAATTGGACCGATAGGTCCAATCTCGGGGACCGGTCGGTCCAGGTTCTTGATCCTTGAAATTGGGAATCGATCTAGTTCTCGGTTCTAGGGTGGGACTGGACCGGACCAGGAGCCGATCACTCCTAGAGTTGCCCTTTTGGTCCAGAAAAGAAGAAAACCAAGCATTACATGTCTAGATCTCAACAATAATAAGCAAGAGTTACGCAAGTAAGTACTCATGTAAGTCTATCGTTTCTTAATTTATTTGAAGATAATTTGTTCATCATTTATTCTGTAATTGGTCACCTATTAAAAGAGACCTTCACGAATGTACTTGCTTCAGAACTCCAGATAGAGAGCTCATAGCCACATACCGTATCTTGGGTATTTCTCCATTTGTCTCAGAAATCAAGAGAGAGATAACATGAGGACTTGCGGTTTCTCTCTCTTGTTAGCTCTTGCATTTCTCACACTTCATCGTAGGGTTTGCGATGGAGGTGAACTCAAGAAGATGTTTTACCGGGAGAGTTGTCCACGGGCTGAGACGATCGTGAGGAACATCACGTGGAGCAAAGTTGCCGCTAACCCTGCCTTACCAGCTAAGCTTCTGAGGTTGCATTTCCATGACTGCTTCGTTAGGGTATGTGAGGTACTTTATGCAACAGTCATAAGCAATTGTCCAATAGTTCGAAACGTGAGGGAGAATGGCGCGGTTTAATGTTTATTGCGATATCTTAATCTCTCTTCTCATGCGCCTGCTCATCGAATGAGAAAGTTTGACATATATTGCAACTGGCATATGACTGTTGTCCACGGGATAAATATTTGCAGGGATGTGATGCGTCGGTGCTGTTAGACTCGACTAATGGAACGAGCGAGGAGAAGGAAGCCCTTCCGAACCAGGTCTCTTGAAGGGTTCGCAGTCATCAACTAGATAAAAGCTGAGCTCGAAGTGGAATATCCAATCGCATTGTCCTGCACTGATATCCTCGGCCTCGCCGCTTGAGACGCGGTTTCCTTTCAGGTACTAATTAAAGAACTTAAACTTCGGCCCCTTCCACGTATTCAAAAGGTGGAATCAATAGCTCTTAATCGTCCCTTCTAAGTAGAGCGCATGTACGGGCATGAACCTAAATCATGTGCGCAGTTTAGACGTGCAATGTGGGAGATGCTAAGTGGTAGGAGAGATGGGAGAGTTTCATCAGCTTCGGAAGCCTCGAACAATCTTCCATCATCTGCTTCCGGTTTCAACACCCTTCAACAACAATTTGCTGGTAATGGCCTGGACATCTCTGATCTTGTCGTCCTTTCAGGTTTGAAGTTCGTAAATCTATATGTGTTGCTTTGATTATCTAGTTGACCGAGTTTATCAGGTGTAATATTCATCTCTCATCATAAGAACTTTGTTTCAGGTGCACACAACATTGGAGTGGCGCATTGCGCAGCATTTTCCAGGAGGCTCTTCGACTTCACTGGCAACACCGACGCCGACCCCTCGCTCGGTCTGGGCTATGCTGGCACGCTAAAGGCTCAGTGCTCGAGCCCCTGCAATTCGGTTGGGATGGACCCTGACAGTTCCTTCTCATTCGATAGCCACTACTACATCGCTCTCCCCCAGAACCGAGGCTTATTCACGTCCGATGCGACCCTGCTCACGGACAAGCGTGCGGTGAACTTCGCTCAGATCTACCAGAAGTTCAATGTCTTCTTGGCTCAGTTTGGTAACTCCATGAAGAAGATGGGCGCCATTGCAGTTTTAATTGATGATGAAGGAGAAATTAGAAAGAATTGCAGGGTTGTTAATTAAAGGATTGTGAAAAGTCCTTGGTTGTCTTAGTTTTCTTTTATTTGGTGAATATTTGTCTCTAGAACAACGAGGCTGTGTTGGTAGATCTATTGAGATTATGAATGTTTTTGAGCTTGATGGTGGATATATTCTATATTTGGGGTGTAATCTCAAATAAATTGTGCTTCCATTGTGATGAAATTACATAAGCAGTCTCCCACGAATATATTGAACTATTAGCAAGTTTAGCCTAATAGGTGTTGTGTCTAGCAAAAATACCTGGAAGGCTAGAGGGATGAATAGGTGATTCTTAACAAATATGAAATTACTCGCGGAAGAAGCTAGAACAGAATTTGAATGTATTTAGTATTAATTTCAAAACAAGACGTGCAATGGTCTAAATACAGTAAAGAGAGTTTAGAGAAAGAGAGAATTGCATGCAAAGTTTATAGTGGTTCGGTTTAGACAAGCCCACGTCCACTCTCCCATGCTCGACAGCCGATAGGCTGGATTCTACTAAATGAAATGTTGAAAAATTACAAGTGATGTCGCACTATTCACTCTTACAAAACCTCTCAAAGAATAAGTATTTCGCTCTCAAGAACAAGAACATGAATCCGAGTAACTCAAGCACATTGGAATTTGTCGGTTTTGATCTCTCTCTCTCTCTCTCTCCCCGGTTACCATGGATATCCCTTTTATACTCCTTCACCTCCAAACTAGCCATTAGATGGGTCTTCAAAGGATCACTATTTAATCTCTAATTGGACGCCATCAATCTTGATTAGAAGAGATCGTATCTAAGAACATGTGGTAGCTGTTGCAATAGAATCCGAACCCTTTAAATTCAGTCACCCATAAAACTAAATCCTTAGTTTTCATAAGTAGAGTTTATTTAAATATACAAGCTTTCTTGTATCATGAAAGGTAACATCCAATGGACGATATTCTCCCAATCTGTTTGGATCCTATCAATCAAAGATAACAGATTTCTATAAATAACATAGACAAATCGGAAACCTACCAAACATAGATCTTCGAATCTGGATAAAAAATACTACGGAAAATGAACATAATTCGAAAGCGTCTTTAGAAGTAGAAGAAAATATTTGAATCGATCGGACTAGAACAATAACTTTGAGCTTTAGAAAAGCATTGCTCATGTGTCACATAAGTGTTCTCCAGATTAAGTTTTTAGAGGCGATATCTCACTCCATCTAAATAATAAGATTCAACTCACTCATAAGCAAATATGTGATGACTTCGTCTTGAGTTTGAATATCGGGCTTGGAATAATATAAGCATTTTATTCATGTGTTATACCCGCAATAAAGTATTTCAAAGCATTAACCTGATTCTTTCTTAAGAAGGATAGTTTTGTCAGAATCAAAATATTTAGAAAAAGGTTTTTTCAACAATCTCCCTCTTTTTTATGATGACAAAGCTTAACAAAATGTGGATTTTTTTTAAAAAAAAATTGAATAATTGTTTAGCACAAGAAAAATTTCCCAAATATTTAATCAGAGAAGCCTCGTAAATATTTCGTCAAAATTTGAATCTGAATGGTATGAGAATCTGAGGTATGCAATCGTTCAAACGACATAATAAAGCTTGGAAGAATATCACTGTATTGTCGTATTGATTGAACACTCTGAAAATTTTGCGTAGCACTTCGCATCTTTGGTCCCCGCATTAGTGGTATGTAGAGTAGAGGCAACTTCTCGCCCTTTTTGTCAGCAGCAATAAAGATAAATATGTGATTGCAAACCATAGATACTTTATTTAAGAAAATAAAACTATCAGACCATAAACAAAAAACAAACACCAGATACTTGAAAAACAATTTTAAGAAGAAGGTGGTGGATTTTGATTTGCAGAAGAAGAAGAAACACCATCTGGCTCATTACCATCCTCCTTTAGAACATCTTCATTTTGGTCTTGATTGGCACCACTTGTACCAACAATCGCGAAAGTGAAGTTTCTCAGAGACAACAGTACGAGGACTTCTTTTGTGATCTTCTCTTCTCGAAGTAGAGTATAAGTACCAAGACTAGCCATCTCAGCGCAGAAAAGTCGAAGATATTCATCGAGCATCACATCAAAAGTGCTCATCCTCTTCATAACTTCCTTTTCAAGCACATTCAGCTTCTGCGTCACTTCCTTATGAAATTGTTTCATATTCTTCTGAGCATAAAACTGAGATGATCTTGTGTCCACCTGCTCCTTGATGAAGGCATTTAAAGTCTCCTCTGGAGTCATTTTTCAACCAGGCGTTCTAGCCTTCCCTTCATCATTTATCGGTGCTTGTCCCTTGCTTGAGGAATCTCCCTTAAAAGTAGAATCTAAAATGCGCTGGAAATTGATCTTCCCCTGAATCTGAACAGAGACTACTTCTGAAGTTCTCTTTCTTTCTCTACAGCATTAGATTCTGTTTCCTTGGGTAGCTCCTCCTGAGTCATAGCAGCAGACTCCTCCTTGGGTTGCTCCTCCTGAGTAGTAGATTCAATCTCCCTCTGAATTTGTGTAGAGGCTTCAACATCTGACGGAGATCTTCTTCTTTGTCATCAAGATTCTCCTGCTCATTTATGCTACCAATATTTTTAGCAATGTCCTCTCTTCCTTCATCCTTATCATCACCCTGATCATCATCATCTGAACTTTAATCAACACTGGGGATCTTTTCGGATGATTTTGTGAGAGTTCTCTTATCATCTGATCTAGTTGACTGAGCCTCTTCTTCCTCAGAAGACTCATCCTGAAGTTGAACAGAAGACGTCTTTCCTTTTTCTTCAACAGTCTTTCTCCTCGTTTCAGATCTTTTTGCTACTTCAGACTGTTCTTCCAATTCAACTTTCACTAGTTCTTTGCTCTTATTGACCCATCCTGTGTCTGTTAGTCTGAAACCCATCTTTTGAATCATGGTTTCTCTAGCCACCATGATGGGAGTTTGAGTATGTGTCAACTCAGTAGGAAGAGGCACCTTGTGATACTTCAAAATCAAAGAAACCAGGTCAGCCTATAGCAGTTGTCCCTTGATTTTGTGTACAGTTCTGTACATGTGCAAAAAGACAGTATGAGCAAGAGAGAAATCATAACCTATCACCCATGCCCACATCAACTTGGCTTCAAACTTAGAAATATCTGTTTTGGAGGAAGCCTCGGGTCGCAGACACTCGATAACAACCTTGTGTATCACTACGTGCTTCAGGAGAAAATCATTGTAGTCCATATGTGCCTTCGACTCTCTGGTGTAGTTTTCTTTCCCTGTAAGATAGTTATAGGCTGCTTTTGGTTGAATATCAATGGGATTGAACTCACTCGCCCTTACTTCCATGATCTTTGCCAGTTCAGTAATATGCAGGGTATAACGTGTATCTCCAACATAATAAGAAAAATGTTCAGGACCAGCAAAGGAAAGTGTCGAATAGAAGTAGGCAACCAAGTCAGGGTAAGCAGTGGTCCTGACAGTTACAAAATCCCTTAACTTCATCTCCTCAAGATGTTTGCGAACAGAGATACCCACTTTATCAAAGTATTTTACATCAAATAATCTATACGGCAGAGTACCTCTTTCCTTCAGTGCCTCATAGCAATTAACACGCTTCTGAGACAGAAAGAGATTGCTTTTGAAATTCTTGTCCCTTGCAAAAGTCATTCTCCTATTGAAATTTTTGAAAACGACATCATCGTCGTCGTCAAAGTTCCCTTTTGTCTCAACATCACTTTCTTCTCTCACCTGTTCTCTAATGACGATTACTTTCTACAGAGTCCTTACAAGTTTGGGAACTCCACACTTTCCCACTTTCTCTTTTCCTTTTCTCGCGACGTCATCTTGAACACTCGAGGCAATAGGAGTTACAGTTCTAACAGGCAAACTTAATGTAGAAGTAAAATCTTCTTCACTCGAGAACTTATGAATCCTTAGGAGTTGCAGAACAAAATCATCTCGGGAACCATTCTCCTTAAGGGCATCATACTCGGGCTTAATAGCCAGAGCCGAAGTAATTTTCTCATCATACAGAGTATCAGACAAACCTGAGTTGTTACATGCAATGCCTCTTTCTTCCGAGTGATCTGACGCAGAAATCTCAACAGGTGTTGTATCACAAAATCTGGTTTTCCTCGTCACCAGAGGCGAGGATTTTCTCTATTGTCTCTCGCTTCCACGGACGGCTTTGTTTGCTTAGAGGAGGACTTTGGAGCGATTACTGTGGATTCTCCTTAATTTGCTTGATGATGGGGAAAAATCCGAGACTTGTTCGATCAACTTAGAGCATATGCTGTATTCCAAGTAAACCGGTAAACATATTTTCATCGCGGACACATTCTCATCTTTGGATGCACTAACGATGAAGTGGAGGGTTGGATTGGAAGTTAAGATATTACCTTATGATTGCTATGATATTACTTCGCTTCAAGATGGCAAGGAACGTTTGAGAATCATTTCTTTGTTTGCCTATCACATTGTCAAATTGCTATTTCATGTCTCTTCTCCGTTTATTTGTGTTTTGCAGCCCAATGCAGAAGTTGATGGTTTAACTCCGCTCTTTGGATCTGTCACCCTCAGTTCGGTTGAATGCTTAAAGCTGTCGATTCACATTTGCATGACTTTTAGACATTTAACAGTTGGTGTTTGATCACTTCAATTTTCTTGTACTCCAAGCTGCCTTTCTGTTAACAATTTGCATAGGTTAGTTGACACTATATTGCTTATCCGAATCCTGTAGTCGTGCCTTCTTACGGTGTGCTATTGTACGAATTATACTCCCATTATAGTAGCGCATATTGGAATCAGCACATCCCTTTCTTGCTAACATTCTAGTTCCATGGAAGACTCAATTCAATCCTGAAGATTTACAGAAGGGTTATGCCTGTTAAGGCTCCATTTGAAAGCAGTGCTTATGTCTGGCATCCTAATTTTGATATCCATACAGTGGGGTGCCAAGGTGAATATTACTTTGCCTGAAAAAGGAACACCTCTGCACGTTGCTGCTTCCAACGGGAACCTCGGCGTCATAAATTGCTTACTAGATGCAGGAGCTGATCCCAATGTCAGAGACGAGGTCGAACTATAAAGCTTTGGTACTCCTTTGAGTTTTAGTTTCATGTTCATATTCTTGGCCCCCTTCTTCTGAAAGCTTGATTAAATGCAAATGCAGCAAATTTGCAGAGTAAAAGAAGAGTTCTTTTTGGTTGATGATTGTTTCGTATTTTTGCGTGGTCCATGCTCCATGAAAGGATTCTAAAAATGACTAAACTTTATATGTTTTGGAAAAGGTCTTTGACATTGAACGAAGGTACATTCCCAACAATACAAGAGAGGAAATTTTAGATTCATCGAAGGCCTTTTGGCAGTGAGATCATTCATTAAAAGATCATGATTTGCTCTGGTCATCACAGGGTGGGATGACACCCATACAACTTGCAGCTTGGCGACCGTGCAGCTGTGAAGATTCTTCCTCGACGTGGCAACCGTGCAGCCGTGGAGATTCTTTCTCCAAAGACTTCAGAAATCAAATATATTCCAAGGAATGTGGATGGAATCAAGGTGCATGAGCAGGCTGAATACGGTGATATGCAGGTATCGAAAAATTTCCTAGTTTTTGTATGGTTATATGGATTTTATCTATGCAATAAAGACATGAACTTGGCTGAAGTTACAAGTTGTTCTGGCAAAGTAGGTCAATTTGTATGGGCTTGGAGATTGCTCAACTCCTGTGAACAGACAGATTTCTCAGGAAAGTGAAGAAGCAAAACACAGAGCTGCAGAAGCCAAATTAAGTGGATATGCTGCGATTAATAGAAGACACTACCCTGCAGCTTTATACGCTTTTACACAAGTAAATTCTTCTGTCATCAGTTCAGTTCTTCTCACCATTTTCAGGCCTTGTCTTGAGAAAGTTCACCAACAAAACTTGATTTAAGTACTCTCGATCTGTCTGGATCAAACTACTCGTCCGGTTTGGAAATTACAGGCGAGAGTCTTTGACCCGAACGACCTGACTTTGCTTTCTGAGAGAAGTCTTTGCTGGATTTGCTTGGGAAGCACATGCTCTAGTTGATGCAGGCCTGCGAGCATTTAGCGATTTGGGAAGCTTGCTATTGGGGAGTTCGCCGCAGGCATGCTTTCACTTTCACTTCTTCTTTGGTCCATCAATCAATGTATGAAATCAAAGTGTAGGGGTTTTTAATTAACTACTGACAGTATAGGCTTTGAAACGCGCTGCAGAGGTTTAATGAAGCTGCCAATTCTTTCCATAAGGGCATCCAACTTGACCCTATGGATGAGCATCTTCTTAATGGTTTCAGGTTAGGCCGAAAACTTCGGCATCAGATGTGCTTGATTAGAGATGTAGAATTTGAACATTGCACCTTGCTTTCAATCGAGCAAATATGTTAAGAACATGTGGTCGCGCACACTCGACTCTAAGATGCTAAATAAATCATGTCTTGCATGGAATTCAAGTTTTGTGCCCCTTTCTTTCTCCATATGTGCGTTGTCATCTTCACAGAGAAGCTTCCGAGGACGCGAGGAAGTTCCGCAGTAAGAAGGACCAAAAGGGTTCAACTTCGAGGACGGCAAAGACAGAGGATCTTGACACTTGAGCTGGACAGGAGGGAAGATGCTTGGGATGGCCATGCATCACAAGTTTTGCTGTTTAGTAGTAAGACACTCTTCTAGGTTTCATGGACTTTGCATATGTGGTACCTGTCATACCTTGGTGTGAGCCTGCGCTGTCTTTGTTCTTTCATATTCATTTTTTTTTCTGTCTATGGACCAAAAACAAGAAGTTTTGCTGTTTAGTAAGACACTCCTCCGACGGTTGATCTCTGCCGTCATCCGATCCTTCGCTGCGAACATCGAATGCTGCTGGCGGCGATCTCTCAATCTTCCCCCTAACCCCAATTTATTCGCCGTTTATGGGTAAAAAGCATGGCCCGCCAAACTAGTCCCAAACCCAAGCTCCACCATTGTCGATTGTAACGATCGGAACTTGGAAATTTAAGTCTGATTGGATTGTGTTCGAGTATCTTTATACCATGAAGCTTTCCTCATTACTGTTTTTTAGGGACTCACGATCATTTTTACCTACATAACAATCACATAGACTTTGTACATTATCACAATCAACAAGATGATGAAATTCAGAAAAACCAAATTTAAAGCCGGTTACCTCATCCTCCTAATTTATTTTCACATTGTTAGGCACGAAATCCAAATGCTAACGACCTGATTAACACGACGAACATGTATTTTCACCACCAACACACATCATCGATTTGGAACAAACTTCGCGCGCCTAACGGAAAATAATTCTTAAACATGTCGCGTTCAATTGATGTTAGTGTAATAAGATCCTGCGGCTAAAGATCGATATTGGTATTATTTTGTGGAACAGATCTGGTGACATGAAAACGACTTTGACCGTTAATAGTAGAGAGAATAATGTCTACCCGAGTGACGCCACCTCATTTTTATCCAAATCCATTCACTGCATGACACGTGTCTAGTCGGGCCCACATTTCAGATTTTTCGGAAATCTCTTCCTCATTCGTTTTGCGGGATCCCACGTCTTGGTTCCTTCGCTTTCTAGGGCTTTCTCTTTCTCTGTTCATTGCCATGCAACGTCCACCAGGAAATTCTTCTTGCCCTTCCATTTTGCGTTATGGGAAACGAGAAGATGAATAAGAAGAAGAAGAAGAAGAAGGAGGAACCCAAAGTGAGTTTGCAGTTTTTTTTTTTTCTCCTTCTTTTATTTCTTAATATTCAAGCATCATGTATGGTGTAGTTTCCTTGATAATATATATTTCCAATCAACTTTCGAATATATATGGTCAAACAATTGAAAAAAAAAGATTTGAATTTGGTTCTGTACGTAGGTTGTTGTTGTCGAATTCAGAGTCTCGATGTATTGCAACGCGTGCGAAAGAACGGTTGCAAGAACCATTTCGAAGATCAAAGGTCCCTCTCTCTCTCTCTTCTTTCTCTCTCTTCTGTGACAAGAATCTCAAGATGGGTTTGGTGGATCTACGTACGTTCGTGTTGCATGAGACATGCAGATCGGATATGGTGACAATGGAAAACGGACAGTTTCTTCATGTGTGCTTGTTTTACGATAAATGTAGGAGTGGAGACGTTTTCGACAGATATGAACCAGCACAAGGTGGTCGTGACGGGGCGGATCGACCCGAAGAAGGTTTTGAAGAAGTTGAAGAAGAAGACGGGGAAGAAGGTCGAGATTCTGGAGAACAAGGAGGACCGAGCGAACGAAGAGGGAGCGAATGACGACGGAGAAGGCGAAGGGGGATCGAAAGCGATGATGGCCGAAGAGCAAAATGCGATTATCCATCCTTCAATGTTGGGTCATTGTTGCGTAGAAAATGAAGTCTTGATGATGTTTAGCGACGAGAATCCGAATGCATGTTCCTAATTATGTAGAGAGAGAGAGATTACGGGGCATATAATGTAGAAGTAGTTCTCAAGATTGATGCTATTTAGTTTTAAAACAAAAGGTTGGTTTTTTTTTCGTTTTTGGGGG
Source organism: Rhodamnia rubescens (assembly GCA_021437795.1). Taxonomy (NCBI): domain Eukaryota; kingdom Viridiplantae; phylum Streptophyta; class Magnoliopsida; order Myrtales; family Myrtaceae; genus Rhodamnia; species Rhodamnia rubescens. Next base: position 2,370,795 of record JAILYA010000023.1, read on the forward strand.
TCGGAAAAGATTGGTTGACTGGTCGAAAGATTGATTTTTGATGTAACAATTTTATGTAGATAATTTTCTTAAATTAGTAAATTTGCGGGTACGAATGGAGTCTTATTCAATGTGAACAGCGATTTACATACATTCTTACTTGAAATCTGTAAAGAAAATGTCAATCTCTTGAATAAGCAGTTGATTGCTTTTACATTTGTGGAGACACATTGGCTATTTCCCATGAGACGGGCCAAAGAGAAATAACTATAAAGGCTTTATTTCGATTCATTTCTAATGGGGCTTGAGGATGACATGTCTTTGATGTGGCAAGACAATCACAAAATTCAACCTTATTACTAGGACTGCCCTATGCAATGCCCTCATTCTAGTCAAAATATGAAAAGTTTGTCCTTGTTTTGGGCAATTTGAGCATCTCAAATCGAGTTTTTGTGTGGTGGCCTGAACTGAACTAATTTTGAACAATGCTTGCACCTTGATCGAGTCTTTATTTAGTTAAGTGCAATGATTCTATCTCTAAAGTAGACAAATGGTGAAAATGCCGAAGTATCAGAGTAACCTCTTTAACTATGTGTGGGGGCAAGCCTAAATTGAGATAGGTGGTTCCAAATATGGAAGAACTTAGAAATTTTTCTGGCATGAGTATCCCAAAATCAACCATCGATCCGAAAACGATTTTACCAAAAATTTGGATCCGATTAGTGGGTTCACTTATTATTATTTTTTTTATGCATTCTTCTAGCAAAGTGAAATGATTTTTTTTTTTTTTTGGGTCGAAGTGGTTAATTGAGGTTAGGCGCTTTATATATATCAACATTAGCTGGGAGAGAATTAATAATTAACATGTTTAGGAGGCATTAATTTATTAACCTATCGGTTCTAAAAGTTATGGCATCATACTGGAGTTAAATGCAAATGTTATGTACAACAATGTCAACAATGTGGTATGCTAAAAAATCCGTTGAACAGGTGAATTCACATCTCTTATAATCAATACAGTCCTCCGTTCTTGGAGCAAAAGTAATTTATTTAGCTTTACATCCATTCTCGGGCCGGACGGAGATAGCCTCTCGAGTGCCAAATGTCTTGAGCAATTGATCCGGTAGAACAACCAATTTTTTTAATACCTAAGATAGAATTGACTGCAACTTCACACTGCCATCACCAACTACAATTAATCTTTTTCCCCCAAAGTAGGATCAACTTCCATAGATCTCCTCTGACATTATAGGCTCTATCATTCAGGATATCTTCGGCTTCTATCAATGTAGTAGCATACAGTTGCTTAAAAGTACTTGCCTCAGTTTATGTTGCTGTATATTTTGTTTACCTGTCATCCCCAGTGTAATGTCACATCCTCCAGTTGAAGTGATCTCCTCTTACATTCTACCCTCAATTTTCTCTTTCATGTAAAGTCAATTCTTTGAATGCCCAAAACCCCAAAACACTGCCATGTAGCATCATCCTCATTTTGGTCATCTAGGAGATTTTTCTTTGGAATTGAGTTGGTGCTTTGTCATTGCAATGTATGTATCCTAGGCCCAAAAAAAAAAAAAAAGGTCGCTCCACCCTATCATGTATAGCCATGATCTCTCACATTTTCCACACAATAGACAAACCCAAGAGAAAGCTCCCAACTTACCTTTAATCTAAACTACCTTACCTAGAAAATCCCTCCCCAAAATCTCTCTTTCCTCTTTTCCCAGCAGCCACAAGACCCAACCAAAGTAGTCCCCACCAACATGCCCAAATTGATTGGACACAGAGGAGTCCAGGTGTTTCTATGCAGATGCAAGTGAGACTTGTTGCTCCACTAGACATCCTCTAATGGCTGACAGGAGCATGCACCAGGCCACAAACCAAGCATTCAAAGCATAAATTACCCACCTTCATTTCTCAGTGCTTTCTTTTAGGCCTTGATTGTCCTATCATCCATCACATTCTTTGTCTTGCTTATGAATCTGTACAGTACTGGGCCATCAACAAAGAAGATTTCCATATGTTTGTCAAAAACAGAGAAGCTATTCTCTGTCTTTCTGAGTAGCATAATATGAATAGTAAGATCATAAGAATCAGTATCACAACCGGAATCGCTACCGAATTCTTATCATGACAAATAACCCCCTTAGGATATCTTCATTTCTGGATGATAACTTTCAGTTGTTCGCAACGTGAAATGAGACCACAGGAAAATCTGAAGATGGCACCAGCGTAATCTTGTTGGAAAGAGATTGCATTTTCTCAGTTTTTTTTATAGGAACAGGATCAGCACGTTGCCTCCGTCAGCGAAACCAGTAGATCCACAGGAGTCGAGAATGAGCAAAAAGACAACGTTGACTATCAAGGATCTGTGTTCATATTTTCTTTCCTTTTCTTCCTTTTTCCCCCAGGCACACGTGGTGATGCTCTTCTTATACATGATAAATTGCCAACATTGCAACGACGAGAGCACTACAGATCGACAAATTATTTGTAACAAGCTATATTGTTATTGTTGTAGCAACCTATTTGTACATGTTATGACAGGAACAAAAACCGAGCCTGCGGAAAGAATTCCTCTATGTCATGATTTCCAAAGCTTCCCTTGTTTTTCCTACTACATTGAATACAGTTGCTGCGATATGAGCTGGGGTCAGACCGGCTTGAGCCACTTGGTCGGCAGGCGATCCATGGTCAATGTAACGATCAGGAAGAACAAGAGGCCTCCACTGCGAAAATGAGCGCATGTGATTTAGGAAAAGTACAGGAAAAGGGAAGAAACAGACACCAGAATATCTGGTGGTTCCCGGCAACTTTAATCATACTACAACTCAGCCAAAGTTCCTGCAATATTTTTTCCCGAAATTGTAGCATCCATACCTTTACTGTGCCGTCAAGAAGGCCATCAAGGGCCAGGAACTGAGCAACGTGAGACCCGAACCCTCCAATCGAACCTTCTTCGACTGTGATCAAAACCTCGTGCGATTTTGCGAGGCTTCGAATAAGGGCGTGATCCAAAGGTTTGCAGAAGCGCGCATCAACAACTGTTATTTTGAAGCCGTGGGGCTCGACCAATGAAGCTGCAGCTAAGCAGCCCTGCACCGCTGTTCCATAGCCCAAGAGCGCCACTCTCTCTCCTTCTAAAAGTATCCTTCCCTTTCCAATCTGCAGGTGAAATTTTTTTGTAGTGATCGAAATGGAAATCAATCCAGGACGGAATACCAATTTCTTTTAGCTCATTCAGGATATGCTTGTTTTTTTCTTTTCACAAAATAGACAAGAAGATACCTCAAGTGGTGTGCCTTTGTTTCCTGGCGGCAGTGGAACACCAATTCCATTTCCTCGTGGGTATCTGAAACAACTTGGTCTGTCGTCAATGGCAGCGGCAGTAGCCACCATGTGGAAAAGCTCTGCCTCGTCCGCAGGAGCCATCACCACCATATTAGGAAGGCATGCCATGTAAGTGACATCGAAAGCACCGCAGTGTGTAGGGCCATCGGCTCCGACCAGTCCTGCTCGATCCATTGCGAATCGAACAGGCAACTTCTGCAGGTCCACATCATGCACAACCTGTTGCACAGAGAACAATAATACTCTCAAGCCAACGAAAAAAAAAAAAGGAAAAGGATAAGATTGCGCAAAAAAGGCAAAGCAGTGGGCTTGCCTGGTCATAACCCCTCTGCAAGAAAGATGAGTAGATTGCACAAAAAGGTTTAATGCCTTCGCACGCTAGACCAGCTGCAAAAGTGACGGCATGTTGTTCTGCGATCCCGACATCAAAACATCTCGTTGGGAAGCGGCGAAGGAAGAGATTTAACCCCGTGCCCCCTCCCATTGCAGCATGAATAGCAACAATATCTTTGTCTGCTTCCGCTTCTGCAATTAAAGCCTCGGCGAAGTATGTGGTGTAAGACTGCGTGGCCGCACTTGATTTGAACTGCTTTCCAGTTGCAGGATCAAATTTAACCACACCTGCAATGATGAAGTTGATAAATAAGTGGGCACCAATTTCAGATTCTTAACGGCATAAAAACAATTGCATGAAATAAACTGATAAATTCCTCAGTCAATTTAGATCCTTACCATGGTACTTATCTGCAGCTTTTTCAGCATAAGGGTATCCTCGACCTTTCTCAGTGACAACATGGATCAGAACCGGACCAGTTGTTTTGGTACTCTTAACCTCTTTGAGAATCGAAATTAGATCATCAATGTTATGGCCATCGACAGGACCAATATAATAGAGCCCAAGCTCTTCGAACAGGGTGGATCCAGATCCACTGATCATCCCTCGAGCGTATTCATCAACTTTTGCAGCCAGTTCGTGCATAGGTCCCCCAATTTGCTTGGTAACACCCTAAAACCACAAAGATGGGGATTTCATTTTAATCTATGTTCAAAACAGAACAGCAGAAAATGAAAGTCTCGAACTTTAAGGGCAATCGCTACCCTACCTTTGCGACTTCTCTAAGCTCTCTAAGAGGCCTGTTAGATTGTAATCTACTCAAAGCACTGCTCAATGCTCCTACAGGAGGTATAGGCCCATCAAGATTAGCAGTGGGCAATGAGACCTGTTTGTTGTCATTGAGAATGACAATCATATCAGAGTCCAAATACCCAGCATTGTTCATGGCTTCATAAGCTTGACCTGCAGTCATGGCACCATCACCAATGACAGCAACCACATTATTTTTTCTTCCCTTTAGATCCCTTCCAACAGCCATACCTGTTTCTCCGAGAAAAAAAATCCTCTTTTAGAACATAACAAAGGAAAAAAATCTATATGCCTAGGAAGTCGAGCATATAGTGAAGTTCTGCAGACTGGACTGATGTAAGATCAAGTGACACAACTTTGTAACTTGTATATCAAGAAGAAATTGATCTTAAGTTTAATAGTGAAGCGTATAGAAAAGTCCGACTCCAGCGTAGTATTTATTAGACCACCAAAGATATAAACAAAACCAAATCTTCATTTCTTATTGAAAAGAGGTATAGTTTTGCAGTTAAATCTTGATCCACGTGCTTGCAATGAGTTTTGCTACTCTTAAAAAGTACTGCACCTTTGAATTATGTACTCTATAGAGGCATAAAGAGAATTACCCAACCCTGCAGAGATAGTTGTCGAGCTATGACCAGCGCCAAAGCAATCATATTCACTCTCCGAGCGCTTTGTGAACCCTGCCAATCCATTAGTCTGCCTAATTGTGTGCATTTTGTCTCTCCTCCCGGTCAGAATCTTATGTGGGTAAGACTGCATATAGATACCATATGGTCGAAAACAAATTACCATCAAGCTGATCATAAATGTCAGTGATGCAGAATTTAATCCCAAACAGGCAGAAATGAGAAAAATGAAAGCATCTTCGACACCTGATGGCCGACATCCCAAAGGATCCTGTCTTGAGGAGCATTGAAGACAAAATGAAGAGCCACGGTGAGCTCGACAACACCCAGGCTCGAGCCCAAGTGACCGCCAGTCTTGGAAACATTGAATATGACGTCCGAACGAAGCTCGTCCGCTAACTGCTTCAGCTCCTACAGATGATTATGTCCCAAACAAATTCTGGATTAGAGTCCCCACTAGCAACAATGAGCTAGCTCTGTGGATAGAATATGTAACACGAGGTTAATATGTACCTTGATGGATAGATTTTTCATGTGAAGAGGATAGTTTACGGTGTCCAATAGAGGTGTTGGTGGCCTCTTGGAGTAATACTCTCCCCTTTCAGACAGTGATGCATAAACCCCACCGGGCCGTTTTCTCACCTGGACCTAAACCAGAGAAAAAGACCCAGCTTTTCCCCGAATCATTTCCAGGAAAATAACAAGCTGAAATTGACAGCAACACCAAACACCACATATGCAAAAAAGGTGACAAAGCATTTATAATGAACTTTAGCTTAACCCTTTCCAGCAAAAGCTTAAATGGAAAGACATCAGAAATTGGAAGATGAAAAATCATATCCGCGAGTTTTGCAAGCTATGACATTTGTTTCGTCAATCTCCAAGAGGGCAAAGAAAAAACTCAGAAACAGAAAAGCAGCAGACAACAAGTGGTAAATACCTGAGCGAGGTTGTGCTGTGATTGCACCAGCAGATCGGAGCCCCACACAAAATGAGAAGAAAGAGAGGCATTCCTCTGAGCATCTGAAGCTGTGGCACGGGTGACATGGCCCGGGAACGAGAATGCACACAGAGCCATATCCGCTGATGCAGCGAGGGGCCAAGGAAGCAAAGAACGGGCCAGAGCAAGAAGGTGAAAAGCACAGGGATTCAAAAACCACGAATTTGTACCAGTGGAGCTTCAAGAAACAGAGACCCAGAAAAGGAAACAACCAACCCAGGTTTCCCTGGCAGCAGAGAAAACGAGAAGCCAAAAAGATGAAAGTGGGTGTGTGAATGAATGAATAAATGGCCGGTCGTGTACTCTGTTTTTCCCACTGAGTTGAATTGGCGCTAATTGTGGCAAAGTTGGTGTGCAAATTCGAGTCTCCGTGTGGTCGATTGAGACTCCAGCGATAGAGAGAGGAAGAGGGAGAGTTTTTACTGGTGAATGCTTACCGGTGAGCTTCTTTAATCCAAAGGCCTGTTCTTTCATTGCTTCTTGCACATTTACGGTAGCCGCAACACAGTGACGTGGGAAAACTAAAGCTAGAATGCGGCTGGTTCATTTCCATTGGGCCACGTCGACAGAAATCACTAACGGATCAGATAGACATTTCGATCTTTGGATTGGGACACGAAGTGTGCATGACAACCATTGTCCTCTAATTCTGCTCTCCGAAATAAAAAAAAATATGAAAATCTTATTTAATAATGTAAATAATTTCGATTCTAATTTTATTCTCAAAATAAATTTTAAAGTAAAAAAAGACAAAAAAAAAGTTAATTTAAAAAAAAAGAATCACTTTTGAGAATCATAAAATGGAATGGAGTTATTTTTTTCTCAACCTAAAATAGAAACGAAGAGGTCTTAATTTTAAAAAAATTAATTAAAAAAAAATTCGAAAATTTCTAAAATCACAAAAAAATTAGAAAATCCCTAAAAATAGAAAAAAACTTAGATTAGGCTAGTTTGACATCATTTTCATAAATTTGGACATAAATTTTCTAGATTTTATTTTTTTTTAGAAAATCATAAGCACTTTGAAATTAAACCCGAATCACATTTTTCTAAGCCCTTAGGACTTCGTTGGGGTTTTATAATGCGATTCATCAATGTCATTATTCCTTGATTGTGTACTTGATTTCATTAATTGTGATTTGCGTAGATTTATGTACTTTAGACTTAGTCTAGTTTTAGAAAATTCGAAAAAGGACAAAATAACCAGGCGTGAACATTTAGCAAGCTCTTATTCTTAAGTTTTGGATGAATTAAAACTAAGATTTGATTTCCTTGAACCAAAAATGCACATCAATGCAGGATAGTTGCGATACTTTTTTTCAACGAACGAGGGTGTCTTCGTGTTGGTTATCCACTCATTTCAAAAGAATTGGATGAAACCTCATAATAAATGACGAAAATAACTTATGATGATTCTTGATATTTATTTTTACATTTCAATATGCAATATATTATATGAGAGAATAAATATGAATTAATCTTCGATTAATTCGAAATATAAGATTAGATTTCACAAAGTAACTAAGTAATTATTTGACTTCAACATCATCAACATCAACATCACCTTTAACCCAAACTAGTTGGGGTCGCATCGATGAACCCAAAAAAAGTAAGACCGAAAGAGTTATAAAATAAAACAAAAACGAGAAGAAAAATTGTTCATGGGAGCAGAAATTATGTGCATTTACTAAACACATTTTGTTCCAGAACAAAAATTTATGCGATTCTCAAATGCATTCGATTCTTTAAAACTCATTCAAGGAATAGAATAAAAAAAAAGTCATTTTAATCATAATCATTTTTTCTAATCGGGATGGTTGCTATGTAGGCCTCGTAATGTAATCGATCCAACGCATGTATCTGTTCTGGATCTGTTTTGGTGAATAGTGCACCTTTATCCCTTCCTCTCTATTTCACTGTAGTATTTATTTGGGTTAAACATTGGTGAAGAAAATGAAAAGCCAAGTAGCATCTCGGAACTTTGTGTCGCGTTTGATACTTTTCGATATGCGACCAACACGTGATTAGTGTCCTAGACACACCAGGGACATAGAGTTTAGTATCTCGAACACGCTATTTCGACACGCACATTGTCAATTTTAAGCATTTTCAATAAATTGAGGGTCAAAATGTAAATTTATTAAAAATATATATAATTATGTCATATATCCAGCCATCTCAAAATTAATATACCCAATCAATTAAAAAAAATTAATCATGAATCCCTAATAGAACCTGAAGCAAAAAGAAAAGAATCCCTAATAGAACAAGAAGAAGAAACTCACTACTAATAATTTTATACATACATGCTAATTTATCATGCATATAAAAATATACATTTAATATACAACGTGTCCCAACGTATCGTAATTTCATATTTTTTTGAGAAATCGGGTGTCGGCGTGTCGTGTCGGTGCTACATAGATGAAGAGTTGCAACTTCTTGTGAGTCATATCGTTCGAGTTTCCCTCGAGATGTGTTTAGATTGAGTTGTTTGAAACTTTCACTAGGTACAAATATTGACAAGTGTATTACATGTATAATGTTTTCGCAATTTTTTTTTTTTTTACATAACTTAGCCACCATTTTGAACTTTTGACAGATTGCCGAGGTAGTTCCCATATCATGTCGAGAATTGTCCCGATCATTTCGTGAATGGCACATTCCTGTTTCCCCTGTTTTGTATTCTTTTTATGTCATAGTATGTAAGAAAAAGACCACGTGATTCATTCTTAATTGCCTAGGGACGTCGTGATTTATGTGAACGATTGCGTTATCACCAGCAGGTATGCTTTGCTTCACACGCTATAGATCCAAGTCATAAGAAAATGGATTACTTGTTCTGATTGGAAGCTTCCCAATTGTCCTCACAATGGTTTACAGAGAGAACTTGTAAATCAGAAAGCTTCTGCAAGATTGGCCAAAACAGAGATTAAAGAGAATCCCAGAAAACGGGATGAAGAAGCAACATTAACAATCACGAAGTAATCATACACATCCATCCCTGAATTTCACCACACAAGTCGTGGGGAGATGGACAGAGATGAAATGACACCCGATGTTCACAGATAAGAAGCGGCGAGGAAACTTTTCTTGGTGTATGTTGATAATCCAATCCCACAGCCGACTTGAAACTTTTTAGGATGGATCATACCACCCTGTGAAAAGGTCATGAAGTTGGCATTTTCACGGAACTCTCTACCCAGAACTATGTCAAGAACAGGATAGTTTGTGTCTTTAAGTGAAATCCCTGAGTAGACCGAAGAGACCGACCATGGTCTACCACCCTGTGAAAAGGTCATGAAGTTGGCACTTTCGGACTCCCAGAACTATTAACAGGTTTCTTCTTTCAGCGAAATCCCTATACGATGAGAACCAGTAGCAGTTAAGTTATGTAAAGCGTTTTGTTCCATATAAGGTTTATATGGGAAAGTTAAATTTTTCTAGAGTATTTATATTTAGGGCGAGAGAGTAATATAGAGAGAGTGAGAGAGAGATTTACGTTTAGTGAGAGAGATCTCTGTGGGCGAGGAGGCGGAACATTGACGTAAATGGATTTTTTATCGTATAGATATTTTTCATACTGTCCCATAAACTGGTTCCAGGAATCTTACATGAACCAGTAGCAGTAATATGTAAAGCTCTCTAGAGTCGATCGAGAGAGAGAGAGAGAGAGAGAGAGATTTTCCTAATACCAAAATTAATATCGACCAATCTTGACTGTTCCAATGATCGCCGCATTATGCAGAGAGTTTCCCAGCATTAACCACCAGAGTGAGGAGAATTCCGATTTTCTAATAGAACAAGTAAGGTGGGCGTAGAGAGATGCCAATGGACTAGTGTGTACACTTGCTAAATGAGATATTTCCGAATGATTTCTCGAGAAACATTTTGATCTTGTTATCTTCTAATTCTACCCAGTTTACGCAGTTTATATATACAAGCCAAACATAAACTTCAGGAAGCCCTCGACCATATGGAAAAAATCTACTTCAGGAAGTCATTTGTGTGGTTCCAAAGACAAACAACGATGCCATGCTAACTTGCTGATAGAAAGGTATGCTATCTTGAGGCAAAAGTTATAAAGACAGCGACAGTGAACCGGCCAAAAGCCCTAGACAATTCTCTGCGGTGGAAGTCCCATTGGAGAGAAAGATTCCAACATAAGAAGAACTAGGTGTCAGGTAGCAAGCCACAACTCGCGCAAAATGAAATATTTGATGGAAACATATAAAATCAGTATGTGTAGTATGGCTGAATTACTTTAGTCATCCATCAGCAATAGCCTCGAACCAACTACAGTAAACTATTCAAATTACGATTAAAAAACCAGTGATCGAAAACGATTGAGAACCTTTAAAATTCAATAGTCCTCATCAGAAAAGCTCCTTGAGAAAAAAAAAATTCAGCGAAATCCTGCTTAGACCTCCCTTGCTGACAAGTTCAACTGAAAATATTGGGAGACATTGACATGTGAGTTGAAAGGTCAACCATACATATAGAGTTCCTTATGCTTCTTAAACTTGGAAAAAGGAGGCCATAATGAAACAACAATCATAAGCGGTACCACTCATTGTCGTGAATCATGAAATCCTGCCCAATCGATTGCTGTGGAACACATGTTCGGCTCGCTGTCAAGGAGGACCACTGCCTCGACGCAAAGCAGTGGAGGGTGGACATACTGTGGTCACACCATTGACTGTGCAATGTGTTCCATGAAAAATGATGCTCAAAAGGAGAACAGCAAGGTTCTTTCAATCCTACTTCTAGTAGTTTAAGCCCATTTCAGCGGCCCTTAGAGACCAGAAATAGAAAAGAAGCCACCTGAAATAGCTCTTGCTGAAAAACACTCTGAAAATGAATAGAGAGCATGCCAACGGTCTATGCGAGGCCATGAGCAATGTCAAAGCAGACATGGTACAAATGGTCCAAAAGCAATAGATAACATCAATGGTAACAAATGGTCAAACCCCAATTGGTATTCAACAAAGTCCTAATTCCAGTGAGATGAGAAAACAAGTTATACTTTTTTTTTTTGGGAAAAAAAAAAAACAAGTTATACTTCAACAATCAAAGAAAAGTCATAATGGACCAGCATACAAGAAGTGAAGTCCATTTCGTATCTCTTCCCCCATAGCTACTTCTGCCATCTTTAGACATGATAGATTCCGATTTAAAACCAGATGAAGGTAAAAATATTCGCACCACTCACTTCATCTTTGCCTCGGTAAACAGAACATGGCGATTAACCCGAGGGTCATACTTTCGGAACTCCATTTTCTCTAACATCTTCCGGGGGATTCTTCTTCTTCACATAGAAGAAGCCAGTCCCAGCAGCCGAAACAAGCCTGATAAAGACTGATGCAGCCTTCTTTTTCTTGTCCCCCATTTACAAGCTTAAACGAACACAAAGCAAACTAGTTCAACAGAACAAACAAACACAATGACAAATCATGATGAAAAAAGAAAAACTAAACGACCAGGTTGAATTATGAAAGTGACGGAATTACGTGCACAAACAGATCGTGCATGCAAGAACACCTCTAACACTGCTATACAATGTTAAACATTCAAACTATTTGAATCAAGCAAGTTTGACGGAATTCAATTCTCCAAGCACACAACTAAGCCATACAACAATAGCAACAATCGTGAAAAAGTATAAATGTCCACACATAAACGACAAAAGTCCCTTCTGAGAATGACAATATCAGAAGAAAATTCACTCACAGAGAAGCAAGAAGTGGGCTTCAGTGCACATTCATCCACTATATGGAGAACTCCAAGAAAAGATTTGCCAAAACGAGTTATTTCTAGAAATGCCACGCTAACTTATCAAACAATTGATGTATTGGAATACATGGCATCTTCTCACGGTGCAGATGAGATAGCTCAAACTTATATTTCACAAGCGCAAACCCAAAACAAACCTCGAGGGTAATCAGCAAAAAGACTTGAAAGCCAACTTCCAAGGGAAATACAGCACCCTGTCTCGACAGCTTAAGCTCCCTTAAACAAACTGCCTTGCTCATTCTACTGAAATAAAACAAACAGGCAGATTTTGACTAGCTTTTTGTAGTGTTACTCCAACTCAGTGCAAATGCACCTAAGGTCAAATGGGTTTCTTATCGTCATTTCATCGAACACCTTAAGCGCACAACCGGGAACTTCATGGGAAGCTTTGCATAATAGTAAGTTATGCACAGTGACTACAACCTATGGTTCCACTGCGCTGACCCACGTCCAAGAATCAATCTAGAGATACGAAATCATGCCGATAGGAACTCAATCAATCTGCAAGTCTCTCGCCCAAAGCTCCTCAAACTCGGGAACAACAAGGCGAGGCAGACAATACAAGAACAAGAAGCAGTAAAACGATTAAAAAAGGTTTCCCCAAGCAATGAATGAAGCAACGAACTTACAACTCAATCTGTAGTGCAGACCGCAGATCCACAGGAGAACGAAGACGCAGCCTCTCGAAGAAGCAGCGAAAATCTTGTTCAAGCGCGAATAGCAGGGTGAAAAAATGAGTTTTTTGGCCAGCGAACAAAGGTATTGGAGCTTAAAAGTCATAAATGCCCTTGGTATATTGCACCATAATCACAGTCCTAAGGTGTGATACTGCCCCTGGCGCATTTTAGCATGCTGTCTACAACTGGGTCGCTGTGCCCTAGTTTGCTCGAGTCATTGCTCTCGGCTACTTCTTCTTCTTCTTCCCTCTCGGTCCAATTTCGATCGAACTGAAGGTAATCATCATAACTGTCAGTTGACTTTTGAGCTTGCACTGATCTTAGCATGGCGATTTTGCTTGTGATTCATCGACCAGGGTTTGAGTCATCGCGTTCTATGAGCACCTTCATTGTCGCAGGAAGATCGATTTGCTAGGAATGTTCGGTATTTATGGTCGAAACATCCGTATAGGCGATTGCATTGGTTTCGCTCTCTTTGCTTGTTGATATTTTCTCGCTGCACCTCACGAACATTGATTCTCTTTGTTAAGATTTTACGGACCAGATGTTGTAAGATCGCCTGAGCTGAAAATTTTGATTTTGCCGACTTTCTGGCAGATTTTCGTGGGTTGAGGTGTGGATGGCAAGCCATGTGGACGCGGCGGGAGAGCCGATCCCGACATCGGCTGTACTGATGGCGTCCTCGAAGCACATTGCTACAAGGTGCAGGCAGGAGAACGTGGCCTTCCTCAAGTGCAAGCAGAAGGACACGAACCCTGAGAAATGCCTGGAGAAAGGCCGCGAGGTCACTCGCTGTGTGCTCCATCTGTAAGGAACTGTTTTGCCTTGACTGTGTTTTGTGGGTTGGTGGTGTTTTCTTTCTTGATTGAAATAAACGACTGTGTGCAATTTTGTTAAGCCGTCACTTCGATGAGATTAGGAAGGGGTAATGAAGAGAATTTTAGAGTTGTTACGTGAATCATGTGGTGCCCTAGATACCCAGGGTGGTGTTTTGTTTCTTGGTTGATATGAACAACTTCGTGGAATTAGGTTAAGCCATCACTTCAATGAAATTATGAAGGGCTAATCTTGAGAGTTTTAGAGTTGCATGTGAATCACGTGATGCTTTAGATACCAAGCATTGTGTCTTTCCTGAGCTGAGACTGAAGGGAAACGCAAATCAAGATACTTTTACACTCTGTGTTGAAAACATAGAACCTTTATTAGTAGGATCACCTCCTGGAGTCTAATGGTGGAGCTACCACTGCGAGAGCAATAATCAAGGGTTGCCTTGCCTAAGATATCCCGTCTTAGTCCAGATTATATCATTATCATCATCTAAAGATTTACATAAACATACATATCCATATTTGTCAATTTATTGAGTGGTCGTTAATGACTAGGGGAAGATGGGAGTAGAGATAGACATCTTGCTTCCACATATGACATCTGTTGTGGGCAATATTCTCATCATTGGCTTACTAAAGGGAAAACAGAGGTTTCCTATTGAATTTTAATGCCTGTGGTGGCTAGAATATTGGCATGACCTCTTGACTTCAGTTGCGGTTTGTTGTGTCTGCCTGAGTTGTGTCTTTCAGTGATGAAACTATCTTACTATACAGTGGCGGTTATGTGTACCTATGTGGACCTAGTTAATTTTCTTTGTTTTTTAAACTCAAACGTGCACACAAGTCACTTGATTATCATATCTTGCCGGTGTTCTTTTAGTAGTACTTGTTATTACATGTAGTAATGTATGCTATCATTTCTGAAAGTGTTAGATTATATTATATTTTATAGTTTTTACTGAGAAATGATAGGAATTGTTGACAAAATGCTACTTGTCACATTGTAGATAGTAATCCTGACCTTTCAAGTCAACCACTTAAAGATGAAAGAGTGGAGAAAGCACTTCTGCTTTTGGCTTTTATAATTGACCTTTTACTAAGTTCTGATGACACAAGACGGTAGTAGAAGTAGAGGCGTAAAATGGCTATCTCGCCTTCCCTCTCTCCTGAAGAAAAGGGCAAACGCTGCTCTTAGTCAGTTCAACTTGCTAATGTCCTGATTATCCTCTTTAACCGTCCAAGATATGTATGTCCTTAGAAGCTCAGGATTTTGGTGGTATAGACATCAGATTTCTTGAGTAAGATAGATGTGGGCTCTTAATACCAAATTTGCCCAGGCTATTCTTGATAACTAGGATAACCACAATGTTCATCATATAAACCACAATTCTATTCGATTTTGGACTATTCACTGATTTGCAAAACCATAAAATTTTATCTATCTACTGTTGCATCCTTACAGTAAACATTTAGGCCCTCACTTGCCCTTTTGATTAAATGAGAAGTTCTACTTTTGTTTTCACTTCATTAGGAGAGAGTTGAATGAATTGCTTCATAATGTTAGGAAGTTTGAGATATACCTTGCATCATAATGTTAGGAAGTTTGAGATGTACCTTCCCTATGTCGAGCTTGAAAGCATTGACCTCCTATGCTGTCATGAGATTCTAGTAAATTTTTGAATTTTCTTTTTCCTCTATCACCACTACTTTGTTTTTAACATTCATGGAAAAAATTTCCGATAAATTTCTCCTGTGTGCAGAGTACCTCACAGAATATCCAATGGATAGATCACTGTTGTCAGTTAGAAAAACCTTTTAGAAAATTTTCCAAGTTGCTCAATTAGAAATATCCCATTTGTGAAGTTTAAAAGAGCAACAAAGCCAGTGAAGATTGAGCGCCTCCTCAGCAATGGGATGGGGGAAGGGAGAGTCTGGAACCTCTCAACTTCCTCAGAAATTCTCTCAGCTGTGCTCACTTCCCTTTTAGAAGTCAGATTGAAGCAAGCTTTTATGAGAACATATTACCATATTCAAGGACAAGGGGCCGATCTGCGAAACCCTAGTCAGAAATGGTTCTAAATGCTTACCACTGTGATTATATCATCTTAAGAGTAAAATGCCAAATGTTCGTAGGTGAATCAGGTGGCTGACCATCCTATGCCCGGTGGCATTAAACATTGGAGTTAATCTCGTTTGCAAATAATGCTTCATTTCGAAACACTGAGATTTCTCTGAATTACCTAATCCTCCTATCAGTTAGGCTAATATGCTTCTTAGCACAGTCAAATATGTGTGTGAAGCCCTCCAGCGGTATCATATGCAGTCTTCTTACATAAATTAGTGAGGCAAAACTATTTTCAAAGTCAGATCATGACTTGCACTATAGAATCTGACATTGTGGTTTGAAGTTCAGGGTTCGTCTCTTGGTAGTTTATGAGGATTAAATTTTTCTAATGAAATGGTGGCAAATAGAGTCCATTCCTCTAGAAGTTGGGGCTATTGAATTTAAATTGCACACTGTTCTTGTAATCCAATTGGGTGATAGAATCAATTTGTGTCCCTTATGACATGGTTTTTTAACACTATATAGTAGTGATCAGTTCAAGTTGCTTATTAGCTTTGAGGATCCCATTTTTTCTACTATTGATGCCTGGACTACATAAGCAGGGCGAAGTTACTTGGATGAGACATAATTTGGTCCCAGGTCCTTGGAACCACAGCTTATATTATTTTAGCAGGCACCTTTGTTACATTGGCTTTTAAGCAGCTGCTTTTCTTTAAAGTTGAAAGTTTCCCGTTCTTCTGTGTGACTTGTATGTCCACTGTTGGAATTACATATTGTGTTTCGGACAACTGGATAAATGTTCAAGGCCCTATTTTCTGCCTTGTTCCGGTAGGATATTTCACTTCTTTGTCATGCAAACTCTCCATTGTATGATTTATGATCGGTCCAAGTTATGTTCATAGTAGCATGGATAAGCATGAATCTTAAAATGTTCTTTGCTGCCACTGAGGGACATACTGATTGGTCTGTTGGCTTTGTTAAGATCAATGGTGTTTTGTCTATTCGTCAGGTTGAAGGATCTTCATCGCAGATGCACGAAAGAGATGGATGCTTATGCGGGTTGTATGTATTACTATACGAATGAGTTCGACTTGTGTCGCAAAGAGCAACAAGAATTCGAGAAAGCCTGCCCATTGGATTGATTGAAAGGATGGTGCAATGATCAATAATCTGCGGCATTTTGCATCGAGCAAGACATTCGTGTCACAAAAGTTTCGGAAGTGAATCATTTCCTTGAGCCATTTCTCTTCCATAATTTTCCTTTTGTCTAGAACTTTCAAGCTGAAGAGCCTTCATCCACCCGTTTCAGGCATGTATTATCACCATGATGGTTGGAATGAGTGGCGATTTCTTTTTTAAATCCGGCAGTTCACTGATCTCTCTCTCTCCCTCTGATCTTCTATTCATTTCTTGGTCGCTTGATTGAATTGGCTTGAACTGTCAATTACTCATATCGACAAGAATGGCTACTTGGAAGGTGGATTTTCTACTACATGTTATCTTGTCTACCCAAATTTGAAGCTTTGTGGGACATTCATTCATTAGTGCAACCATAGCAATGCTCCCTGTGTGTTTGATACACCCTTTTCGCCGGAGCCTCAAAATGCGATGTGTTCATCGTTTTCTTTCCATTGGACAGAATTTACAGGATCACGGGATTCATGTGGAGGATGTGACTCTGTGACTGGTATAACCCGGTCGACATCTTCAAGCAGAACTCACACTCTGCTGCTCTTCTTAGGAGCAGAAGCCAATATCCCGAAAAAGTGTCGAACCCGCGTTTTCTTTAACTGCGCATCCTGGCTTTTACGTAGCCTTGCTTTGCTGGTTAGAGAATTCGTTCTGCATACGCAAGTCTGGTTTGGCAGAATCATACCGCTAATTGTTATTTCTGCACCTAACAGATTTCGTCATTTATCCTCTATTAATGCTTTTTTTCATTTGTTTTTTTGGCTTAGAATTCAATATGACAAATTTACCAACTCTTATGTACAATTACCAACATTTTTTTAATTGTTTACAAGAGGGATAATGACACTTCAAATATCGGAATTTTTGTCGGTCTTACAATTAAGTACCTAAACTTCTTTTTCGTATGATCAAGTATTTCAAATTTTTAAATTTGGCTATGTCAATGATCTATGTATTGGACGGTCAACATCATCCAATTCTAATACAAAATTGCTCGCGTTAACTTGACTGAATGATCAACTTTCAATCGATGAAGTTACCAATAGAACGGATTCATTCCTAGAAGAAAAGTCATATGGTAAAAGAGAAAAATTTTCAAGCTTGCTATCTACGCCACAACACCAGAAAAGAGTCTTTCAAGTTCGTTTATCTCGATGGCAACGAAAGCTTTCTAAGGAAAGTTATCAGAGTCATCTTCCTTCGAGTCGAAAATGTAGTCTTCTTTGCCTAGAATCGATGCCCGTGGGGATAAAGATTAACAAAGATTTTCTTGACACTAGAAGCTATAGCCCGTCCATATTCGCCAGACTAGATAAATTCTTAGCTTAATTCCTAGAAAAGACAGAGAGTATCTTTCGCAATTTCCATGTTCTTCACGCTACTGCAATCACATCGATACAATATTACAGCCGTCAACGATCATTGAACAATGAATCAAACTGGCGATCTGGCCGCGGTGGTCCTGACTCAGACTGACATTGGACGTGCTCCCAATCCATGGATTCATTATCATCTGCCACTTTCTTCACCACATAAACTATACCAAAAGAAAGCACGCAGCTAAACAGCAAATCAGTATTGAAGTGTCCCAGATGGCCAAACTGCAAAAAACACCAGCATTCCTCTTCTGGGCTGAGTCACCCACAGCTAATTATCTGCTTATTTTATTACTGAACTGTTTTTTTGTTGGCTGAGCCTTTGTCCTGTATTCCATAAAGCACCGTCCCAAGATAATATTTGTATTTCATATCAGCTTGTGGGACCAGAAAATATTTGCCCAGAACATTGACAGAAGCCAAACGTGATCATTTTTCCAGGATGCCCGTTGGCGATGTTAAGGTTTTAGTGCTGTCGTTAAACTGGTATCATGAAGAATTTTGCTGATTAAAGGAGAGGATTTGGCAACCTAACTGTGTTAACACAGGTAAGATGAGTAACAGTGGCCTATCTCTTGGTACGCACAAGGGTTCATGAGCATGGTTTCCTCTTTCTTTGGCTTGTAATGTTCAGTTTCAGTAGAAACTTCAATGCTAAAATCATGTTCAGCCATTTTGGAGCAAATTGCTGGAGAGATGCTGGTCAAGGTGCTGTCTTTTAGTGGAGGCTGAGATCAGACGAGCAAAACCTTGTGCCAACAGTGGATTAACAGCTAATAAAGTGAGTTAATGATCATAAAGAACGATGAACCAAAGTAAAAAAAGTATCCTCTCATCTTCCCTTCATTTCATTTCTTGAAGTTTCTTTAGCATTTCATTTTTCCTGTCATCTTATGCTGACGGCAGATTCCACGATATTCTGTTGGTTGAATTGAATCAGGCTCTCTGTAGTAAACTATCCTTGCAATGACCTGCACTTGTTATAAATTACAAACATAATTCTCAATTTCTTTCTTGTACCTTCTACGCGGTGAAAATTTTGATAAAGGAAAGAGGACCCAAGATTTCTGAGAGAGAAAATTTCCTGAGTAAGCCTCATAAGGATGGTTTGCCAATTTGTTGAAATTCCTTAGGTCACTTTCATTGGTTTGCATCTCCTTTTCTGCCAAATTATCAATGACTCTACAAAAAATCTTCTCTCGGGTGAATGTTGTCCTATAAAAGAATGACAGACCTCCATTTGAGAAAAGCTGACATGACAGGGATTCGAATAATTTTTGGCTTAAATGAGCTTTTTCTTTAAGTCAGTCGTTTTCGTCATCCTTCATCTACTTCAGTTACTGAGGTCCACCTAGCACTAGAAGAGTCAAGAAAGAGTCCAAAATCATCTAGCAGATTCGTTATCCTCAAGAACTACACACAACGTTAAAAGCATTTATACAGAAAAAACCCATCAGCCATTTGACTACTCACCCTGCGATGACAGTCTTGGAAAATTATTTCTCTAGACGTTTCACAATTTGACGAGATGAACTTGCTGAATCGCAGCGGAAAAATTCTGGTTTTGAATGACCCTTTTCGTGTTATTATGTGTTGAATCAGTTACATTAACTCTACAGTGGGAAATCAACTAGCTGCCAGTTCTTGACATGCCATCAGTTTCTTGTTCACATGTATAAGGTGCATGCTCTGTTTTTGTTTTTTTTGGCCAATTGCAATTAGAAAACATTCTGGCAGCTTCCACTAGCTTGCACCGAAGAGCTTAAATCCTAAAAATTCATGGCATTTGTGCAAGCAAAGGCCACACTAACAGAATGCACGAAAGTACAAAAAAATGGTTCATTACTCAATTTTCAAAGGCATGATATTACAACATAATTCTGCTTTCCGGTCTCTTTCCTTGAGCATGAGCAAGCTTACAAGTTACAAACCTCACACCAACGTCAGTGACAGCTTTAACCCACATGCTGGTAATAATATCTTATTAGGATATACCCCAATCAGTAGAATCAAGACAAAGTACATAAATATCTAGCTGCCAAGCTCCGCAGGTATATATATTCCCCTCAAGTGGCCGTGCTTATTGTGCCAACTTGTCATTGGCATCTTTAAAACCTTTCTTTTCCTTTGTCTCCTCTTGTTGCTCTTCTTCTTTTCTCATTTTCGTACTTTTAGACTGGTAGTCTCCCCTGCTATTAGAGAGATGGCCATTGAGCCGCACAAGGATGTGGAGAATGGTGATAACCAAGGCCCTGAAGACCTTCAGGAGCCTTTGGTTAAGCTGGAGAAGAAGGTTATGACCTATGAACACAGTGAGAGTGATGAAACTGTGGAAAGTAGTTGTTCCATTGCCATGGTTTTGCTGAGCACATTTGTTGCTATTTGTGGCTCTTTTGAATTCGGCTCCTGCGTAAGTACACCAATGGCTTGAAGCTGAGATACTTCCTGGTTCTTTGAAAACTTGAGGAAATTTGAGAAATGGAGCCTTCGCCAAGTCCCTCAAATTTGGGTGAACTAAAAAAATCTTTTGACGTTTTTCGTTTCTTGGTTAGGAAGCAAATACTGTAAAGGGAAAAGGAGAATTTTTTTTTTTTTGGCCTAAGTAATACTTTTGGCAGGTGGGTTATTCTGCACCAACTCAATCTGCTATCAGGGAAGATCTTAGCCTGTCTTTGGCTGAGGTTTGCATGAGACTTTTTTGCCTTTCTTGTACTTGTTAAAATGAACATGCCTAATGTCAGCTCTGATGCTCTTGCATATGACAGTACTCGATGTTCGGTTCTATATTGACCATTGGCGCCATGCTTGGTGCTATTACGAGTGGTAGAATTGCAGACTTTAGTGGTCGAAAAGGGGTATGATGATCTATATCTTGAAATCGAGCTAAATCATAGACTTTTGTCCATTTTGACGTCATATGCTAATGTCTGCTCCTTCAATATTCTGCAGGCATTGCGAATTTCTGCAATCTTCTGCATTGCAGGATGGCTAGCAGTGTACTTTTCTAATGTACAACCCGTTTTACCAGTGATAAGTGGAAATTCTTTCAAGTTTGTGGATCTTCAAGAGATTACAACCTAGTAAGTTACTTGCTAATTCCAATTATGATACAGGGGCCATCGTTGCTCGATACAGGGAGGTTCTTCACAGGATACGGAATTGGAGTCTTCTCGTACGTGGTAATGATTTCGAACTCTAGACCTTCCTTTGCAACACCATGATGGTGGCATAGTGATACTTTAATTTAGGGGTCATGACAGTTAGAGACAGGACTAGCGCTTTACGATTTTAATGAAATTTTTTATGTGAATGGATGAAACAGGTTCCGATATTCATAGCTGAAATCGCACCAAAACATCTTCGTGGAGGGCTCACTACTCTAAATCAGGTGGAGAAATCTCAAAGCCTGCATGTCACATGTCTTTTCTCTCTGATAAAAAAGAGTAAACATCAACCTTGTATCTTTTCCTTCATGTTTTCCATGCAGCTTATGATTGTCATTGGGGCATCAGTTGCGTTTCTAGTGGGAATTGTTGTAACATGGAGAACTCTGGCTTTGACAGGTACATTTTTGATTTCTTAGGAAAAAATTAAGCATCTTCGGCAATCATAACTGTTGAAATTTCAAGGAAATATGGCATTATATAGTTTGAACTATGAGATCGGCAGGAAGTGGCTAATAGTTTGTTTGATGTTATAGGGATTGTACCATGCATTGTGCTGTTGGCAGGTCTATTCTTGATCCCGGAGTCACCTAGATGGCTGGTAAGCGCTTGAAAATGACACTCAGTTCAAAGCCAAAGAATTTGAAAGGGAAAAGTACCGGTGAGTTTTATGTTTATTGTTGCTTTCAGGCAAAGGTTGGTCGCGAGAAAGAGTTCCAATTGGCACTTCAGACACTCCGTGGCAAAGATGCCGATGTCTCTCGAGAAGCTGCTGAAATCCGAGTACTGACAACTTAAGCAGCTATTCTTATTACGGTCAATAAATAAATAAATAAAAATTGAAGAACACATAAAAGAGTAACTTTCCCTAATTGGCTTGAATAAACATTCTTGACAGGTTTACCTAGAAACTCTTCAGAGTCTGCCCAAAGCTAGAATGATGGACCTGTTTCAAAACAAGTATTTACGTTCTGTTACTGTAAGCATCTTGTTCTTCTCAAAGCCTTTCCCGTTGAGGTTGTGAAGTGAACTGCCGCTGTGTTCATGATAGACATTGCAACTGACTTGCTGATTTCGCCTTTAGATTGGTGTCGGGTTGATGGTATTCCAGCAATTCGGGGGAATCAACGGGATAAGTTTCTACGCGAGTGAAACCTTTGCTTCTGCTGGTAAATCAGATTGTCTATTTACTTGAGTCAATATGTTGTTGCTCATGGACTCCTACTCCAAACATTGCCTAACTTTCATGGTATCA
This sequence comes from Rhodamnia rubescens, assembly GCA_021437795.1. Lineage (NCBI taxonomy): Eukaryota > Viridiplantae > Streptophyta > Magnoliopsida > Myrtales > Myrtaceae > Rhodamnia > Rhodamnia rubescens. The sequence continues at coordinate 2,393,246 of JAILYA010000023.1, forward strand.
AATCCAGGTCTTTCTTCAGGAAAGATAGGAACAATTGCTTATGCTTGTGTTCAGGTAACCTTGTATTTGTCTTTTTCGATATGAAGTCCCAAACTCACTTGATACAGCAATCACTCAAAATGACTTAACCAAAAGAAACCAATTGACAGGTTCCAATAACATTACTGGGAGCCATCCTAATGGATAAATGTGGAAGGAGGCCACTCATAATGGTATCTATTATTCTTCTGTACCTTTGTAAGAACAAAGAGATAGCGGCTCAATAAGATTAATAAGATGGCTAATGACAAAAATATTGCATATGTAGGTTTCTGCAACCGGAACATTTTTAGGCTGCATTCTTGCAGGATCTTCATTCTTTCTCAAGGTCAGTTCTTTTCAGAAGAATAGCTCGCTCTGATAAAAAATTTCTCATCCTGCCATTCCTAGATTTGTATCTGAACTTGATTCTTCTTTGTTCACTTAGGAACATAATTTCTTTCCAGAATTTGTACCGCTCATGGCAGTTACTGGAGTACTGGTAAGTCCATTAAACATATAGTGATACTAAATATTTCACACAGTCGCCAGTCAGTTCGCTTGGATCCTCACCATCTTCTCCTTTTGTGCGACAAAATCAGATTTATATCGCATCGTTCTCAATCGGGTTGGGGGCCATTCCGTGGGTGATAATGTCTGAGGTAAAATTCAATCCTACCCCCGATCCTGTTCGGTCCTCACATACTAATCAAAATGGACAACATTCCTTTTCTTCATTTCACTTGTCAAACAATGAATGTCGGCAGACTTAGCCTTCTTTACCTTTATGCGAATAAGGATTGCCAAAACTTCTCAAATCTGAAATGAGTTTAATTTCTTGATCTGCAGATTTTTCCAATAGACATAAAAGGAGCAGCTGGTAGCCTAGTGGTACTAGTGAACTGGTTGGGTGCTTGGGCCGTCTCATACACATTCAACTTCCTCATGAACTGGAGTTCCTCAGGTACATAACGACATCACTCAGCCTCACACATGATAAGTTGCACCGCATCATTTTCCGCTTAAGACGGTAAATCGCTAAAGTTTCGACCTTTATGCAGGAACATTTTTCTTATACTCCGGCATCTTGGTGTCGACCATCCTGTTCGTGGCGAAATTGGTACCGGAAACAAAGGGCAAGACATTGGAAGAAATCCAGGCTTGCATCAATTCAGACAGCAGAGGACTACCAACTTTGAAATGATTCTAGGGGAAATACTAGCAGAAAACCAGGATGTCCTCTCTGTGTATGTGTGTGGAGTAGATGTGAGACATGGCTTAGAGGGCTATGTAATTCAGTTTTGAGTGAGCATGCGCGGTTTAGTATCAACATGTATTAATGCTCTTTTAATAAAATATTTAATAAATTTTCTTGAATTATTAATGATTTTTTATTATTATTATGACGTAGCATGACTTAAATGCTCAAATATATAGAGAGAGAGAGAGAGAAGTATGCAGATCTGAAGGGCAAGATCCGATTTTTCCACTCCCGCCCCCGTTCCTCGGACCCACGTATCCTCTCGCGCGCCCCCGCCTCTCTCTCTCTCTCTCTCTCTCTCTCTCTCTCTCGTCGAACTCGGTACGGAACGCAAGCTCGAGCTCACAACAATGGCGTCTCCCGGGGCTAAGGTTTCGTTCCGCATACTCTTGGCCGTCCTCTTCTTCCTGGCCGTCTTCTACGTCGGCCGCCCTCTGTACTGGAAGATCTCTGCCACCATTCACGACATCCGCGAGAACAAGCAGACCGTCAAGCAAGGTGATGCTCGCTCGCTCGCTGCTGCTCTGTCCAATATAGCTTCTGGGTCTGTGGTTTTCGTTTGTTCGATTCAGCCCTTTATTGGATTTCGTTTTTGTTGTTGTTTCAGGATTGTCTCAGATTGTGTATGAAGCGCAGAAGTCGGTCGGGTGGAACGGGTGGTTCCACGACGAATCGGACTCCGGTGTCCGAGAGGCTCGCAGGACGGGGGCGTCGGCGAGTCGGAGGCTGCTTTACGAGGTCAATTTGTGAAATTGATTGGTTGATTGATTGATCTGTAAGTTATGTTGTGGAACTGCAAATTGGACAGTGACTGCACTGTAATGGAATGTGGATTGGTGTCTGGATTATTGGGTGTCCATAATTGTTTGTTGAATTAGCTATAAATTCGCCCTTGGCCTACTGGGTATTAGGATGTGTGTATTCTGTAAGGGTGTGTTTATTTCTTCAACTGGGTTTCGTAGAGTGTTCCGCTGCTATGAAACTATGTTGCTTCTGAGGAGTGTCTGCATTATATGCAACATAATCAAGTGGTGGATACACATTTTCAGCTTGAAACAGTGCAGTCTAAGTAGATATGCATGTACATTTAAGTGTTTAGGTTTGTGACAGCAAAAAGAAACTTTTGTATATATGTAATTTGTGGCTGCATATGCGAGCACATGCTATAGCTTGAATATTAAGTGGATCAATTATTTGCCAGAAAATAGAAGGTAAAAATAAATCTAGTTTCAAATACTTAGGATATCTCGATGATCAGCATTGCCAGGTGACGAGACGCGGTGTTACTTTTCTTTTCTTTTTTTTTTCTAATGGTAGGATTGAGAATGAAGTGCTGAAACGCCTGTCACTGTTATATTGTGTCAGGTCTTTTCTATTTTGATTTATCACCACAGTGTTTCTATTTTTAGACAATGTAAAATTATAATTCAGGGAGCTTTAGGAGTAAAGAAAGCCAATTGCATATCATGCTGGAATCTTTTTTGTCTGGCTGTAGTTCCTCATAGTATTCCAAGCTACGCAAATGTGCATCTAAAACCATTCAATGGATAACAATAAGTTAATCAACCTCTACCAAAGCTCTTCCACTGATATAAAAAAATAATAATAAAAAGAATAAGAAAAATCTACCTAAATGGTCCATAGCCATACCGTGGCTTTGTTTTCTCGCTTGGAAAAAATTGAGTTCTAAAGGGCCATTTGTATGTCACATAAAAATATAAGAATGAAATGAAACAAAATAAGAGTAAAATAAAATAAAGGCGAATTGATTTTGAAGTTACAATAGTGTTTTCAGGCTGATGTTGATCGTTTGGATGTACTGTAGCTTCTAGTTGTAGCTTAGAGATGCAGTTATATTGCTTTTTGTAATGCCAGAGAATATTACAATTGTTTGATAGAGAATTTTGAAGGTGTTCTACAATTTCTTGAATTATTCTAAATCGTACTTTGAATAATTAGGTTAACGTTATCAATGTAAAATTAAGCTCTCAAAAGTCTGTAAAACAACAGCAAGTCAACTTTGGAGGATTTCGACCGAAAAAAAGAACTTTGTAGGATTGTGGCATTTAAGGTACCGTGGCTTTCGAAACTGCGACGGGCTGCCAAAAGTATGCTGGATGTTTTCTGTGCACATTATTTCCCACGTATGTTTATATTGGCTTGTGTGAGAATCATTATGAAGAAATATCTGTTTGTGAGTGTGTGCGCATCTGCCTGCATGCGGATGCAAAGAGGAGGAAACAGAATCGTGGAAATGGTTTTTTGCATGCAACATTGTCCTGGATTGGTGGCATGGCGTGTTGCTCGGCTGGGTTGGAATTTAGTCGGAAAGTCGCAGCAACAGTTGTATGTGGAGAAAGGAGGTTTGTTACTAAGCTTCAATCAGTGTGGCCTGTTTCTTGGACAGTTTCGCAATATGCTCTGCACTGTGTAATTTGTTCTACCACAACCTTTAGGTTGTCATCATTTGAACACTAACTTGACTTAAAAGTGTCGTCTGCATAAATGCTTTATTGCTAAAAAATCTAGTCTCTGAGTTGCGCCGAACAGAGTGTTTCCGGCCCCAACATAAGTTTATTTCTTTTGTATGATTTTACTTTTGTTTACTGGGGTGGTAGATAAACTGTCGATTCACTCGTGTTTGGTTTTGTATTATCCTGTGGGCGTACTCAAGAGATGACGGTCCACAACACAAGTGATCACCTCTGAGTATGAGAAACTGTAGGCCGTCCAGTGCCAATCCTAAATAAGAGGACTGAGTTGCTGCTGGGGATGCTGGATATGTGGTAGTGGTAATCACATCTGAATTTAAAAATGAAAGCTCAGGATAACTCGATGCCAGATCACATGAAAGAATTTTGAAAAGCAGCTAGTTCTTCAATTTGTTTCTCCTTTGGTTCGTCTCACATATACAATAGTAATAATCCAGGCATGGTTACATGTCGATGAAATTTAAAACGAGTATTTTCTAATGGTAATATAGGCATACATTTCTAAAGACTTGCGAAACATTTTACCGATTCCCCTTTGATCATATGGAATTTAAGTACTGCAACTTCTACCATGTCACGGCGTCGTCCTCGATGCACATGTGAAGCTGGGAGCATATCATATGCATGGGACAACACGAGTTGTCAACACTAGTTTCAGAAATGCTTTCTACATCGTGAGGTCCATGTTCTGAAGTGTGATATTTGTCAGTGTTGTCCCAAGGTAGAATGCATATGGGTTAGTTCCCAAAAGAAGCTATGTTTGGTAGATCTTTAGTTGTGACTCAGTTTTGTTTCTGGTTTCTTTTTAGATTATGGACTAGTATTGCTTCTTGGTAAGTTCTGGATCAGAGCGCAATCCTTCCACTGGAAAGTCGATGGGCTTTTAAAGTTGGTTGCTTTTCATTTGTGGGCTTGGGCCACCTATTTGTTGTGTTCTCAACAGATCTGAGCCGACAACTTCGACAATGTTTGGCACATCTCTCTCACTCTCGCTCTCACTCATGAAGCACGACGTCGTGTTGTCGCTATTAAGGGTGATCATTTCACGGTGGGTAGGTTTCAGGTTTGGAACCTGTTAAAACTGGTTTCGAGTTTTTGGAATCTAGAACCCACCATGCTTGCTCTGGAATCGAGTTTGGAACCTAACTATGTTTTTTGGGTCCAGTTTCATGGTCTCCCAGAGAACCTGCATTTCTTTTGTTCATTTTTTTGGTTTCATTATTTTTGAAAAAATAATATAAGCAATGAAACGGTTAAAAGTAAAAAAATGGACGAGGGCGAGCGAGCAAAGGCAAGTCAAGTCAGGAACGAGCGAGGCGAGGGCGAGCTACAAGCGGGCGAGAGTCTGTGAAGTGAAAGAGGCCAAGAGAAAAAATTAGGATATTTAGGTGTCACGAATCCAATTCCATATTCGGTCTAGTTCCTGAGTGGTTTCTTTTCTTGGGACCGGGAATCGAACCCGTTTTCAAGGTAGTCTGGTCCAATTTCTGGGTAGAACCGATCCGGTTGCATGGCTCCTGGTTACTATTGCCACCAACTAAATAACAATTGTTTAATTGGGTAGAGCTCCCTTTCGGTTAGTGGGCTATTGGATTAGTCAAAGCACGTTTCAAGAGGGAAGCATGACTTAAGCATAAAGAACGGGCGTGACGAAGCTGGAGCCAATGATCTTGCCAGCTCGTGCCGGTTCGCAATGATTTGAGTTTCAACATGAAAAATGAAGCTTGGAGAATGCTTCAAAGGGTTCCTTTTTCTTCTTTCTTTTCTGCGTGAACCCCCCAACTAGAAGGGTATTAACTCAAGAGTCTACATGAGGGTGGCCCAAAGAAAAAACCTAGAGTCCCGATTAGACGAGCCCCACGACAAAATCGTTGACTTGAATTAAGTGCTCTTTTAGGGAGGATTTGGGTTTAGAAAATAGCATTGTAGGCATCCAAAAGCAAAAGGGAAATAGTAAAACATTGCGCGAATTTGCCCCATTGGTGTTTTCGTCTTTTTTTTGTTATGTATAACTTGTTAACCTCGTGAGTTAGGTATATCGCGAGCCAGAGCTCAAGTACGTGGCCAATGCGCCAGCTTTCTTGTACATATTACTGTGAAAAGTCAAGCATGTGTCGTTCAATTAGTCCACACATGGACAAGTTCCATCCCTTAACCACACGGCTAATCCAACGACTATTATTGGCTATTACAGCAAATATAGCAAAGTGGTGCAAAATGTTTCGAAAATGCATGCACACCGGATCAATGTGAGCTCGATAAGGCTCCATCGGTACATACCAAACAAGCTCTCGTCCACGTCAAACTTTAGTGGCGTGAAGACTACAAGATTAACGGGTCAAAATTTCCATACACACCATACTTTATCGGGCATATCAAAGATTTTATAAGATCGAGTGGGGGTCGGGTCAAGTAGATGTTGCACCGGACGATTGTATCTGATTTTATCAAAGGCGGGGTCACCTAAAGAGTGGCCCTAAAGAATCTTGAGTTCTCGTGTATTTGCAAAAGGGTCCTGCATTGATATCGAACGTACAATTTTTCAATGCGCACCGACCAAGAGTTTCCAGAGCTCATACGGCAGCTGCTCTTTAGTCAGACTTGATTTTGATCTTTTGATTGATATTGACGGATGTGCCCATTATTATGGACTTTGAATTTTCAGCGTCAACTGCGTCTTATCTATGGGGTCTTTAATTTGCCTACACTACTGCTACTTGAAAGTTGTCGCTTTAACTTATCACGCACGGCTCCGTTTGTTTCAAAAGAAATAAATAATTTAAAAGATATTTTCTTAAGAATAATATGTTATATCACTTGATATGATTAATCAATAAAAGCTATTTTCATTATCGATAATAATTTATGTCTAAATATTTTCGTAAATAATAAAGATAATTTTTGTTCATTCATTTTTTTAGCGATATAAGTGATCATTTTCAAAATTATTCGTTTATCATGAAACTGTTGGGATTCATAGGAAGACCTTGGACCGCCCATGTTGGCTAACCCAGTCCCTTATCATTATTTCAAACGTGATAAAGCGTTACTTTTTTGTGGTTGTCGTGAGTCTATCGTTTATTCTCTATAGAGAACAAACAGAGATTAGTAAACAAAGAAGAAAGACAACGACATTCTACTCTCTAGCAAACTTCGAATCGCCGGACAAACTCTCACTCTGCATCGGTAACATCTAATCCATGAAAAACAAGGTATGTTCGTCTACGTGATGCACTTGAACGATTAGTGATTCAAGTAAGATTTTGGGCATATTATTCCTTGTAATCCGCTATGTATGTGTATGAGAATGCGGTCAGTTCAAAAACAAAAAGAACCCAAGTATTTGGAGAATGGAAATATTGCTGAAAAAAAAAAGTACAAGAAGCGAAAGAAAGAACAAATGACGAATCCCATCAAATATCAGGAGACAATAGTGAGATGAAGAGGAAGAAGCTTATAGGTAACATGTTTGTCTCTTAATCTTCTACCAAATAAAGTTCTCGTGGCTATTTCGACCGCGGAAGCCTAATACATTGCTCCGGGCACTTGTTGTGTTCAAGTTTTATGGGAAAACATCAAGTCCGCGATTACAGATTCCTGCTAGAAATGTACCGATTAGGTGTGATGGCACTAGGGCTATTAGCCTGTCCAAAAGTCCAATTTAACATTCTCGCAATTAGCATATTGTTGTTTGTCGTCGTTTCATTAGAGATCGGTTGGTCAAGAAAGATATAGTGTTTGAGTTCGTGAACACAAATAATCATGTGACGGATATTTTCACTTAGCCTTTAGATAAAATTGAATCTGATCATTTTCATCGTGAACTTGGAATAATGAGTTTTGAGTTTTTTTTTTTTTTTTTTTTGGGGGGGGGGGGGGGCGCAAGAACAAGCTACCTCCATAGGGATAGATGCTCTTCCATTATAAGAGCACTATATCAAGTGACTCCCCCCGCCACTCGCAGCCCTCGCCTGCGGTTGGCCGTGGTTGCAGGGCCCCCCTCGCCCCACCATTTTCGGCCCTTTTCCTGTGACAGCGGACGGTAGCGATGAGGGTCCTGCAGGGCCTTGCCCTCTTTTGCCTTCATCCTTTTGTTTTTTTTTAGTTTTATGTATTTTATTCTAATTCAAATAATATTCACATTAAAAAATCATATATTTTTTTTGTTTTGGTCTTATTCTTCATGTTCTAACCTTGTCAACGCCACATATGAGAGAGAACATAAAAAAAAAAAAAACAGTTAACGTTTTCCTATAGTCAAGTTGAACAAAACTAACGGAAAGATTTGATTGTATCAATTTGACAAATTTTTAAAATTTGATTACACTTTTTGAAAGTTTTTAGGACTCAACTAGCTTTCGTGACAAGTTTTAAAACTTCCAATATATTTATATGATAAATCTACTTTTCGTTTTACCTCTAGCAAAAACATCCATCCTTGCTTTTTATTTTGTCGGGCTTTGATTAATGTTAAAGTGGGCAGACAATAGACTTCTCTAATCCCATTAGGAGGAATAAAATAAAACGAAAGAAAGAATCTTACACTCACAACACAACAAGCGTCCAAACACCCAAAAGGAAATAAATGCGCTTTAGGGGTAGAAAGAAACATACCTTTATCTGGTCAACATCCAAATACTAAAATCCCATCGTAGACCTTTTTGCTTTGCCTTTTTCTTTTATTTTCTCCAATTCTTATACTTATCCAGAATACGTGCATACAAGATTTCTCTTTTCGTATATTTCCTCTCAACGATAATATAAAAAAAAGAATTTATTATGCTATTTTTAGAAACACACCATCAAGTTTTCAGACCAGCTAATTTTTTTTTTTGGTCGGGCTCGGACCGCCTATTTAAATAGAGGGAAAATAGTATATTTGTTCCGCAAAGAAAACTAGCATCTTAAAAAGAAAAAAGGTGTACACTTCTTCCTTTTATGCGCTTTGACTTCATTTGGGAAGGGATCATAACTCTAATGCACTTGCATGATGTGTCGTGAGATAAATTCTTCAGCTATGTTAGGTAGTTAGGATGAAATGTAGGGTAAGATAAAATGTAACCTATCCCGTGTTTGATTTCTATTCAAGAGATGATAAGGATGGATATAAAGAGTGATATAATCCGGGCAAAAAATATCTCATGTGGGCCGGAGAAAAAGGTGGACTGCATTTTTTTACGTTCGACAAGCGTTATTTTACTCGAATAACAAACTTATTATACGAATAAAATTAAAATAATGATTAGATGTACATAACATTTAATCATAAACAAACTACGAAGATTACAAACTAACTAAACAAAAATAACAAAATAATTTGTTTTTATTTATTCATATTTTTATTTATGTACTTGTATTTCTTTCTATTCTATGACAAACGGTATACATATTTAGTATTTATGTTTATTACATAATTTTAGTAATATTATTATAGTTTATCATGTGATAGAATTTCAATAAAGAATGACAGAAGGGGATAAAAAGAAAGAAAAAGGAACTTTTTTGTTTTGTTAGAAAAAAGGACCTTGAAGAACCCATATTTTGAAGACCAAAAAGCCACCAAAAAGCCTAAATTATGCCCATTGTGACACATCTACCCAAATTTTTTTTTGTTCATATCAAAAATCCAAAACCGATACTCATGTGACACATTTACCTAGAACTTGTCTTGGTGTGACATATTTGCCCAAAAGTTTTTCTTATGACACCATAAACTTATATCGGTGTGAAATATTTATGTCAAAATGTGTCGCATCCCTATAAGTTTAAGATTTTTAGTGTCACAAAAAAATAATTTGGGAGTCACACTTGTAAAATTTTAGGGTTTTTGGTATCACAATAAAAAAATTTAGACTAAAGTGTCACATGGGTACGAGTTTGGTAATTTTTGTGTCATCGGAAAGTTTGGAGTAAATGTGTCTTAGTGGGCATAATTTAGGATTTTTGGTGGGTTTTCCCCTACTTTGAATGAACAAATTCAAACTTAAAAATGAAGGGCAATCGGACTATCGGAAAAAAAAAAACCCTCGCCTTGTTCTTTTCCTCCGTACCTACATTGAAGTTTTATGGCTCCTTCATAACTCTTTGGTTCGCGTCGAAACTCTATGAAAATCGCAAGAGAGTCAAAACTCCTTCTTTTCTGCAGTTCTCTAGTTCATGTTGGAGCTTTATGAAAGTGGTGAGAGAATTGAGAACTATAATTTTCGAAATCACGAAGGTGGGTGATCATGCTTTCTCTCTCTTACCCGATTTGGCATTCATCGGCTACTTTATCTCATCGATGTTGTTGTAGCTCGTTTACATTTCTTGTCACAATGGAACTTATGGTTTTGAAATTGTGTAATGAGCTCCTTTGTTGTTTAATATTTAGAGCATATGACTAGTTAAACTCTTTATGTGCATTTGCTATTTCTTTAACAATGAATAACGAGAGATTCTTATCAACTTGTTTTGTGCATTTTCCGATTCATTTACACTAATAAGCGGTTTCTACCAAAAATGAACATGATAGCATATGAAAAAACCTGAACTTGTTATTATGATTCATCAAATAGTGGATAAAGCATAGCAAAATCCTTTGATTTCATAGCATACCATATCTAGTCTTATCCTTGGTGGCAATTCAATTATAAACTTTCTAATTTTACCATTTTAGTCCTAATCCTTCGTGTGAAATGCACACAATTCGTCGAAATTTGCTGCGTAGATAAGTTACCCCGGAATGTCTAAATGTAGGTTCCTTTACTAATATGTCAAGTATATGCTCGGAAATTGATTTGCCTTTGGCTTTTTCTCAAGTGATAAATAGGTGAAACATATGTATATATGCATATAGGAAAAATTACCAAAAAATTCTTAAACTTATTACAATTATGTCAATTCAGTCTTAATTTTTTTTTTTACTAATTTAGTCCTAAATCTTTTGGAATTGTGCCGGTTCGGTCCATCGAATCAATTTTGGTCACCAGCCAATGATGGAAAATTTTTATTTTTATTTATTTTTAATTTTGTTTACTTTATTTTCCCTTTTTATTTTCTTTTACTTTCTCTTTTTCTTCCCCTTTCCCTCTTCTTTTTCGTCCGGCCGGTCCGGCCAGAGGTGATGGTCGGCGAAGCCTCACCGTTGTTGGGCAAGGTTGGCCTCGTGCAGCCACGGCGAGGTCAATCTTGCTAATCGCCATATGGAGGAAGAAGAAGAAAAGAGAATAAACAAAAAATATATATATATATATATATATATTAAAAAAAATAGTATGTCGTTGGCTAGCTATCGTCCATGTTGGCGCCGGTCGGCTAAAATTGCTTGGATAGACTGAATTGACATAATTTTCAATGGTATAAGATTGAATCGATAAAGATAAAAATTTAAAGTTGAATTTTCGTGCATAGAAACTTGAAAAGCACGTTTCTAGACAGCTCTGTAGCAATAATTGAATAACATTGTACTTGCTTGCTTTGTTGCATTTTTTCTCATGTTGACCGAGACCATCGACATCGCATGTCAGAAATGTCTGGTTATTTTTCTTATTCAGAAAAGAACATATAACAAGATTCGGAATCTCAACGAACCAAGCAAAAAAATTAATTAGATTAAAAAAGTTCAACGATGCGGATCGACACAAATTCAGAGGAACAAAACAGCTGTAGCATTCCCATTCAAGATGCCTTCTTCAGGATGATGATTTTTTTTTTTTTTTTTTTTAGCTTTTGGTAAACGCAATGTTCATTAATGACTGTACCAAACTGAGGTAACACAATTTAATACAAATGGCACACCAATTTAGACTACTGGCTATTCAATAAAATCATCATATTGCTCAACGACTCGATAGTCAAGTGAATATATTTCTCACGTGTTTCCTCACTTCGCCTCCAACTTAGGAGAACCATCTTATGAGAAATCGGTCACATATAAGCTCACGGAGCTAAGGGATAAGAGGTGATTAGGTAGGTAGAGCCCGCCATGCTGTAATTTCCAAAAAGCACTTAACTCGACAAAAATAGAGTTACACGTAACTTCATTTGTGCGCACCCATATATTGTGGGGGTGATTTGTGGTCAAAGGTTAGAGCATTTCGAAAAATAGAAATGTCGTGTATCGATATACTTTATGAAATGTGAAAAATTCTCTTTTACATTAGAAAAATGGAAAAATAATGTTTAGCTGCATAGTACCTCCGCTATCATATTTGCATCAAACAAAAGTACTCTCTTCATTTTTTATGATTGTGGGAAAGAAAGAGTACTTAAAAAAAGTGAATAACACTGTCTAACCCGCATCAACATGTGGCTGTTTCTGAGACCTATCCCGATTGACTTCGTTCATCCTTTATTTCATGGGAAAATTTTCATGTGAAGACCTAAAGTTGTTTCATTCTCTCAAAAGAGGACCTAGAGTGGATCTTGCATCAAATAAGGGCTTGGAATAGCCAACTTTAGTCTCAAATAGGAGCTTGAAGTGGAGTTATTTTCTTAAGAAAGAGCCTAGATTGGACTTTATTTCGAATATATGCCTAAAGTGACCAAGTAAGTCTCAATAAGGGCATGAAGTGGGGTTGTATTCTCAAAAGAATGCCCAATAGGGGTAGAACCGGTAGACCTCGGAACTCGACCGGACCCACTCGGCTGATTCTAATTTGTTTTCAGCAAGAACCGTTTTGATTCTCAATTTCATTTTTTGGAACTAGCTATTAATGGTATGGGTGTGGAATTTCATCAAATCGGACCAAGATAACCCAAATTCTCTCTTTTTATTCTTGCATCTTGAACTTTTGTTATTGTTTATTTCATTGTACAAGTTCATCTTTTTATGGATTATTGCTTTTGGCAGATAGAGTTTCTATTGTTGCTTTAACTTTCATTTGGCTTGATTAAGGGATGAAATGGACATTTCCTACATAGTTTTATATTTCTGTTTGTTTTGCACCCTTATTTTAGTTCTCAACGTCATGTTCTCTACTTTTTTGTGGTAACTGATATACCTCTCAATTGTAAAATGGGAATGTTTTACTTATTTTCTGGAGTAAACTAATAGAAAATTATATCCCTTCAAGGAGCACAAAAAAAATGAGAAAAAAAATTTGAACGGTTCTTGGATATGCCTTGGAATTGGATCGGACCAACAAATTCTATTTCAAGGTTAATTCCAAGGTCTACAACATAGGTATTAGACACATGCAACGATGCATCGATTGAGCTCTCCAACTGGTTGATTGGAACATTATGATTTATCCCATACTGAAGATAATCCCAATTCGGTTGGTAAAGCTCTGCGAGATGTGCAGGGAAAAATTGTCCCAAAAGTCTTTAATCTATTGTACGGCGGAAAATTTAGTTTAAGACTTTTCAACTCTGTCAATTTATTCCTAAATATTTTTGGTATTTATCAATGCAATCCTTTCACCACTTATGCAAAAAACATGTTTAGGATTAAATTGGGAGAACTTCAAAATGTTTAGGACTAAATTAATGCAATTGAAAATTTTATGACAAAATTAAAAAATTCTCAAAAGGTTTAGGATTAAATTGACATAATTCAAAAGTCTAAAATTGAATTGGCCTTGTATAATAGGTTTATGAATTTTTGGACAGAAACGTGCAAATCATCCCATCCTCACACACCTCGAACAGTTTTTTTGAATATGCTGAAGTGTCTGAAATTAATATACAATATCAACCCCTCCTCATACACCTCGAGTAATTTCATTGTACTTGCTTGTGAAATTTTTTTCTCTTGTTGACCGACACCATCGACCTCATATGTCAGACATGTTGTCATTTTTCTATTCCGAAAAGAAGATACAATGAGATTCAGAAGTCGAACCAACCGGCAACGATGGTATAGACTTCAAGTTCAAAGAAAAGGATTAAATCAATTTCATAGATTAATGGTTTGAATGCCGATGCGGGCATACAAGAATCAGAGAAGCAAAACAGCTGTAGCATTCGGATTCACGACACCTCTCTTGTGGGTGATGATTTTATTATATTTATTTAGTTTTTGATAAACGATACGTCCATTAAATGATTGCACAAAACTCAAGTAACACAATGCGATTCAAATGGCACACCAATCAAGACTTCTGTCTATTCAATAAAATCACCAGACTGCTCAAAGACTCGATAGTTAAATGAACGTACTTCTCACGTGGTTCCTCACTTCACCTCCATCTTACCACAAATCGGCCACAGATAAGCTCGCGCAGCTAAAGGATAAGAGGTGATTAGGTACGCAGTGCCCGCCACGCTATTGTTTCCAAAATAATACCTAATTCGAGAAGTTTAGAGTTATGTACAACTTTATTTTTGCACACCCAGATAATGTGGGGCTGATTTATCGTCAAAGATTAGAGCATTTCAAAAAATAGAACAGCCGTGTATCGATGTACTTTCTGAAAATGTAAAAATTCTCTTTGAAATAAGAAAAAAACAACTTGTTTATGTTTTATCTCCACTAAACTCTTCCAAAGCTAAGAGCCAAGAGGTGTGTGGGTGAGGTGATCATATCACTCGACTCTTGAACAACCTGGTCGCTAGGGGTGTGCAACCGCATTAGGTTTACCTGGCAATTGGATCGGGTTTATCCGGAACCCGAATCGACCACCCGAGACATAGGGCTGAGTATCGGTTCCTGTTCAAATAGGTCCATGTTCCGGTTTCACTTTTTGAGAACCGATTGAAACCAAGTGCGGTTTTCGGTTCTAGGTGGAGACCCGCACTCGGACCGGTTTTTAACTACTCTTTCAAAAAAAGAAATCCTAGCCTCACTTGCTAGCCTTGCCTCCCCTCCTTTGTTTCGTGTTTCCTATCTCCTCGTGTGCACTCTCTCTCTCTCTCGTTGTCGTCACCATCAGCTTGCCTATTGCTGTTGCCATTATTGGCGTCGCAAAGATGCAACATAGCTCGTTGTCGCCTTTTATCTCATTGTTGCCGGATTAGCCACCATAGCCTCTCCCTGTGACATTTCTTTTGCATCTCACCAACACCGACGCAACTAACCGGAATGAGGTGAGTTCATCAATACTCGTTTTATTTTGATGGAAAAAATAAAATCAAAAAAAGAAACAAAAGGAAAATAGGTTCTTGGATAGACCTTTGAATTGGACCAAAAAATAGAGTCGATTTCAAAATAGGTTCCAGGGCAAACATAGTCATTTCTAGATTTCAAAAACGAAAACCGGTTATAACGGGGTCGGTTTCAAGGTCCGGGTCTAGACCCTACCCACCCAGTCCATGCTTACCCCTCTACCGGTCGCTATTGTATTCTTTGCATCAAATATCATATTTAACAAGCATACTCTCTCAATTTTTTTAAACATCTGAATTATAATGTCTAACATATTATTAACATATGAGTGTTTCTAAGACTTGTTCTAATTGAATTCCTATACAAGCATCCTTTGTTTCGGGGAAATTTTTTAAATAAATGCATGAAGCAGGCTTTTCTCAAAATAAGATCTAGAATGGATCTTGTCTCAAATAAAAGCTTAAAATGGCAAACTTAGTGTCAACTAAGGGCCTTAAAAGAGGTCATTTTCTCAAAAGAATGCCCATATTGAGCACTGTCTCAAACAAAGGCTTGAAATTGCTATCTTAGCATAAAATAATGGTCTAAAGTGAGGTGGTTTTCTCAAAAGAATGCCTAGTAGGGGTAAGCACTAGTGCCGAGTAGACACCGGAACTTGGACCCGAATCGGCCATCGGCCTTACCTAACCGATTTTGGTCTTGTTCCAATGTGAGTTAGTCCGGTTCTCGATTTTAAATTTTTGGAAACGACTATTAAGGGTCCGGGCGTGGAATTTGACCGAACCGGAGAACCGGACCGAGATAACCCTAACCCTCTTTTTATACTCTTGCATCTTGAACAATTTATAGTTTATTTCATTATACGAATAGTTGCTTTTGGTAGATGGGGATTTCTGTTATTACTTTAATTTTCATTTTGTTTGTTTAATGGATGAGTTGGACAGTTTCCAATTGCTTTATCATTCTGTTTGTTTTGTACCCTCATTTTACTTCTCAACATCTCATTGCTCTACTTTTTGGTTTTAAATGATATTTTGTCTCGGTTGTAAAGAAGGGTATGTTTTACTTCTTGGCATTTAGGAAAATAATTGAAAAAGTTTGTCCTTTCAAGTAACAAAGAAAATGAGACCAAAAAAAAGAAAAAGAAAGAATCAATTGGTTCTTGAGAACCTGACAACAGCATCGATAGATTCGATTTCGGGGTCAGTCCCAAGATTTATAAGGCAGGTGGTTCCAAAAACTGAAAATCGATCTTAAAAGAATATGTTCCATGTTTCATGTATGAAACTTACTCACCTTACAACCGACCACCCTTTGGACCTATAGTTGATATTGTCTCAAACAAGAGCTTGAAGCGACAAACTCATTTTTGAATAAGGGGACCGAGCTCACCTGCTGGCCAATACTTTGCCGGCCAACTCGCACATGCGACACATGTTTATTCCGACAGCAAGGTGACAACATCAGGGACAATTTTGCCTGAAATATTAAATTATTGACATGATCGTTCGCGTTTCGATTCCATGTACTTCGCTGCATTATCTGCCTGGTCATCTCTTAAGTGAACCAATTACGTAAAGGACTTGGGGCCGCATATGCCTAAATTTATCTAATTCCGGCCAAGTACACAATACCTAATTACATTAACATATAGAAAACAAGATAAAAGTCCCAACTACCAAAACCGTGAAAAGGCAACGACCCATTGATTGAGCCCCCTCCCAACTGGCTGATTTGAACATTATGATTAGAGAGACGCCAAAAAAAAAAAAATTTCAGAAAGCACAAAACAACAAAATAAAAATTATTAAAGTGCAAGCCTTGAAAAGTAATTTTATATGAACAAATCCACGTGGGAAAAGCAATTGGGATTTCCATTTGCGACACATGTCACGTGAGATACGTAGGAAAGCACAAAGTCTGGACAAGAGACATCAGTCTTGTCTCTTTGATTGAGGGCTGTTGAACTTTGATTCCTCTAAAAAAGGAAAAATGAAAAAGAGAAAACAAATTCGATGACAATTTAAAATCAAATTTTCCCCCATTTTTGTAGATATGTCCCTTTCCTTTGATTTTCAAACTCTAGAAGAATGATCACCCACTTTAAATTAGAGAAGAAAAAAAAGATGGAAAAGCGACAATTTTGGAAAATTCTTACTAGATCGCATTCATACACTAGAGACGATTGTATCACGGAACCTATATAAGACCAGTTGTCATTTGCGAGTGAGACTGATTTAGCTCACAGTAGATCGGGTCGATTTAAATGGGGATTTTGCCTCTCGAAAAGCACTTGTCTTTTTCCTCTCGTAGTTTGCTATAGGATTTTGCTATCGAGTACGCCACATCCATACAACGAAAATTTTGTCATTTTCAAAGCACCGTTCGTCGTTTTATGAACAATCATTGCACTAAAGATGAAAATCTTTCCTTATGCTAGAGGGGTTGCGTAGAATTTGGGTTGCGATAGGTATCGATTCATTATTCATATGTCACGATGCCAACTTATTTCGCCGCCTTCTTGGATTGTGCTCTAAGCAGACCATTGGAATTGCTAATCAATACCAATTAAAAAAGAAAATTTGCTAATCAAGCATTTCTCAAAATAATTGCAAAACACATCCACGACAATTCCCACATTCTAAGTCGAAAGTTAATTATCCCCCATTCTAAAACCGTAGAATTCACTTCTTAAACTACTTAAATCTTCGACAAAAAGAAAAAATCTACTTAAATCGAATAACTCTATTACCATCCTTACAAAATATTTTTATATTTCATCCCTTCTTTCTCTCACACATAAGCTTGTGTTTTCTATTCCTTTTTCTTTTTTCCTAGCTAGCAGAAAAGTCATTGGTGGACAGCATCGTATTTGAGGCTCTGCCAGCATATTGGTCCAATCACAGACACCCACGTACGGCCACCCTCTTGCAAGACAGAGGAAATCAACGGCCATGTCCAATCGCCAGATTTGTCAGCAAGTTAATTTAGCTGGTCAAGAATTTTGCAGTTCTACTTTTCAAAGGAAGGACAGCAAAAAGTGTTCTCTTTCTTCGCATTTCATTTCTGGTCTCTGATTCATGGATCAAGAGGATCTCCATGTGGACCCTTCGTCGACCTTTATGCACCATGGTGGCCATCCATGTTCATGACGTGGGATCATCACAACATAATTGCACTTTGCAGAGAGAGAGAGAGAGAGAGAGAGAAGGAGTGATGCCAAGTAGTAAAGAATTTGCACGATAATGAATGTGGGAGATGAACTTTAATTCTTAGATTAATGAAAAGTCAAAGCACAACCCAGAACAAGAAAAGAAAGGAGATCCCCCCTATTTTCACCCCACTCATTTTGCCTTGTGCTCAAATGGGATGCCCAATGAGCACTGACATTAACAATGGGATTATTCAGAATCAATGCAGGATGATGATGATGTCCTCAACTGCCTCTGCCGTGTGCGAGTGTACAAATCAAAGTCAAGGGTCATCGTCTTTGACATGTCTAAAGTCTCCAAGGTAATAACTAATAAGATGGCTGATAGCCCTCACTAGCTTCTGCAGGAATTCCAAATTTGTAAGGAACAGTCCAACATCGAGGCGTTGTGTTCGCTCAAGCACGTCATGTGTTTGGCGAATTTGCTGACAAGAGCACGGCCGGTTCGTCGTCACTTGCGTATCATGAACACGGTATTGCAAGAAGCGGGGTTTGCATTAGTAGCAAAGCATCATTATGGTATGATGCCATTAAGCTCCTGACTTTATTAATAGCAGCAAGATCTTGCATAGGGATATGCAAAGGTGGCCCAAGCAATGCCGAGGAAGCAGCGACCACCTACAACTGTGACAGCTATTGATTGACTTCAATCACGTCCACGACAAATCCCTATGATGTCTCTAACAACACCCAAATCTCTTTCTTACAGCCAAACCATTTTTTTTGGTCCTTCATCGTGTCTTTGATGTCTATATATCTCGTACACGGCCTTCGAAGTCTTAAGAAGCTGGCGCCGTAAGCAGCGAGAACATGGCTCTCTCTTCTCACGCCGTCACTTTCGCCCTTCTCCTCTAACGTCCTCTCTCTACGAGTAATGGCATCAATTTCTTGTATTTTCTTACTCATTTCATTTGATCCCCTCTCTCTCTCTGCTCCAAGTTGGGCTATGCGGAGTGTATAATTAAGTCCAACTCTCTTAGTTGCTTATATTGGTTTTCGTGTGTTTGTTGGGGTGTCTCAGGATTGAAATGGATGAAACAGTTCCTTGCTGATCAAAAAGCTTGCTCTTGATACCCTTGTCGAAGACCCTTTTTAGTTTTGTTTTCTGGGTTGGTACTGGAAAATCCAAAAATGGTGGGGGGGTTGCAGAGGAATTTCTGGGTAGCTCTAGTATGGATAATAGGGATAATTGCAGCATTTTCTTGCACTGTGGATGGTATGCCACGAGCGGATTCTTTTGGACACTGATGTCGATACCGATGATTTCTTTGCTCTCTTGTACCTCCTGAAGCTCAACAGATCAGAATTTGAACTTGAGGTGAGCATTTGTGTGTTTTGCTTCCTTCACTTCTTTCTGACAGATGTTAATCAAAGGTTCCTCTGTTTTTTCGGGGTCATGTTAGTGGTGGTTTACACTGATTCTTCATTTTGCGAAAGTCCTTGTATATGTTAACTGAAGAAATCTTCGTTCTAGATAGATGGTGCATGAACCATTTTATGAATTAAGCGTGTTTTTTTCTTTACCTGTCATCATTTACTCCGTCCTTCTTGATTCTCTGCAATAGCGGATAAGATGATGTCGCCTGCATTTACTGTCCGGATTTATGCAGGCCATCACCATTAACACGAATGCATGGACTGATGCGGGCCATGCCGTGAATCAAATTTACGACATTCTTTATATGATGGGCCGTGACGACATCCCTGTTGGTATTGGAGGGGAAGGGGGTATACTGGAAGATGGCACCATTCTCCCGAACGTTGGAGGATATCTACCCATCATTGAGCAGGTACGAACTGTCGCATTCCCAAGTGACTTACTGAATCTTAGCTGCGGAATTTTCTGCATCACATGATCCGGGATCATAAAAACGTCATAGTGAAAGTGTTCCAGATTTGTTATGAATAAGAAATGCGCTTGCTTACTATAATCTACTCGTTGGCAGGGTCTTTCGACGGCAGGATATTGCAGATACAGACAAGCGATTCCTACAGGACAAGGGGGCCGATTGGATGTCGACTCAAACTATGGAGTCAGAAAGGCATTTCTTCCCCAGGTACCGATTGTCATTTTCCTGCAGTAGGCGCACACTTACCCTTTGTTGAGCTTCATCTTGTAGTTGCTGAGTCTCCTATTATGTTGTTCGTGCCTACTGTGAGTTCCGCTGTTCTTTGGCTGATGTGATTGGACACTTGTTACAAAATCTCTTAACATGGTTCGGCCACATGTTCGAGAAAAATTCATTTAGTAAGATTTCAGGATGTACAAGAAAGGGAAAACTAACAGGCAACATTGTTGTCGTTATAATAGTTGTGCTCTCATCTAGGCAAGGGCAAGTTAGCATTACACTGATAGAACCCTGGCTTCCTTATCTTCTTCATAATCCAGTGGTTATTATGTATGGCTTCTGATAGTTAGTATATTCAGGGGCACAGAAGATATTCACCTCTTCGGCAGCCAACAGCTCAGAAGGTTTTGATCGATAAAATATCTGAGGGTCCCATCTCTGTTTTCCTAATAGGAGCGCACACGAATTTCGCCATTTTTCTCATGAGTAATCCGCATCTGAAGAAGAACATTGAGCATATTTACATAATGGGTGGTGGCGTGAGGTCGAAGAACCCGACCGGTTGCTGCCCATCGAATTCTAGCTCAACTTGCCAGCCTCAGCAATGTGGCGACGCTGGTAATTTGTTCACAGATTACACCAGCAATCCTTATGCAGAGTTCAATATCTTTGGCGATCCTTTTGCGGCTTACCAGGTAAATTAACAAGTAACAGCTCTTAAGAAGTGTCTATCTTCTACAAATTTGAACGGTAGTTCTAGTACTTACTCATGGATGATGTAACTGAACTGGCACAAAATGGCTGCATTTGACGGTGACGCATTTGGTCTTGTCACAGGTTATTCATTCCGGTATTGCGGTGACCCTTGTGCCTCTGGATGCAACAAACACGATACCAATAAATGAGAAATTCTTTGAGACTTTTGAGCAAAATCAAAGTACTTATGAGGCTCAATACTGCTTCCAGTCCTTGAAAATGGCCCGTGATACGTGGTTTGACGACCAATTCTATACGGCAAGTATACTCCATTCAACCGAATATTGGGCATGAATGATTTAGTACTAGCTCAAGGTTATGACTGCAAACCACTTATGTTTCCTGCAGAGCTATTTCATGTGGGACTCCTTTACATCTGGTGTGGCGGTCTCAATGATGAGGAACGGGCATAATAAGAACGAGGAGAATGAATTTGCAGTAATGGAGTACATGAATATAACAGTCGTTACTTCGAACGAGCCTTACGGGATATCGGATGGATCGAACCCATTCTTTGATGGCGTCAGAGTTCCAAAGTTTCATTTAAAAAAGGGCGATGTGCATAGCGGTCATGTACAGACAGGACTTCGCGACCCGTTTTGTATTGTGAAAAATAGCAAAGGAAAATGCAAGGTGGCTTTTCTTTTTTGGTTGTTTTATACCAAATAGTGACATTCTGACCCGAAATCTGAGCTTTACCTGTATCAGCTAGAACTTCTCGTGGTTCTTATTGATCATACTTTTGTGACAAACCTGAAACAGGATGGTTACACGGAAGAGACCACTGGTGCAGAGTCGGTGCGTGTTCTCGTTGCAGCAAGGGCCAAACCTAATCGGGATGGAGAGAGCCCACTCAATAGAGAGTTTTTCAGAAGCTTTTTGGATGTAAGTCTGTTGCTAAATTCGCAAAATAATGTATCTCCTCCTGTATTTACAAACATCAGAGATGCGTAAATCATTTTCTACTTATATTCCAGGTTCTAAACAACCCTCTACAGACAGGGAGGTTCAACTTCACAACCCAATTTCCTTACTACAAGCAAGTTCTTTACAAACCAGATTTGAGGACTAAAAAGCTGGGAAAGCCCGTAATCTTCGACATGGATATGAGTGCGGGAGATTTTATTGCCCTGTTTTATCTGCTCAAAGTTCCTATGGAAGTAATCAATCTCAAGGTTCGACATTCGATTCTCTTGATCTAATTTTGTCAAGTTTCTGTGCAACATCATGTTCCTAGTCTACTACTGTCGCCAAGTCCTTGAAGACATATGCAAACACCCTCATGCTAGGTCAGGCTAATCCAAATCTTGTACATAATGATGCAGGCGGTACTAGTAAGTCCTACGGGATGGGCAAACGCAGCAACTATCGACATCATATACGACGTGCTGCACATGATGGGTCGAGATGACATTCCAGTTGGTCTGGGTAAGGTGTTTGCACTGAATCAGTCCGATGCCGTATTTTCGTCAGTTGGTGACTGCAAGTATGTCAAGGCCATCCCACACGGGAGTGGTGGTTTGCTCGATTCGGACACTCTCTATGGATTGGCTCGTGCTTTGCCCCGAAGCCCCAGAAGGTATTTCTATGTTCTCACATGAAGCCATGAACGTGGCAATCGTCATTGCGTTAATCAATCTTCTTTTTCTTCCAGATACACGGCAGAGAATTCGGCAAAATTTGGAGCTCCTCGAGATACCGATCACCCTGAACTCAGGCAACAGTTAGCTCTGGAGATCTGGAACTCGGTTGTGAGCTCACTGAAGCCGGGATCAAAGATAACCATATTGACAAACGGACCTTTGACGAACTTAGCGAATATTATTTTAGCAAATGAAGCTGCAAGCCACTTCATTCAGGTTGGTAGATTTTGACTGATTTCATCTCTTCTTTTCGTTTTCCCTTTCCAAAATGACTAGGTAACAACATCATGGGAAGAATTTTGAATGTCCTGGTAGATGAAATATTAAAACAGTGGAATCCCAGGAAAATAAAAAACGTCATGAGGAAATGAGCTCTTATGCGCCAATTCCATCATTTCACTCCAAATGCTGCTTCACATCATACAAGCAATAGCTTTGTTCCATCTCTTTTGACCCTTTTTCTAGGGAAGACAATTGTATTCCTTCTTCTTGTGTCTGATTCTTTTGTTTTCTCGCTCCGATGCCAATCCTTCGCTTCATGTTTTCTCCAGGATGTATACGTAGTTGGAGGGCACATCAACCTCAATATCTCTGACAGAGGAAACGTGTTCACGATTCTCTCTAACAGATATGCAGAACTTAATATGTTCCTCGACCCGCTGGCTGCGAAGACAGTCCTCAACTCCGGCGTAAATGTGACACTAATTCCTCTTGGAGCTCAGCGCAGAATCAGCTCGTTCTCTGATGTCCTCAAAAGACTAGACAAGAAAAAGAGAACAGCAGAAGCTCTATTTGTCTACCGCCTTCTCTCGCGGCTATGCTGGCTGAAGAAAAATCACAACAGATATCACCATACGGTAAAAATATTAGTTTGTGACCTGATATCTTGATTTTTCCCCCTCCCATCCAGTAATTGCTAAACCAGTATTTGTGTCTTTTCATAAACAAAATCTCTGGTTTTGTTCCGCAGGATATATTCTTGGGTGAAGTCCTTGGTGCAGTGATCATGGCCAGTGATCATTCCTCTCTAAAACCGACCTTCTCCATCAAGCCCGTCAAAGTATTCGCTGAAGGTGTCGAATCCAAAGACGGGTATACCTATATTGGCAACACCGGGAAATCAGTGAAACTATTGGAAAGTGTGGATCCTCGGGCATTCTACGACCTATTTTCAGACCAACTTGGCAATGAGAAGCAGTCTGCTGTGATAGGAAGCTTCAATGAGCAGAAAAGAATGTGGAGCACGCCTTCAAATCGGACGGAAAGTTCATCGTAACACCCTGTTCTTATCGACGTTCTTTGACTATAGGAAACAAAAAGTGTTCATTTTTAGTCTCGAGATAGAACAGATTCGCTAGCGATTGTGATTTCCTTCATAGAAAAAGTTTAAAACTGTCACATCTCCAAAGTACAGTGTTTGTTATGCTTTGTTATCCATCTCAATGTAAAGAATGTAACATCAAAAGGACAAGAAACATACGGTTACCAATACATGAATAATAATTCTACCAACATCTATTTTTGTCCACCCTTTGTTGCTTAAACATGTTTCTCCCCTATAGCACAGGATTTTCGAGTGTGTTGACTTGATCGATTCTATCCAAACCGCCCCTGGAGGTGCATCAGCACTCAGCAGTTACATAAGTATGTTGATATAATCTATTCAACAATCTGTGCTTCTTTTATGCCATGACTCACTGTGCTCGAGTGCAGCAATATCTTTGAAACAGACAGAAACAGATGTAAATGATGTTATCCTCTAGTGGAGAATCACTTTTGGGCAAATTTTCTCCCCTCTTTTGACTTGAACCTTCAAAGTCATCAGATACTGGTGAATTGTGTGCGGCAGAGATGATAATATTCCTGAAGCACAAAGAAGAAAAAAAGGGGTCCTCCTTTATCAATCCCCTCAACCTTTTCTTGCACTTTTTTTTCTTTTGTGCGTGTGAGTGTTTTGAAGAATCCACTTCATTTTGTAGAAGAAAAAGGGGTCCTCCTTTATCAATCCCCTCAACCTTTTTTCTTTTTTTTTTTGTGTGTGTGTGTTGAAGAATCCACTTCATTTTGCTTTTAATTGTAAAGGCTTTCCTGTCTATTCTGTTGGCCGCTCTCTTTGCAATGATGCCTCCTATCATATCCTTCTGATGAGCTTTCTTGACTACAAAATGGCCTTTTCTAGTTACACCAGTTCAATGGTTTTTCACAAGTTAAACTGGCTCGAGGGTCAGTTCTTCACCATTTCTCTTGACCCAAGTTTCAATTTTTCCCCCTCAGCCAAAGAGAAACTGTCATCCAGAACTATTCAATCAGCAAATTTTGATTGGGTGGCGATTCTTTCATGCAGAATATTCCGAAAAGCGAAGGTCTATCCGTTTCCATGTTTTTGAGCCGCCTCTGCAGTTGCACTGCCTCAGATTTCCACTTCTGTCCAAATCAGACAGACCGAGAAGCACAAAAGGACAAGAACCGTATCCTGCAAAAGAAACTCGAATCCCGGAAGTCCCTCCAGAAAAAACAAGCAGCAGCCCTTTTTATAGAAATTTACGCTGTGCTAAAGCATTATATAAAGTGATCCTGAAAGAGAGGGAAAAGGGAGACAGAAGCGATAAAAAGCTGTTTTCCCCGTGAAAAGTTCCATTTTGTGCTTCCAACTGGGTCCTTCTATTGTCCCTATTGGAATAGTTTCCCAATCATATTACGACTTGCGTGACATACATGGTGCGTGATTTCGATACTTATGTGCAGATACTAAAATTCCAATGACTGATTGAGATTTATTTTTTCGTCCTCCAACCACGATCAAACGGTTCGCCGGACTAGAAACCCTACTTCAAAGTGCTAATGCACAGGAGCTTCAGAACATAAAGTGGCCTATTCACTCTCTCTCTCTCTCTCTCTCTCTCAACTTATGCCACAGTCTGTTTCTCAACTATTCCCATCCTCTCAACAAGGGTGGAATCATAGATCAACCATACAGGCAAATTCGGTTTCCAGTGACATTAACATACCAAAGAACAATCATTATCATGTGGCAATAATCACAAATATCAACTTTTCAGAGTGCTGACATGGTACGAAATGCTACATGGTGATAATATATCCTTCTCCATCCCAGCAGAATCCACCACAACTAGCAAAGATTGCATCTCCCGTAGTCAAGCCACATATCCCACCAAATTTTCTCATTAATCACATGGAAGAAGAAGAAAAACAGAGAGATTAAGCTTGTTTACTAGCATTCAAGCTTAGTAGTTGCAAACATTACGCATGCTGAGCCTAGGCAGTATCATAGCTTCTAGATGCTTCTTCTTCTCCTTCAAAACATGCCCACCATTGCCATCAAAGGCTTGGTTGTTGCACTGTTGGGATTGACCCACCAGCAGCCACAACTTGTTGCTCCAGCTGCAATCAAGTTCGAAAGAAGCCAATGAACATCAGATCGAATCACAAAAATAGACAGAAATTGAATCCAGTCATTGGAGTAGATCAGTTGAAAGAACTTTATCAAAAGAATTTCTCTATACCTACCTTGAAAAGAGTTTCAAGCTTGCTTTTCACAAGGAGGAATTCTTGTTTTATTTGTTGCAGACATCTCAGGCACCTGCAACAAAATTCATCTCTTTCCTCATGATCTTGAGGTTTCATAAGGCCATACTACTCCTAAGCTCCTTACAATATTTATGGCTACACAATTTGATATTTTTTATAGGAAGGAGAAAAGCCTGGTAACTTCACGTTCACAAACAAAAGATTAACTCACCCAGGAATGTTTTTCTCCTGACAGAAGTTTCGGAAGACTATGCAGGCATTCTTAACTCTCTCTGCTCCTATGCTGTCAACCAAAGTAATCGACTTTTTCATCACCCATTGCAAATACCTTTATGTCTCTACATTCCAAAGCTTAAAAATTTCACCTTTTCAAATGAAGTGCCCCTCTTAGGACAAGCAACTAAAGAAAGTGACATTATTCCAGAAAAAAACTTTTTGTGAAAAGAATCAATGAATAAAAGTTTACTCATTTATTTGAAGAAAGGAGGAAATTTGTATATACCTAGAACTGCTGCCCTTCAATTGGTGAACATGAGCATCTACCCTTTTGAAGTCCACATTTTGCTGAGCTCTATATTAAAGAGAGAGAGAGAGAGAGAGAGAGAGAGAGAGAGAGAGATTAATGAACTTTACACAGGATGAAGCAAACTAAAAAGCCCCAGGAATGCCAAAGGGATAATGAAGAAGAGCATCAAGAAACGGAACAAAAAGTAGAAAAACAAATAAGAGGGTCAATGTGATTACAGATCTCTGGAGAGATCATTGAGCAGCTTCTCCGAATCAGTGAAGAAAAGAGAGACCACTTCCACGACAAAATCTGGGTTGCTCTCATCTTGCAGTTCCTGAAGCTGTAAGTACTGAGAATCCAGAATCCCCTACTCTCGCCCAATAGGCCAAAAAAAACAGAACATTGACAGATCAACCTAATGCAAGAGCAGAGAGAAAGAGACAGAACCACTTAAGATTTCACATGAATTTGTCTGATTCTTACCTCTTTGAACAGGGCGTTGGTGTAATCAGCCAACCTCCTCTGCATTTGCACCAGACCCACATCCATGCTCTGATCTGTTGTTTCTCACCCTTCAGACCAACACACACTCAAACGGAAGCAACACCAGAGAGACCACTTTGTCTTGAAGCCAATAAGTTGTGGCTTTAAATAAAGAAACAGAGAAAAAACTTTGCAGATCCTGTGGAACTACTGTTCAATTGGAGGCCATAAATGCTAAAGAAACCTTGAAAGCGATTCGATGAATTTATTTGCACGGGCAAAGGTGCGAACTTTGCTTGGTTTTGCGGACGTGGTTGGTTTGTAAAGGACCCGAAGCTCTCAACGATGGATGCTTTTGGATTCGTGCTTTTATTGTTGTCTTTTGGATAGCTGCGGGTCTCCTCTCTTTTTGTCTGTTGTCTGAAATCCGGGCCAGACCGTCGCTTGACCTAAAAATGAGAAAGACATAAAAATAACCTACAAATTAAACCAACACACACACACATGTATATATATATATATTTTATGTATGTATCTTATATGCCCCAACAATAGTTTACAAGTTCGCGTACAATAATATGAATCTTGATACAAATGAAATTTTTTAGCACAATGTGTACGAAGAATATTTATATCTCATGAAATAACTAAATCTTCGAGGATAAGAATATTCGAGTATAAGAAATTATAAAATAAGGGAGTTATAGAGAATATGATTTTTTTTTCTTTTGCTGATGTTGAGAATAGAAGTTAGAGGCAGAAAGGAGGCAAATTCGTGGGGTTTCAAAGAAAGTAGGGATTAGAAAAAATTGAGTAGATAAGAATTTTTTGAGAAAATAAAAGGGCATGAAGTGCCCTTATTTTTCCAAATAAGAGTCCTGAGTGGATTTTGTTTCGAATATGGCCTGAAGTGTCCTTATTATTTTTAAAAAAAAAAAGCCTTGATTGAAGGGTATTTTCGTCTTTTACGTTTTTGTTTTTGTTTTTTTTCTATTTTTCTTTCCTTTCTTCTTTTCCTTTTCCCTTTTCTTTTCTTTTTCCCATCCCCTCCCCACCATCGCTGATCCGAGGTGACGGCCGCCATCGCCAACCTCGGGCGGCGACCACCCTCGCTTGGGTTGGCGTCCCTTGCCCCGGCTGCGTTGGGCAAGGTAGCCCTCGCCTAGCCAGGGCAACCCTCGCCCGACGCCGGCGAGGGAAAGCCCTTGCATGTATAAATGGGCTTAGATGTTCCGCAATCGAGGATTTATGATTTGGAGCCTTTCCTTTCTTTCTTGATTGAGCTTTGATGGACTTGGTTTCAAGCTCGATTCCGGCGAGATTTGGAGCTTCTTTGGTAATCAGTGGAGGGGTCTCTGATTTACATAGTCCCAAGAAGGAAGGGTGAGACATGGATAAGTACGAGGCAATCAAAGATATAGGATTTGGCAATTTCGGAGTTGCCAGGCTCATGAGGAACAAGGAGACCTCCTTGCCGGGGTCAAGCGAGGGAAAACCTGGTTAGGTGAGGGCTTTTCTTGCCGGCGTTGGGTGAGGGTAACCCTCACTTGACCACGGTGGCCCTTGTCGGACGCCCGGTGAGGGCGGCCATAACCTGAGTTTGGCGATGGCCAGGGAGAGAAGAGGGACAAAAATAAAAAGAAAAGAAAAATAGAAAATGAAAAAGGGAAAAAGGAAAAAATTGCAAAAAAATAAAGAATGAAAATGCCCTTTGCTCGAGTCCTTATTTGAAACAAAGAGGACACTTTAGGCTTTTATTTAAAACAAAATTCATTTCGAGCTCGATTTGAGAAAATGATGGCACTTCATGTTCTTATTTGGAATAATTTTTTTTTATTGAGGATAACCACATATTCGGTCTTTTAATTTTTAGCGAATTAAATAATAGAAGAGCGCTTACTTATGTTGAAAAAGGAGAAAGAAAGTAACTGAGTGTTGTTCAAGAACAATAGGGTGTTGACCAGTAGGGGTGAGCCCCGGTCGTGATCCAACCCGGGAACCGGACTAGACTGAACCAAATTGGCCGCTTCCCAATATTTGGAACCAATCGGAATTGGTCCGGTTCCGCTTAAGGTACTGGACCGGCTGCCTTGAAATAAACTTTACGGCTCGAGCTCTTCGGTCTTCATCTCCCTCACGTTGTGCCCTTCGTGTTTTGGTGAACAAAAGGCTTGGTCATTCGGGCAAGTGTTCCTTATAGTGGAGCATTCGCATATTTACCCGGAGGAACTATAACATCTAACTTGCGAATGCAGGTCAGTTTTAGTTTCGAGGTTGCCTCTGGATTGGCCAGTCAAATATGGCACATATGCTGCACAAGCAAAGTTTTCAAAGGGCCGAAGGCTGAGTGTGTCACAGGGTGAGCGTGGCCGGGTCGATAGGTTCCGAACCTAGACCCCGAAACGGATCCTGTTATAATCGATTCCAAATTTTTGGAACCTGTGACCTAGCCTATTTGTCCTGAAACCTATTTTGGAACTTATCATGTTTTTTCGGTCCGATACTAGGATCTACTCGAGAACTTGTTTTTTTTTTTTCAGCAAAATAATATGAGTAGTAACGAAATGATATAAAGTAAAAAATGAATAATAAAATTCACTATCCACCAAAAACAACAATCCTTAATATGAGCAATAGAAATTACAATCCACCAAAAACAAAAAAGATGAGGCAAGCGAGACTCGTTTTTTTTTTTTAATAGTTGCTAAAAACTGGTCTAGCTCTTAGGTACTTGGAACCAAGAGCGGGCCCGGTTCCAACCGATTTCCAAAATTTAGAATTGGTTCCCGTAGCGGTTTGAATGGGAACCTATTCCCATACTTGTTTTTCGGGTGGTCGATTCGGGTTTCGAAAAAACCCGGTCCAGCTTGCACACCCCCACGTGTGTGTGTGTGTGTTTTTTTTTTTATTATAAAAAAAGGTTGAGTGTTTATCAACAAATTAAGGGCGTGTTTGGTTCGTCAAAAATAAATAAATTGAAAAATATTTTTCTAAAAATAATTACTTATGTTGTCTATGAAATCAATAAACGAAAAATATTTTCGTAGACTACGTAAATATTTAGACATAAATTACTATCGATAAAGAAAACATATTCCATTGGCTAATAATTTCAAATGCTATAAACAATTATTTTTGGGAAGATGATTTTCAAATTATTCATTTTTTTGCCAAATAAGTGGGGCCTAAAATCTTATCAACTTAGGAACGATCCGATGTTTCATTCTCGAAAACAATTCCGGCGAGGACAAGGTCAGAATTCTTACGCTCAAATGACCAATCTCTCTCATGACTTAAAAGTGACCACATCTTGTAACCACCATGCACGAAATCTACTCATTCTAATATATCCATGAGACAATGTGTACCAAGATACAAGTAGAGAGCACATAGTCCAATACCTCATGGCCAAACATGAGCACTGTGCAGGCAGTGGTAGTTGGTAACTGATGGCCAAAACAAACTACATTTATTTATATCAGATCGAAACTATGAAAGCTTTCTATTGCATTTCCTTCAGGAAGTCTTCATTGTACAGCAAGGAAACAAAAAATTACAAGTAAAAATTCTGCGCATTGGGTCCCTCGTGGATAGGGTCGGTTCCCACTTCAACGAATGGGGAACTGCCCAGTCCGATGTCCGGTTCTAAAGTGGGAATTGACTCGCCTTAGAACCGATATCCACCTATGGAAAAGTGAGTGATGTCCAACTACGAAATTACGGTACAAAATTTGAATTTTACTACTCGAGAGAGGGCAATAAATAGAAATTTATGGTCAAATTTGACGGGAGAATCATGGGGTTTGAGTACTAGCAGCACTTTGGTTATTCTATAGCTTTTAAATCCATATCTGGTCAAATATTGCTTGTGAAGTGATTCTCAAATAAATCCACTCTAAAATAGTCATCACCCAAATACTTGTTTTGAGGTTTTTTTGCCTTGATCCAATGCATAGGGAGTAATGATAAACGAAATTGCATATTGAACCGGGCCAATAGACTTGGAACTATTGAGTTCAATATCCCTATGCAAGTCTTGAAAAAAATGCCATTATTTTCTCATAAGGTGTCATCTACAATGCAAAATGATTAATAGAAATGCTTTTATAGCTACGCAACCGAACTTGTTTCATTAATAGAGTATAGCTGGAAAGAAAACTACATAGTTAAGCCTAGGTAAATTTTTCTTTATAACAGAAATTATGTTAAACGTCACTTTAGTAAAGTTCACATTACAAAACCTCGGGAGTCATTCACTTGATCACTTTAACATAGTGGATGTGACCGTTTACATACATTTACGGAGATCAGTCACGTCGACAATGCAACCGCTCGAATGGGGGTTGTCATGATTTCGATGGATTTGAGACGCTTACGAATGCCAAAGTCATGTTATCTAACATGGGATTCATACGATTTATAGACTTTGGTGATGCTGAAAATTTTGCTCGAGCTTTATTAAATACCAATTCCAAACTGAAACAAAGCTGAGCCCCTTTTCAACAAAAAAAATGTTAATTCATATGGAAAAATTTTAAAAACCTTGTAAGCTCGTTTATTAGCATTCAAACTTAGTAGTTGCTAACACTGGCCATGCTGAGCCTAAGAAGTATTATAGTAGCTTCTAAATGCTTCTTCTTCTTCAAAACATGCCCAGAATTGCCATCAATCGCTTGGATTGATTGGTTGCATTGTGTGGATCGACCCACCAGCAGCCACAACGTCTTGCTCCAGCTGCAATTTCAAGTCCGAAATAAGCCAAAAATTTAAGCTGATAGGTGGAGGGAGACCGCATGAATATAAAGAGTATATAAGACCCATTTTTAAGCGATGTAGGACAACAACTTCAACACCGTGAAATTTGACTAATGAGAGTGGAGGCGCAATCACGAAAGTGACAACACTAGCTCGATACCATGTTAGAAAGTCCAACCCAAAAACTTAAGCTGATAAGTGGAGGGAAACCGCATGAATATAAAGAGCATATAAGATCCGTTCTTAAACGATGTGGGACAATAACTTCAACAGAAAGAAATCATCGGAGGATATTTGTCGATACCCACCTCGAAAAGAACTTCGAGCTTGCTTTTCATGAGGACGAATTCTTGTTTCATTTGTTGTAGACATCTCAGGCACCTGTAAAAGAAATTAATCTGTTTCCTCATGATCTTAAGGTTTCATAAGATCATTGTTCCTATGTTCCTCGCACAGTGTCTACGGCTAAGCAATTCGATATGTTTCATCTGAAAAACGGAAAGGAAGATAACTTCACATTCGCGAACAAAAGATATCGGCAAGAGCTCACCCACGAGTGCTTTTCTCCCGACCGAAGTTTTGGAAGTCCACGCAGGCACTCTTGACTTTCGGTGCTCCTATGCTGTCAACCAAAGCCATCCACTTTCTCCATCAAGACGTACCTTACTGTCTCTACTATCCAAAGCTTACAACTTTTTACTTTTCAAATGGAATGCCACTCTTAGGAAAAAGCAATTGAGTGACATTCTCCCAGAAAAGATTTTTTTTTTCAAGAAAGATAGTGACTCATTCATTTGAAGGAAGGGGGGAAATTTATCTATACCTGCAACTGCTGCCCATCATCTTGTGTGCTTGGGCATGTGCCCTTTTGAAGTCCACATTCTGCTGAGTTCTATATTTTCAGAGACAGATTAACGAGCTTTTCGCAGGATAAGCAAGCAAAAATATCCCATGAATGCTGAAGAGGTAATGAAGAGAAGATCATCAAGAAGCGGAGGGAATAGGGGGAAAAGATAAACAAGATGGTTGGTGCATTTACAGATCTCTGGAGAGTTCATCGAGCAGCTTCTCAGCATCAGTGAGGAAAAGAGACACCACTTCCACTACAAAACCTGGGTTGCTCTCATCTTGCAGTTCATGAAGCTCCAAGTACTGATAATCCAGAATCTCCTGCTCTCACCCCAAAAGGCCAAGTAGAAGCACATCATAAAGCCAAAAATTCAAAAAAAAAAAAAAAAAGGACAGAATCTACATGAATTTGCGAGGTTCGTACCTCGTTGAACAGGGTGTTCACGTAATCATCCAACCTCCCCTGCATTTGCATCAGACCCGCGTCCATGCTGTGATTTGTTGTTTCTTCTTTCACCCTCCAAGCAAACTCGACGAGCTCGCACACAGAAAATTTTTCCAGAACATGTGGAGGAACAGTTCAAGTGCAGGCTATATACGCTAAAGAAACCCTCAAAGTTAGTTTACATTGTATCTTTCGAAATATTTTGTGGGATCGTCGCAACTGTTTTAAAAGATTAACCAGTTATAAATCCTAATACTCCTCTTCACGCGTAGACTGAATCTTAGCCTAATACTAAACGTGAATGAATTTAAAAATTTAAATTTTAAAACACTTTCACACACACACACACACACATATATATATATATATATGTGTGTGTGTGTGTGTTTTGATTCGTGCTTTTATTGTTGTTTTTTGGATTGCTGTGGGTCTCCTCTCCTTTTGTCTGCGGGCAACACACTCGCTTGACTTAAAAATGACAAAAAGACAAGAAAAACCTTAAAATAACATCAGAGCATCTATACTTTTGTTTATATGTTACATGTCCCGAAGAAAGTTTACAACTACAATGATATGGATATTGGTACAAACGCATTGTATAGAAAAGTATACTGATTTTTTGTGTATTATGTGTGAAGAAAATTCATGCTATGAAATCACGAAATGTTCAAGAAATAGAAAATTCCTATAAAGGAGAACTCCGAAAATTGTGAAGCTAGGGACTTATAGAAAATGGAAATGTACTGGTAGGGGGAGTAGACTTTAGAGGGAGAGGGGTGGACTTATTCGTGGGGTTCAGAAAGGGAGATAGTCGAGATCGCGAAAAAGTTTAAATTATGACAAGACTTTTAATTAAGCAGATCATACATTTTTTTCAAGAGGGTCGAATGAAATTTCTTTCAATGACGAAAACAAGAATGCTTACCTGTGTCATATAAGGGAAAAGAAAGTAGCCGAGTGTTTGTTGAGGAAAATGGGCACAAAAAGCGAGTGATGTCCAATTATCACAATAACCAACCCAAAAAACAAAATGAATAATTCTATTCGAAAAATGAAATTAATAGAAAATGGTCGAAAATGACTAGTCATAATGCCATCAAGGTTTTTTTTTAAAGAAGAGAGATGTTTTAAGTTCGTTGACACCTAAAAATTCCGAGAAGGCTCGTGACAAACACGTGAGGAGGCGTCGATTAGCTACAAGGAGAACACCGAGGTAAGGCACATTGATCAGGGGTGCCGCGTGTTAGGGTAAATTATGGCGCCATTTCCTTCCGGAACAAGAAAAGCGCGCGGAGAGAGGCCACGATCAAAGCGATTACCAAAGAGTGGCGGTAAATCCCCACGAGGTGAAAAGAAAAGAGCGCGAAGACCAAGAAACCGTGAAAGAGTAATCCCGTGGCTTGTGGAGAGGGGTAGAACGTGGGGGCCGAAGGAAGTAACCGATTGACGTTACCAAGAGTCGCTATATATATCCCATAGCGAAGATAGACAAGGAACACACATCTTCTCAAACTAGCTCCTAGCTCATAGCCTTTAGCCTAGCGTAATTATAACTTTCTAGAATTCCGTCATCGATTCAATCCGGCAAGTTTCATATCCGAGTTGAGTGTCGTTGATTAGTTCCCGCTCACTGGTTCGTCGATTCGATTCGGTGTTGTACCTTTCATCCATCTTGTCGGTACCGTCGATTCAATTCCGGTTTGTGTCCTATAATCCCCCGCTTGTCGATTCAATTCCAGCATTGTGTCCTGTTTATCCGACTGTTGATTTAATTCGAGTTGCGTTGAAGTTTCCACATCTTGACTGTGCGCCGGGTTGTCGAACTCTCAGAGTCGTAACACGCCCTTTTGTGTTAATAAAGACTCCATACTCTCCAACCACCCTTTCAAACGAACGGTTAAGTTCGATAAAGATTCGCGTGAGCCACCTTCTTTTGGGCCTCGGTCGTTTGGGCTCGACCCATAATCACAGAGCCCTTTAAGGATTTGACGCGCACAGTTCATTGTCAACCCAATTTTTTTTTTGTTGTTGAAAATTTAATGTATAGAAGTGGTTTGAGGAGTAACTAGCACTTTGTGTGATATCGTGTCTCAATTACATATCTAGTTAGATATTGATTGTGAAGTGATACTCAAGTGAAAACCTACTCGGAAATAGTCATCATCCAAATACTCATTTTAAGGTTGGCATTAAATTGATCGGGAGTAGGATAAACAAAATCACATATCAAATGGCCAAAAAGACCTTGGATGACATGATTCCATGTTGTCGAATCGGGTCCATGATGATGGAGCGATTTAACTTGGAACAACAGAACCTGATATCTTTATACATGTCATCTAATCTGAAAATGATTAAAAGAAATGATTATATAACTATGCAATCTAACTTGTTTCATTAAGAGAGTATAGCTGACAAAAAATCATAAAAGACTATAGGCCACGTCATTTTTACTTTATACATGCCACCTTTCCAACAAGTTAGCAGCATAGTTAATTGTTACTTTTTAGCAAAGTTTACATCCTGCCGCGATAAATTATATCATTAAACATCTGGGGTTGCTCCCCTTATCACTCGAGATAACTAAACTAGCAGTTTTACGTGCATTTACAAGGATTGGTCTTGCCGAAAAATGCAAACATCCTAGTTGTCAAGAAATGTACTTATTGCGGCCTAGAAGTACAAACGGGGGTGGAATTTGAGAGGTCCACGAATGCCAAAGTCATGTTATCTTACATAACATTCATATGATCTACAAACTTAGGCGATGCTGAAATTTTCACTCGAGCTTTATTAAATACCATTTCTAAAGTGACATAATTTCTTCATACTGTATGGATCATATGGAAAAGCTAAAAACCTTTTGAGCTTGATTACTATATCATTCAAGCTTAGCTGATGCTAACATCGCACGTTCTAGCAAAATGAAACCATTCCACATGCTGAGCCAAAGCAGGTATCACCGCCGTCAAAGGCGCGATCATGGTCTTGGGAAAATCCCACGAGCAGCCTCAATTTCTTGCTCCAGCTGCAATTCTGATCCAAAAACAAGCCGATGAAAATCAGAATGATTAACAAAAGTAGATTCAAAGATTGCCAGTCTTTTGAAGTAGATCAGTGGAAAGAAAACATCAAAACGAAATTCTCTGTACCCACATCGAAAAGAGTAAAGATCTTGCTTTCCACAAGGAGGAATTACTGCCTCTTTCGTTCCAGGCATGTCAGGTACCTGCAAACAAAATTGATCTCTTTCCTCGTGATCTTGAGGTTCCATAAGCCCATTCTGTTCCCATGTTTCTTACACTATTTATGACTAAACTAGATGGTATTTTTTTTTGTCAGAAGACGAAAATGCAGATAACTTCGCATTCACAAACAAAAGATTTGGGGAAAAACTTACACAAGAATGTTTGTCTCCTTGTAGGTGTTGCGGAAGTGGCAGGCATTCGTAAGTGCCGGTGTTCCGACGCTGTCAACTGAAATTATCGACTTTCTCATCAACCATTGCGCATACCTTCTGTTAACATGAGTTGTCAATTGGAACCTAAATAGGAGATTTTTTATTTAAGATCTTTGTATATATGTATATCATGATTTATAGGAGATTCTGATTTGTAGAAGATTCTAGGGTTGCACATGTCGGAATATATATATATATATATATATATATATATATATATATGCTTATAATCTTGTAAAGAGATCAATTAGAAATGAGAAGAAGAACTAGTTCGAGAATTGCTTATTTTTTAGTCTTATTTTTGAGTGCTAACATGGTATCGGAGCGAATGATCTAGGGCTCTATGTTCATTCCGATCAAGAACCGAATTCCTTACCGGAACATAACCGTGCAGTGGTTTTGTGCAATTGTTGTGCCAATTGCCCTCACTACCAAGACTCATGGCGGATAATGACATTCCACCCACCGAGATAACTCCTCCGGCTCCGGCGGGGTTGATTGGAATTCTCTAGCGGGGAAATCAATAGTCTCGCACCAGGCTCCAGGAGAGACTTCCACTACTGTGCACTCCTTGAAAAGTTGACACAACTCTTGACTCATCGTCAAGATCCACCTTCTCATGCTGAAACCTCCCCCCCACCAATTGCAATCAAGATGGATAGCCGTAATTATGGCCTTTGGTCCCAAGTTGTCGAGATGTATATCTCTAGAAAGGACAAATTGGGATATATCAATGGGGATCTTCCCCCACCACTTCCAATCGACCCTAGTTTTCGGAAGTGGAAGGCGATGACAAGACGGTTAAAGGATGGCTCATCAATTCCATGGACTCGGCATTGATTGGCAATTTTATTCATTTCCCAACAGCGAAGGCAATATGGGATTCGGTGGCTACTACGTTCTTTGATGGCATTGATGTCTCCCCGGTTGTATGATCTCGAGGCGACGTTTGTCTCGATTGAAGTAGATAGGTGGTCCGATCAAAAAGTATTATAATGATCTCCGGGGTTTATGGCGGGAGGTTGATTTTCGACGGCATAATCCCATGACTTGTCCTCATGATATTGAGCGATACAACGCTCTTGTGCAAGAAGATCATGTATATCTCTTTCTTGATGGGCTTGATGATCGCCTTGACAACGTCGAGCCGATGTTTTGCGGATGCATCCCTTCCCAATTGTGGAGCAAGCTTACGCTAGGGTGATGCGGGAGGATATACGCTAAGTCGTTATGCTTTGTCTTCAACCGAACCACCTAGCACCGTGGCAGCTCCGGTTTCACGTGGTGGGAAGGTTGCCTCATGCTTTCCTAAGGCCAACTATGAAACCAAAGCTCTCCAAATGGCCCCTCCTAATGCTACGTTTAGGGGAGGGAAGACTAACAATGGCTCAAAGGATAAACCACGACACATAGGAGGTCGTGCTCATTGTAGTAATTCTAGACATACTATAGAAACCTGTTTTAAGTTGCACGGTTATCCGGATTGGTGGAAGGAGTTGCGGACCAAGAAAAAGACAAAATCCTATGGAACCAGGGCAGGCATCATTGGCTACGGGGGCCTCACCCCTCTCTTTAGTGCCGCGGTAGATGCCACCAATACCTCGGATGCGACTCCCGAAGGTAACATTGGGTGTGCACTTGTCGTATTTCTCAAAGTGACGAGGACGGGTGGATTGTTGATTTTGGGGCAACATATCACATGACATCCAATCCCGACGATATTATATGCCGCACCACTCCAAGACGACAGAATATCTATAATACGAATGGCACTAGCTATCTCGTCATTGGGGTTGGCAATGTTGATCTTACACCCTCTTTATCATTGTCTCACACTTTACTAGTGCCCTCTCTATCTAACCGTTTGCTTTCGTTGGCCAACTCACCGATGCTCAAGTGTTTTGTTCTTATGTATCCGTCTTTTTGCTTATTTCGGGATATCCTCATGAAGGAGATTATTGGTCATGGTACTAAAAGAGGGGGCTGTACCATGTTGACGACTTTCATGCGAGCCAAGCACATCGCATAAGCAGTGGGTCTACTAATAAAGAGAAAGCAATTGGGTTATGGCACCGTCGTTTAGGACACCCATCTTTTGGGTATTTGAGGCATTTATTTCTAGACTTGTTTCGTAATTTGTCGCCTACTGAATTGCAATGGGACTCATGAAGGTAACATTGGGTGTGCACTTGTCAGTATTTCTCAAAGTGACGAGGACGGGTGGATTGTTGATTTTGGGGCAACATATCACATGACATCCAATCCCGACGATATTATATGCCGCACCACTCCAAGACGACGGAATATCTATAATACGAATGGCACTAGCTATCTCGTCATTGGGGCTAGCAATGTTGATCTTACACCTTCTTTATCATTGTCTCACACTTTACTAGTGCCCTCTCTGTCTAACCGTTTGCTTTCTCGTTGGCCAACTCACCGATGCTTTGAAGTGTTTTGTTCTTATGTATCCGTCTTTTTGCTTATTTCAGGATATCCTCATGAAGGAGATTATTGGTCATGGTACTAAAAGAGGGGGGCTGTACTATGTTGACGACTTTCATGCAGCCAAGCACATCGCATAAGCAGGTGGGTCTACTAATAAAGAGAAAGCAATTGGGTTATGGCACCGTCGTTTATGACACCCATCTTTTGGGTATTTGAGGCATTTATTTCTAGATTTGTTTCGTAATTTGTCGCCATCTGAATTGCAATGGGATACTTGTATTTTGGCAAAGAGTCATCGTGTCTCTTTTCCTTTGAGTTCTAATAAGAGCATCGTGCCTTTTTCTTTAGTTCATTCGGATGTGTGGGGTGCTTCACCGCTTACTACTCTATCCGGCATTCGTTGGTTTGTAACATTTGTGGATGATTGTACTTGGATGTCCTGGGTTTATTTAATGAAACATAAAGATGAAGTGGCAAGAATATTCCGTGCGTTTCATCGGATGATTGCCATGCAGTTTGGAACTCAAATTCGAGTTGTTCAGAGTGACAATGGTAGGGAATATATCAACCAAGATCTTGCAGCCTTATTTTCGGGACCACGGGCTTATACACGAAACATCTTGCGCCAGACATCCCAACATAATGGTGTTGCCGAGAGAAAGAACCGCCATATCCTTGAGACAGCACGAGCACTTCTCATAGGTGGTCATGTTCCGTCTCGTTTTTGGGATTTTGCCGTGGTAATGACCGTATATTTGATGAACATAATGCCCTCTCGTGTGGTAAAATTTCAAACCCCACTTCAAGCACTTGCATCCTATGTTTCTCTTCCTTCAATCATGACACTACCTCCCAAAGTGTTTGGGTGCGTGGCATATGTCCATCTCCACAAGAAACAACGAACAAAACTCGATCCTTGTGCAATGAAGTGTGTTTTCATTGGCTATGGTACTCATCAAAAGGGAAATCGCTGGT
Organism: Rhodamnia rubescens; assembly: GCA_021437795.1. Classification (NCBI taxonomy): domain Eukaryota; kingdom Viridiplantae; phylum Streptophyta; class Magnoliopsida; order Myrtales; family Myrtaceae; genus Rhodamnia; species Rhodamnia rubescens. Next base: position 2,433,194 of record JAILYA010000023.1, read on the forward strand.
ACAATTCGGCCACCAAGAAAACCCATGTCATAATGGACATCACCTTCATCGAGTCCGAATTATTTTTTTCCACACCAAATTGTATCTTTCACGGGGAAACGTCTAGTGAAAGAACAAATTGGTGGGAAACTAGTGTAATGGCAGGGGTTGAAATCGATTTTAAAGTCGACGATGATTCAATTGCCGATATTTCTTTGAGGAAAAATAACCCAACAGCGTTAGCACCTGTTAACACAAGGATTGGTAACATGTTGCAGCGTGGTATGGCCATGGATTATGGTGAGACATGGGAAAATGAACAGTAGGCGCTAAGGAATCTGATCATCAGGTTGATTGGGTGCAAGAGATACACGAGCAATCTCAAGAACAACATCCTTCATTGCAAAATACCCCTCTTTAGTACTCGACAATTCTCCCGAGGATAGTCCCGAGGTAAGTTCTTCTATCACACAAAATTTGTTTATTGATACCGATGTGACTATTGGTCATAAATTTCCTAACATACATAATCGTGGCAAGGCCCCTAATAGGTACTCACCGGCACGTAGAAAAACGAAGGTCAAAATATCCGATCGCCAATTATGTTTCGACGAAACAACTGTCGGGACCTTTGAAGGCATTTGTGTCGAATGTTTTTGCAAGTAAAGTTCCGGGTGGAATACAAGAGGCGTTGAAGGATCCCAAGTGGGTTCAAGCAATGCAAGAAGAGACGGAGGCTTTACGTGAAAAATGAGACTTGGAGACTTATAGAGTTACCGAAGGGAAAGAAGGCAAAAGGATGTAAATGGATTTTCACCATCAAATATAAAGCAAATGGTTCCATTGAGAGGTACAAGGCACGTTTGGTAGCAAAGGGATATACCCAAACCTATGGTGTGGACTATTAGGAAACATTCTCTCCGGTTGCAAAATTAAATATCGTGTGGGTATTGTTATCACTTGCAGCAAATTTGGACTGGCCCTTACATCAATTTGATGTAAAAAAATGAGTTCTTACATGGAGATCCTGGAAGAAGAGATCTACATGGAAATCCCACTAGGATATGCGCGTGTTGACAAATTAGAAGTGGTTTGTAAACTTGAGCGGTTGTTGTACGGGTTAAAGCAATCACCATGGGCTTGGTTTGGTCGCTTTAGCTCTGCAATGAAAAGGTATGGGTATACTCAAAGTAATTCGGACCATACATTGTTCCTAAAATGATAGCATGGCAAAGTGATGGCATTGATTATATATGTAGATGACATGATCATAACAGGAGATGACCTTGAGGAGATCACAAGACTTCAAAGGAAACTAGCGAATGAGTTCGAGATGAAAAACTTGGGGGGCTTGAAATATTTTTTGGGTATTGAAGTGGCCAGATCAAAGAAGGGTATTTTTTTTTTTTTTATCTCAACGGAAGTATGTGTTGGACTTGTTGGCCGAGGTGGGGATGTTGGATCGCAAACCCGCCGATAACCCCATAGTACAAAATCATAAACTTGGAAATGTTCCCGATCAAGTACCGACCAATAAGGACCGATATCAAAGGTTAGTAGGGAGGTTGATTTATCTGTCACACACTAGGCTTGATATTGCATATGCTGTAGGAGTTGTAAGTCGGTTTATGCACGCTCCTAGTGAGGAACATATGAATGTTGTAATCAGGATTTTACGCTACTTTGAAGTCAAGACTGGGAAATGACTATTCTTTGCAAAGAATAATCATTGTGAGGTGCAAGGATTTATAGATACTGATTGGGCTAGCAATATCTCATATAGGAGATCGATGTCGGGCTACTTTACATTTGTGGGAGGAAACTTGGTTACATGGAGGAGCAAGAAGCAAAAAGTGGTAGTTTTGTCAAGTGCAAAGTCGAGTTTCGAGGTGTGACTAAAGGACTATGTGAGCTTTTGTGGCTAAAAAAATTACTGACGTAACTTGGTCTTCCACCTAACTAAAAATGCGGCTGTTTTGTGGTAATAAGGCCGCAATTCAAATTTCCCATACCTCGGCTCAACATGACCGCACTAAACATGTTGAAGTTGATAGGCATTTTATCAAGTAAAATCTAGATGATAGGGTGGTGAGTTTTGCTTTTGTCAAATCGAAGACCGGTTGGTGGACATACTTACAAAGGCCATATCAAGTCGAGCATTCCACAAGTCACTTGTCAAGCTAGGTATCAAAGATGTCTTCTCACCAGCTTGAGGGGGAGTGTTAACATGAATTGTCAATTAGAACCTAAATAGGAGATTTTATTTTTATTTAAGATCTTTGTATATATGTATCTCATGATTTATAGGAGATTCTGATTTGTAGAAGATTCTAGGGTTGCACATGTCGGATATATATATTTATATATATATATGTGTGTGTGTGTGTGTCTTGTGCGGGCCGGGCTTATAATCTTGTAAAGAGATCAATTAGAAATGAGAAGAAGAACTAGTTCGAGAATTGCTTATTTTGTAGTCTTATTTTTGAGTGCTAACACCTTCATGTCTCAAAGCTTAAAAAATTCGCCTTTTCAAATGAGATGCAACTGTTAGGGAAAAGGATTAAAGAAAGTGACATTCTTCCAGAAAAAAGCTTTCTTTAGGAAGAATCGATTGAAAAATTTGACACATTCATCTGAAGAAAGAAGGAAACTTTATCCATACCTACGACTTCGGCCCTCTAACCGGTTGACATGGATGTCTGCCCGCCGGAAGTACACATTTTGCTGAGTTCTATGTTGGGGAGGAGAGAGAGAGATAGAAAGATCAATGAACTTTTCACCGAATGACACGAACAGAAAAAAACTCCGGAATGCTGAAGAGATGATGGAGAGCATCAAGAAACGGAGCAAAGAAACGAGAACAAAGTGAGATCGTTGGTGTGTTTTACAGCTCTCTCTGCAGATCATGGAGTAGCTGCTCAGCATCAGTGAAGAAAAGAGACTTCATATCCGCTACAAAATTACGGTTGATCTCAGCTTGCAGGTCCTGAACCTCCGAGAACTGAGAATCCAGATCTCACCCAAAAGACAAACAAACAAGACATTATGAAGCCCAACCTAAGGTAAGAGCAGAGACCGAGACAGAACCACTTAACACTTTACAAGAATTTGTCCGATACTTACCTCTCTCAGCAGGGAGTTCCTGTAATTAGCGCACCTCCTCTGCCTTTGCGCCACCCGCACTTCTATGTCCATGCTCGCTTCTATTGTTTCTCACACAGAACAAAGCAAGAAAGACAATTTGTCTTTTAAGCCAATAAGCTGGTCGCTTTAAATAGGAAAAAATCATAACTTTGCCTCGATGTGCAATATCAATTTAAATTTAAGTTTGTTTATTATGATCCTTGCATCATCTATAGATGTTTAGTGTAGTATTTGAACTTTCAATTTGTTCATCTAATTCCTCAACCATTAGTCCAAGAGGGGTTATCATTTCTCGTTTGATATACTTCACAAGTGTTTGGAGCACTCGTTTTCATGATTACTCTATTGCCCAAATTTTAGAATGTCTTTTCATTTGAACCCATTTCCTGAAGTAACAGAAAAAAAGAACATTATCTTTTCTATCACCATTTTACATTTTTTGTCTCTATAAATATGTAAATAGTATCATATAAGTGTATCTTAACTCATGATGTTTATAATAGCAGAAATAGTCTCATTTAGAATTGTACAGGGTTGTTAATCCTGATATTTTAATCTTCCAATTTACACATTTAGCTAAATCTAATAAAGAAAAAGCAACGCGACAAAGCTTGAAAATTTAATATCTACAAAACAAGATTTGGATTAACATAAGTATGATTATTTATATACAGATGGATATTTTTTTTGAATATTTTTATGAAAGCACTTATTCTTAGCAGATACATCAATTTGATATGACTTTAAAAAAGATCCCACTTTTACGGTAATATAAATCATAAGCTAAATTATACTTAAACGGAACTATTGTAATACCTGCAATGACCAAAAAAATAAAATGATAATAAAAAAATACAGCATATTTCTTGTTCAGAAAGGGAGATAGTTGGGATTGCGAAGAAAATAATTTATACAACAAGATTTAATCGAGTTGATTAAGAACATTTCTAAAAGGGGTCAAATGAAATTTCTTAAGACAAATTCATTGGATAAATCTTGTTCTAATAATTTTACTGGTACATTTGCTAAAACAAAAGCACTTACTTGTGTTAAAAAAGGGAAAGAAAGAAGCCGAGTGCTTATTGAGGAAGAAAGGGTGCACAAAAGTGGGTGATGTCCAATTACGATAATAACCGTTAGAAAGTTCAAATTGTAGTCAAAATTGTATATCCATCAGTTTGAGTACCAGCCAGCCCTTGGAGTGACACTATAGCTTTCAAATTCCATATCTGCTCAGATATTGCTTGTGAAGTTAAGTAAAAATCTACTCTAAAATAGTCATCACCCCAACACTAATTGATTGCGTTGATAAAACGGAATGGGGATTAAGAATAAGTAGACTCACATATCAAATGAGCAAAGAGTCTTGGTATGACCTGAGTTGACCTCGGCGAGTCAAGTCCATGTTAATTGAGCCATTAAACTTGGAACCGCAAGTATCTTTTCTGGAATACTCGGGAAATGACGGAAATTATCCATATAAATTGCAAAATGACTAAAAGAAATGCCTTTATAAGTATGCAAACTGGCTCGTTTCATTAGTGAACTATACCTAAAAAGACTTCATATAGTTGTATCTACATAATACTTTGTTTTAGAAGCCACCCTTTTAACCATTCATTAGCGAAGTTGTTACTTTTTGGCAAAGTTCACTTCCAGCTGCGTTAAATTATGTCGTGAAACATGGAGGTTCGTCCCCTTTATCCCTCGAAACAGGTGGATGTGACAGTTTACGTCCATTTAATGCAAACAGCCAAGTTGTCAAGAAATGCACTTATTGTTGTTTAGTGTGAATTGGGATTTGCATGGCTTCAATGCATTTGAGTAGTTCGTGAATGCTAAAGTCATGCTATCTACCATAGCACTCAAATGATTTACTGACTTTCAAGATTTATTAAATTCCATTATCCAAGTGACTGGATTTCTTTAGGCCGTTTGGCCCCTTTTAAACTGAAGAAGAAAAAAAAAACAAACTTTTTTCACACATATCTGATGATTGACAATATAATGAGGCTATTTTTCAATTTCCTTTTGAGTTGCTATTAGTTTAAACCGAAAGAATATCCCAAAATTGAGTTGCAGATTCAAACTCGAATGGGATTTAAATCTTTGATAAGAGGGTATCGAGGACACAGGCAGCTTACAAATAGAAAGCAAATACAGAAGCAATGACTTAGATTTGAAGCGTGGTCATCAAATTTAGAGCATCATCCATTTACTCTTTAAACATGTTGACACTGGCTTGACCTAAAAATGACAGACATAAGAAAAACCTCAAAATAACGTTAAGGCATCTCCACCTACGAACGTATGTTATATGTCCCAAGGAAAATTTACCACTTCCTGTACAATGATATGAATGTTGATAGAGAAGAGTGGGATGACTATATAGTCCGTTATGTATGGAGAAAATTCATGTCTTATGAAATCAATTATATATTCAAGAATTAGATTATTCCTATAAAGGAGGATATAAAAAATTGTAACACCGACGGACTTATAGAAAATGGAATTTTCTTGGTCGGTGTAGAGAATGAGTTGAGAGGGGGAAAGATTATTTGTGGGGTTCGGAAAGGGAGATTTTTGGGATAAAAAAAGTTTAAACAATGATAAGACTTTAAATTAAGCAGATAAGAACTTTTTCTAAATGGACCAAACGGAATATCTTAATTTATTGGAGAAAACCGTTCACTAATTCTTTTAATTTATAGTAGATTACAAAAAATAAGAGCACATGAACTAGGGGTATGTCGCCACAAGTTGGTTCAAAGACATTGTGTGTAGCACAGGCCGGCGACGCAGAGTCGAAGCTCCGATAATTAACTCTAGGCGCGAGACGCTACTATATGATATTACTTAGCGGTAGTTATCCAAAGATGATGTGGAGCCTACTTTCCCACCATAGTCCACTAAGTTGAGAGAAAATATTTTTCTTCCATTCATTCCAGGGAATGCCCCTGGATTTTACATCCTAGAGTTCATACGAAGTAGTTTAAGGACTTTACTCACGTCCAAAATTACATAAAATAAGAGCATTTACTTGCGTCGATAATGACCAATAAAAGAATTGACCATTCTACTCGAAAGAGGCAATTACGGAACTCTATGTTCAAAATTGATGAGTGATGATGCAATCAAATTTTTCCGATAAAGAGCAGATTTGTGCATAATTAGTAATTACCATGCACAACCCATTTTTTCTCTGAAAATTCTAATGTATATCGTGCGGTTTGAGTACTAGCCTAAATTACGTGGGATACTCTCAAATCCCATTGGTTGCTTGAACTCAAATGGATAGGGTTGTAGGGATAAACAAAATCACATATCCAACAAGCAAGAAGTCTTGCATAAGATGTCATCTCATCTACAAAAGGATAGAAAGAAAGGCTTTTACAACTATGCAACCCAACTTGTTTCATTAACAGACTATAGCTTAAAAATAGTTATGGGCTACGTGATCATTTCGTTGTACGAGTCACCTTTTCAATTAGTAATTTAATTGCCACTTTTTCAGCTCTTAGCATAAGAAATTATATCACGAAACTTTAGAGGTTGCTTCCTTTTTCACTCGACATAATTGGTATGCCGAAAATGCAAACACCCGAATTATCAAGAAGTACTTACTGTGGTTGAGAAGTACAAATGAGGATTCTCACGGGCCTCAACAAAGTTTGAGAGGTTTACTAAGATGCTGAAAATTTTCACTCAACTTTAATTATTCCAAAATAAAGTAAGTACGAAGTTGCTGAAATTATACATGCAGAGCCTAAGATTTAATCTAGACAATAATAATTAAAAAAAAAACAGATGTAGATTGAAAAATTACGGGTGCTTGAAGCATATTGAAAAATTTTGCCAAAAAAGAGACAAAACAGAAGTAGATTGAAAAATTACGGCTCTCTGAAGTAGATCAGTTGAAAGAAATCATTAAAACACGTCTCTATACCCACCTCGAAAAGAGCATAGAGATTCCTTTTCATAATATCTTTATGTTCCTATGTTCCTAACAATAATTAGGGTTAATATCATGAAAAATTCCAAACCGATACATCCGTGACATATTTACCCCAAACTATTTTTTTAACCACAAAAAATCCCAAACTCGATACACGTGTAACAAATTTACTTCAAACTATTTTTTTGACCATAAAAAATCTCAAATTAGTATATCTGTGACAAATTTACCCTAAATTAATTTTTTTAACCATGAAAAATCCCAAACTAATATGCGTTTGACAAATTTACCCTCCGTAAAATTGGGTTAATATTACGAAAAATTTCAAATTGATACACTGCGACAAGCGGAGAATAACCCCTAAACCGGTATACCACGTGTCATTCAACTTAGTAATTTGACGATTAGATTTAACTAAAATCAATGGAGGGTAAATTTGTCACAGTGTGTCCAGTTTGGGGTAAATTTGTCACAAGTTCACCAGTTTGGATTTTTTTGATAAAAAATATATTTTGGGATAAATTTGCCACAAGTCCATCAATTTGAGGTTTTTCGTGGTATTAACCTCAATAATTATGGCTAAACAATTTGAACTTTTTTCTTGGAAAAAGCAAAAGGCGGATAACTTCACCTTCATAGGATCTTCTATAAGATTTTGTTGGATGGTTGCAAATGTTTGAAAAAGATTTAACTCATTACATAAATCCTAATACTCATCTTCACAAAGGAAATTGGATTTCGGCCTGGTACTGAACGTGAAATTAGTATAATAAAATCATTGGGTGATGACGTGATTTAATGTTCAAATATTCTAATGGTTTTGATTTGTGCTTCTATAGATATTTTATTTGGATTGCTGCAGGTCTCCTCTCTTTTTGCCCGCGGGCCGTACACTCGCTTGACCTAAAAATGACAAAAAAGCAAGAAAAACCTTAAAATAACATCAAATCATCTATATAAATTATGTGTCTAAGGAAAGTTTACAACTTCCGTACGATGATATGGATATTGATACCGACGCAATGTGTAAATAAATATAATGATTGTTTACTACATCATGTAATGAAGAAAATTCATGTGTTATGGAATCACCAAAAATTCTTTGAGAATTAGAAAATTCCTAAAGAGTAGGATATAGAATCCTGTAAAACTAGGACTTATAGAGAATGAAATTGTTTTTTGGCCGGTTTAGAGAGTAAAAGGAAGATAGTTGAGATCGCGAAAAAAAGATCAAATTTGGACCACCTCAGAAGGCAATCTTAACGTGGCTGATTTTCCCTCTTTTGCCCCGCTTTTGCAATCAGCTTACTAAGGCGACATAGTGAGCGATGTCTAATTACGATGATGACCGACAAAAAAAAAAAGAAGATGAATTGTGATAGTAATCTCTTCAAAATGTTTGGATCATATAAAAAACTAAAAACCTTGATCACTAGCATTCAAGCTTAGTAACTACTAAGCAACATGCTGAGCCTAAATAAGTATATCCTAATAGCTTCTATACGCTTCTTTCTTCAAAACATCCCCGCCATTGCCATCAAAAGCTTGATTGCAGTTTCGGGGCCGTACCACCGGCAGCCACAATTTGTCGCTCCAGCTGCAATTCGAGTTTGAAACAAGCCGACGGATATCAGAATGATTCGCAGAAACATACGGAAAAATTAGCAGCCAGTCGAAGTAGATCAGCGGAAAGAGAGCGTTAAAACGAATTTCTCAGTACCCACATCCAAGAGAGTTTCGAGCTTGCTTTTCACAAGGAAGAATTCTTGCCTCATTTGCTCCACACACTTCAGGTACCTGCAACAAAATTAATCTCTTCCCTCATGATCTCCAGGTTTCATAAGCCCCCATGTTCCTAACGCTATTTATGGCTAAACAATTTGATACTTTTTCCTTTTCAGGAAAAGAAAATGGCAGTTAACTTCTCATTCACAAGCAAAAGATCTGGGGAGAAAAACCCACCCAGGAATGTTTTTCTCCTGACAGGAGCTGTGGAGGTTGCGGAAGGCTATGCAGTGCAGGTGTTCTCAAGTTTCGGCAATCCTATGCTGTCAACCAAAAAAGTCAACAACTTTCTCATCAACCATTGCACAAACCCTTTTTTCTCAACGATCAAAAGCTTAAAAATTTCATCTTTTCAAATGAAATGCCACTCTTAGGGAAGGCTATTAAAGAGAGTGACATTCTTCCAGGAAAAAAGCTTTCTTTAGAAAGCTTTATCTGTACCTACGACTGCCGCCCTCTAGCCGGTCGACATGAACGTCTACCCTTTTGAAGTCCACATTTTGCTGAACTCTATATTTGGGGGAGAGAGAGAGAGAGGTTAATGAACTTTTCACAGAGTGAAGCAGACTGATAAAAAAAACCCAGGAATGCTGAAGAAATGATGAAGAGCATCAAGGAACGGATCGAAAAAGGCGAAAGAAAATAACTAAGATGGTTGGTGTGTTTTTACAAGTCCCTGGAGAGATCATGGAGCAGCTTCTCTGAATCAGTCAAGAAAAGAGTCACCACTTCCACTACCAAACCTGGGTTGCTCTCATCTTCAGGTTCCCGAAGCTGTAAGTACTGAGAATCCAGGATTCCCTACTCTCGCACCCAGAAGGAAAAAGAACAAAACAAGCATATCACAAAGGGAAAGAAGACCATCGAACTTTACATGAATTTTGTATGATTGTTACCTCTCTGAGCAGGGAGTTCCTGTAATCAGCCAACCTCCTCTGCATGTGCGGCAGACCAACATCCATGCTCTGCTCTGTTGTTTCTCACCCTCCAAACCAACACGCACTCCCACAGAACAACACAAGGCAGACCACTCTGTCTTTAAGCCGATAAGCTGTGGCTTTAAATAAAGAAGCAGAGGAGAACTTTGCAGATCCTGAGGAACAACTGTTCAATTGGAGGCCATAAATGCTAAAGATACCTTGAAAGAGATATTCAGGGTTGCGAAAAAAGTTTAAATTGTAAACGAGACTTTAAATTAAGTAGATACGAACATTTTTGTAAAGGGGATCAAATGGAATATTTCTTGAATTCATCTGCGATAACCGCTTACTAATTCTTTTAATTTTCTAGTAGATTAGATAAAACAAGAGCGCTTACTTGTTTTGAAAAACGCTGAGTCCAATATCTTTAAGCAACCCTTGGGAAAATGCCATTATTTAGCCATAAGATGCCATCTAATTTTGCAAAGGGGTACAAAGAAATGCTTTTTTAACTGTGCAACCTAACTTGTTTCATATGAGAGAGGAGGTAAAAAAAAAATTATATATAGTAATGGCCAATGTGATTCTTTCTTTATACAAGTCACTTTTTCAATCAATGTTTGGCTCAGTTAATTATCACTTATAAGTTCTAGCCGTAATAAATTATATGGCTTAAGTACACTACAAGTGTCAAAACTTGTGTACGGCGCTCACTTTAGTATCAAAACTTTTAAAACGATCACTTAAGTGCCAAAGTTTTTGAAAAACGATCACTTCAATACCAAAACTTTCAAAATGATCGCTTAAGTGTCAATTTTTTTTAAATATGATCATTTAAGTGCCAATTTTTTTAAAAAGATCATTTTAATGTCAATTCCATCGAACCACGTCAGCTCAAATATTAATAAAAAATAACACGCGTAGGATTTTCGGCAAGCCAAGTAAGCTTAAATTGGAGTTGACCTTGAAGTGATCGTTTTTAAAAGAAGTTGGCACTTAAGTGATTGTTTTTTAAAAAAATTGACACTTAAATGATCGTTTTGAAAGTTTTGGCATTAAAGTGAGCGCCGTACACAAGTTTTGACACTTCTAGTGTACTTTATCCTAAATTATATTGTGAAACCTTGGGGTCCCGCCTTTGAAATCTTCTTACGAAAGCCATTAAAATAGCATAAATTTAGACTCGATATAACCCAAAATAAGATCGCTATTATAGAGATTATAAGCTAAACATTCTAAAAGAAAACTATCGTAATATTTGTAAAGATAAAAAAGGTAATAAAAGAGATACTTCCATATGTTTTATTAGGAAATGAATTGAAACGAAAAGAAAATTAGAATTTGGGCAATAGGGTAATTATGAAGCTTGTGATTGGCACTAAGAGGACTGATTTGAGTTTGTTATGGAAAGTTGAGGGACTAAATCGAACAAATTAATAGTTAGTCGACTACGTTGGAAATTTAGGAATAGTTTGAGGAATAAATTGATCTCAAGGATGACAATGCATATCAGGCCAAAGTTTAAAGAATAATACTGTTGTTTTCCCTTAAGAAACAGAGAGGCATTTTCCAAATCCTGTGGAGTAACTGTTCAATTGGAGGCCATAAATGCTAAAGAAACCTTGAAAACGATTTGATGAATTAAATTGCATGGGCCAAAGGTGCAAACTTCACTTGGTTTTGCGGATGTTGTCGGTTTATACAGGACCAGAGGCTCTTAACGACGCTTTTGATTCGTGCTTTCTGTAGTTGCTTCTTGGATTGCTGCGTGTCTCCTCTCTTTTCGTCTGTTGTCTTAAAACCAGGGTCCATCTAAAAATGAGAAAAAACACATAAATAAAAACCCTCAAAATAACACCAAAACGACACTCATTTTGGAGTTGGCTGCGTTGATGAATGGATGTGGAGTAAGAACAAATAGAATCACATAAACGGGCAAAAAGTCTTTGTGTGACACGAGTCGACATTGGCGAGTCAAGTCCCTGTTAATTGAGCCATTAAACTTGGAACTATATGTCCGACATACTTATGGAATACTTTGGGAAAATGTCGTGATTTTTCCATGAGATATCATCTACACTGCAAAAGGATTAAATGATTTACCATGCAACCCGACTTGTTTTATTAATAGACTATTGTGGCTAAGAAAAATTTTATATAGTTGTAGGTTACTTAACTTTTTTTTCATACAAGCCACCTTTTTATCCATTGATTATCATAGTTTGTCATCACTTGTTGGCAAAGTTAACTTTTAGCTATATTAAATAATGTTACACACCTCGGGGAGTCATTCGGTATATCACCTGAAACTGGCGTATGTGACAGCTTATATGCATTTATGCAGATTAGTCATGTAGAAAATGCACTCACCCAAGTTGTCAAGAAATGCACGTACCGTGGTTGAGAAGTACGAATGAGGATGGACATGGCTTCAATGAATTTGAGTAGTCTATGAATGCCAAAGCCATGTTATCTATCTTAGGACTCATGATTTACCGACTTCCAAACTTTAAACTGGATTTAAAAATTTGGTAAGAGGGTATCGAAGACTCAGAACTGCAGCAATGACCGATATTTGAAGCGTGGCCATCAAATTTAGAGCTTCATCCATTGACTTTTTAAACCTGTTGACTTGTGATCATGCAGTTGTAGGTCATAAATGCTAAAGAAACCTTGAGAGCGAGTTGATGAATTTATTTGCACGGGCAAAGATACGAACTTTAATTGGTTTTGTGGTCGTGGTTGGTTTATAAAGGACCGGAAGCTCTCAACAATGCTTTGGATTCTTGCTTTTATAGTTGTCTTTTGGATTGCTGTGTGTGCCCTCTCTTTTTGTCTGTTGAATGAAATCCGGGCCAGACTCTCGCCTGACCTAAAGATGAGAAAAACATAAAAATAACCTCAAATTACACCAAACCACCTACATATATGCATAGATATATTTACTATATGTCCCAAAGAGAGATTCAGTACAGAACATTCATGTAAAAGACAATATAAGAAATTGTCAAATGAGGGAGTTATAGACAATATGATATTAATACACACATGTTTGGCCATCGTAGAGAATAAAATTTAGAAGAGAAGGGACGCATACTTGCGGGGTTTCGGGAGAAAGTAGGGATTGGGAAAAAGTTTATATCACGATAAGACTTTTAACTCTGTAAATAAGAACTTTTTTTGAAGGGATTGAATGAAGTTTCTTACAGAAATTGATTGATGAAAACAGCATATTAGTTCTTTCAATTTTTAGCAGATTAAATAAAGAAAGAGTGCGTGCTTATTATGAAAAAGGGGAAAGAAAGTAAGTGAGTATTTGTTGAGGAACAATGGGGTACCAGAAAGCTGGGGTGAGCATCGGTTGTGGTCCAACCCGGTTACTGGATAGGACCAGGCCAAACCGGCTGGTTCCCAAATTTTATAAACGATGGAAAATAATCCAATTCCTGGTTCGGCTTAGGGAACCGGACTGCCTGCCTTTAAATAAAATTTATGGCTGGAACTCTTCTGTCTTCATCTACCTCACGTTGTACTCTTCATCTCTTGGTGAACAAAAGGCTTGGTCATTCAGGGTAAGAGTTCCTTTAATGGAGCGTTCGCACATTTACCTGGAGGAAGTAGAACATCTAACTTGCGAATGCATACAGTTTTGAGGTTGCCTCTAGGATTGGCCAGTCAATATAGTACATACGAGCACAAGCAAAGTTTCCAAAGGGGCACTTAAGAATAACGCGGAACACAAGAACGAATTTATACATTTTATTACATGACTATATAAGATAATAAGATAAACATAATATCAAATAAAATCAATCAAACATATGCACTACCAAATGAGATATATGCATACTCCCGACAGATAGTGTCACGCCCGACTCTCGAGTACGCGACATCCCTACCAAATCGCCTCAGGTCATAAAGGATAACGTCTCGGGTATGCTATCGACCTACGATACCATATCACGCATACGGAAACGTATACACTCCCAAATCAACAAATATAATAGGGATAGCAAAGTAGGAACATCCATAATAGTCATTAGGGGTGAGCAAAAATCCACGATCCAACCAAACCGGACCGAACCGTACCCAACCGGTTGATTTTGGATGGTTTTTGGCGGGTCGGTTTCTGGTTTATTTTGAGAACCGGTTTTATCGGGTCGGATTACGGATTTTAATGCGATCCAACCAACCGGCCCATGAACCGGTCCTATAAATAATCTATATAATAAATATACATTTCCTCAAACCAAACCTAATCTTTAAACCTAAAGGAAAAAAAAAGAAGAGAGCAGCCCATCTCAACTTAAAAGAAAAACCCGCTCCATCCATCATAAGTTTGGAAAACTCCACCTAAAAGGAAACGAACGTGAAGAAGCGACATTCCCTTCTAAATCGAACTCCACTTCCTAAACAATCACGGCACACTCATTTCAAGAGCAAGTTCCAAGAACGCTCGGGCCGAGCTACCAAAGAGAAAAGGGAGATCGACGTCTTGCTCGTAGATCCGCGGGAGGAGAAGAATTCGGGAATCGTCGCTCGACTACCCATACTAGGTGTTGCGGCTCGAGTTGCTCGACTAACCCTACCCGTACCAACTGGCTTGTTTGCTTCTCGGAGTCGGCCACGATCGTCGATCACCCTCGGCGAAGCTCACCACGAGCCCTAAGCCTTGGCCTCTACTCGGTGAGTGTTCGGAGCATTTTTTTTTTCCCAAAGGTGATTTTGGGCGGTGAGCTGCTGAAATCGGGGCAAAGAAGATTTTTGTTTGCTGCTCTCGTCGGTCTTCATTGCCTTGCTCCTAAATTGGGAGTTTGTGCGTGCTTTTGCTAGTGGTCTCTCTACGTGTCTCGGTTGTTCCCACTTCTTTTTTTTTCATTGGTCTGTGACATGTCAATGGAAAATAGCATAGTGGGATGACTCGATAATGGATGGGAGATGAGAGGATTTGTGGGCATCCGCCACAGGTTCAATCCTTCCGCGCGACAAGGTCATTGTGTCCTAGTAGCGGATTGTTAGCTTGGGCTCATTTTCTGAGGCGAAAAAAGGCGAACGGAAAAGTTATGATGATATGCAATTATTGTGGTAGTATTGTACCATGTTGATCATGGTACTTCAAATATGTTGAGCATGTGAAAGTTGAAGAATCCCGCTAATGTAACGAAGCGAATTATTTACATCTCTTAGAGTGGGTGGGACTCGGGAAACACTAGTGTGTAGTGTGTTATCTACGTGGAAATTTGATCAAGAGAGTTTAGGAGGCTTGTTCTGATTATAATCGATGAACAACCTTTTCGTTGGTTGACGTGTGGGATTTAATTTCATCAGCTACACTCTTCACGCATTTGTCTCATTTCTGGAGAGATTGCATAAGTTGTATTTTTGTGAAAAAAGGTGTTGAGTCTTCTTTCGTAGCTCAAATCTAGGATTGCACTCACGACCGATACATGGAGTTCCATTATATGAACTATATGTTGTATGCGCTTATATTGATGAGATTGGAAATTGCAAGAATCATATTTTGTAGTGATTTCTAGTCCAGGGCAAGGATATTGGGAAAGCGATTGAGAAATGCATCTACGAGTGGGGTATTGGAAAAATATACATTTGTGGATAATGCTAGTGCGAATGATCCGCCCTTGGTTATCAAAATATTTTCTAAAGAGAATCTATTGATCTTAGATGGTGAGTTTTACTGTGAGATGCCTATATAATGAATTTGGTTGTGAAGGATGGTTGGGGGGGTTGCTGTTCCGTTTATGTGGTTAGGTTGTGGGAGTTCTCCTTGGCTAAACATTCGGTTTCGTTGAAGTACAGGACCACTTTAAGGTTCGTCTGTCTTGATGTTAGACTGGTGGACTCCACTTACCTATGTTGGATACCGCATTAAGCTAAGAAAATCTTTTGAAAAGATGGAAGAAGATGATATTTATTTTTCGAGCTTAATTCACACCCGAGTTGTGAGATTGGGAAATGCCACTATTCTTCTAATTTCTTAGAAATATTTTTGTGCCACCAAGAGGATGTCCGGAGCTTGTTATCACTTCTATTGAGTATTTTGATGAGATAGCTTCTTTATATAATTATTTGAAGCGGTCAGGCTACATCCTACGTGAAAGCTATGGGTGCAAAATGAAGATAAGTTTGCAAATATTATGGGGATTTCAAAAAATGAACAAGATGGCGTTGATTGGGTAGTGTTGGATCCTAGAAAAGTTGAGTATGTGGGCTTGTTATGAACTCATTTATGAAGATAGTGCAAAGTTGATGAGATGTTTAATGAGATGAAGTTGACCTTGGGCGTTTGTTTAAATTCTATGAGAAATCTTCTTAGTTTTGAAAAAGAAGGGTGATGAACGTGCGGTTGGTAGTGGGCAATGTTGATAGCACTACCGTAAACGAGAAAGATTTTATTTCCGTGTGAAAGGGCTATGATACCTTTTTGACGGGAAAAAGAGTCCGTGGGTACTTAATGAGCTTGATTGGTATTTTAAAGCTCAACGTGAGAAGCTCATGACCTTGCATTTTGATATGGTGGAAAGTGGGAAAAGTTCAAAATCCTTCTTTGATGGTCGGGATATTTTGTCTATTCCCTCACTACTTGTTTGAGTCACTTTTAGTACATCCGATCTGTACTGATAGCTTTAGTTCTTTGACTCCTGAGTTGTGGAGCTCTTATTTGCACTAGATTGGTTGAAGCGGCTCTTGGCAGTATTATTGAAGAGTGCATCAAATTGAAGATTTGAGTTGGGTAGTTTGTTTTTCCATCTTGTTTTTTCATATATTTAATAAGTGTTTGTTTTATCTAATAGCTTTTTGTGTTAGATATGGATAATGTTATGGGGATTAACAATACATGGTTTGCAGTTGAAGTGTAGGTTTGGTGGGTTTTTCTTTTATTGTTTTAGTCCGTTACTAATAGTTCTAATATGAATTGATGTTGACTTGTTGTTTTGTTTGGAGGTTACACTTGGGTTTTGGATTGAAGTTCCAACATGGAATGTCTTTGTCCTTTGTAGACTTGGTTTTGGATTAAAACTTTGGAAGTTTGTTAACTGGATTTTGCATTAGTCTGTATTTTTATTGTGGATTTTTCATAGGACCGAGTTTGGCTTGGCTTTCTACTTTTTGAAACCTTTGTGAAACATCCTTTGTGAGGGTTAATCCTCTAGCTTTCGGAACCTCCCAAATTATTGAGGTCCTTTTTCGTAATGACTTTGTGGGTTTGATACCTCCCGACTTGGAGATTTGGTGGTTGTGGTATTCATTGTCTCTCCAATAGACTGGTGTTTCTTCTTGAACTTGGGACGACTAGTAGTTACTAACTACGATTGGTATGAGACTTGTTCCTTGAATGATTATTCAAGGAACAAGAAATAATATTAGTTTCTTTCCGATTTCGTTCTCACGTTCAATCCGAACGGCGGGTACTCCGAATAAGGCATTTTTCTTTCTTTTTGGCCATTGCAATCCACGTTTTCTATTGATGTAGTGCGAGCCTTGTAGTGTTCATTTTACCAAAATTGTTGTTTCCCACCTAAAATTTTTCGCTTGTAGCCATCAATGTCTTTCTAGCTATCACTCTTTGTTGTTTATTGATTTTTCTTCTGTTTATATGTGTTCTTCGTGTTAGGCTAATTATGTAGCCTCGCGCACCCGAGCGTCCGAACTCCCATGGATGAGCTTTCGATTGTTTGAATATTCCCAAAGGGAGTTCTCCCCGTGTTCACCGATGCTTGGGACACCCAACATCTTGTGAATATGTGTGGCATTTGAGGATGTGGAATTTGTCCTCAGGTGTTTGTTGTTTGCATGCTTGTTTTTGCACGGCACTTGTATCGGACTCTTTCTAACACTACTATGATTTTCTAGTCTAATATGAAAATTTCATGCTCGAATATTGTGCAATGGGCCTTTACCATGTGTTTTTTTTGGTTCTGTTTGGCCTTTACCATGTTGATGTGGTGAGCTACCTTGTTTTTTTTTCTCGACCCTTTTCTCTTGGGAAACTTTAAAGCCATTGAATTGATTTTATACTTTTTGGTTTAGGCAGTGGCTTCTAAATTGTAGACTTTGTCTTTCGGGAGGATGTAGTTAGCCTCTTCTTGAAGTGACAAAAACGTCCCGCACACTCTGTGTGGTTGGAGGTATTTTTTGGACACGTATGTGTCAATATACGGGAGAAATATTTTTAGTAGAGTTGGATTGGCCATTCTAGATTTTGTTTCTTATTGAGGAATGATTCTTTTGGTCTTTGAGAACTTACATTTTTTTTTTTTTTTTTTAAGCTTGGAAGAGTGTGGCGCTACTTGGAGACTATAAAAGTCTTGAAAACAAGCGCATCATTAGGGCAAATGGATACACTACTTTCAAGGGTTTCTATGTTATTTTGGATTTGTTCCTTCTTGAAATCCAATCTTTTGTGTTATTAAGTCATTTCTTAGATGTTTGCTCTGCTTTGGGGAGGTGTTTTTTTTGGTTCATGTATTTGGCGTCTTCTGGAAAGTCTTTACCTTTGAAGCACTCGTGGTATTTACCAAAGGAAAGATGTCAGGAGGATAGTGTTCGGTTTTATGATCTTTGACTTTTGCAAAAGGTCGTCAATGATTAGGTTATGTGAGAACTTGGGATGCTGTCAACCTGGAATTAAGTTATCGTTTTGGTAATACAAACTACCTTGGTATTCATGTGTTGTTTATTTTTTTTTCAATGTGTGTTTATTTTATTTTTTTTTGTCGGTAAACCGAATCGAATCAACCACCGGACCGGACCGTGGTTCGGTTGGTTCCGGTTCATAGTGAGCGGTTGGTTCCGGTTCGCGTTTTGAAACCGGTCTTTACGGATGGTTCTCGATTTGGTATCCCCCACGACCTATGGTCATATACCAAAATATAACTATCGATACAATGTCAAAGCAAATGATAATTAACCATACAGAGCTATAAGCATATACAACCACATTCTTCGGGCGGTCTCTAAGCCAACAGGGTGGGGCGGCTCTCTAAGACCAACAAGAAGGGTAAAGGGTCAAGAAGGGTCGATTCCCTCATCTACTCCAAAAAGAGGCTACCTCACCATAGTCCTCAAGCATCAACTCCATAAAGGACCCTAAACTCCATCACTTCGGATCTGAAAATGGTTAACAACGAGGTGAGGTAAAATTTCGTGAGTCAACGCCTAAGCTCGGCTAGGGCGATGATTCGTCCGTAACGTCCTATTAATCAATCATATATCATAGTGCAAAATCTCAACCACATGCAACTTACCCATCGGGATGCCTCACGAAATATAGGGATAACTTAATACGACGGTCATACTAAATCAACTCACCGGCTGAATATCATACACATATCAATCCACGTAACATCATACATAGTTCAACCGTTACAATTAAGGCCATACGGCCATGCACACTAGTCGGTTGGTGCCAACACACTAGTCAATCGATGCTCTTCCGACAGGACCACGTATCGTCCCTTACTTCCGGCGATGGCATTTGATAGTCCTGTGTAATTTCGATGGTCACAAAGCATAGATCTATCGGGAATCTCTATAAGGGTTTCGGTCCTTTACTAGTTGCGACCGACATCCGATCGATCGGAGTACAAATCAAATCTTCGATCACCATGAAATCGGATAGCGGAAGTGGTCGAAACCGCATGATGGATCCAGGTTGATTAGATTTCAATATGTTGATTGTCTAATGGCGACGAGTCTAGTGGTGGGGTCGACTTGCGAAACATCGAGAATCGAAGGAGACATAGCAAGCGGCCGATTCGGCTAGCTTGCGAAAAGCGACTCGGCCTATATGGATGGCGTCGTAGCATCAAATGGCCTATATAATCGGCTTGGAAAATAGTTACTAAGCGATGCGGCCGGTGTGTACGTGAAAAATGCTCAACAAGGCGATGTGTCGCCGATGTCATAACACGACCGCCATGACGCTTATTCAAGTAGGAATATAGAACTTTGGTGAACACCGTTGTCGCTACGTAAAAATCGGTTAAGACCTTAGGTTAATGGATTATCAAGGCTAATTAAAGACTAATCTAATACAGACTCTTCCAAACCCTACCAAATCACAACTTCGATTAATTCAAATGATTTTAACTTTGGAGTAGCCATTAAGTGTTTTTGGTAGGTTGGTTACAAATCAAATAAAATAGCATGAAGATTATTTTATTCCTACGAATCGAGATTAAAGATTTTGGGGAATTGGTTACATTAACTAATTAAAGATGATGCCCTTTCGGTACCTTAATTCCATAAGATATCCTAAATCGGCAACTCGATCCCTGATTGATTTAGCCTCATAGTTGAAATGAGGTGTTTTCTTATGTTCTCACTTTCTTAGATGAATGCAATACATGACATGCAAAGACTAGCCTATGTGCTAAATTCATATTATTAAATTAAACATGCAAAATTGACATCAAATTAATGCAACATTCGTAGCAACATGCAAACAATCATGCAATTAAATAAAATAAACATGCAAACACTACATAACATGCAAAAAATTATGATTAGACAAAGTAGCATGCAATTTTTTATTCAAGCAAATCAACCACGCAATTAGACTAACCTAGCATGAATATCCTAAACATTGTACTAAGGACATACAAAATGATGTGGCAAAATATAACATGCGACATGGACATCAACATATTTTAACCTAAACTTTGGGTCGAATAAGACTATAAAATAAAACAAAAAATAAATATAAATATAAATTTAATATTAAATCGTTAATTGTGGCAAAATATAACATGCGACATGGACATGCAAACATATAATATGCGAAAATGGCTATGCCATAATGTAATATGCAGGATTTTTGAAAAAATGGAAAAATAAATTGGTGATACTAGAAAATATGAATGGCATCAAGAGATAAGGCAAGATATGAAATGAGCAGATTTTTTTTTTTGGGGATATTTTCTTATATTTTCGGCAATAAAAGATGGATAAGATAAAACACAACTCAAAGATATGCCAGTGATATTTTGAAAATATGGATTGCAAGATATGATACTTTAAAATATGTAGTAAATATGCAAGATATGCAGACATAAAATTCGAAAATATGCACGGGGATGACGTGGGATATTCGAGATATGCATGAAATCACACAAGATAACATGAGCTGATTTTTATTCCTTTTCCTCTGAATTTTCGGCCAAGACAAGATATGCATGAAGGATTTCATTATTCAATTTTATCCCACATTATCAAATAAGATAAGGCCTCTAAGAATCCTTATCTTCCTAAAAAAATTCATTAGATAGGGCTTTCTAGGAAAATCATATCTTACTAAATCTTTTAAGGAATTTTAATTTGCACGGGATTCAATAGAAAACAAAGATATCATTCAAGATCAAAGAAAATTCATATCCACAATAAGATAACAATCAAGAGCAAGAAATCATGGACGCACATCTTCATCTTTTTTTCAAAAATTATAACACCCATAAATCTAAAATTGGCTTATAAAGATAGCGTGTCGGATCTAAATGGTAATAGATCAAATTAGCTAACTTCCTGTGTTTACTAAGTTGGAGAGTCATACCCAAATGGCAACGGGTAAGATTGTTCAGTTTAACATAGACGTTGTTTATTAGGAAAAAGATATTTCCTAATTTAGATTTAGGATTTTTTATTCATTCAGAAAATTGTGCCGAAGTGATAATCAATTGAGTCCAAAAGCAATGTTTTTTTTTTTCCAAAATCTGATAAAAATTAGAACTTTTGAGATCAATCTTGCAAAAAACTATCCTTTTGATTATCAGAACTTGAGATCAATCCATTATCTATCAAAAGTTCATGCTTCAACTTGATAGCGAAAGATGTATAAAATTCGAGAACAAACATAAATATATATGAGCTCGATTCAAAGGACTACTTCTTCGCAAGTCAAAGTAAAGAAAATTACCTTGTATCACTAAGCAAAACTTTGCACCAAAACGTCGATGGAAATCAGCAGCAAGGGAATTAGCACCATTCAACGAAGGGAAGTTGCGCACCAACAGCAGAAGAATCGAGCATGAATGGTAACAAAACCGGCCCTAATCAGCTATTAAAAGATGAACTGATCATTAGTGAAAAGAAACCGCGAGAAAAGGGACTAGAACCACAGCGACGGATAAAAATCGCAAGTATAGGTACTGGTACCGCAGCAATACAGCACAAAACTGCAGTAATAAAGCAAAAACCGCAGCAATAGGGCAAAAACCACAATAATAGCTCTGAAAACCACAAGGAATACAAGGCAGCCGAAGGTTGATGTTTCCTTCTTGCTGAAGAGCCCGCCTTTCTTTCTTTCTCTCCAAATTTTTTCACATGAATTTAGGATTTTCTGAATGAGAGTCCCCCTTAGTGAAAACCCCAAAGCACCTATTTATAATAGTGAGCTAGGGTTTCGCATTATTTTCATTATTTGCAAAATTATCCCTCAACTTTGGATAATCGCAATTTGGTCCGAAGACAAAATATTATATTCATAGAGCCTTTATTTCTTAATTATTTGGCATTTTTAATTAAGATGGATTGCCGACTCATATGGAATATTCTCGGTCAGAATTTGTGAATGTAGAACTTGGCGTCGAAGAGTAGGTGGAGGAATGCTCATGCGCCCCCTGCGCAATTTTGATGGGCTGTCGGGTTTCCAAGGCGAGTGACCCCTTAGGAGAGTACCCGATTTTGAATGAGGAAGAAGTTCTAACAGTTTAGAGAGAGTAAGGATATCTTGAGTAGCAATAGTTGAGATGACCTCCCTAACATTTGATTGCACATTTTAAGGGAAGGTAATGAATTTTGTAAGATATGTTTAGTACATATCTAAGTAGATTTGTAAATATCTTGGTAGCTGGTATGCTTGTTTATATAGGTAGCCTATGGTCATGTTTTCGCAAATAAAGAATAAAAGTTGGCAGAAAATAATAAATAAATTAGAAAAGAGATATAATTATGGGGCAAAGTCCGTGGGGTCGTTACATTAAGTGTATGGATATTATAAGAGCTTCAATTTGTGCTTTTATTGTTTTTTTTTTTTTTTTGGATCGCTGCAGGTCTCCCTCTTTTTCTCTATGGGCCCGCGCACTCGCTTGACCAAAAAATTGATGAAAACACACACAAAAAAAATTTAACATAACATCAAAGTATCTATAATATTTTAACATACTAAGTGTCCCAAAGAAAGATTACAACCTCCATACAATGACGTGGATATTGATGCAAACGCAATATATAGAAAAGTATAATGATTACTTAGAGTATTATGTATTGAAGAAAATTCATGTCTTATGAAATCACTAAATCTTCTAGAATTAAGGAGCATATAAATCATTTTAAATCAAGGGATCTATAGAAAATGAAATTGTTTCTTGAATTGTTTAGAGAAAAGAATTTAGAGTGAGACGGATGGGGGAGATAGTTGAGATCGAGGAAAAAGTTTGAATTAGGATAAGGCTGTTAACTTAGTAGATTAGAACTTCACGGACCTCCCTAGAAGGCAATCTTAAAAGTTGCTGATTTATCCTCTTTTGCAATTAGTTTACTACGGCAACAGAGAATCAAATTATCATTATATTTATCTCTTTTTCAACTTTAGGGGCCCGCATACTTATTCTTATGATTTCTACTGGATTAGATAAGAAAACAGCGCAGAAAAGTAAGTGGTGTTCAATTATATCAATGACAGACAAAAGAAAATGAATTGTACAACCCGTTTTTTCTTTGAAAATTCGAATGTATATCATATACTAAACACTTTGTTTGATTCTATAGCTTCAATGCATATCTGGTAAGCTTGTTGTGAGCGATACTCAGTAAAACCTTCTCTGAAATAGTCATTGATATTATTTTGGGTTAGACTGTGCTGTCAAATGAATGGGGAATAGGAATAAAAACATCACATATGATAGGAAAAGTCTAGGGTTGACATGAGTCTTTGGCGAGTTGGATCCATTTATTGGCCATTAAACGAAACTTTGAATGCAATATCCATTGAATCCTGAAAATGTCTATTTTCATAAGATGTATCTAATTGAAATGATTGAAGAAATGTTTTTTTTTTTGATAGGTGTTTTTTACTATTGCTGTGTTTATAACTATGCCCCATTTGTTTCATTGGAGAGTATAGCAAAAATTTAGATATTCTGGGCTAGTTTGTTTTTTATACAGCGTTTTCATCGCGATTGGGGGACGTGGATGTGACGTTTCGTGCATTTAAGAACAATGTGGGTCGGTGGCTCATAGTGGACTTTGCGATGCCAAGTCTGTTTTACTATGATTTGAACTTCGTGTGCTGAAATTTTCCTGTTTTTATTTTTTTAGTGACCTATTCCTTATTGTTGGATCTAAACCTTTGTTGACACCGCGTCTGTGTTTTGCTTGGTTTTTTTTTTTGTTGCCGTTTGCTATTGCCTCCAATTGCAGCCGCAATTTGTTCGCTCCAGCGGCAATCCGAGTTCGAAACAAACCGACAAATATCGGAATGATTCACAGAAATGCATGGAAAAATTACCAGCCGCGGAAAGAGATCGTTAAAATGAATTTCCCTGTACCCACATCCAAAAGGGTTTCGAGCTTGCTTTTCACAAGGGAGAATTCTTGTCTCATTTGTTCTGCAACAAAAATTACTCTCTTTCCTCGTGATCTCCAGGTTTCATAAGCCTATTCTGTTCCCATGTTCCTAACGCTATTTATGGCTAAACAATACGATATTTTTTCCTTTTCAAAAAAAAAAATGGCGGTTAACTTCTCATTCACAAGCAAAAGATTTTGGAAAAAACTCATCCAGGAATGGTTTTTGGTTTTTCTCCTGACAGGAGGTTCGGAGGTTGCGGAAGGCTATGCAGGTGTCCTTAAGCTTTGGTAATCCTATGCTGTCAACCAAAACGGTCAACGACTTTCTCATCTACGATTGCACAAACCTTTTTGTCTCTACAATCCAAACCTTAAAAATTTCACCTTTTCAAATGAAATGCCGCTCTTAGGGAAAGCAATTACAGAGTGACATTCTTCCAGAAAAAAAGGATTTCTTTAGAAGGAATGAATGAACAGAATTCGGCACATTCATTTGAAGAAAGAAGGAAGCTTTCATCTATACCTACTACTGCCGCCCTCTAGCCAGTCGACATGAACGTCTACCCTTTTGAAGTTCACATTTTGCTGAACTTTGTATTTTTTTTGTGGGTTGGCGGAAGGAGGAGAGAGGTTGATGGACTTTTCACAGAATGAAGCAAGCTAAAGAGACCCAGGAAATGCTGAAGAGATGATGAAGAGCATCGATGAACGGAGCGAAAAAAATGAGAAAAAGACAAAGTAAGATGGTTGGTGTGTTTTTACAGATCACTGGAGAGATCATGGAGCAGCTTCTCAGAATCAGTCAAGAAAAGAGTCACCACTTCCACCCCAAAACCGGGGTTGCTCTCATATTCAAGCTCCTGAAGCTGTAAGTACTGGGCATCCAGAATTCCCTTCTCTCTCACCCATAAGGCAAAACAACAAGCACGTTACAGGCAAGAAAGGAACAACGTTGACGGGCCTGGACTTTACATGAAATTTCTGTGATTGTCACCTCTCTCAACAGGGAGTTCCTGTAGTGGGCCAACCTCCTCTGCATTTGCGGCAGACCAACATCCATGCTCTGCTCTGTTTTTATCTCACCCTCCAAACCAACCCGCACTCCCGCAGAACAACGCAAGGCAGAGCACTCTGTTTTTAAGCCAATAAGTTGTGGCTTTAAATAAAGAAACAGAGAAAAAACTTTGCAGATCCTGAGGAACAACTGTTCAATTTCGAGGCCATGACCGCCAAAGATACCTTGAAAGAGATGTTCAGGATGGCGAACGAAGTTTAAATTATAAACGAGACATTAAATTAAGTAGATAAGAACTTTTTCTAAAAGGGATCAAATGGAATTTTTCTTGAATTCGTCCGCGATAACCGCTCACTAATTCTTTTAGTTTTCTAGTAGATTAGATAAAACACGAGTGCTTACTTGTTTTGAAAAATGCTGAGTCCAACAATATCCATATGCAACCCTTGGGAAAATGTCATAATGTTTCCATAAGATGTCATCTAATTTGCAAAGGGGTACAAAGAAAAGCTTTTATAACTATGCAACCCAACTTGTTTGACGAGACAATGTATAGGTTAAAAAAAAAATTATACATAGTTACGGGCTACGTGATTCTTCCTTTATACAAGTCACTTTTTCAATGAATGATTAGTTGAGTTAATTGTCGCTTGTTCGTTCTAGGCCGTAATAAATTATATCATGGAGCCTTGGGGGTCTTTCCTTTTATCACTTGAAACAATTGGACATGACAGAAATGCAGAAAATCCAAGTTGTGAAGAAATGTACTTGTTATGGCTGAAAAGTACAAATGGGAGTTGGTATGACATTAATAAATTCGAGAGGTTTACGAATGCCAAAGTCATGTTATGTAATATGAAATTCGTAAAAATTTCACCCAAGTTTTATTAAATAACATCTCCAAAGTGACGGTAATTTCATAGTTGCTAACATTACACATGCTCAGCCTCAGAACAAGTATAGTAAGCTTCTGTATGCTTCTTTTTCTTCTTCTTCTCTTCTTCTTCTTCAAAACATGCCCACTATTACCATCAAAACCTTCGTTGCACCTTGGGGATCGACCCACCAGCAGCCACAATTTGATTCTCCAGCTGCAATTCAAGTTTGAAACAAGCCGACGAATGTCAATGCCAGAACGATTTGTAGGGGTAGATTGAAAAATCACCAGTCTGGGAAGCAGACGAAACAAATCATTCAAAACAATTTATCTATACTCACCTCGAAAAGAGTTTCGAGCTTGTTCTTCACAAGGAGGAATTCTTCTTTCAGTTGTTGCAGGCATCTCAGGCACCTGCAACAAAAATTTCATCTCTTTCCTCATGATCTTGAGGTTTCATAAGCCCATTCTGTTCCTAATATCTATGGCTAAACAAGTTCCTATTTTATGACCCGAAAACAAAAAAAAAAAAAACAAGTTGATATTCTTTTTCGGAAAAAGTAAAGGCAGAATACTTCACAATCGTGAATAAGATATTTCAGCCAAAACTCACTCAATATGGTTTCTTGCCCGACAGAAGTCCCGGAAGGTTATGCAGGCATTCCTAACTCTCTTTGCTCCTATGCTGTCAGCCAAAGTCATGAACTTTCTCGTCAGCCATTGCACATACCTTTATGTCTCTGCAATCAAAAGATTAAAGGTTTCACCTTTTAAAATGGAATGCATCTCCTAGGAAAAGCGATCGACGAAAGCGACATTCTTCATGGGAAAGCTTTATTTGAAATAAAATGAATGAATAAAAGTTGACTTATGCATTTGAAGAAAGGACCAAAATTTATCAACACCTGGAACTGCTGCCCTTCAATTGGTGAATATGAGCATCCACCCTTTTGAAGTCCACATTTTGCTGAGCTCTACGTTAGAGAGAGAGAGAGAGAGAGGAGGGGAGAGAGATCAATGAACTTCTCACAGGATGAAGCAAACTAAAAAAAAAAAAAGGAGTGCTGAAGAGATGTTGAAGAGAGCATCAAGACACAGAACGAAAAAAAGGAGAAAAAACAAATTGATGGTCGGTGCGTTTACAAATGGCTAAAGAGATCACGGAGCAGCTTCTCAGAATTAGCGAAGAAAAGAGCCACAGTCTCCAGTAGAAAATCTGGGTTGCCCTCATCTTGCAGTTGCTGAAGCTCCAAGAACATAGAATCCAGTATCCCCTGCCCTCATCCAAATGGCCAAAAAAAGGAAAAAAAATGCACATTACGGAGCCGAAAACAGAACATCCACGGATCATTCTAAGGCAAGAGCAGAGAGAAAGAGACAGGACCACTTAAGACTTTGCATGAATTTTCTGTGATCTTACCTCTCTCCACAGGGCGTCCCTGCAATCAACCCACCTCCTCTGCAATTGCCGCAGACGCGCATCCATGCTCTGCTCTGCTCCGTTATTTCTCACCCTCCAAACGGACACGAACTCAAACAGAACAAAAACAAGACAGACCACTTTGTCTTCAGCCAATAAGTTGGCGGCTTTAAATAGGGGAGAATCATACTGATAGTCCCTAAGTGGTTTCTCTCGTCTTCAATTTTTTTTTTTTTTTTTGCTGCGTTGAATAAACTGTTACTTTGAAAAAGAAAATTTCAGTCATTCAATTTTTAATTTGTCCAATATAATCTTTGCACTATTCCTACAGGTTCAATGGAGTCGTTTTTGACCAAAAAAGAATGGAGTCAATGAAATTTTTCAATTTATTCAATGTAGTCTCTCAACTTCCATAACAAAGACAAATAAATCATCGGTGCCTTCTTTAGTCTTTATAATTACCTTATTGCCCAGATTTTAAATGATCTTCTCGTTTTGATCTATTTCGTAGATAAAAAGCAATGCGATATCTCTTTAACTAATGTTTTACTTTTCTGGTCCAATAATTTCATTTAAGAACATCTTAATTTATGATCTCTATAATAGTAAAATTAGCCTCATTTAGAATTGCATTGAGTTGATAATCCTACTATTTATCTTCCTAATTGACAGATCTAGTTAAATTTAATTAAGAAAGTCCAAAGCAACAAAGATGGAAAATTCTATATATCCAAAAAATTGGGGACAAGATTATTTTCATAATGTGATTATGAACATATAAATTGATATCGTTTTTAATGAAAGCACTTAATCTTACATTAATAGTAAATATGTACCCAGTATAACTCAAAATAAGGTTCTACTTTAACTCTTATAGAGATTATAAGGTAAAATATACTAAAATGGAACTACCGTAATATTTGTGAAGACCGAAAAGGTAAAGAGGTAATAAAAAGGACAACTACGTATTTTTGTTGATTTACGAAATGAATTGAAATGAAAATATTTTTAAAATTTTGACAAGAGTGTAATTATGAAAATTTTCCAATAAAAACCAGTTGACTGATTTGACTTTGTTATGCTAAAGAAACCTTGAAAGCGGTTTGAAGAATTTAAATTGCATGGTCCAAACGTGCAAACGTCACTTGGATTGCTGCCTGTCTCCTCTCTTTTTGTCTGTTGTCTTTAAATCAGGGTCGACCTAAAAATGACAAGAAAACATAAATAAAAAACCTCAGAATAACACAAAAACACACACACACATAGAAAATAGAATTTAGAGGGAGAAGGGAGGGCTTTGTTGCAAGGGAAGGGAGATAGTTGGTGTCACGGCAAAATTTCATTCATGACAAGATATTTTAAGTAGAGAAGAACCTTTTTTTAAGGGGTTGAATACAATTTCTTGAGAGAAATTCATTGATGAAAATTACATTCTAATTCTGTTTAGCTCAGGTAGATTTAGATAACAACAGGTACTTTAAAAAAGGGAAGAAAGTAGCTCCATGTTTGTTGACAAAGAAAAGAAGCACAGAAAAGTGAGTGATGTCCAATTACAATAATAACCGTTGAAAACATTGAATTATTCTACTCAAAAGAGGTCATAAAATGTAATATTACAGTCGAAATTGATGAGCTATAATGCCAACATATATATATATATATATATATATATATATATATATATATGGAGAGCAAAGATATGCATAATTATTGTGTACAACCCGTTTTATTTTTTTTTCTGTAAAAATTGCAATATATATCAAGCGATTTGAGTACTAGCCAACTCTTTGAGTAACACAATTAGCTCTTGAATCCCATCTAAGTTTGCTAGTTTTTAATGTGAAGTTCATTAAATACCCACTCTAAATAGTCATCCCCGAATCGTTTTGGAAGTGGGAGCGTCGCTCAAATGGATGTGGGTAGAATAAATAGATCATATCGAACGGGCAAAGTATTTGTTGGTCGACATTGGGTCAGTCCATGTTAACTGAGCCATTAACTCGACTAGTTCGTGTCTTTATGGAATCCTCGGAAATGTGTATTTTTCTGGATATTGTTGCAATAGGATTAAAACAGATAACAGGCAACCCTACTTGTTTTGAAAAAATTGTAGTTATAGGTTACTTAACTCTTTGTTTGCACAAGCCACCCTTTTAATCATTGATTAGCACAGTCAGTCGTCCCTTGCTAGCAAAGTTTATTTTTAGCTGCACTAAATAACCAAGTTGTCAAGGAACGCATTTGTTGTGGGCGAGGAGTAGTACGAGTGAGGCTCGACACTGCTTCAATGAATTTGAGTAGTTTATGAATGCCAAAGCCATGTTATCTGTCATAGGACTCAGATGATTTACCGACTTTAGGCTGTTTGGGTCCTTTTTAAACTGAAGAAAGAAAAGAAAAAGCTATTTTCAGACACATATCTGATGATTGACAATATAATGAGGCTATTTTTTTAAAAATTTCCTTTTGAGTTATTATTAGTTTTAACCGAAAGAGTATCATAAAATTGAGTTCCAGATTCAAACTCGAATGGGATTCAAAATCTCAATATTGGAGAGATTATGTTAGTCGTCACTTTAAAATTTATTGTGAAATCACGGGAGTCAATCCCTTTATTACTTTGAGATAGTGGATGTGACACTTTACATACATTAACGGAGATTAGTCACGTCGAAATTGCAAACGCTCAAGTAGGGGTTGTCCCGACTTCAATGAATTTGAGAGGCTTCCGAATGCCATAAGTAATGTTATTTAACATGGGATTCATACGATTTGCCGACATCGATGATGCTGAAAATTTCTCTCAAGCTTTATTAAATACCATTTCCAAAGTGAAATAAGGCTGAGCCCCTTTTAAACCGGAAATATGTCAACTCATATGGGGAAAAATTAAATACCTTGTAAGGTCGTTCATTAGCATTAAAGCTTAGAAGTTGCAAACACTACACATGCTGAGCCTAAGAAGTATCATAGTAGCTTCTAACTGCTTCTTCTTCTTCCTCCTCTTCTTCAAAACATACCCACAATTGCCATCAATCGCTTGGATTGATTGGTTTCATCTTGTGGATCGACCCACCAGCAGCCACAACTTGTTGCTCCAGCTGCAATTTCAAGTTCGAAACAGGCTTAACGGTTATCAGAAAGATTCACAAAAGGTAGATCGAAAAATCACCGTCTTTGAAGTAGATCGGTTGAAAGAGATCACTATAAGAAAAGTTGTCTAGACCGACCTCAAAAAGAGCTTCGAGCTTGCTTTTCACAAGGAGGAATTCTTGTTTCATTTGTTGCAGACATCTCCGGCACCTGTGACAGAAGTAATCTCTTTCCTCATGATCTTAAGTTTTCACAAGACCATTCTGCTCCTATGTTCCTCACAATTTCCATGGCTAAACAGTTCGATATGTTTTATCTGAAAGACAAAGCAAATAACTTCACATTGGCGAACAAAAGATGTCAGAAAAAACTCACCCGCGAATGTTTTTCTCTTGACAGAAGTTCTGGAAGACGACGCAGGCACTCTTAACTCTCGGTGCTCCTATGCTGTCAACCAAAGTCATCCACTTTTCAAATGAAATGCCACTCTTAGGAAAAACAATTAAGTGACCTTCTTCCAGAAAAGCTCTTTAAAGAAACCAAATGAATGGAAGTGCACTAAAGCATTTGAAGAATGGGGCAACTTCCTCTGTACCTGCAACTGCTGCCCATCAACTTGTGTGCTTGAGCATGTGCCCTTTTGAAGTCCACATTTTGTTCAGTTCTATGTTTTGGAGAGAGAGAGACAGAGATTAATGAGCTTTTCACAGGATAAGCAAGCAAAAGCATCCCAGGAATGTAGAAGAGGTAATAAAGAGAAGATCAAATACGAGAGAGGGGGAGGGGGGGATTGAAGATAAAAATAAGATGGTTGGTGTGTTTACAGATCAATGGAGAGACCATCGAGCAGCTTCTCAGAATCGGTGAGGAAAAGAGACACCACTTCCACTACAAATCCTGGGTTGCTCTCATCTTGCAGTTCATGAAGTTCCAAATATTGAGAATCCAGAATCTCCTACTCTCCACCCCCAAAAAAAAAAAAAAAAATTTTGACAGGTCAACCTAATGCGAGAGAGCGACACTTGAGATTCTACATGAATTTGTGAGGTTCGTACCTCGTTGAACAGGGTGTCCATGTAATCAGCCAACCGCCCCTGCATTTGCATCAGACCCACATCCATTGCTCTGATCTGTATGCTTCTCTCGCCCTCCAAACAAACAAGATAGACCTAAATATGACTAAAAGCACAAGAAAAACCTGCGGTGGAACAAGTTCAGTTGGAGGCTATAGAAACCCTCTGAAGTTAGTTAACAATGCATCTTTCGAAAATTTTGTGGGATCGTCCCAACTGATTTAAAAGATTAACTTGTTACGTAGATCCTAATACTCCTCTAGATCGAATTTCAACTTCGTACCAAACGTGGATAAATGCGTGATTTAATTTTCAAATATTAAAACGGTTTCTATTCGTGGTTTTATTGTTGTTTTTCTTTTTTATTGCTGTGGGTCTCTTCTCCTTTTGTCTGCGGGCCACACACTCGCTTGACTTAAAAAAGACAAAAACACAAGAAAAGCCTTAAAATAACATCAGAACATCTAAACATTTGTGCATATGTTATCTGTCCCAAAGAAAGTTTACAACTTCCGTACAATGATATGGATATTGATACAAACGCAATGTATAGGAAAGTATAATGATTATTTAGTTTATTATGTATGAAGAAAATTCATGTCTTATGAAATCACGATATCTTCAAGAACTAGAAAATTCCTATGAAGGAGGAGGCCTCCCAAAATTGGAAAACGAGGGACTAATAGAAAAAGGAAATGTGCTGGTACGGGGAACAGAATTTAGAGGAAGAAGGGTGGGGCTCATTTGTGGGGTTTAGAAAGGGAGATAATCAAGATCATTGAAAAATTTTAAATTACGACAAGGCTTTTAGTTAAGTAGATTATAATTTTTCCTGATGGCATCGAATGGGATTTCTGTCATTGACAAAACGATATGCTAATTCTTTTGATTTCTCATAGATCCGACAAAACAAGAGCGCTTACTTGTGTAAAAAAAAATGGGAAAAGAAAGTAGATGAGTGTTCGTTTATGAAGAAAGGGGCATAGAAAAGTGAGTGATGTCCAATTATGACAGTGACCAACGAAAAACGAAACATGAATCGTTCTACTCGAAAAAGGCAATAAAGAGAACGTGGTAGAGATTGATGAGTGGTAATGCCATCGAGTTTTTTAACTAAGGAGTAGAGATGTGCATGA
This sequence comes from Rhodamnia rubescens, assembly GCA_021437795.1. Classification (NCBI taxonomy): domain Eukaryota; kingdom Viridiplantae; phylum Streptophyta; class Magnoliopsida; order Myrtales; family Myrtaceae; genus Rhodamnia; species Rhodamnia rubescens. The sequence goes on from JAILYA010000023.1 coordinate 2,466,177, forward strand.
AATTCATCATACAACCCCTTTTTTTCTTGGAAAACTCTAATTTATATTGTGCCGTTTGAGTACAAATTAGCACTTTGAGTGGTACTATATCTCTCAAATTACACATCTAGTTAGACATTGCTTATGAAGTTAGTATAAACCTACTCTGAAATAGTCGTCATCCAAATACTCATTCTGGGGTTGGCTGCCATGATTAGATGGAGAACAAAGTCACATATCGAACGGGTAAAAAGTCCTTGAATGACATGAGTGATGAGTCCACATTGATGATTGAGCCATTTAACTTGGAACAACAGAACCCGATATCTTTATGCAATCCTTCGGCCTCATAATTTTTCCATAAGATGTCATCTAATCTGCAAAATGATTAAAAGAAATGCTTATATAACTTGAAACCCAACTCGTTTCATAAGGCTATAGCTAAGAAAGTTATGCAAGCAACCTTTACAATAAGTTAGTAGCATAGTCAATTGTCACTTGTTAGCAAAGCTTACATCTAGCCCTGATAAATTATATCATGAAACCTCTGGGGTCGCTCCATTTATCACTCTAAATAAGTGAACGTGGCAGTTTACGTGCATTTCAAGTGGATTGTTCATGCCGAAAATGCAAAGCCCAAGTTGTCAAGAAATGTACTTATTGCTGCCGAGAAGTACAAATGGGGATGGGCATGGCTTGAATGAGTTTGAGAGGCTTACGAATGCCAAAGTCATGTCATCTTACATAGGATTCATATGATCTACAAACTTGGGTGAGGCTGAAATTTTCACTCGAGCTTTATTAAATAGCATTTCTAAAGAGACGTAATTTCTTCTACCTGTTTGGATCATATGGAAAAACTAAAAACCTTTCAAGCTCGACTACTAGCATTCAAGCTTAGTAGTTACTAACATCACACGTTCTACCAAATGAAACCATTCCATATGCTGAGCCAAAGTACGTATCATCGCCATCAAAGGCGCGATCGTGGTCTTGGGATCGTCCCATGAGCAGCCGCAATCTGTTGCTCCGAGATGCAATTTAAGTTTGAAACGAGCCAACGAATATCAGAATGATTCACAAAAGTAGATTCGAAGATTACCAGTCTCTTGAAGTAGATCAGCGGAAAGAGATCATCAAAACGAACTTCTCAGTACCCACACTGAAGAGAGTTTCGAGGTTGCTTTTCACAAGGAGGAATTGTTGCCTCATTCGATCCAGACATGTCAGCTACCTGCATCAGGATTGATCTCTTTCCTCGTGATCTTGAGGTTCCATAAGCCCATTCTGTCCCCATGTTTCCAAAACTATTTATGGCTAAACCATAAGGTGTTTTTTCTATCAAATAACGAAAATGCAGAAAACTTCGCATTCACAAACAAAAGATTTTGGGAAAAACTCACACATAACTGTTTGTCCCCTTATAAGTGTTGCGGAAGTGGCGGAAGACCATGCAGGCATTCTTAAGTCTTGGTGTTCCAATGCTGTCAACCAAAATCATCGACTTTCTCATCAACCATTGCACATACCTTCAAGTCTCAAAGCTTAAACTTCCACCTTTTCAAACGAGATGCCGCTCTTAGGAAAAGCAATTGAAGAATGTGACATTCTTCCAGAAAAAGCTTTCTTTGCAAAAAAATTAGATGAAAGAATTTAACACATTCATTTGAAGAAAGAAGGAAACTTTATCCATACCTCCGACTTTGGCCCTCTAACCAGTCGACATGAACGTCTACCCATCGGAAGTCCACGTTGTGCTGAGCTCTATATTGGGGGGAGAGAGAGAGATCATTTCACCGAATGATGTAAACTGAAAAAACTCAGGAATGCTGAGAAGATAATGGATAGCATCGAGAAACGGAGCATGAAAGGAGAACCAAGTAAGATGGTTAGTTTTTCTCTGTGCAGATCATGGAGCAGCTGCTGACCATCAGTGAAGAAAAGAGACACCACTTCCACTACAAAATTAGGGTTGCTCTCATCTTGCAGGTTCTGAAGCTCCAAGTAATGAGAACCCAGAATGCCCTAATCTCACGCAAAAGGCAAACAAACAAGCACATTATAAAAAAAAAAAAAAAATAAAAGGCACATTGACGGGTCAACCTAAGGCAAGAGCGACGAGAAAGAGACAGAACCACTTAAGACCTTACAAGAAGATTCTTACCTCTCTCAACAGGGAGTTCCTGTATTCTGCCCGCCTCCTCTGCATTTGCCTCGGACGCGCATCCATGCTCGGTTCTGTTGTTTCTCAACATCAAACAAACAAGAACTCACACAGAATAAAGCAAGGCAGACAATTTGTCTTTAAGCCAATAAGCCTGTCGCTTTGAATAGGAAAAAATCATACTAATGGTCCCTCAACTTTGCCTTAACGTGCAATATCAATTTGATTTTTAATTTGTTTAATTTGGCCCTTGCACTATTTGTAAATATTCAATATAGTTCCGAAACTTTTAGTTTGTTCATTCTAGTTCCTCAACTTTTCATAAAAAAAGTCAAATCAGTCATTGCTACAATTCACAAGTTTTCATAATTACACTATTGCCCAGATTTTAGAATATCTTTTCATCTCAATCCATTTCCTAAATCCAAAAAAAAAAAAAGCTATCTTTTCTATTACCGTTTTACCTTTTTAGTCTCCATAAATGTTAAAATAGTTTCATATAAGTGTATATTAATTTATGATCTTTATAATAGAAAAAATAGCTTCATTTAGAATTGTATTGGGTTTTAATCCTGATATTTTAATTTCCTAACTTACATATTTAGCTATATTTGATAAAGAAAAAGAGAAGCACAAAAAGCTTGAAAATTTAGTATCTGAAAAATTATGAACAATACTTTCTGCTAATATAAGTGCAGTTATTATAAACAAATTGATATTTTTTTAAACTTTTTTTTTATGAAAGCACTTATTCTTAGCAAAAATATCAACTCAGATAAAACTTTAAGTAAGATTTCACTTTTACTGTAATATAAATCATAAGCTAAAATATACTTAAGTGGAACTATCATAATACGTGCAAAGACCCAAAAAACAAAATGATGACAAAAAAGATAGCAGACTTCCTGTTCAGAAAGAGCAATAGCTGGGATCGCAAAAAAAAAAATTAAATTACGACAAGACTTTTAATTAAGTAGCTTAAGAACTTTTCTAAAAGGGATCGAATGGAATTTGTTAAGAGAAATTCATTGAAGAAATCTCAATCTAATACTTTTACTAGTAGATATGATAAAACAAAAGCGCTTATTGTGTTAAAAAAGGGGAAAGAAAGTAGCCGAGTGTTTGTTGAGGAAGCAAGGTGCAAAAAAGTGTCCAATTACGATAATAACCATTAGAAAATTTCAATTACAATCAAAATTGATGAGCCAGGATGGGCAAAATTGTCAAAAAAATTCATAAATTTATTGCACTTTCGCCAATTCAGTCCTAAAATTTTTAGTTTTGTCAATTCGAGTTATAAACATTTTATATTTATGTCACTTGAGTCTTTAAACCTTTTGCATTTATGTCAATTCAGTCCATTCGGTCAACTTTTCCCGGTGGCATCGACATGGACTTGGCCGGTCTTGACGGGGCAATTGTTAATAATATTTTAATATGTTTTCAAATTTCTTATTATTTTTTTTTTTTTCTTTTTACTATTCATCTTCTTCCTCCTCCTTCCTCCAAAGGGGTCCTTGTCAATATCTTTCACCAAAGGGGTTCGCCGATCCTCGGCGCAGGTGTCACTATCTCTAGGTGAGGTCGAGCCTCACTATTGCCCAATAATGGTGGCGCCGGGGACCGATGAGAACCCCCTAGAGAAACGAAAAAATAAATAATAAATAAAGAATTTAAAATATATCAAAATATCATTAAAACTTGCTCGATCAAAGTTGGCGTTCACGTTATCACGCCGTCAAAGTTGGAGTCGAATGGACTAAATTGGCACAAAAAAAAAAGTTTAAGACCAAATTGGCATAACTAAAAGTTAATTAAGACCCAATTGGGTGCACAAGTGCAATAAGTTTAGAGCACTTTTTTGATAATTTTCTGGCCATAATGACACCAATTTTTTTTTATTTATAAAAAGTATAGATTGCATAATTACATTGTACCACCCTTTTTCTCATTTGAAAGTTGCAATATACATTGAGCGATTTGAGAGTACTAGCCAGCCCTTGGAGCAACACTCTAGCTCTCAAATCCCGTGTCTGCTCAGATATTGCTTATGAAGTTAAGTAAATATCCACTAGAGAATAGTCATCACCCAAACACTGGGTTGATCAAATGGATGGGGATTAAGAATAAGTAGAATCACTTATCAAACGAGCAAAAAGTCTTGGTATGACACGAGTTGACATTGGTGAGTCAAGTCCATGTTAATTGAGCCATTAAACTTGGAACTACGAGTCCAATATCTGTATGGAATCCTCAGGAAAATGCCAATAAATTATCCATCTAAATTGCAAATGACTAAAAGTAATGCCTTTATAACTATGCAAACCAACTCGTTTCATTGTTGAATTATACCTAGAAGGACTTCATATAGTTATAGTCTACATAATACTTTGCTTTACAAGCCACCTTTTTTTACCATCATTGGCATAGTTAGTTATTACTTTTTAACAAAGTTCAGTTGTAGCTGCGCTAAATTACGTCTTGCTACATGGAGGGTTGTCGCGATCTAAAAAAAATAAACAAGTTATCATTTTGGGCTAATGGATTATCGGGTTAATTAATTAACTAACCTAACTCGGACTCTCCCAAGTCCATACCAAATCGCAACTTAAGGTTCGAATGATTAACATGCAATGTGATTTGAATTTGGGTCGCCACTAATCATTTTCGGTAGGTCGATTAGAAACCTAAATAAAATAGCGGGAGAAAACTATCTTTTTGCGAACTAGAGATTAAGAGTGGGACTTGGTACATTAATTACAACTAATGCCCTCTCGGTACTTAAAATTCATGAAAAAATAATGGATTTGACAATTTGATGAATTCTACTTGAAGATCAAAGAATCAATTTTTTTGGGTTTTTCTTCCCTTGACATTTATTTGAAATAAAGAAATTACGTGGAATTAGGATGAAATAGGTTCAAGTTACTTCATTTGAATTTGACCAAACTTGTTGTCTTGGTTGGACCGATTGATGACTTGTTAGGGAAATGTTTTGGTTATCTTTCCTTTCTTTTCATTGAATTTCATATGGCGTTGATATTTTTCCTTTTTGTCTCTTTATTCTTGTATCATTGATGTCTATCGTTGATATGTGTTATTTAACATAAAACGTAGAGAAAATGGAAAATGGCTAATTTGTATTCGAAATTAAAGGAAATTAGGGAATTTTGCTTGAGCGATGGGGATGGATCGGAGCTTGTGTTGATCGGTGCAAAAATTGGCAATGGTAGCTAAACATCCCTCTCAAACTCTTGCAAATTTTTAATTCTTTTTTCTCTCTAAAGAATTTTAAAATCTTATTTTCCAAAACTCTCCTCTCTCCAAAAAACTCCCTTTCTTTTCTTTTATAGGAATTTTTTTCTTTTTCTTTTCTTATTTTTTTTTTCTTTTTTTTCTTTTTTTTTCTTTTTTTTTATTTCTTTTCATCTTTTTTTTTTCTTTTTTATCTTTTTTATCTTTCTTTTCTCTTCTTTCTTTCTTTTTCTTTTATCTTCTTTCTTATCTTCCTTTCCCATCTTCCTTTCCTTTTGGTATTTGCATTCGAAGTTTTGGTATTTGAGTAAATATTTTTTCAAACCCAAATCTTCTTGGTGTTTTCCACCCATGCCTTGGACCTGTTAAATTAAGCTCAATTATTGCAATGCTAAATGAATATGTGAGATGATTTTTGTTTAGAACTAAAATTAGTTCTAATTTTTAAAAATATATTAGTAAATTTGGCGTAACAAGGGTCCCCTTTATCACTCGAAATAGGTGGACGTGACAGTTTACGTCCATTTACTGGGATTGGTCATGAGAAAATGCAAACAGCCAAAGTTGTCAAGAATTGCACTTATCGTAGGTGAGAAGTACGAAGGGCGATGGGCATGGCTTCAATGGATTTGAGCAGTTCATGAATTCCAGCGTGATGTCATCTTTCATAGAACTCATGATTACTGACTTTCAAGCTCTATTAAATTCCATTCCCAAAGTGACGGGATTTCTTTAGGCTGCTCGGCCCCTTTTTAAACTGAAAAGAAGAAGAAGAAGAAACTGTTATCCACGCATATCTGATGATTGACAAAATAATAAGGCTATTTTTAACTCTCCTTTTGAGTTACTATTAGCTTAAACCTAAAGAGGACCCTAAAAGTGAATTCCCGATTCAAACTCGAATGGGATTTAAAATCTTGATAAGAGGGTATGGAAGACACAGACCAAACCCTTAATGATTTACTCTCTTTTTGTCCATGGGCCGCACACTGGCTTGACCTCAAAAGGGATAAGTACACCACAAGTACCATAAATTTTGTACGGCGTTTACTTAAATATCATAACTTTTTTTTTACCATTTAAATGACATAACTTTTAAAAAAACGTTCACTTAAGTGTCATAACTTTCAATCGATCACTTAAGTGCAATTTTTTTTAAATGTTCACTCAAGTGCCGTAAATCCGACACAACATAGCACTTGTGGTGAACGTTTTTCAAAAAATTACGGCATTCAAGTGACCGATTGAAAAGCTATATGACACTCAAGTGATCGAACAATAAGTTATGACACTAAGTGAGCGCCATGGATTGGTATGGAGTAAAAACTTTGGAGGGAGAAGGGTGGGGTTATTTGTGCCTTCAGAAAGGGAGACATCCGGGATCCCGAAAAAGTTTAAATTACAGTAAGATCTTAAATTAGGTATGTAAGAACTTTTTCTAAAGGGATCAAATGAAGTATCTTAAATGTAATGGCGAAAACCAATTACAAGTTCTTTTTAATTTCTCGTAGATTAATAAAACTAGGGACTTATAGAAAATGGAAATGTACCGGTCAAGGGAGAAGGGTGGGCTTATTCGTGGGGTTCAGAAAGGGAGATAGTCGAGATCTCGGAAAAAGTTTAAATTACATTAAGACTTCTAATTAAGTTGATTGTACTTTCCTTTTAAGGGGGTCGAGTGGAATTTCTTTCATAGACGATAACAAGAACGGTTACTTGTGTTACATAAGGGGAAAGAATGTAGCTGAGTGTTTGTTGAGGAAGAACAGGCATAGAAAAGGGAGTAATGTGCAATTATCACAATGGCCAACCAAAAAACAAAATGAATCATTCTACTTGAACAAGGCAATAAATAGAAAATGGTCGGAATTGACAGAGTCATAATACCATCACGGTTTTTCACTAAGGAGCAGAGATGTGCATATAAGTTCATTGCACGACCCCTTTTTTCTTTGAAAATTATCATGTATATTGTATAGTGTGTGAATTAAATACTAACTAGCACTTTGTGCGATACCATGTCTCGTAGATTACGTATCTAGTCAGATGAAAACCTACTTGGAAATAGTCATCATCCAAATACTCGTTTTAAGGTTGGCCGCGTTTATTAAATGAATTGGGAGTAGGGATGGACAAAATCACATATTGAATGGGCAAAAAGTCCTTGGATGACATGATTCCATTTGGTCGAGTCGGGTCCCTGATGATGGAGCGATTTAAATTGGAACAACAGAACCCAATATCTTTACAGATGTCATCTAATCAGCAAAATGATTATAGGAAATGCTTATATAACTATCCTAACTTGTCTTATTAAGAGAGTATAGCTTAAAAAAATTATATGAAATTATAGGCTACGTAATTTTTTCTTTATACATGACACCTTTCAACACCCAAGTTGTCCAGGTATGTACTTATTGTGGGCATGGCTTCCATGAATTTGAGAGGATTACGAATACCAAAGTCGTGTTATCTTGCATAGGATTCATATGATCTGCAAACTTCGGTGAAGCTGAAATTTTCACTTCAAGCTTTATTCAATACCATTTCTAAAGTGACGCAATTTCTTCATGCTGTTTGGATCATATGGTAAACTAATAACCTTTTAAAGCTTGATTACTAGCATTCAAGCTTAGCAGTTGCTGACATTACACGTTCTAGCAACACATGCTGAGCATAAGTAAAAGTATCATTGCCATCAAAGGCGTGATCGCGGTATCACCCCACCAGCAGCCAAAATCTGTCGCTCCAGCTGCAAGTTTTTCAAGTTCGAAACAAGCCAACGAGTATCAGAATCATCCACAAAAGTATATTCAAAGATTGTTAGTCCTATTGAAGTAGATCAGTGGAAAGAGATCATTCGAAACGAAATTCATCTGTACTCACATCGAGAAGAGTTTCAAGCTTGCTTTTCACAAGGAAGAATTCTTGTCTCATTTGTTCCAGACATCTCATGTACCTGCAACAAAACCAATCTCTATCCTCGTGATCTTGAGGTTCCGTGAGCCCATTCTGTCCCCATGTTTCTAACACTACTTATGGCTAAACGATTTGATGTTCTGTTTTGATCAGAAGAAGAAAAGGCAGATCACTTGACATTCCACAAACAAAAGAATCAGGGAACAACTCACACACGAATGGTTGTCTCCCGGTACAAGTTGCGGGAGTTGCGGAAGGCAATGCAGGCATCCCTAAGTCTCGGTGTTCCTACGCTGTCGACCAAAAATTATTGACATTCTCATCAACCATTGCACACACCTTCATGTCTCAAAGCTTAAAAATTTCAACATGTCAAATAGGATGCCACCACTCAGGAAAAGCAATTCAAGAAAGTGACATTCTTCCAGAAAAAAGCTTTCTTCGGAAAAGATTAGATGAAAAAATTTGACACATTCATTCGAAGGAAGAAGGAAAATTCATCCATACCTGCGACTTTGGCCCTCTATCCGCTGAACATGAACGTCCACCCGTCGGAAGTCCACATTTCGCTGAGTTCTATATTGGGGGGAGAGAGAGAGATCAGTGAACTTTTCGTCGAATGATGCAAACTGGAAAAACCAAGGAATGCTGAAGAGATAATGGAGAGAGCATCAAGAAACGGAGCAAAGAAGGAGGACACAGTCAGATGGTTGGCGTGGTTACAGCTCTCTCTGCAGATCATGGAGCAGCTGCTCAGCATCAGTCAAGAAAAGAGACACCACTTCCGCTACAAAATGCGGATTGCTCTCATCTTGCAGCTCATGAAGCTCCACGTACTGAGAATCCAGGATCCCCTGCTCTCTCCCAGAAGGCAGACAAACAAGCACGTTATAAAAGCGTGTAAATTTAATCCTAGACATTTTGAAGATTTGCTATTCTTACCTCTCTCAGCAGGGAGTTCCTGTAATCAGCCCACCTCCTCTGCATTTGCGCCAGACGCACGTCCATGCTCTGCTCTATTGTCTCTCGCCCACAAACAAACAAAGAACTCACACAGAACGAAGCAAGACAGACAACTTGTCGCTTTATATAGGAAAAAATCATGCTCACAATTCATGAACTTTGCCTTCAATGTGCAATATCAATTTGACTTTTAATTTATTTATTATGATCCCTTGCACCATCCGTAAACGTTCAATATAGTATCTAAACTTTCAATTTATTCAGTTTAATTCCTCAATCACTGCTCCAAGAAGGGTCATTATTTCTCGTCTGATGTATATACTTCACAAGTGTATGGAGGCACTCGTTTTCACGATTACGCTATTGCCCAGATTTTAGAATACCTTTTTATTTCAACCTATTTCCTAAAGTAACAAAAATAGTCTCAATTAGAATTGTATTGGGCTGTTGGTCCTTATAGTTTAATCTCCTAATTTACATGTTTAGCTAAACTTAATAAAGAAAAACAGAAGCACAAAGACTGAAAATTTAATAAGTAAAAAATTATAGACAACATTGTATTAATATAAGTAGTGTTATCCATATACAAATTGACATTGTTTTTAAACATCTTTATGAAAGAACTTTTTCTTAGCAGAAACATCAACTCGATTTGGCTTTAAATAAGATCCCACTTTTACTGTAGTATAAATCATAAGCTAAAATAGACTTAAATGGACCTATGGTAATGCTTGCAAAGACCAAATAATAAAATGATAACAAGAAGAAGATAGCATATTTCTTGTTCGGGAAGTGGTTAGCTGGGATCGCGAAAAAAAATAAATAAATAAATTACGGCAACACTTTTCTACGCAATTTAAGAACTTTTCTACAAGGGGTCAAATGGAATTTCTTAAGAGAATTTCATTGGAGAAATCTCAATTTCTTATGAGAAATTGAGAGCATTTTTACATCACATATCAAACGGACAAAAAGTCTTTGTATGACACGAGTCGAAGTTGGCGAGTCAAGTCCATGTTGAATGGTCCATTAAACTTGCAACTACGAGTCCAATATCTTTATGAAATCCTCAGAAAAATGTCATTAATTTTCCATGAGATATTATCTAAATTGCAAAATGACTAGGAGAAACGCCTTTATAACTATGCAAACCGACTTGTTTCATTAATAAATTATACCTAAAAAGACTCCATATAGTTATAGCCTACATAATTCTTTGTGGAAAATTGCCCAAAAAGTCCTAAACCTTTTTCACTTTTGCCAATTCAATCCTAACTCTTTTAAATTTACCAATTCAATCCTACACTTGTTGGAATTGTACTAATTCGGTCATTCCGACCAAAATTAATTGAAAATCGCCGACGTGGTGCGGGCGGGACGAACGTGCCAATTTTTAATTATCATTTAACATTTTTCAATTTATGTATTTTTTTTGTCTTTTTTTTTTTTTTCGTTCCCTTCTTCCTCCTGCGGCTTGTCATCGAATCGGCTAGAAGGGAGGCCGGTGAGGTCCCTGTCACCTAGGCGACCTTGCCGGATTCGGCAGAGGGCAAATCTCCTAGCCCCCGGGGAGGCCCGACTCGCCACCTGTTGATGAGGCCAACCTCGCCCTCACCGAGTTCTCCCCATTGGCCGATTCAGCAATTGGCTAGAGGAGGGAGAAGGGAAGGAAAAAAAAGATAAAAATGAAAAATTAATAAAGAGATAAATAAAAACAATATTAGATTATCATTAAAAAAAATTGCCACATCGGCACTTGGTCATGCCACTTCAGCGATTTTCAGCCTAAAAGACTAAATTGGCACAAATGTTAAAGGTTTAGGACTAAATTGACAAATGTGCAAAAGGTTTAGAATTTTTTTTACACTTACTTTCTTCTTTTTTTAGGTCGGAATTATCCTCTCTCTTTTTTTACAAGCCACCTTTTCAACCATTGATTAGCATAGTTAGTTGTTACATTTAGCAATGTTTCACTTCTAGTTGCATTAAATTATGTAGTGAAACATGGAGGGTAACTCCCTTTATTACTCGAAACCCGTGGACGTGACAGTTTACATCCATTTAGAGGGATTACTCATGCAGAAAATACAAACACCCAAGTTGTCAAGAAATGCACTTATTGTGGCTGAGAAGTACGAATGGGGATTGGCATGTCTTCAATGAATTTGAGTAGTTTATGAATGCCAAAGCCATGTTATTTACCATAGGACTCATATGATTCACCAACTTTAGGCTGTTAGGCCCCTTTTTAAACTGAAGAAAGAAAAGAAAGAGCTATTTTCAGACATATCTGATGATTGAAAATATATAATAAGGCTATTTTTAAATTTCTTTTTCAGTTACTATTAGTTTTAACCAAAAGAATATCCTAAAGTTGAGTTCCAGATTCAAACTCGAAATGGGATTTAAAATCTCAATATTCAAGAAATCATGTTAGTCGTCACTTGTTAACAAATTTTACTTGTAGTTGCATTAAAATGCACTGTGAAATCGTGGGAGTCAATCCCTTTATTAGTTTGACATAGTGGATGCGACACTTTACATCCGTTAACGGAGTTTAGTCATGCCAAAAATGCAAACGCTCAAGTGGGGGTTGTCACAATGTCAATGAATTTGAAGCTTCATCCATTCACTTTTTAAACTTGTTGACTTCGGATCATGCAACTGGTGCATTGAAGGAGGGCGAAAATATATCATGCAACTGGCTTGACCTAAAAACGTCAAAAGTACTCTTTCGGAATCAGGTTAGTCAAAGGTCAGGAGCTCAACCAAAACAAGCTACACTTGCCTCTCTTAAAATTTTTTTAACTTTCCTTCGTCCTACTGCTTCCCCGAGCATAGAAGTTTCGTTCTTATTAAGGAAAATCTGGGACATCTTCCCGGGAAAGAGAAAATGCTGCTTGCTTTATATCACTTCTTTCCTGGCTAGCTATTCCATTGTGGTAAGATGTGATAGAGCCAATCACTAAGTAGGGTATGCTATTTTGAATGGAATGCTTACGGATTTCGGAGTCAAGCTACGGGCGACGTGCTGGACGGAGAGAGGAACTGACTTTGAATACAGAATAGCCGGAGTACGGTTGGAAGGAGCTGCCGCCAAGGAGGGAAGGCATTAAATTACGATAGAACTTTAAATTAAGTAGACAAGAACATTTTCTAAAGGGGTCGAATGGAACATCTTAAATTCACAGGCGAAACCGCTCACTAGTTCTTGCAATTTCTAGTAGGTTAGATAAAAACAAGAGCGCTTACTTGTTTCACAAAAAAGGGAAAGAAATTAGCTAAATGTTGGTTAAAGGAGAAAGGGGTGCAGAAAAGTGGGTGATGTCCAGTTTTTATCATGTCCGACCAAAAAAGTCAAATATTCTACTAGAAAGAGGCAATTAATAGAATTTTATGGTCAAAATTGATGAATGGGACGCCACAAAATTTTTTCAATAAAGAGCTGAGATGTGCCTAATTAGTAGAATTATGACTATAGCTCTCAAATCCCATAACTCTTCAGACATTGCTTGTGAAATAGACATGATCCAAATAATAGTTGTGGGTTGGTTGCTTGACTGAAATGGATAGGGACAGGGGATAAGCAGAATCACGTATCGAATAGGCAAAATGTCGTTGGTTGACATGAGTCCACATTGGTGAGTCGGGCCTTGTTGATTAACTACTAAACTTGGAACTACGAAGCCCAATATCTTTATCCAATCCTTGGGAAAATGTCAATTTTGCCATAACATGTCATCTATTGTGCAAAATGATAGGAGGAAATGCTTTCATAACTATGCAACCCAACTTGCTTCATTAATAGATTATAGCTCAAAAAAAATTTATACAAGTCACCTTTTCAATGAGCAATTAGCATAGTTAATTGTCACTTCAGCAAAGGCTACTTCTAAGCATAATAAATTATATCATGAAACATTGGGGTTGCTCCCTTTTTCAAGGGAAAAATGACAAAAAAATTCCTAAACATTTTGTATTTTGGTGCCACTTCATCAATTCGGCCAATTTTGACTGAAAATCGCATACATTGATATCGGCCGTCCTACATGGCGTTGCCGGCACTGACCTTGATATTTTTTAATAATATTTTTTTTTTTTTCTTTTTTCTTTCCTTCTCTTTATTTATTTTTTTTTTTTTTTGCGCTAAGGGCGAGCCAAGGTCCCTGGCACTAGGCAAGGGTGTTGCCGCCCTAGCCCCGCCACCCCCACCCCCCACACCCACACCCACTCCCACCCCCAAAAAAAAAGTAAAGAGAAGGAAAAGAAAATAAAAAAATCACAAACAAAAAATAAGTAAATTAAAAATATTCAAAAAATTATTTAATTGTTATTATACAAAGTCTACGCCAAAGACCGACCTATGTCCATATGAGCAATTTCGGGCCTGGCTTGATGGACTGAATTTTGCGTAAATGCAAAAGGTTTAGAACTAAATTGACAAAAATAAAATGTTTAGAATTGAATGGGCATAATTGAGATAGGGTTAGGATTTTATTCGGGTAATTATCCCCCCCCCCTCCTTTGGTCGAAATAATTGGTCATGCCGAAAATGCAATCACTCAAATGATCAAGAAATGTACTTATTGTGGCTGAGAAGTACAAATGGGGGTCCTTATGTCTTCAATAATTTTCGAGAGGCTTAGTGATGTCGAACTTTATGATCCCCATATTTTGATGATACTTTTCACTCACGTTTTATTAAGTACCATTTCCAAAGTGACGTGCGAACGTAGTTGCTAGAATTACACATGCAGAGCCTAAGAACTATCATAGCAGCTTCTAAACAACTTGATTTATTTTTTTGGCAAATCAAATTCTTGCAGACATCTCAGGCACCGGCCACAGAATTAATCTATTTGTTTCATAAGAACATTCTGTTCCTATGTTCCTAACAATATTTATGGCTAAACTATTTGTAACGTCCTGCCGTACTTTGAGAACTCACACCCGCCCAAGCCGTATAATTTAAACCCAGGATACTACATCTACGGCGAACACATAAAATGAAATGGCATGCAGAAGGAATACTCCAACCCCGACAATAAAAGATACGAACAAAAGGGGAGTAACACACAACAACAAATATATACAAGGACAATGGTCACATGCGTATTAGTAGAAGAACATGTACAATATGAGCCAACCCAAAAAATCGAACATCCAAATTCCTTGAATCTACCCTAAAAGAAACTTATCAAGAGCAACTAGACTACTTAGAGGAATTAATAGTCACGTCCTACCTCTTCTCCGTCGGAGCGTGTGAGAAAGTATCGGAGCTCGTCTCAGATCTCATCCTCCGACTCGTCCTTCTCCGAATGGATATCACGATCACCTCGTGATCCTCCTCCGCCATCGGGATCTTCTCCGCTATGTTCCTAGAAGCAACTGCCGACACTTGAACCACACCTCGACATCTTGACGGGACGGGTGGCACCATCCCGAACTACATCGCAGGATACATCGGATGGCTCGCGAGGCCCGAACAAACTTTGTTCCCTATCTTACGGAACCACGCTTCATAACGATGCGGTTGCGGATCTTCTCCACCTACATCTACCCAAACCTAGTACATTTTCTTACAAAAACTATTCCTAAGTTAGGGGAATTCATCCCATAAGTTGTCATCTCTTTCGGATCTCCCAATCGCGCCGGCAGCATTTTTATAACCTGGGGTCGAAAACAAAGGTCCCCTACGGGGTGAGATTCACATCTCAGCAAGCAAACCCAAATCCTATATTATACCACTAGCCCTTCCGAGTTATGCAATAAAGCATACGGATGACAAGATACAAAACAAACCTCTTTACACAGACAATATCATATATATAGCATACCATATCTCACGAGTGACATAGATAGAGGTCAAGATCAAGGAACTCAAGTACCGGTAGAGTAGACTTAAGTCATAACAACATGTATAATCAAATCGGTACTACAAGAATGATCAAGCTTGCGTATTAGCAACTATTCATTCGTATCTCACACATGAGTTCTCATCTCATTACAGTTCTCAAGATAACGACATAGCGCGCAAAATGTTCCGGGCTATCAATACCGAGTTTGTGTCGACCTATATCGATCGTTTTCCGCATGATCAAGACTCGGGATATTTCATTTTCCCGCATGATCAGACTCGGGATATTTCCTTTCACATGTACTCGCATGACCAAGGCCCGGGTATTTTTTTCTTTTAATTCCTCGCATGTCAAGACCCGAGTATTACACAAATTATTCCCCGCATAACCAAGACCTAGGGTATCGACCCCGCATGGTTCAAGACTCGGGACAATCTATTTGCTCTTTCACTCATATGCCAATTAAGTTACACTTCACATTTTACGGCTATTCGTAGTATAAGTCATCTCATTGAAGCATCTTAGTGATCAAAAAAGGTTTGGGAATACTTACCCTTGGTTCCAAAAGCAACTTAAAAAAGTCTCATCACGACCGCAAAAGCTTGGCTAAATAGATTTCACATCGGATATATATAAACCATAGCAAAACTCCATTAATTTTCTATCCAATTGAGCCAAAACGTTAATAGCACTCAAAGTAACATCTTAAAACATCCAAACGACAAAATCACAGTAAGGCGACACCATTTGTAGTTCCTCAAGTCCATGGTATATTCTGTCCAAAAACAGGACAGCTTGTTTCCTTGAGTTTCAAGCACAAATTAGCCATGAATTCACTTCCAAACTTTAATTTAATTCATATACTCCCTCATAACACCTTCCACAATGTCTTAGGATGTATCATATTCTAATTCCAAGCCAAAATATTCCTTGTACAACCCATGAACAGCTTTGGTACAACAGGGCAAAACCGGTCTTGTGTTGTCTCACCCAAAATCCAATTCAAATCTCCAATTTAACACTAATTGAACTTGTGGGAACCTTATTCTATATGTCTTAGGGGTCCACTGAAAATTTAGCAGCATAACCACTCATTTTAAGCCCCAATCAACTTAACCAAACAAAGTGCACAAACTGTCCAATATATGTCCAGCAGAAACACTTTAACCCAACGATTATAACTCGAATTTTTCCTTAATCACTCAGTGTCCCTAAACCATCCATACTCAGCCCTATAAGTCTAGAAGTTACCACCGAAAATGTGGCATCAAAGAAGTTTCTAAGAGGGAGAACAGCCACGTACCCTCAGCTAGCTCCAAATCTGTCCGATTTTCTTCCTCAGCTTGATTCTTCCAACTGGGAGCTTCAAATGACGTGATTCCAATTGGAGGTTGTCGGGGACACGTTTAACTTCAAGTGGGAAGTCGGGGCGGCCAAAAGACCACCGGAGGGTGCGTTCCGAACGGAACGAGCAGAAAGTGGTCAGCTGAAACAGTTTTCTAGTTTTGCTGAAAACCTTGAAGATGAAGGAGATGATGGAAATGGAGCATGGAGATGAAGTGCTGGTGAATTTGAAGAAGGAGGAAGGCTGAAGAAGACTTGATTTTATATATATATATATATATATATATATATATAATTCAATTATGTGAATAGTAAGGTCAAGGTCACATTAATGCTAACCATGCTTCTAATGACACTTGTCTCATGTCAATAATTATCCACATGTGTATTGACCAGCATTGACCCTTCTTATCTTCACATTTTTGGCTGAAGCAAGGTGAAAATGACCAAAATGCCCTTTGATGAACTTAGAACAAGAATAATGTTTGAGGGGCAAACGGTCACATCTCATTCATAGACCTCAAAATGGTCGGAATGAATGTCACACTATTTGATTTTTGCTTATCTGAAAAAGAAAAGGCGGATAAATTCACATTCACAAACAAAGGATGACATAAGTACAGATTAATTTTGCTTAAACCGGATCTTTTGAAATATCTTGCGGCATCTTTGCAATTTTTTTAAAAAGACTAATTTGTTACATAAATCTTAATACTCATCTTCATGTGTAAATTAAATTTTGGCCAAGTACTAAACGTGGATATATGTAATAAAAAAATTGGATGATGACATGATTTGAATGTATGGATATTATAAGAGTTTGAATTTGTGCTTTTATTGTTTTTTGGATCGTTGCGGGTCTCCCTCTCTTTTTCTCTGCAGGGCCGCACACTGGCTTGACCAAAAAATGATGAAATCATGAAGAAAAACCTTAGCATAACATCAAAGTATCTATACATATTTAAACATACTGAGTGTTCCAAAGAAAGATTACAACCTCCGTACAATGACACGGATATTGATACAAACGCAATGTATAGAAAAGTATAATGATTACTTCGCGTGTTACGTATTGAAGAAAATTCATGTCTTGCGAAATCACTAAATCTTTGGGAATTTAGGAGGATATAAGTCATTTTAAATCGAGGGACCTATAGAAAATGAAATTGTTTCTTGACCGGTTTAGAGATTAGAATTTAGAGTGAGAAGGACGGGGGAGATATTTGAGATCGAGGAAAGAGTTTAAATTAGGATGAGGCTGTTAACTTAGTAGATTAGAACTTCATGGACCTCTCCAGAAGTTAATCTTAAAGTTGCTGATTTCTCCTCTTTTGCAATTAGTTTACTACGGCAACAGTGAATCAAATTACCATTATATTTATCCCTTTTTCATCTTTAGGGTCCCGCGTACCAATTCTTATGATTTCTACTAGATTAGATAAGCAAGCAGCGCATAAAAGTGAGTGATGCTCAAGTAAAAACCTTCGTATAAATATTCGTTTTGGGTTGACTGTGTTGGTCAAATGGATAGGGAATAGGGATAAAAAAGAAATCGCATACCGAATAGGCAAAAACTTTAGGGATGACATGAGTCCATATTGACGAGTTGGATCCATTTCGATTGAGCCATTAAACTTGAAACATTTGAATGCAATATCTTTATGCAATCCTTCGGAAAATGACATAATTTTTCCGTAAGATGTAATCTAATCTGCAAAATGATTCAAAGAAATGCTTCTACAACAATGCAACCCAACTTGTTTCATCAAGAGAGTACAGCTAAAAGTATTTATAGATCCTCATAGGCTGCGTGTTTTTTTTTTTCCTCTTTATAGAAACCACGTTTTCAATCAACGATTAGCATAGTCAATTGTCGCTTTTTAATAAAATTTAGTGACAGTTTACGTGCATTTAGCAGATTGCTCATGCCGAAAATGCAAACATAGTACTTATTGTGGCCGAGAAGAACAAATGGGGTCGGCATGGCTTCAATAAATTCGAGAGATTTTGCGAATGCCAAAGTCATGTTATCGGACATAGGATTTATACGATCTGCGAACTTAGCTGAAAATTTTCGCTCAAGCTTTATTAGATATCATTTCGAAAGGGACCTAATTCCTTCAAATTGTTTGGATCCTATGAAAAAGTAAAAACCTCCTAAGCTTGATCACAAGCATTCAAGCTTCGTAATTTCACATGCTGAGCCTAAAGATAGTAGCTTCCATACGCTTCTTCCTCTTTTATCTTCTTCAAAGCATTGCCCATCATTGCCTTCAAAAGCTTGATTGCAGTTTCGGGACCTTCCCGCCGGCAGCCACGATTTGTCGCTCCAGCTGCAATTCACGCTCGAAAAAGGGCCGACGAATATCAGAATGATTCACAGGAATACATGGAAAATTTACCGGTCGTCGAAGCAGATCGGCGGAAAGAGATCATTAAAACGAATTTCGCTGTACCCACGTCGAGAAGAGTTTCGAGCTTGCTTTTCACAAGGAAGAATTCTTGTCTCATTTGCTCCAGACATCTCAGGTACCTGCAACGAAATCAATCTCTTTCCTCGTGATCTTGAGGTTTCATGAGCCTATGGCTAAGCAATTTGATATATATTTTCTTCAGTTTAAAAGAAAAGGCAGATAACTTCAAATTCAGGAACAAAATATTTGGGGAAAAAACTCACCCGGGAATGTTTTTCTCCTGACAGGAGCTGCGCAGGTTGCGGAAGGCTATGCAGGTGTTCTTCAGTTTCGGCAATCCTATGCTGTCAACCAAAAAAGTCAACGCCTTTCTCATCAACCATTGAACAAACCCTTCTGTCTCTACAATCCAAAGCTTAAAAATTTCACCTTTTTCAAATGAAATGCCACTCTTAGGGAAAGCAATTAAAGAGAGTGCCATTCTTCCAGAGAAAAAAAAAAGCTTTCTTTAGAAAAAACAAATGGATCGAATTCGACACATTCATTCGAAGAAAGAAGGAAAACTTTATCTGTACCTACGGCTGCCGCCTTCTAGCCGGTCAACATGAACGTCTACCCTTTTGAAGTCCACATTTTGCTGAACTCTATATTGGATGGAGAGAGAGGAGAGAGAGAGAGAGAGAGAGAGGGGGTTAATAAGCTTTTAACAGGATGAAGCAAACTGGAAAAACCCAGCAATGCTGAAGAGATGATGAAGAGCATCAAGCAACGGAGTAAAAAAGGAGAGAAAAAAGGCAAAAATAAGTAAGATGGTTGGTGTGCTTTTACAAATCACTGGAGAGATCATGGAGCAGCTTCTCAGAGTCAGTCAAGAAAAGAGTCAACACTTCCACCACAAAACCTGGGTTGCTCTCGTCTTCAAGTTCCTGAAGCTCTAAGTACTGAGAATCCAGAATTCCCTACTCCCTCACCCAGAAGGCCAAAAAAACAAGCACGTTACAAGCAAGAAAAGAACATTGACGGGCCTAGAGTTTACATGAATTCTGCGTGATCGTTACCTCTCTGAACAGGGAAACCCTGTAATCTGCCAACCTCCTCTGCATTTGCGGCAGACCGACATCCATGCTCTGCTCTGCTCTGCTCTGTTGTTTCTCACCCTCCAAACCAAGACGGCAATCCCACAGAACAACACAAGGCAGACCCACTTTGTCTTTAAGCCAACAAGCTGTGGCTTTAAATGACGAAACAGGGAAAAACTTTGCCGATCCTGTTCAAAGTGAGGCCACAAAATCTAAAGATACGTTGAAAGCGATTTGATGAATCTAATTGCACGGGCAAAGATGCGAACTTTTACTTGGTTTTGCGGATGAGGTTGGTTTATACAGGACCTGAAGCTCTTAATGATGCCTCTGGATTCGTGCTTTTACTGATGGGAGATATTCAGGATCGCGAAAAAAAGTTTAAATTACGATAAGATTTCAAATTAAGTAGATAAGAACTTTTTCTAAAAGGAATCAAATGGAATTTTTCTTGAATTCGTCCGCAATAACCGCTTACTAATTCTTTTAATTTTCTAGTATATTAGATAAAACAAGAGCGCTTACTTGTTTTGAAAAATGCTGAGTCCAATATCTTTATGCGACCCTTGGGAAAATGCCATAATTTTTCCATAAGATGTCATCTAATTTGCAAAGGGGTAGAAAGAAATGCTTTTATAACTATGCAACCCAACTTGTTTCATAAGAGGTAGTATAGGTCTCTCTCTCTCTCTCGACGTCCTGTAATCCGACTCGTTTGAAGCTTCAAATAAATGAAAAGCCTCATCGATGTATTTTAGGAATTTTGGAGTGGATCCCTCTGGGAGATAACCAAATGGGAATGGTATTAGGAAATTAGACGTTGACCTAAGAACTTGAACCTGAACTTTTTGGCATGAAAATTGTCGAGGGAATATTTTGGACAATATAGGCGATCCTAGAATGATTAAGGAACGATTTGGATATACCCTACGCTTGGATCACGGGTGATTGTTTGACCTCGTATGGGTTCCGATCCTGAAATTATTCCTAACGATCGTGTCCATCGAGACTAGTGATTGACCTCGCAATTGAATGACACCAAAGTCGCCATGGCTCGAGTAATTCTTAAACGTGATTTTATCACGTAACTCTAAAGGCCGCCCGTTAGTTTGAGATACGCTAAGAATTCTATCGATCGAGATTGATCGCGACCAGAATTTGACGTCGGACCTTGGGTTTCAATAAATAAAATTTTTGGACGTTTCTCATCCAGGTCCGAATCCTTGCGGTTCGCTCCAAAGAGGTTCGGGAAAAGTAGATTTGAATTTGGATATGGGAAAGGACCCATTTGCCCTCGAAAAATATCCCATTTTTCACTTGGAGCGAAGGGTATTTTGGTCATTTTTCCTTTGGCCGAGATTGACTAGTCCAAGTAAGGGGAAATTACCATTTTACCCTCTTGATTCAAAACCAATTATTTCTTGGACTATTCATTGTCTTTATTTCTACCAATTTGTGATAACTTTTTCTCTATCTCTCCCTCCTCACCTTGGCCGAACACCCATCTTTCGCCGCCGTCGCGGGGAGTTTTGTTGAGCCGTCGACAACTCCGTTTTGAAGCGCTAAGGTCGTGAGCTACCGTGGGCCGCCGAAATCGCCGGATTTTGCGAATCAAAACCGGCCAAGCAAGGACCGCGGAGCCACCGGATTTGGAATCGAGATTTTTCCGTTTTTCGCGGAAAAGTTGCTAGAATTGTGGTAAGTTGGTTCCTAACCTTAGATTAGGTATCTAGGGTGCTAATAGACTTGAGATTTAGTAGTTTTGGGTGAAAAATTGGTTGTTTTAGCCCATGTTCATGCTTTGGCCGAAAATGAGATGTTGGAGGAGAGAGAAAGGTGTTCTTGCATGAATAGTAAAGTCAAGAGAGAGAGTGTGTGGTCAAAGTTTGACCATAGTTACTTTTTGGCTAATATTTTAACCATGGTTAGGTTATTGATTAACTCTAGTTACTTTTAAACTATGGTTAGGTTATATGTTAACTACGTTACTTTTATGTGACATTATTTCGTTATGCCACGGTGTATGTTTAGATGTGACTAAATGTTGTTATGCCACGGTATTTAATTAGGCGTGGTATTACTATAGTTTAATACTATAGTTGTGAATTTATTTGTACATTAGAAATTAATATTTGTTTGGCCTTGATAAATTCCTACGTTAGTGCAATATTAATTGTACGTTAATTATTCATTGCTACGTTAGTGTATTATGGACATATGGTGTGGATTGGAATTGTGGTAGCGTGAATTAGTCGGATAGTGTTTATTAATACACTAACGTGAGTGAATCACGTGATCTCTATCTATTCTAAGAAAGTATAATGGTCGTATTCAATCAAGTGTGAGGCCAAAGTGGGTATTGGATTTAGAGAAGTATGATGGTTGTATTCAATCAAAGATCAAGGTAGGAAGTATGATGGTCGTATTCAATCAGTCGAGGCCAAAGTGAGCCGTATTGCGATTGTTCGGGGCCGAGGAAGTATGATGGTCGTATTCAATCAGTTCGGGCCAAAGTGAGCCGTATTCGTCGATTGTCGAGATCGAAGTATGAAGTCGTGTTCATTAAGTGTCGAGACCAAAGTGAGTCGTGTTCGACTAATTGTCGGACTTAATCCGGTCGTGTTCCTGTGTGTGGGCGAGATTTTCGTATTCTATATGTTTGAGACCGATATATATATATATATGTTTATGGAGCCGTGTTCTTTAAGGTCCGAGGCTCAATATTATGGACTTGCGATGTTGGAGTCACGTGGAATATTTTTGGAATAACGTAGAATATTCGGAGTAACGTGGATTTTAGACGATAGCTTGGGCGTGGCGGGCTTTGAGCACGTGGGTTATTGTTATTTCGAGGCGTGAAATATCAATATGAGGGTAACGGAGAATATTTGGAAGGTGTGGAAATTTTGAACGAAATGGAATATTGGATTTATTGGTTGATTTATTGGGTGAAAAGGATATGTGAGCTTTGTTGTTTTAAAACTTCTGGAGGTCAGAGCCTCCAGGGTTAGGTTTGGATTTTATCTCGTCGTGGGCTTTTTTCGGGTATCGGCGATGGAACATCGTCTAGGATTAGATTCGGAAATATGTGGGTCGAATGAATATAAGATATTTTGTGGCCTTATGGATTATATTAGATTTTATGGATTAAGATTGAACATTGGTTTTGACCGCTATATCAATTGAGTGTAATATCGGATGTATGATGTATACCCTTTTGTCCTAAGTCTTCATTTGAATTGATGTATGGATGTTTCGCTTTGTTTTTGGTTTTTTGAAATTGTGGGCAGGATCCAATTAGTGGGTGTCCGGTGTGGGTGGGCGGCTCTCTCTAAAGGAAGAATCATATAGCCCATAACTATGTATATATATATGAAGGAAAAGAAAAGATTGACTTTGGATTCTGAAAAGAATGACTAACAGCCCTCTTTCTAATTCTATTCAATAAGAGCGAAGTCATGAACAATAAAAGCCACTTCCTTATTTACATTTACCCTATTTATTGACAACTTTCTTATCCTCAAGTCACTTTTTCAATCAATGATTAGCTCAGTAAATTGTCACTTGTTCGCAAAGTTCACTTCTAGCCGTAATAATTTGTATCGTGAAATCTTGGGGGTCGCTCATTTTATCGATCGTAATAATTGGACATGACAAAACAATAATTAAATCCAAGTTGTGAAGAAATCTACTTATTGTGTTTGAAAAGTACAAGTGGAAGTCGATATGACTCTAATAAATTTGAGGGGGTTACGAAATGTCAAAGTCATGTTATATGATATGAGATTCATATGATCTTTACAGTTCAATGAACGCTGAATAATTTTCATCCAAGTTTTTATTGAATGGTAAATACCATTTCCATATTGACGTAATTTCATAGTTGCTCAGCCTATGAACTATTATAGTAGCTTCTGTATGCTTTTCTTCTTCTTCTTCTTCTTCAAAAGATGCCCACTTTTACCGTTAAAAGCTTCGTTGCACCCTGGGGATAGACCCACCAGCGGCCACAAGTTGATTCTCCAGCTGCATCTCAGGTTCGAAACAAGCCGACGATTATCAGAATGATCCATAGAAGTAGATTGAAAACTCACCAGCCTGCGAAGTAGTTGAGAGAAATCATTCAAAAGAATTCGTCTATACCCACCTCGAAGAGAGTTTCGAGCTTGCTCTTCACAAGGAGGAGTTCTTCTTTCAGTTGTTGCAGGCATCGCAGGCACCTGCGACAAAAATTTCATCTCTTTCCTCACGATCTTGAGGTTTCATAAGCCCATTCTGTCCCTAATATTGATGGCTAAACAATCTGATTTCTTTATCGGAAAAACGAAAGGTGGAGTGCTTCTCATTCGCGAATAAGAGATTCCCGCGAAAACTCACTCAGTAAGGTTTCTCGCCCGACAGAAGTCTCGGAAGGCTATGCAGGCATTCGCAACTCTCTTTGCTCCTATGCTGTCAACCAAAGTCATGAACTTTCTCATCAATCATTGCACATACCTTTATGTCTCTGCAATCCAAGGCTTAGAATTTCACCTCTTCAATAGGAATGCCACTCTTAGGAAAAGCGATCAAAGAAAGCGACATTCTTTATGAAAACCTTTTTTGGGAAAAGAAATAAATGAACAAAAGTTGACTCGTGTTTTGAAGAAAGGAGGAAATTTATCAACACCTGGAACTGCTGCCCTTCAACTGGTGAATACGAGCATCCACCCTTCTGAAGTCCACATTTTGCTGAGCTCTAAATTGAGAGAGAGAGAGAGAGAGAGAGAGAGATCAATGAACTTCTCACAGGATGAAGCAAACTAAAAAAAAAAAACAAACCAGGAGTGCTGAAGAGATGTTGAAGAGAGCATCAAGAAACAGAAAGAAAAAAGGAGAAAAAACAAATTAACGGTCGGTGTGTTCACAGTTCGCTGTAGAGATCACGGATCAGGTTCTCAGAATTAGTGAAGAAAAGAGCCACCGTCTCCACTATAAAATCTGGGTTGCGCTCATCTTGCAGTTCCTGAAGCTCCATGAACATAGCATCCAGTATCCCCTGCTCTCATCCAAGTGCCCCAAGAAAGGAGAAAAAAATTGCACATTACAAAGCCGAAAATAGAACATCGACGGGTCAACCTAATGCAAGAGCAGAGAGAAAGAGACAGAACCACTTAAGACTTTGCATGAACTTTGTGTGGTCCTTACCTCTCTAAACAGGGAGTTCCTGCAGTCAGTCCACCTCCTCTGCATTTGCCTCAGACGCGGATCCATGCTCTGCTCTGCTCTGCTGTTTCTCACCCTCCAAACAAACACGAACTCATACAGAACGAAACCAGACAGACCACTTTGTCTGCAGCCTATAAGTTGGTAGCTTTAAATAGGGGAGGATCACACTAATAGTCCCCGAGTGCAATATCAACTTTGAATTTTTAATTTATTCAATATAATCTTTGCGCAATTCCTATATGGTCGATCATGTCGTTGAACCTTTTTGAGTTTATTCAATGTTAGTATCTCAACTTTCCATAACAAAGTCAAATAAATCCTCGTTACCATTCACCAATCTTTATAATTACACTATTGTCTGGATTTTAAACTCTCTGTTCATTTCTATCTATTTCATAAATAAAAAACAATGTAATATCTTTATGATTACCGTTTTGCTTGTGGGTCTGATAGTTTCATTCAAGAATATCTCAATTTGTGATCTCTATAATAGTAAAGTTGGCCTCATCCAGAATTGCATTGAGTTGATAAATCTACTATGTCTTTTCCTAATTCACGGATTTGTTAAATTTAATTAAGAAAGTACAAAACACCAAAGCTTGGAAATGTCTAAAATATTAGGAATGATTGATATCATTTTTAATAAATTAGGAACAAGATTTATCTTATCATAGACATGATTATGAACAAATAAATTGATATCATTTTTAACGAAGCACTTAATTGCAAAATAACACAAATACGGGCCCGATATAAATCAAAATAAGGTTCTACTTTAACCATTGTAGAGTTTATAAGATAAGATAAGCTAACATGGAACTATCGTGATATTTGCAAAGACCAAAAAGGTAAAAAGGTAAGAAAAAAGATAGGCATTTCTTCTTCTTTTTTGGTTGATTCACGAAATCGAACGAAATGAAAAGATTTTTTAAAATTTGGGCAATAGTGTAATTGTGAAAACTTGCCAATAATACCGAAAGAATGATTTGGCTTTGTCGTGGAGAGTTGGTGGATAAAATATTAAAAGTTCATCGACAAGATCGAAAATTTAGGAATAGTTTCGGGAACTAAATTGAACGAATTAAAAATCCAAGGGTGACAATGCGGCGTCCGGCCAAAAGTTTAAAGACTAATAGTGATGTTTTCCTTTTTAATGAAAAAACATAGAGACATTTTCCAAGTCCTGTGGAATAACGGTTCCATTGGAGGCCATACATGCTAAAGAAACCTTGAAAGAGATTTGATGAATTTATCTGCATGGGCCAAAGGTGCAAACTTTACTTGGTTTTGCGGATGCTGTCGGTTTATACAGGACCAGAATCTCTTAATGATTGCCGCGGGTCTCCTCTCTTTTCGTCTGTTGTCTTGAATCTGGGTCGACCTACAAATGGCTAAAGAACATATGAAAAAAACCTCAAAACAACACCGAAACGACACTCGTCTTGGAGGTAACTGCTATGATCAAATGGATGTTGAGTAAGAAGAAATAGAATCACCTATCGAACCGGCAAGAAGTCTTTGTATGACATGAGTCAACATTTGCGAGCCAAGTCCATGTTAATTGAGCCATTAAACTTGGAACCACACGTCTGATGTACTTATGGAATCCTCGGGAGGATGTCATAATTTTTCCATGAGACATCACCTAAACCGCAAAAGGATTAAAATATATAGGGTTAAGACCAAGAAAAACCTCAAACCTGGTATATCTATGACAAATTTATCCCAAACGGGTACACTTCTAACAAATTTATCCTCAATTAGTTTCCGTTAAATTGTTGAGTTTGATGACACGTGATAGTAGACGGGTTTACAAGTTTGGGATTTTTAGTTTTTTTAACTCGATTAACTGATATTAACGGAGGATAAACTTGTTCACAATGGTACCGATTTAAGATTTTTTGTGGTCAAAAAATTAGTTTGGGGTAAATTTATCACATATTTACCTATCAAGACTTTTCGTGGTATTAATCCAGAGATATACCATGCAACCCAACTTGTTTTATTAGTAGACTATATAGAGAAGAAAAAATTATATAGTTATAGGCTACTTTTCTTTATGTCGGAGTTGTAGGTTACTTAACTTTTTGTTTATACAAGCCACCTTTTTAATCATTGATTAGCATAGTTAGTTGTCACTTGTTAGCAAAGTTTACTTTTTACCTGTATTAAATAATGTTATAAAACCTCCCAGTAGTCGCTCCGTTCATCACTTGAAACAGATGGACTTGACAGTTCATATTCACTTATGTGGATTGGTCATGTACAAAATGCAAACACCCAAGTCGTCAAGAAATGCACTTACTGTGGGCAAGAAGTGCGAATGAGGACCGACATGACTTCATTGAATTTGCGTAGTTTAAGAATGCCAAAGCCATGTTATCTCTCGTGGGACTCGTGTGATTGAGACTTTCAAGCTTTATCAAAAGCCGTTCACAAAGTGACGGGATTTCTTTAGGCTGTTTGGCCCATTTTACATGATGATTCACAAAATAATGAGGCTACTCTTCAATTTCCTTCTGACTTATTATTAGTTTTAACCGAAAGAATATCCTAACCGTGAGTTCTAGATTCAAGCTCGAATGGGATTTAAAATCTTGATCATAGGGTATCGAAGGCCTGCAGCTTACCAGTAGAAAGCAAATGCATAAGCAATGACTTAGATCTGAAGCGCGGTCATCAAATTTAGAGCTTCATCGACGGATTTTGTTTAAAACATGTTGATTTGTGATCATGCAACTGGTGCATTGAAGAAAGGGGAAGAAAGATTCTTCCATCGAGCCATTACCATCGTCGTTACTATGAAAAATGATACAAAATGTGCAAATAATCGAGCGTCAGCAGCTCAGATATGTGACCCTCATGCTGGTAAAATCTTCGCATGAATGCATATGATTGTCTTAAACTAGTTCAGTTTCACAATACAATATTAAGAAACAACCGGGGTACAAGAAAGCACTCTGTATCATTTCGACCGAAAAAAGAAAATCCTAAGAGGAATTGAACTCCTGGCTGTGTAGTGGCCGTGTAGATACAAACAAGAGGAGTATAACAAGCAATGTGCAAACTCGAACCTCCGGTCCTCAACATACCTTGCAACTCCTCCTACAATAACCAGGGAGATCAGCAGTTCCGACCATATACTCACGATTCTTGGTGCATTCCCCGAGTGCAGCCCATCTGTCGCAACTCTCGTTCATGTCCGTGCAGCTCCCGCCTTCTCCAATTATCTTGTCGAACGAGTCCACGTGAATCCACTTCGTTGCCGACCATTTCTCGCCTTCGATCACTGGACAACCCGCATGAAGGCTGATCGGGTCGGGGACAGACTCCGTCGTGAGACTGAAGAAAAGAAGCGCGTCGCCTTTTCTCGGTTTCACTATTTATTCACAGCATTCAGTCAGAAAATAACGTAAGCACATAAACAGGCTGCTATTGCAACCATTAAATTTAGAAAAATCAATGACTCTGCTTGTTTTGCTAAAAATGAATGATTAAGAAAATAGTTTCCTTAAAATGATCACTTGCATTGCTTGAAATAATTAGTCAATGAAAAATGCTTTTATTATCGATAACAGTTTATGTCTAAACATTTTCATGGATGATGAAAATTTTTTTTGTTCATTCATTTTTGTAAGCAAAACAAGCGATCATTTTTAGGGAAATATTTTCCAAATCATTCATTTCCGCGAAACAAAGAGACTCTATAACATCGGTTTACCTGCGATCCCTTTCTTTGCACATTCAGATAGATTGTCATCTGTGCCAGAAGCTCTACGACGAGGAGGATCCTATCAGATGAAGTATAATATTACTATTACTCAGTCCTTGAACAAAGCTCAACAGGAAAACAAAGCCCAGAGGTGTTCATTATTATAAACAAAACCATGGGTACTCTCCTAATAGGGCTGATGATGGTCTCCCTCAACATACATATCTTTTTGGGTTGCATATGCTTTAACTCAACCAGCTTAATCCAGTCCACACATATGCATGATGGGAACAAATCCAAAGAAAAATCTAGGGCATCCACAAGGGCATTTCTTCATAAAGAGACAAAACCATTACTTGACTCCAGCACAGCCTTATGTTAACAAAGATATGATTGAAAGTATGTCAAAACATGAAGGATGTATTTTTGACAAGTCTGTAGATACTTCAGCCTCTGGATACTAACCTCCGCGTTCGGAAAAACTGTTTCACCACCCTTCTCCACATCAGTGAGATACATGAGCACTGTCGCCACGCGATGTCCACCTCGGGCAATATTAACCTTATCAGCAAAGTAATCATAGTGCGGATCATATTTCTGTCCATGCTCATATCTCAGCACTTGAATATCTTCTCCATTTTCTGAAGGTCAAAAGCACCAAATATAAGTTGCCTCACTCATCCACCAGAACAAGAAATCAACATGAAATACCCATAAAGTACAAAAACAACAGCAATTATGATCCATCAATACCACCGGCCATGTTCTTCTACTTCATAACCAACATCTAAGACCGTGACAGAGGACAATTCATCGCCAGATGAGGTCACCGACTATCATTAATCCGCACATATCTTTGATTGTAGGAAACGATGTAAAACTGAATGAACACTTGAAGGATTTCTGAAGACCTCGAATGCCTTTCTACAACCCAGAGATAAACCATCAACAATGCCATCATCGTCATTCCAGTCCATATGTGTTTGTCTAAGCAACAGCATGGCATCATAGCTGACCACCCCACTCCCGACTACCATTTGTAGTAATGATTGATCACAACAAATAACAACTTCTCAGTTTAGACAAAGGTCAAAGTACGACCAGTGCTTTGATCATCAGCATTGAAGGGTATCACTTCAGCATCAATGTGAAAGCCAAATATTCTACCTACAAGTATCTCTGCTCAAGCCCATGGTCTCAGTATCTGCTTTTCCTGCTATCTGCTCTGACATAACAATTTGACCTTTACTTCCAACTAATTAACTTTCAAGGAAACTTTGTAAACAGAAAAATCACTAAATAAGTATCTCATAGGTCATGCACATGAGACCAAAACTAGAACTGAACTTGCACCACCATTATCCAAGGAAACTCTGTTATGACTTCCAGGCTAAATAACACTGGTACAGCTTGAAAGTACGTAGACCAACAACCTATTACTTCATATAAAGCACCTGGTTCTTTGTCTTATCCCAGTACCACAAATCAATCAAAATCAGAATACAACAATCAGTGATCACTCTTTCAGCGGATTGTCTTTCAGCATCAAGTAAAGTACACTGCAAAGCTTAAATTAAGGCCCATAGTATAGACTATATGAATTAGAACTGAAAGATCAATAAGCAGATCTTTCTGGAAAGGAGAATTAAACAATTATAAGTATATAGTATACCTTTTGGGAGAAAGGTCCATGTTGAAATCTTCTCCTCTATCCCAGCTACAATAGGATCCTATAATAGACATAATCATTTAAAACAAGTACAATGAAGGACGTGAAAAGTGAATTAGAAAAACTAGAAATGGATCTGAAGAAACAGTTTTCTCATTTATCTGTAATGTAATTCCCAATTTCACAAACTGCGCACATTGGCGTCTATTAGCAATTCAGGAGGAAGCAGAAACCGGCAGACAACCTTAGTTCTTTTGGCAGCTCTCTTCTATTGACATCTCGAATAAATGATACAATGCCCTGGTGCTAACATATACAGACAGCAATTACATATGACATGCCGACACAAATAGCCATTCTTCCACCGACGCCCTAAAACAAGACAGCAAATGTTCTGTGACATAAAAATACATTCTGCCCCAACAGATTGAGATTTGGCAAATTTATCGCACCTCCTGACTTTGTAAATTACCAACTTACAATGAAAAAAAATGCACAAGAATTTCAATAAGATAGGAATCATAACTCCAAGGAAGTCAGTCTTTTTTTTCTCTCCTCCCCTTAAGTACCACACAAATTGTACAACTGAAACCTAATTCCATGTATATAATGGCACATCATCATAAGCATTAAGCATAGAATCTAAAACAAAGATCCGGCAAACAATGAAGGGTAAATAAAACTAACTTTGGCCTTCGGAATAAACATCCCCGAGCTGGTCCGAACTTCGCTGAGCTTGCTCTTTCCCGACATATTATCCGCCACCGCAGATCTCTTTAACTCTGATTTCGCCTGTCCCACAATAACAAGCAACTTAAAATGAATGCTCGCAAGTCTCATCATATGAGAAAACACACATTGCACCGCCCTCTTTCAGCATAACCCGCGATTGCTCGTTCGACTCCACAGTCTGCGGAATCGAACTCAATCAACAAACCCAAGCAATCCGAAGACCGATCAAGTTGCAGCAACAAAGGGGCACTCACCAGAGAGATCAAGTGGTCGCATTCCAAGTCCGTGAGGAACCCTTCGTACACGAAAGCTCTGCGGAAAAACACCATCAAGTTCAATTCTTGACCAAAACAAAAGTGACGTCGCCAGTGAGCAGCGAACTGGGTTTGCTTTAGAACATGAAATTAAAGCGAAGAGAGAACGGACCTGGGCTTCCATGAGACTTGCCTGACCTTCGCAGGGGAGATGATGGAGCTGGCAGAAGCTGCGCGCGAGCTCGGACAGTGAACGAGGATCGAGCAGATCGCAAGCAACAAGAGGGATCGCAAGAACGGAGCTATGAACATGATGATGAGGTTCGAGATTTGGGGATCTTGCGGGAAGCGAGATTTGGAGGGGAAAAGCGTTGATTTTTCGGTTTGTCCTCGGTTTTTAATTGTCGATCGATGGCCGATCCCATGGAAATTGTAATTAATTTCGTACGCAGTTGCAGACGCGTCCCCGAATTTTCTCCGCTTGGCGGAGTAAAAAGAACGACCTGGCTGGGGCAGAGTACGACGTCGTGCGGCAATGAGCCGCTTTGGACAGCATCCCCGTGACTTTGCATTTGGTCGTGCGAACATCGGGAGGACATTTCTCCGAAAGGTTCACTCTTTCGTTAGTAGCTAGCGCTGTTCTTTTCGAGCCCTCGACTGATCGGATGCGAAGGCACCTGGAGCGGGCCTCAAGAATGTTGTCCTTGTGGAGGCTCGAACCGCTGATCATGTTAATCGAGTTTGGACGACATCCTCATAACTTTGGATTTAGTCGTACGAATATCATCAAGACATTCTCTAAAAGATTCAGTTTTTGCTTATGGCTGGCGTGGTCCTTTTTTAGCACTCGATTAATCGGATACGAAGTAACTCCGTAAGTTATCTGGATACCAAGCTCGAAGCACCTGGAGCAAGCCTGAAGAAGATTGTCCCTATCGAGATTCGAATCGTCGATCATGTTAATCAAATTTGAACATCATCCCCATAGCTCTGCGATTGGTTGGGCGAAGATCACGAAGACATTCTCTAAAAAATTCACTTTTTGTTGATGGTTGGCACGATCCTTTTCGAGCACTCGACTAATCGAATGCAAAGTTGCTCCATAATTATCTGGGTACCAAGCTTGAAGGCACCTGAAGCGGGCCTCAAGAAGGTTGTTCTTGTCGAGACCGAATCGTTGATCATGTTAATCAAGTTTGGACATCATCCCATACCTTTGTGTTTGGTCTTGTGGATATCAGGATGACATTCACTAAAAGATTTAGCTTTTGTTGATGGTTGGCGTGGTCCTTTTCAAGCGCTCGACTTGTCTAATACAAAGTAGCTCCATGAATATTTGAGTATCAAGCTCGAGGCGCCTGGAGCGAACCTCTCGAAGGTTGTCATTTGTGGTGTGAGCTATTTTAACTATTTGTTAGAAAGTTTTATTGTATAATTTTATATAAATCCTTTTTATTAGATATTTTAAAATGTATTAACAAAAATTAAAAAATTATATAAAAGAAATAAAAATTTATATATAAAAAAAAAAAATTATTTATTAAAAAAAAGGAATTTTTTCTACATTTAATCCAAATTTTATTTTTTTTTTCTTTTTAAACATTAATCCACCAAAATTTATTTCCTCAAAAATTTTTTCCTCTTTTTCCCACCCCACCCAAAAAATCGATCTCATGGCCGAAAACGGGATGCTAGTGCATAGCTGATGATGACCGACGCGTGAACCTCTTGCACCGATTTTGCAAGCTTGATGGCAAAAATTATGGGTATGGTCCCGTGTTGTTGAGATGTATGTCTCGGGCAAAGAAGCCGGGTTATTTGAATGGTGGTTCTCGCCCTCCTACGGTATTTTGACATGGAAGGCCGATGATTGTAAAAGGTGGCTTATTATTCTTGGATCCACCTTGATACCAAACTTTATTTGGTTTCGCCAAGCGTATGGGATTCGTAGCAACGACCTTTTTGATGGATCGACACCTCCCAAATCTATGATCTTAAAGAGATTTTCAATTGAAGCAGGCGGTGGACCCATCGAGAAATATTACAATGATCTTGGGCTCGGCGTGAGATTGATTTCGCCTAATCCTATGATTCGGTCGATATTCTAAAGTACAATGCCATTGTAATGAAGATCGAGTATATATTTTTGGACGGTTGTGACCGTCTAGATAATGCTCGTGACAAGATGGATCCATTCCTACTATTGAGAAGCCTATGGGTGGGAGAGGAAAATGTATGCTTTCCACTCCGCGGGGTTACCTGGTTGCCATGGTGTCCGGGGCAGGGTGATCCGCACCTCGTTAGTTTCGCCGGAGCTCGCCCGCCCGGTATGCCAATTCAATGGGTGCTCTCTGTGGGAATCCTAAACATAAGATCTTGTTTTAAACTGCATGGTTATCGGATTGGTGGGATGATTTTCGGACCAAAAAGAAAACAAGGCTCACGAAGGGGCGGAATGGAGGGCAAGCCTCATTAGTGACTAGCGGTTGTCATTAATTCCCATGGAGCCGATTCGCTAATGCCAAATCGAAGGTAATTATGGGTTTGTTTGCTAATGGACGTGGTGATGATCATCATGGGTGGATATGACGATCACATGACTCGGGTGATTTCTCATCTCTCACCACGTCGAGATTATATTTACAATGCATGGGTGTTGTGTTGTCCGCCTTCTCCTCTATCTACCTTACTTGTTCTTGGACTGCTTACTAGTGAGTTAAAGCGTGTTGTGCTTATGTGATTTTTACTGTTTGGACATTCTCACGAAGGAGATTATTGGGTGTGGTACTAAGAGGGAGGGGCTGTATTTCGTGGATGAAATTATCGGACGGACCTATCATTCTCGTGGACGTTAGCTCAAGAGAAGGAACTTTGGTTATGGTCGTTTAGGTCACCCATCATTTGGGTATTTAAGGCATTTATTTCCAAGTTATTTCATGGTCTATCAAACTCTAGTTTACGGTGTGATACATGTATTTGGCAAAGCCATCGTCGTTTTCTCCCAATTTGAATATCAATTCCTCCTTTTTCTTAATTCATTGATGTGGGTGCGTCTCCTATCATTATTCGGTTTTCGATGGTTTATCATCTTTGTTGATGATTCGACACGTATGACTGGTATATTTGATGAAACATGGGAATGGTTTAGCTATTTGTTTCACGTATGATTATGTTGGGGAAACTTGGTATAATGGTGGCGAATATTAAGTAAACCTTTGGCTTATTTTGGGAACATGGTTTGATACATGAAACTTCTTGCCCCGGACTCCTCAGGAACGGTGTTGGGCGCAAGAATCGCCATCTTCTTGAAACCACTCGAGTCGTTGGAGGGTGGCCATGTTCCCCATCGTTTTGGGGTGTGTCCGTTCGAGCTATCGCACCCGATGCAATCTCTTGCTGCCATGTTCTTCCGTCGGTTTTACATTGCCTCCTAAGGTGTTTGGGTGTGTCGCATGTCCATCTTCACAAAATCGGCGGACCAAACTTGACCTTGTTCGAATGTGTGTTTCTTGGCTATGGCTCAAAAGGGGTATCGGTGCTATGATCTTGGAAACGATATATGTACCATGGATGTAACATTTATCGAGACGGAGTCTTTTTCTTTCCCTCGTTGGGGGAGACTAGATGTTGGACATTGGTGGGAGGTTGGGGCTGGGGGAGTGACGGATGGGTGCGCGGCCGCCGAGCACGATTCTAAAGTGAAGTTTTTGAACTATTACTCCGGCGTGGATGGCGCCGTCTACGGGCATGGGTAAACGGTGTCACGATTCTCTCCTCGTCTTGCCTCTTTAGTACCCTCCAGCTCCCGAGAATGTACCGGGTAAGTACTTCTATTGTACTTGATTCTTTTGAAGATACTAATGTGTTTGGTTATAAGCTACCGATAGACATATAGGGGTAAACCACCGAATCGATATTCTCGGATGTGGGCCGTCGATCTCGATACCCTATTGTAGACTATGTGTCTACCAAGAGGGTCCACACTACAAGTCTTCGTGTCTACGGTTTTCGGCAAGTTCCAACAGGGTTGAAGGCCTGAAGGATCCAAATGGCTTCAGCGATGGGGAGATGGGGCGTTGGAGAAAATCGAACATGGAAACTTGTGGAACTACCAAGGATAAAAGCGGTTGGATGTAGGTGGTGTTTGTAAACATAAGGTAGGACTATTGAGAGGTATACATAAAGTATTGACTTATGGGGTGGATTTGGAAAATTTCCGTTGCGAGTTGACTTAGGTGTTTTTTGTGAACTGTGCCTTTATTTTGCGTAGATGCATTTTTATGGAGATTTAGAGGAGGAGATCTATATGAGCTTCCACGATATATCAATTGTTAGGGAAGATCTTTATGGGTTTTTTGCTTGAAAGGTTGGTTCCCAGTATTGTCTCTTGTTCTTAAAGGTGCTCAAGAAAATTGGTCTTTCTATATGTGCGTATGATTTTAGGCATGATAGTGGATTTGGGAGATTATTTCTGGGGTTTGAGATGAGAACTTGGGGGTCGATATTTTCGGTGGGTTGCTGTTTGTTCGGCGGAATATGTTCTTGATCTTTGCCGGTTGGCATGCTTGTTGGATGGTAAGCCTAATAAAAAAAAAAATACAAGGTTGTCCGCCCGGTTTTTTTTACACACACACACCCTCCCCGTCCGGCAAGTGGGAGGGGGGGGTGCCACCCCCACCCAAAAAAGAAAAAAATAAAAAAAGGGTTTGGCCCCAATCAAACATTTAATACACAACCCAAGGAAGGGGGTTTTTTTTAAAAAAAAAAACAACCCAAAAATAGAGGGAAAAAATTGAAAAAAAAGAAAAGGGGGGGGGAAAAGGGGGGAGAAAAATAGCATATTATATTTTTTTGGGAGAAAACCACATATAAAAAAGAAGAAAAAAAAAAAAAAAAAAAAAAAAAAAATAGAGGACGAAAAAGGGGGGGGGAAAAAAAAGGGTGTGTAAAAATTTTGGGGTTTGGAGGCTAAAACCCCGCCTCGACCCCCCCCCAGATTAAAAAAAAAATTTTAAAAAAAAAAAAAAAAAAAAAAAAAACAAAAAAAAAAAACAAAAAAAAAAAAAAAAAAAAAAAAAAAAATAAAAAAAAAAAAAAAAAAAAAAAAAAAAAAAAAAAAAAAAACAAATAAAAACACCAATAAAATTAAAAAAACAAAAAAAAAAAAAAAAAGATTTATAAAAAAAAAAAAATAAATTAACAAACTTATCAATTAAAAAAAAAAAAAAAAAACATCAAAAACATAAATAAAGGGAAGGGGAATTTTTATAAATTATTTTTAAAAAAAATATTTAAAATAAAAAATAAAAAAAAAAAAAAAAAAAAAAATATATTATATTTAAATAAATTTAATAAAATAAAATATATATAAAAAAAAAAAAAAATATAAAAAAAAAAAAAAAAAAAAAAAAAAAAAAAAAAAAAAAAATTTTCATTGTCAAGGCTCAAATCGTCGATCATGTTAATCTGAGCTTGGACAACATCACCATAACTTTACGTTTGGTCATACGAATATCATGATGACATTCTCTAACAGATTCAGTTTTTGCTTATGGTTGACGTGGTCCATTTCGAGCACTCGACTAATCGGGCACGAAGCAACTCCATAATTATCTAGGTACCAAGCTTCAAGGCACCTGGAGCAAGCCTCAAGAAGGTTGTCCTTGTTGAGGCTCGAATCATTGATCTAATCGAGTTTGGGCCACATCCCCATAACTTTGGGTTTGGTCATACGAAAATAATGATGGCATTCTCTAAAAGATTCAATTTTTGCAGATAGTTAAGAGTGGTCCTTTTCGAGCACTCGATCAATCGGATACGAAGTAACTCCATAATTATCTGGGTACCAAGTCTTGAAGGCACCTGGAGCGGGCCTCAAGAAAGTTGTTCTTGTCGGGGCTCGAATCTTCGATCATGCCAGTCGAGACACAGGTGGGTGGCTTTTAGTCTTAAAATGGGCGTAATTTAAGGCCATACCACAGATTATCATGTTACTGGTGCTATAAACTATCTACACAAGTTTGTATCAAGACTTGGAAAAAGAAAAATGTGCACAAAGACAGAGTGAAATTTAAGGAGCAACCTTTGATAGAAAACTTAAACATGATTTACCATTAAATGAATGTTAATGATCACTATGCTCTAAATAAATTTCACTCCTCTCAGTTCAACGGTCTGCTTGGGTTCTTCTCAAGCTCTAATGGATTGTTAATTACTTAACTTCACCTCTTTATTGTATATTTTAGGCCTCTTGTGCTGTGATCTTTCAGAACTCTTACCTCATTAGTCGCTTCCTAAAAGTCTGCGGTTACGATTGTGCATTATCTGGTTGAGAACTCAAACATATACGAGTCGAAGCAATACGAATCACATTCGGAACAACATATCTCTCCTTTACGAGTCATGGTTACAAAAAAAAGGACGAGCTACTCGGTCCGGCATTCCTTAGTTAAGCCCTGGACTATCTCCATGTACCGATCCAGATCGTTTAGGTACTTGGTCGCGTTGTACTCCTCTGCGGCGTACAGCTCCTCGGAGTACGTTCTTCGCAGCGAAGGCCTTTGGTGTTGTTCTTTTGCGAGCTCCAAACTGCCCTTTTCGCCTTTCAGAAGGCGTACGACCTGTAAAACACGAATCAAGTCATGTCTCGTGTATTCTGCGACTACTGGAATGAGAGTTCAAAGAGCAGCATGCTCAGAGACAATTCTAGGGAAAATGACGTGCCTGGCTCATTGGTGGTCTGTGGATTGAAGACTGATGGGTACATAAAGTGGCTGCCAAGATCAGACGGTCCATCTGTTCCGAGTCGTAGGCGCCGGCGAGAGAGGGATCCGCAGCCTCCTTAATGCGGTTATCAGAAAGCAGAGGCTTGGCCTAGAGCAATGTGCAGGTAAAAGAAGATGGCGCGAATTTAAACATCAACACAGTACTACTGATGTTTTGGTGGTACTCGAGATGGTTTTCGTAAGGAATGAAAGCTTAAAACATACCCACATGACGAGGCTTTTCTGCGAACTATCCAAAGCTTTCCGTCCCGTGATGAGCTCCAACAGCAGTACCCCGAAAGCATAAACATCCGTCTTCTCATCGACTATCCCGTGCATAAAATACTCAGGAGGAAGGTATCTGTAGTCGAGTTGTACAACTACGAATTAGACGGTGCAGAAGAGGAAAAGTAAAACGGCACAGCATTTGCAGCAATGAGAAGGTAAACTGAAGTATGGATTACGAACCCGAATGTGCCCTCGATTTGCGATACGGTGTGATGAGACCACTGATCTGGCAGCCACTTCGCGAGCCCGAAATCAGATATCTATACAAAGAGTAGAATTCACGAAACGAATTGTGAAGTCTGGACTGAAAATTATCCTAATCTGAGTTGTACAAGCACATTTATCTCCCATTCTTGTGTCTGAAATTTTGATGGATTATGCACCCAAGTAACAACCACATACAAGAACGGCCAAGCGACGGTACTCCGTTCCAAATTTGATCTTCTGAAGACACTTTTCAGGTAAATCATTGAAAAGTGAAGCTAAGCAATGCATGTATATCTCTGCGATTCGCTACCTGGGGCTCGAAATCCTCGGAGAGCAATATATTAGCGGCCTTCACATCTTTGTGAATAATCCTCCTCTGGCACTCTTCATGAAGGTACATTAGCCCTTTGGCCGTTCCCAAAGCGACCTTGTACCTGATAGCCCAGTCCAGTTTCTCCCTAGAGCCTGCAAGTATGTACCAGAACAATCCTCATTCCAACTCGTCGGCATAACTCCAACCAAAAAAGTAAGAAATATTTTGAGAAACTTTTTAAGAATGAAAGCCGAACTGTATAACAGAGACGCGAGGCTCCCGTGAGGAGACAGATGGAGAATCAAGTGCATTCCCCTTCGACGCCGTATCCGATCAATTTGGCAATGTTCGGATGGTCCACATGCACTATGATTCCGAGCTCAGATAAGAAATCTGCCGTCATCTCCTCCGGCGATCCCCTCATCAACCGTTTGATCGCAACGATCTCCCCGCCCGGCATTATACCCTTGTAAACTTCAGCACATCCTCCTTCCCCAATTAAATTATCTGACACAAAAACAGACATAAGAAGCACATTTGAGAGGATGTCCTTCACATCAGATACTGAGTACTCAGTGAAATGGAAAGTCACAAACCATGACTGAAGTTGTCGGTAGCCTCTTGGAGCTCCAAGAGCGTAAAATTCCTCCAGGATGGTTTGAAATAGTTCAGCTCACCCAGCTCGGTGTCCAGGCTGGCATGGAACGCCGGCACCATGTCCTCTCTTATCCTCCTGCTCTTCCTCCTAGTGAGCTTGGGGACGCTCTTCAGAGGAAATGTGTGGAAGCGCACGGTGGATCCCTTCTTCAGCGAGCGGAGGAAACCCTGCCACCTATTGCTAGAGGATTTCGAGTATGACTGGCATTCGGAACTTGAGGTGCTGGTAGGGGAAGTTACATCGAGATCGACGCAGCCCAGGCCATCATCAAAAGTTCCTCGGGGGAAGTATCATTCGCCCTCCCCTCCATCTCCAAAGATCTTAAGTCTAGCATACACAGATCAAAGCATCCATCAGGATGAATTACAAACGAAATCATGTCGTGAAGAGGGGGGCGAAAGATCAAGAATCTACCATGGGAGGATATCGAGTCGGAGAAACCAGCCCGGAATTTCCTGCCTTTGACACGAAGCCATCCTCCTTCTTCCTCCTCTTCTTCTTTTTCTTCTTTTTGAATTTCTCTGGCCTTGATAGCAGGGACATTGCTGGCAAATTTAAAGCCAACAATGAAAATGACAGTAAACAATAGGGTATGCGACAAATTGAGAAAAAAGCAGTAGTCAAGAACAAGCCCCAGTAACCCATGATGGGAAGTCCCAACAAACACTATATACACCTTAGGTGGCAGGATAGAGGAAGCAGACAAAAAAAATTATTCCTAAAAAAACATCTACAGAAGAATATATCACTGATTTGATTCAAAAGATCAAGAAATTAAAGACCCGCCTACAAATCGTCTAGGTAGGAGGGGGACAAGAAGAAACTGCAGGAAACAAGAAAGGCCTAGGCAATGATTAAGAAGAAATCTTCACAAATTT
This sequence comes from Rhodamnia rubescens, assembly GCA_021437795.1. Lineage (NCBI taxonomy): Eukaryota > Viridiplantae > Streptophyta > Magnoliopsida > Myrtales > Myrtaceae > Rhodamnia > Rhodamnia rubescens. Next base: position 2,506,832 of record JAILYA010000023.1, read on the forward strand.
TGCCAACTTTTGGTCCAGCAAAGCTTGAATGTTACACATGTTTTGGAAAAAGCTGAACTTTTGATCAAGTTAAGAAGCAATCTCCGACGCCGCGGAACGGGGCGTTATTACCATAATTTAAAGATCAATCCTGGCTTTTCTCCTGCAACACGACTCTTATACAGACAATGAGAAACATGGGATTTTTTTTCAAAGAACCAAACAAGAACCAAGGAAAACAGAATCAATGGCACAAACACAAATAGAGCAACTAGATCATGTTTGAAGCCACAACACACCCAAGCGAGGGAAGGATCAGAGCCCTGAGGGGAGCTAAAAAACCTGGGGAAAAGACCATTTTCCTGGACGCCTTCCATGAGCGGGAGCTTGTAGACAAAAACCTCAGGAGCCCCAACAGAAACCGGAATAGGAAGAGACAGAGAATTCTGGCTGTGAACTTGTCAGACAGAGAGAGAGAGAGAGAGAGAGCGAGAGAGGGGGGTGTCTGAAAATAACGGCTGGCATGATTTGTCTCTTCCTTGTCCAATGTCCATTGACAGTGCTCCTCCTCCACCCCACAAAAGTCGGTTCTTGATCGGACTGGTCGCTGGAAATAATACCATCTTGGAAAGCTCACCACCGATTGATATCAGTCGCACCATATAATATTCGAACAGAATCTGAGTTGGGACAGAGATTTGAGTGCATATCTGTCGAGAATTGGGTGCTCGACACGTGGACGCACCCAGTTCTTCAGCCGACAAAGCTAGGAGGATGAATTTTCATACGACGGAAAGAAATCGAGAAAGTTATTCTCGTGCCAAAAAGATATAGCAAAATTGGATAGAATGCGTATTGGGACTGTCCGTCGCAATCCAAAAGAGCACGGCGTTAATGGGAAACTTCCGAATTCATTCGACAAGCAAACGTCGTTTGGAATGTCGTGCATGGTCCGAACAAAATCACTTTTTTTTTTAGGGTCTTTTCACATATTTCGAAGGTTTCAAATGATTGGCAATAATGGAAGATCCTGCTATCACCACTGACTAGAAAAAAAAGGAAAAAAAAAAAAAAAAAGCTCTACGTTTTGCTTTTGTACTTGTATGTTTTCACATTTACGGCTTTGATTTATCTAATTAAGTCCTTTGACTTTCATAATTTCCGTAGCTAAATCTCTCGAATATCCAATCTGATCAAATCCAATTGACATGGCCGTTGCCCGTTGTGCAACGATGCAAATAAAGTTTTCCTTACGTGAACGTCCACATCGGTATTGTATATCAGCTAAATTTTGTCCATGTCGTACTTAAGTGCGGTCTCCATTAGCTAAATTTCCCATCCACGCCGACGCCCCAAATTCGTCGGCCAACAAAGTGGAGGATGGATTTTAATACTATGGGAAGAAATCAAGGAGGTTATTCTTGTGCTAAAAAGGATACGGCAGAATTAGAAACGACGGCGCATGGGACTGTCTCTCGCATCCCAAAAAAAAAGAAAAATACGACGTTCATGGGAATCTCGTGCATGGTCCTACAAAATCACTTTTCTTCTGGGATCTTTCTATAGATTTAAAAGATTTAATGTAATTGTGAACGAGGGTAGATCCTGCGACCACCAGCAACTTAAAAAAAAGAAAACTCTACTTTTTGCCCACGTATTTTTACGTTTTCTCATTAGTATTTGCGGTTTTAATTTATCTAATGAAGTCTTTCAAATTTCATAATCGTAGCAGTTAAATCTCTCGAGCATGAAATCTCGATCCAATCCAATTGACATCTCCGTCGCATATCGTGCAACGTCGTAGTGTGATGCAAATAAAGTTTTTCTTATGTGAAAGTTCATGTCAACATTGTTTTTTTTCTTTTTTTTTTTGGTCGAGCATTTCAGCATTGTTGATCAGCTAAATTTTATCCATGTCGTACTTCGAATGTTGTCGACATTTGCTAGAATTTCAATCCATGCCGATGCCGCCATCTGTATATTTTATTTACATCATTGTTTTGGCGTCGTTTGATGATCATGTCAACTGAATTTGGTATCAAACGGACTTGATTAGAAAATTTGGGTAAGTAAAAGGAATTCAACAAACAAATTAAAAAAATACAGGGGCTTAATTAAAAAGAGCTTGAAAGTACACGAACAAAAGTCGAATTTTAATAAAAATGGAAAAGAAAGAGGAATTCGCACGACAATCACCCTTCAACGAAACTCCTACCAAAAAGCCACCCTTGCCGGTTGCAAAAGTCAATCTCGAAGGAGAAAATACATAATTTTTTTCATTAATTATTAATACCTTAAAATCCCATCACCTCTGAACCTAAAAATCTCAAGCTACTTGTTTTAGCGAAAATTGTCCAATCAGTCTTAAATTTATTATGCATATGTCAATTTAGTCGTAAACTTTTCAATTTTATCTTGAATATTCACGCAAAACATCCATTATGATCCTTCTTGTCCATTTTCATCCGAAATGACAGATGCAATTATCGCCGGCCGTTGCACATGGGATAACATTATTTCAAGGATTCCAACGAGGATAATATTAAAATTTCGCCAAAAGATTTAAAACTAATTGACAAATTCAACGAAGATTATAATAAAATTTCGCGCAAAGATTTAAAACTAAATTGACAAAATTAAAATGTTAATGACTGAATCCACATCCGTGGAATAAATTTAAGATTGATTGGACAATTTTTCCGCTTGTTTTAAGTTAGAGGAAGCTACCTATTACTCTTTTCGCCCATGAATTAATAATTTTTTTCCTTACTTTCATTTGTTAATAAGTTGGAATCTTTTCCCTTCTCTTGGCAGCTCGTCTTCCCTTTAGAATGATGCCGAGGATTTGAATTTTGCCACCTTTTTCCTCGATAAATCAGGGATATAGACGTTAACCTCCACGTGCTTTTAAAAGATTTTGAAGTGCGCAATCTTTTAAAAGCACAATCCACCCCCAGATGAGGATGTTTGGTTGAATCCAAACCAATGTCAATGTCAATGTCATTGCAGGACCAAAACCTCGTCTCCGAGCATGACGAGTTTAAATTTATTCAATGTGCAAGTGATGAGAATTATTTTTACAGGCAGCGCCTGCGTCATTAAGGCGTTTGTTCGCCAATCGACGCATTTAATCAGCACGGCGAGTCAAGAATCTCTCGAATACATCATAGAGTCCCTTATTCTCTGAACCAAAGATCTCAGCAGCATTCCGTAGAGTCTCCTGCATTACAACATGAAGGAAAAGAAACGAAACCATTAGCAGCAACTAATTAAATTGTGCTCGATCGAGAGAGAGAGAGAGAGAGAGAGTACTTCTTTTGATTGCCTGCGAGAATTCAATTGCTTAACATTTGCCAAAAAAGCAGCGAACTGTTCATACGGTAATCGGGTCCTGTCATGTAACCAAAAGAATGGTGAGAATTCAATCCTTCAACTCCTCTCTCTCTCTCCCCTCTCTCTCTCTTATGTGTATAATGATGTCATCACATCCTGTCCAATTGGATTGTTAGAGACATCATGTGTATCCACAGCGGCTCGTGAAAGAAAAGCCATTTCATAGAATTCGAGATTCTACTGGCACCTTTATTTTGCGCTTTCAAGAATGTCTGAAACTTTTATGAATGAATTGCACTCCATAATGCTCAAAAGCTCAAGCACACGTGAGAATTCCTATTTGTCAAAAGTATAACACAACAGGAAAGTTAGAAACCCATCCATGGCAAGGACAAGTCTAACTCCTCACCTCACTTGCCGTAGGAACTCTTTCCCGTCAACTCGAGTTATTCCTGAAACAGTTAGACAAAGAAGTAGCTGGGGACAAGTAAGAGCATATCACGTGTAGATCAAGAGCAGAAAATTCGCCCAACATAAACTCTCGCCGTGCATCTTTCTTTGAACTCTGACGTCAAAGATTTGAGGTCATGCATTATACTTACCCGTTTGAGATCCTGCCTCAAAGGCTCCTAAAGAACCATGGCGGATTAAGGGCGATGAAGAGCGCAAGGAGGACCTGTCATCAAACTTGTCCACTGGGGTTGCAAATGACATGGACTGTCGTCTTGGAGACACTGCCTTCGAAACTCTTGAAGGGGACACAGATAGAGAGAAACTTAGAGGAGATCCAAGAGGAGTGAACCGAGGAGTGCTCATTTGCGAACTGAATATCAGGCCATGTGATATCCCTGGTCTCAAATCTATACACAAGCAAATTCAGAATGAAGACATTTTTCTTTTGTGATCAGGGTACTCAACTAAGTAAAATAGGTACTTTTTTTAGGGGGAAGAGTCTTTCCCACTAATTGAATAAACAATATTGGTCTTATCTAAAGAGATCAACACGTACTCAATATCAAGATTTAGCAAAATTAGTAACATCGATACTTTTTCACAGCATAAATCTTTTTAACATTAAAAGCATAGCTTACCTAATTTGGGAATGGTATTGAGTTAATTATGACTCTCCAAAAATCAAAGGAGCAACACACCTTCTGTTTCAGGATCCTCTACTGATGGGCTTCCCATTTCTGATAACCGGCTCTGAACTGATGATGATCTTGAAGGAGGCAGGGAACCATCATCTTCTGAAACAATCAACAAATGCATCGAACCAGCAACATATACATAAACTCAGTGAACTTGCCATTAAATGGGAAAGCATATAAATGCATAAATGGGAGCTTCCAAGCACGCTGAACTTGCCATTAACCATGGAGGATTTTTCTAAACCATCAGCAGACCTGATTCTTAGATATTTTGCCCTGGTCATGTTCTATTAGTTATTTTATATAGCTGTTTTGGTAATTTCGCAACAAGGACATGGCAAAGAAAAATTATCAGTCAGGAGATCATAGTAACAACAAGGCAAGGTTGCGCAAACTTCAAGAATAGTGCTTTGCTTGCATTAGAAACTGATCAGGAAGCCATGTTTAACTATTTCCAAGGGCATCACACTGAAGCTATATAATCAATCTGAAAGACATGGTGCCAAAAGATCGTACCACTTAGAGTTGGCCTGGCAATGATTTGCGGTGTTCCTGCCTGTGGTAGATAATCGCACAGAGCGAAAAAAAAGTGCATGGTACTTTAGCTAATAAGCAAATGTAACGCTTAGGCAAGAGAAAGCAAATTTTAGATGCTCGATGTGAAAGCAACTCCGGGCTAACTCCACGAGATATTATTACAGCGAGGGATGATAAAAAATCGAGAGCTATGATTACTTACAAAGCTTTCATCATCCTCTTGAAGGGACTGCATAAGTGTCCTCCGGAATACCTCCAACTGCATAAACCACAAGTTAAATTTAATAGAGCACATTCCCACAACCATTAGCAATTGCTGAACAAAGTTTCACCCTAAAAAAGCATGTCTCTGCAAATATACGCTTTCTAGATTATATCCCTCGCTCTAGATCAATACTTTGCGGAAGAAGACTGAGCAGAGGAACATTTGCTCACCGCTCAATAACTTATATCTCATAATCCCCACACAACTTATAGAGCAATCACATGTCAATCATATCTCTGAGAACCAAAGGACTACTTTCTCAATGGAAACCGCATAAACAACTAAGCACTTCCATGAAGCGCCACATTCGAAAAGTCTTTACCACAACCGGGGTCATTGTTGCTGTTGAAAGTAGACACAATCAACAGAACCATCTCGGAAATAGTACAACCTAAGAATACCCTGTTAGCGTGCTCAGCGGAGCCCGGATTTTAAAATCACGATGAGAGTGGATAGAATTCCAGGGCTGGGGATTAGTAACAGCATACTAGTATTCGATTTCGTATGGCGCATTATCATCCCACATCACGTCAGCCGAAGAATTCCTTTTGTTCTGAAATCCTTCATGCACATCAATGAAGGGGGCAAAATTGAAAAATGCTAATGGTCACACTGACATTGCTCATTTCCATTTATACTTCTTATGAGCTAAACGCATTCTCTTGTAAGGATCACCGCAAGGTTGTCTGAGACAATCGAATTTTCAGAGCAAACACAAATCACAGGTCCGTTGCACGGATTTGCGCGTAGAAACGGCGAATCCCAACCAGTTCTAAACATAAAAGAAGAAATAAATAAACAAACCATCATGAACACCATTGATAAGCACTAGTCATTACCTTGGCAACATCTCTATTCAGCTTCCTCACAGTCTCCGACAGCGAAGCGTTCTCTCTCAGCAACTCCTCCTGCACCTCCCAAGATTAGAAAAGTCAAACCTCATGATTTTCCAACGCAAGTCCCGCAGACCGGGCCGAAACACCAGGGGAGGGGGTTGGCGAGGTGGGCGGACCTTCTCGCGGTCGGCTCGGGCGAGACGATCGGCGGCGTCGGCGAGGGAGGCGCCGAGGGAGTCGACCTGGGACCGGAGGTCGGCGAGGTCGGCGCGGAGGGCAGAGGACTCGGACTCGAGGTCGGAGACGCGGGCGGAGAGGGCGAGGGAGGTGATCTTGCGGGCCACATCGAGCTGGTCGTAGGGATCGGAGGGCAGGACGCGTAATATGTCGTCGGGGAGATCGAAGGTCGGTGCGCTCGCGTCCTTCGCCAGCATTTCTCGTCGTTTCTGCGTTCCGCACTTTTGGGCGCGCAGCTTCAGAAATAACTTCTACCCAAAAAGTTAATTTTCTCACTTCTCTTCGAAAATATAAATTGATTTTTCTATTTCTATTCTAAAAATTATTTTCTTATCAGAGAAATTTATTTAATAATGATTAAAATTTTCTACTTCTGAAATATTATTAAAATTATTATCGACAGCCAAAAAAATTCTACTTTATTTTTGAACTTTTTAAATTTTTCTTTAAAAATAATTTTTAAAAATAAAAAATTTATTTTTTTATTTTTTATTTCGACGATTAGAGACGGTGACTCAACTGCGGCGGCCGGCGCGGTGGTCAATGATTGGCGGCAATTACGGCCGGCGAAGATCGGCGGTTAGCGGCAATCACAAATGACGAAGATTGACAAGGTTAGCGATCGCGGGCGGCGATGGTCGACGGTCGCGGGATGTGAGACAAGAAGTACTTCTTGAGTTGGAGAAGTCATTTTTTTAACTTCTCTAATTGGAGAAAAAACAACTTCGAAGTGGAAATTCACTTTAAATGAAAATTTCTTTTAGAAGTAAAAAATTTTACCAAACGGATTTGCGTTTTAGAAGTTAAATTACCAAACCGATTTTCGCTCCGTAATCACTTTTGAAATAGAAATCCACTTTCGTAAGTGTTATCGTACGCACCCCTTGATGTTGAAAAAACTTTTCTTCTTTTTTTTTTCTAATTTTAATTTTACTTCGGATTATACCGGAATAGACAATCCTAGTGTACCCAAAAAAGGGGCAAACTTAAAAGAAAAGAGTGCTAATTGTTTTGCCAAACTTGGATTCTAATTTTTGTTCCGACCATGGTCCGGTTACAAATCTATGATTAGTCAATCTACAAGTGCAGGAGAGTGAATGAGAACATTGACGGGTCAAAAAATGGAGTTCAAAGAATGGGATTCGACGCACATTTGATTGGAAATTTTCAAAGAGGTTGCACCGATGTCCTGAATGTTTAACTTAATGTGCAATCAAGTCCTAATCGTTTCGATTTATATAATCAAACTGCAACACTTTCTGAGTTAATTCCTAGTAAATTACGCATTTTGGTAGTACATGGAGTTTCAATGCTAAGACTTGCCGTTGCATCGAAATATGCCGTTTGTCAATCATCTCTCACACACACACATAATAGGAACGCTTTTCCTTTGTTCAAGCCGCTCATTATCGAAGTCCTCTGATCTCGCCAGGCACTCTCTACCATTGTCGGATCAGGTCGTCACACGAATTCTTAACATTCTCTATTTAATGCAATTTAGACCTTCTTTCGAGGTTTCATTGAATTTGAAAACACGACGGCCACGTCAGTCGTTAGAGATTTTCGCCGCTGTTTCGCCAGTCAACCCCTCTTGGTCCTCATAGTGGACACGTCGGCTCGACGAAGGCTACTGGCATATGCTTTTAGCCAAGTGGGCCCGATCTCATCTGTGTGGGCCAGCTAAGGCCCACTCAGGCCATGAATACGCGGCTCGGCCCGGCCTGCTGACGGGTGTTCTTGGTCAAAACTACAGTTTTTGACTGTTGCGAACGGTGCATCGTTAGATGAGATTGCGTCCACGTAACGACGAGTGATTAGCTTTCACGCGTCGAGACCAGCGAAGGTCAGTGGAAAGAGGGTAAGAGAGAGAAAAACCCTCCTTCCTCCCTTTTCTCTCTCTATAAATTCCGCCATTTCCGTGCTCGTTCAGCTCCATCCTAGCTCTCTCTCTCTCTCTGTAGCTGTTCTTTGGTGCAGTTCATTTTGTCTGTTAGATTTGAAATTGAGGCCATGGCGACGGAGATCTTGCGGCCTCAAGACTGCTTGGCCAAGCGGATAGGAGCCTCCCCGGGGGCTTACCCTCGCCGGAGGAGCTGCAGCTACGGGAACTCCTGTTCAAATCCCAGGCCTAACAGGAAGCACCAGCAGAGGAAGCGGTCGGTCACGGGCCAGTCGGAGCCGACGGTCTCGACGAGATCAAACCCCGATGAAGCCGGCCCGGCGAGGCCCGGCGGCCTCGCGATGGGGAAGGTCACCATCCTCCGGCGAGGCGAGCCTCTGGACGCGGCGATTAAGGGCGACGCCGGTTCGGAGAGGGAAGGAGGCGCTCCAGTCGCTTTGGGATCATTTCCAGAGCCGGAGATGGTGCAGAAGCAGGTCAGCGCGCCGGAGCTGATGTCTCCGGCGTCGGCGGGGGGAAGCATGTGGTGTACGCCGGATCGGCGTTCGCCGTGTCGCCCGAGCCGAGCTCGCTGCCTCTGCCGTCGTTTTCGAACAAGAAGAAGCAGGTGCGCCTGGTCGACGATTCGGCCACGAGAGACCTCCGAAGAATTCTCCGACTCGATCTGCTGTGACAAAACCTAAGGCCTTTCGAATCCAGCTTAGTAGATGATCTGAATATCAGATCTAGTCGATTTAGATCCGTTTCCACCATATCTCTCTCTTCTCTCTCGATGTTCTCGAGGTCTGGTCCTTTCCGTGAATTTTTTCAGAAACGGAGGGGCAGATCCAGAATTTGGTGAAACTAGGAGGAGCATGCCGTAATTACGTGGGTTTTTAGTGGTTAGTTAATAGGGGTCGGTACTGACGAAGGGTTTGAAAAAGGAATAAAAAAGAGAAAAAGATACAAATGGGGGGTTGATTTGTAATATTGGGAAGTAGCGTAGACAGAGAGTTTGTACGTTGTGGGGGGTGTGAATGTGAAAGTTTTCTCTTCTTATCTTGGACGAATCTGTGGAAAACTCCTTTTGCTGTCAAGCCCCCCGGAGAAAGGTGGGAACTGGAGATCAGGAATTGTCTATGAAACGAGTTAGTCGAGAGTATATCGTTCTGTTTTCGATTGAGAGAAAACTCAGAGCATGAGGTTCCAAAGCTAATCTCCAAAGCATCCTCTCCGACCCAACCCGACCCGAACCTTACCAATAGTTGCACATGCCTGCATTTTTCGTGCTCGGAAAGACTGGCTCGGGCAAACTCGTGTCAGCCCGAGTGAGCTCGCCATCGCGTCGGGTCTATGATTAAGTCTAATTTAGATAGTAACTTCTCTCTAAGATAGAATAGAAATAGTCCGATTTAGGCCGATGGTCATGTAATTTGGGTCATCTGATTTTAATGAAACAATGCTGGTTGTTGGATTATATTTTTTTCAAAAAAGAAATTGATGGGGTATAATTGTCTTTTGATAAGGAAAGTTGCTCGACAAATGAAAGGATCAATCGTTTCTGATAAATAAGAACACAGTTTTTTTTTTTTTTATTTTTTTTGTCTCTCTCTTTGGAAACTTACTCAGAATTATTGAAAAAGATACTAGCATACTTGTTTATAAACGGAATATGTACCACAAATTTTACAATAAAACTTATCAAAACGGTTAAATACTTCCATCACCTTCGTCTTATTCTACCTATAATAAAGTCCCCGGAGTTAAATACGACCTATCCTTTTGGGTATCCTAGCATGTATATCATATCACTTGTGTACACTCGGGCCATATAGATTAATTTCGTCTTATTTGACTTACGAAAAAAAATTTGACGTGACATTTTAAAATAATTTTCGAGGACATGCAGCACCCGTTGCAAAAAAAAAGTTGAAACATTTTATGAAAAGAGAAAAAAGGCTGAAAAAAATAAAAAAAACAAAAACATTGGATAGAGAGAATACGGTCCTCGTCCTTTGACTTTCCCGCACTCGGATCACTCGCTTTGTCCAATTGATTTTTCTCTTTTAAGTTATCGGGATATGGACACTAAAGGGACAAATGTTTATAAGGCTTTAGCTTTATTTCACGTAAAATGAATAATTTAAAATATAATTTCTTAAAAATGATCGATTGTAATGTTTACAAAAAAAATGAATAAAAAATATTTTATCATCAACATAAATATTTATACATAAATTATTGTCAAGTAATGGAAATATCTTTCATTGACTAATTATTTCAAACAATATAAATAATTATTTTTAGGAAAACATTTTCCGGATCATTCATTTTCCGTCTTCGTTCTCTTCTTCTTCAATCGAATAATTTGGGAATTTCCCAATCCTTTTAGTCTCCCAAGAGATTGTGGGGAATCGAAGTGGATGACAAAATGTGCCCAATACTTATATTTGACCCATATTTTATAGTGATGAGTCATAAATGGGTTCTTTAGAAGCTTAATGAGTTTTAAGTAGGCCATAAATAGTTTAGCTAAAATAACTATCTTAAGTGAATCATAAATAAGTTTTCTAAATATTTTTAAATTTTTTTAATTATTCATTATTTTTATTTTATTTGTTATTTTTTTTTCTTTTTTTTTTTTTTTTTTTCCTCCTTCTACTTCTACCTCCACCGTGCGATGGCCGAGGCCCGCCACCTCTACTCTCAACCTTCTCTTAGGGTGGCCACTAGGTAGTGTAGAGGCTAGTCTACTTAGGCTATGATCTTTAATTGTAAAGTTAGAACCCTTCCGCTTGTGTATTGGCCCAAATAATCATTCATTTTCTAAGTGGTACAAGATAAATAAAAAAAAAAAAATCTCCGAATGAATAATCAGATCGGGTCGGCGATGAGCTTGGCCGAAAATCATAAGTGGCAAATTTTTTTTATTAATTAACTAATCCTACATGGCCGAAAATCAAAATTAAATTGGCAATGACATCTTCTATGCTCAGTCATCAGCCTACAAAAATGACGAGGATTTCACTATTTTGAGCTCCCACCGTTATTTTAGATAGATTGGTCATTATAAAATGAGCATAATGACATTGCAATTTGCATGCGTGCACGCCATGTATTAAATGACGATGTGAAATATGCAACATGCGAAAATGATATGACTAGAATGCATCACATGGTTATGACATGGCAAAGAATATAATTACCATGGCACATAACACACGTGGTGGCTCGCATAAGGATTTTAAGTTGATATTATTTCAAATAAGAGTGCATGGTGATCATATTAATCTAAAAAAGAGTCTGACTCTTAGGGACATTTTCGTCATTCAATTTTTTATTTTTTTCTTTATGTTTTCCTTTTTCTGTTTTCTAAAAACTTAAAAGAAATAAAAAAAAAAAAAAAAAAGAAACGCGCAGGGCTTTCTCTTCATCCTCCACTGTCCAGGGCCGTTGATCGCCGCTCCTCCCCAGCCCTCGACACCCGCGAAGTCGCCGACGCTGCGACCGATCCGACTGCTGCGCTCAAGCCGAGTATGGGCTGCTTCCTTTGTTTTCTCTGTCTATTGGTTCTCCAGATCTCGAGATCTGGCCATCCATGGCCGAAATCGTCGGCGCTCATCCATGGCCGTTGATGGCGTCGTTCATCCATGGTCGAATACGTTTAGGCTTCGTCTCCATCGTATTTGTGGTCTGCTATGTCTTCGCGAGTATGACCCCCACTTCCTCTGTTTTTCCCTTGATATTTGAGCTCCGTCCATGGCGACCTTGCCCTTCACAGCCATGGACGAGCCATTCATGGCCAAATCTGAATGCGGTTTCAGATCTGGAAGCCATGTGGTCCCCTTCTGGTCAGAGGGAGCAGAAGCCACGCTTTCTTCCCGATCATGACCTATTCAGTCCAGATCTGAAGCGTTGCTGATGACCAAGCCCAGTTCATGGCTGTCCGCCGCCTGTGGCCGCTGGGAGGGACGGCAGCGAGGGCTGTTGGGGTAGCCGACGACCCCCGCCGCACAACAGGCGGTTGGCATCGGCCACACGCGTGTGGACAGTCCTCCTGCCCTATTTTTTTAAATTTTTTTTAAATTTTCATTTGAATTCAACAAAAAATTAAATTAAAATTGTATATTCGACAAAAATAAGGTCGGACCCAAATTTAAAACAATCATCGACTACTAGAGGTTCTTATTTGAAATAATCATATCATTTAATGCTTATTTGAAATAAAAATCACTTCGAGCTTTTATTTGGGAAAACAATTACACTTCGGACTCTTATCTGAAATTTTTCCTAAATATGCCCTTTCAAGAAGGATGGTATAAGAATCCCCCTTGTTGCTAATCTTTTTCTTGCTCCTACTAAATTATGTCGAGAAAATATCAAATGTAATAATTCATGCAAACATGGGAGGGAAGAATTACTAAAAAAGTGTTAAACTTATTGTATTTGTGATAATTGATCTTCCGATCAATATTTCTTTGGCCAACGATGACATGAACTTTTTTAATAATATTTAATAGTATTTCAATTTTTTTATAATTATTTTTTCTTATTTCTTTTCTTTTCTTTATTTTTTCTTTTTGTCCCCTATTTGGGGCCAGCGAGGCCATCCTTGCGGCAAGTAAGGAAAGAAAAGAAAAGAAAATATATAAAATATTCAAATAATAATTAAAATTGTTTAAAAATCCCTATCATCACCTGCAATACCGTTTAACATCGGCTAGTCAAAATTGGTCGGAAGCAATGAAATGGCATAGATGCAAAAAATTTAAACTAAATTGATAAAAAAAATGATTTATGATTGAATTGGCATAATTGCAATAATTTTAAGATTTTTTTGGTAATTTTCCCCACACATGAGAGATACATTGAATGACTACTCTCTAGTTATTGCACGCTAGAAGTAGAGAAAATTGGTTAATGATCTAGATTAAACATGAAAACTACTTTTTCAAAGGTAAACTCATCTTTATTTTTTTGGATTTATCACGAAAAATCTTAAATTGGTGCACATATGATAAATTATTGTAAATTATTTTTTGACCATAAAAAATTTCAAATTGATACATTTGTGAGAAATTTAACCCAAAGTCATACACTTGTGAGAAATTTAATTAAAACTGGTATATTTGTGATAAATTTATCTTCCATTAACTTTCGTTAAATTTAACCGTAAATTCTTAAGTTGGATGACGTGTGACGTTCACGAAGTATATCACTTTAGGATTTTTACCATTTGCTTGTCTTTGGTTTATCAATTTGAAATTTTTGTGATATTAATCCAATTTAATGGAGGGTAAATTTGTCATAAATATACCATCTTAGGGTTGTTCTTAGTAAAAAAATTAGTTTATGGTAAATTTATCATAAAAGTATGAGTTTAAGATTTTTAGCGATTTAAAAAATAATTTGGAGTAAATTTATCACGAGATGTACCGAGTTTAGAATTTTTCGTGATAAAAAAAATAGTTTAAGGTAAATTTATAATAAGTGTACCAGTTTGAGATTTTCCATTATATTAACCTCTTTTTTTGTGATTTTTGGAAAATATGGCATTTAATTGTTTCATGTCCATATCTCTTTCCGCAAAAACATCACAATTATAATGTGCTCTTGAGGTGCTATGATCGTGGACATCAGCTAATGACACTAAATGGAGTCTTAAATGATATACCACAGCTTTGTTAGCGAGTGTTTTAAGGATAATCGTTAATCTCACGAGAGAGACGGTGCAAATAGCAAACTTTCTTTATCTAAGAATCCGACATGTAGGAAATATTCTCACTATGAAATTCTCATATTAATATAGCGAACTGCGAGTTTTAAGTAGAAATCTCTTCTTGTTTGGTATATCGCACTATAGATGATAAAGCAAACTCAATTTTCAACGTGCAATAAATTATTCATCCGGGGTGATTGGGGTATGAGTGCCAAAACGCTAATTGGGGAGATTCGAGACTTCATGGAATTTCATCGGTTTAACTGCAAGGCATAGGATATCACCAACTCAACCAACGCCCATTGGCGCTTAATGGATTAGCTTTTGGATTCGCAAAATATATATGTTTTTCATTTGGGTATGGCATATTTCGGTTCGTAACTTTTTACACATCCAAAAAAAAAAATTAGAAGTTTCTATTTTGCTAGCAAATTATCTTCGTATGAATTGTAATTTTCCTCGGCAGAGGTGAAAATTTCCATATGCTGCTAGGACATTTGCTTGGGTAGTCTTCTTGTGTTCGGGACTGGAAGTTCTATCTTCATCGACGGCGAATCTGCGAGGAAAAGAAGGAAGAAGAGAGGTCAGTCCAGTCGAACGCGATTTATTTGGTTGTGAATTGTACTCGCCGTCGTCTCCGTCTAAGTCCCATGTTCAGTTCGGTTTCTAAAACCCTACTTGGCCGCCCGCTGTTCTTGCCCATCGCTCTCAGATTAATCTCCACCGCCACCTCGAATCGACCCTCTTTCGCATTCTCTTATCTCGTGAAGTCATGTGGGTTGTCCCCGGAATCGGCATTGTTCGTTTCCAACCGCGTCGTCTTTGAAACCTCGGCGAGACCCGAAGCGGTCATTGACGTCTTGAAGAGCCAGGGTTTCTCTCAATCCCAGATTTCGGGTATCATTAGGAAGTGGCCTGGGCTGATTTTGGCGAATCCTGAGAGGACCCTCTTGCCCAAATTGAACTATCTGCGGTCTGTCGGCTTTACCGGCTCTGCCCTGGCGAGAATAATCACTGCTGCTCCCAACTTATTGCATAGGAGCTTAGAGAAGCACCTCATCCCCAATTTCGGGAGGCTTCGGGACTTTCTTGGGTGCGATAAGAATGCGGTTACTGCTATTAGACGCAGTCCGAGAATATTGGCACAAGGTTTCGAGGCTACAATTGGTCCTTTTGTCAAGATTTTGAGAGATAATGGAGTGCGTGAATCAAGCATTTTGTGGTTAGTTAAACGTGAGTCTACGATGATGATACGGTGGTCCGATCATCTCGAGGAAATTGTGATGAAAACCAAGGGGATGGGCTTTGATGATCCTTCTGCGGCAAAGTTCGCTGTGGCTATTTCAGCAGTGGTGGGGATGAGCGAATCGACTTGGGAGAGGAAAATCGATGCTTATAGCTGGTGGGGTTGGTCTAGAGATGATGCCATGAGAGCTTTTGTGAAGAGTCCTTGGTGCATGATGTTGTCCGAAGAAAAAATAATGGCAGTGATGGGATTCTTTGTCAAGGAAATGGGGTTTGAACCTTCATTTCTTCTGCGACATCCTAGGTTAATGTCGATGAGCTTAGAAAAACGGATTCATCCTCGATGTTTGTTTTTTAAACATCTGTCGGCGCATGGTTTGATGAAGACGAGGATGGGCTTGACTACCCTGTTGACGATTTCGGAAGAAGATTTCCTGGAGAAGTTTGTTACCCCTCATCTCGAGGAAGCTCCGGAATTGCTGGATATATATCAGGAGAAGCAGCATATGGCAACTAGGACACTGGTTCCATGAAATGGCACAGGGTACCAGATAATTCGTTCGTCCCTCTTTCATTTAAGGTTGTCAGTCTGTTTATATTGTGTCTCGAATTCTGGCTGTTGACTCTTTTGAACATTATTTGGGTATCGATGGAGAACAGCTGCCTACCATTTTTCTTGTGCAACCATGGGAGAATGTCCATTGTTTCGTACTCTTCCTTTTGAGTTGGTTCTTTATTCGTAGGCTTCCTGTGTACCTTGCCTTGAGGTTTAATGTTCGTTTGAAAGCATGGCCTATATGATCCCTTATTTTGGGCTTAATAACATGTATGCAGGTTCATTCTGTATTTGCCTGAAATTTTTCCTAACTGAGAAGCTTGAGGAAAGTTCCAAAAGGAATGAGGAAACCATACATCCAAAGATTTGAAAGTCTGAATCTTCTGATACATAGCACCCTTCAGGGTGACAGGTTAAATTTTCTGTGCGTTGTTTGCAACTACTGTGACACTATAATGTACATTGGTGTTCTGCATGATGGCTGTAAAAGCAAAGACAGATTGTAAGTTCGCTCTGGCAAACCCCTGCTTCACCGCCCACCATTTGCACCTCATCATGCATTGTAGAAAGCGTCCGAACAATCCGCCAAGCAGTTGATTGAAGGATCACCTGGGTTGAAGGATCACCTGCGTTCCTCGGAGGTTTCAGACTGTTAGTAATGGTGGGTGCTGCTGAGCACGTCCTGTTTTGTGATCATGTCTCTTGAAGATCGAACCGTATCAGCTACTGCGGAGTCGGGAACAGACTTGAGGCGTTGGTGAGTTCTCAAGCTTCTCAACCAAAACTTTGCGGGACTTCATTTTTACTGTTCGATCCTAATGTCTCGGGTGTGTGTGATGATGGTGAAGTCACCAGCACTGATCTTGGTGCGTGCTTGTCTTTGTGGGAGTTGCTAAAAGAGAAGTGCTATGCCATAAGCTGCCGCAACTGATTCATCCATCTTGAGAGGGAGCTGATTTTCCTGGCCACCGTTCAAGCTTGTGCAGAAAATTTGGTACATTGGCTTTTGGACCATGTAGTAGTTTCGAACAAGTTCACTTTTATATGGCCCTCACAACGGCCAATATATTTTTACGTGATGACTAGTAATTTAGTTTAGCAGAGGGAAAATTTTCAACAGAAATCAAAAGGTGGTATTTCGACATGAACTGAAACGGGAAATTTGAGGTTTAATTTTTCTTGTCGGAGTTTGGATGGAGTGACTCTCAAACGCTAGTTTACAATTTGGGATCTTGGGCTTTCCTCCACGAACTGAATAACTTTATCATATGGTATGATCAGTATCGACCTCATCTGGGATTTATAGGCATGATACCCTAAAAAACCAAAATCTTCCGACTTTAGCTCCGGCCTCAATTCTTCCTTTTGCCTTGTAAAAAATCTCAATATTTCGGTCGAGTCTCAATTGTACCTTAGAATCTTTTTTTTTTATCTCATAAAAAACCCTCAACTTATGATTTTTCCCAATTTTCCATAAAAAAATTTTGTTTCAATTTTACCATCTAGTCCCAATTTTATTCTAAAATTTTTGCAGTCTCATAACATATAAGAAATTTTTACATGGGCAGAAGGACATTTCAAATATCAAAGTTTGTGTACGACCTCACTTGACTGATACCAAAAATTTTTCGCCAACTCACTTAAGTGCCGAATCGGAGAAAAAACGATCACTTTAGTGCCAACGACAAGAGATTTTCGTCAAAATATATACATGGCATTTTTATAGAAATCAATTTGGTGACGTGACATTTTTAAATCAAACAATTTAGGGACATATAACTTTTAATTTAAAAATCAAGTCTGTGTGTGTACTTCCAACGGTGTCCCTCGGTTGACGTGGCTGGACATGCCTTAAACGACGTTGCTTCTCGCGTGATTGCAAAAACGATGTCGTTCGAGGCAACAAAAGGGCAAAAAAAAAGTTGACTCTTCTCTTTGTCGCACAGTGACTCTTCACGTCGCTCTCCTCCTCGATGTCATATTCTCGCTCTCGGTCGCTCGCTCTCCATCGCTCGGTTGCCGTCGATCGCTCAATATTCCCATGAGACAAAAGGATGCATCTCATGTTGCTTGCCCTCGTGGTGCGCCCGTGGAGGTACCCATACATTACTCAATTTTGGGGATGAAGGGCAAATAGGTGGCAATCCCGGGTCAATTGTTCAGACGACAGTTTTGATTTCTAATGCGACGGACTACATGGTAACGTCATGGGCATTAGCATCATGACCAAAGACTCGGCCAGGCAGCTATGACCTATGCTATTTCATACCTCGTGGGAATTATAGATATCCAACGATGACATATCATTTCTCAGGAGCCAATCTTTTCTTTCCTGCACAAAATGCCTTGATGATCACCTCCACATATAACAAAGGACTGAATTTGCTTGGCAATACATAGCTAAGGTCCCCAATTCCGATTCGCAAATTTCGAGTTCGAAAAATAATTATTATTTTTCATAAAGATTATATTACCCATCTATCAAGGATGAATTGTATGATATAAACTGTTCATATTTTGGAGCAGGGGAGTGTAAAATTGACTTTTTCTTACTGTTATAGTTAGAAATTATTATCTCTATAAAACTGTCGAAAAACATCCTTCAATACGGATCGCTCTTGCAAAAACGGAGGCTGTTTTTCCTTTGAATGTGAATCTTTTTGGGTGAATTACCAAAAAAGTCATAAATCCATTGTAATGGTTTCAATTTAGTCATAAACTTTTTTTTGGTCAATTGAGTCATAAACCTTTTTTAATTGTGTTAATTTGTCCACTTCGATACACTTTTGGCAAGTTATGAATGGCCTAGATAACAACGTGGGCATAAGTCTTTTGACGTGGATAATTTTTAATAATATTTTATTATTTTTTACTCTTTTTCTCTCTCTCTTTTATTGTTTTCCTCCTCCCTTCACAGGTGAGGTCAAGCCTAACTAGATATGGGTGAGGTCGATCTCACCTACCACTAGCAACGGCTGCCGAGGACTGAGTGAAGGAAAAAGGAAGAGAGGAGAAAAAAAAAGAAGTAAAAGTTACTGACTAGTATTTGCTAAATAGGATGAGAAGAATATTTCGGCATTCATCAATCTCTCTAAATTATTTAAGAGTCCCAAAATAATTTCTCATCGCCTGGGGATGAGAACAGGCATCAAACTTTTTATATAAATAATCAAAAAATTAAACATTACAGAATTTTAAGGATAAGTTTACTTAGAGTGACATAACTTTTTAACGTTTTGAGTGCATAATTTTTCGTTTCACTTAAGTGCCACAAATTTGAAAAATTGATCACTTAAATACTATCGGCGATTTGCCTCGCCGATAATCCTACGTGGATGCCGAAAAATATGATGTGACTTTGTCGAGCAATATTTTTTGAATTTTTTAATGTTTTCTAGAATTTATTATTATTATTTTTTAAATTTTTGAAATTTTTAATTCTTCGATTTTTGTTTTCTTATTCAAAATTTTTCTTTGGCCGGCGAGGGTCACCAGCAACCCTCGTCAACCCAAAAAACCCTCAACCTTGGCCCACGAGGCTGCTATATATATATAAGGACCTCGCCAAATCTTGGACGAGGGTTTCCAACAGCAAAAAAAAAAACATAGCAAAAGTAAAACAAAAAATTCAAAATAAATAAAATAATATTAAATAAATCCACTTATAAATTTAAAAATACGATAAAATAATAGAAAACTCACACAGGCAATTTAGCGAAAATGGCATTTAAGCGATCGATTTTACTACGATGTGGCATTTATGTGAGAGAAAAAAATTTGTGGCACTTCGGATGAATACTATACGAAAGTTGTGGCACTCCAAATGTATTTAGAACTTTATATTCAAATGCCTCTAATGAAAAATCATTACATTAGCATAACATCACCAACTTTTACATCATGCATGACGTAAAACTCTAGTATTTGCTAAAACAGGATGTGCATTAAATCCAAATCCAAGAACTAGGAAGAATCAACCGCTAGTTAGCAAATGAGGTTCTTCGGGATATATTTAACCTAGTGGGTAACTTTAAGGAAAGTGATCTCACACCTCACAGTAAACTGAAATATAATTCCATGGAAGGAGGGCAACAGCTGCGGCATATTGTCCCTCCTTTCGGTTACCCTACTTGAAATTGATATACCAGCTTCGATGATGTAATCAGTGAAGAACTAGACAAAACGAGAATTGTACCCAAGCGGAATGAACAAGGCAATGTAAAGACCTGAGATAATGATGAGGGCAGTGATTCCGACGGCCAAGGTGGCAACGGCGAACCAAGTCCATTTGCTGACAGTCACGGAGACACCCGCCATGAAGGCCATGGACATTGTGGCAAGAGCTGTAAGCAGCGGTAGCCTCACCCTCCTAAGGGCATGATGCACATCACTGATCTGCGTCCAAAGAAGGATCACAACTGCAATTATCGAGCTGAACAGGGCGACGGTGTTGCACATGACAAAGACACCATACATGGGTTTGTTCAACAGCATAGCAACTCATGCATCTAGTTCAAAGCCATTATATCCTCTGGGAAGCATAAAGCCAACGGCAAATGTCATAGCGGCAATGAGTACTGCCATGACCATACGGGTCTTAGCCGCGACCTTTAGTCCAACCAAATCCGAAGGCCTCAGATAACAACGCGGGCCTAAGTCTTTTGGCTAGCAAATTGCTTTGTCTTTGCTTCTGGGTGTTCCAGAAGATGCTAAGTTTGCCCGTGTTATGCTCTGGTTAAGTGTAAAATGAAAAAAAAAATTTAAAAAAAAGATTGTTATCATCCATGAAGATGGAGTGAAAAAGAAAAATAAACCTATTAATCCATATTGTAGAGATCATTATCTGGTGAAGTGCCTCATCGAATCCTATCACGTCTACAATGTCGAGAGTCATCGAGTTGCTGTGATTTACAAGCTTATGACCGACTCTCTTGTCCCGGGTTAGAGAAAGCAGAAACTCGGGTTGCCGGTGTAATGTGGCCGTACGTAGAGGCGTATCTCCTGCCTTGTCTTCTGCTTTTATAAGCTTCTCAAGCTCGGGATCACTAAGAACATACGAGGCATTCTGTACTTTGCTGCAACATGAAGTATGCTTTGCCATTCATTAAAAGTAAGCAACTCTTCAGGATCTGGCAAATGTGGAAGCATCTCCATGATTGTTTCAAAATGACCCACTTTACACACGACATGAATCAGAAGATTACCTTTTTGTTATGCTCAAAGGCGCTCCAAGCAAACTTGTCGACCAAGAATTTGACTCCATTGACATAGTTCTCGTATGCTGCCTGATGGAGGGGAGTACCACATCCAGCATCTCTTAAATCAAATAGCTCTTTTTGCTGCTCTAACATCTCTTCCAGCATATCCATCCATGTCATTAGAAAGCAGAAAATGAATAAATTTGTGTCATGCTCATGAAAGAGATCGGTAGGCTAATTAAGAAAATCAAACATAGTAAAGGTGATTTTGCTTGTATATGTAGTGGAGGTGGTTATAATCCAAAGTACAAGATATTCTCTCTATTTATAGTTTGAAGGATAAGGAGAAAGATTAGGATATAGTTTGGCCTCCTATGGTTTTCATATGAACACAAAGCTGGAGAAGGACTAAGCAGTGGTGACCGAGCTACATGATAGGAAAAAAAAATTGTTAGCAAGCAACTATATCCTTTGACCTGGCATCTCTATCTAATGTTGGTCGATCGACCCTCCTCTTTTTTGTTCACTCCTCCTGAACAACGGGATCGTAAGTAAATAAAATTTAATTCCATGATATTTTATTTATAAATTGATGTTATAGTGTATGTGGCACTTATATTGTTGCACAGATAATGTACATCTCTCTAGGAAAATAAAAGTTAGTTTTCCTTATCGATGGATGTTTGGTGTTGCCAACAACTACAAGATATCCTTCTGAGTGAGGGAGGGAGAGAGAAGGAAAGGTCCCTCCCTCTCTCTCTCTCTCTCTCTCTCCCCCTCCCTCCCTCCCTTAGTGTTGACACTTATATTGCTAGGCTTGAAAGCCATCTATGTATCTCTCGATCTCATCGAGAATTATTCTAATATATGTATGACATCTTTTTTGAACAAAAAAAAAAAAACACCACCTGCAAATAGTTTTATACAAGTGCGTTTGACACCTGAATCATCATCTTGTAAACCAACCTTCATACTTGAATTGACTCTACTGACTTCTGTGCTCACTCTCAGATAATTGCTTTCCGGTGATATTTTGTGCTTAGAGATGGATATTGACTCGACCAATATCAATAGCAGACAGAGAACTTGCACTCTAGCTAGCTTTCTTGGAGTAGTCTTGTTAGTTCTTCTCCTCAAGCAAGGCCGCAACTCTAGCAATCCATCATCCGATTCACCCTGCTTTGGGGAAAGTAGACAGCCGAAACACGAGAAGCAAAATGGATGCGACACGTTGGATTGGGAATAGGATTTACAATCCAAAAGCGAGCCCTCTTGATAACGGAGCTCAGTGTCCCTTTCTAAGCAACCAGGTGAGTTGCCAAAGGAATGGTAGATCCAACTCTCATTGCGAGAGATAGAGTTGGGAAAGAAATCCATGTGCGATTCCTAAGTAAGCCGAGACATCCTCTAAGTTTGTCTGCACGACAAAATATTCTAGCACATGTAGCAAAGTAGTTTGAATTTGGCCTGTACAAGTTACAAACTCTTAACCAATAACCGTGCATCTTTCATGTCGACTACCGTCAGAAGTACAAGATATTCTCTCTATTTTGTATTTTAAAGGTTAAGAAGAAAGATTAGGTTATAGTTTGGCCTCCAATGATTCTCATCATGAACACAGAGCTGGAAAAGGACCTAAGCACCGGAGACCGAGTTCCATGATAGAAAAAACAATTGCTTATAAGAATATTTAAGTTATTAAAATTTAATTCCATAATATTGTATTTAAAAAATTGATGATATAGTATATATAGCACTTATATTGCATGAACAATGAGCATCTCCCGAGAAAAATAAAAGTTAGCTTTCCTTTACAACTCAGTGAATGCTAGTTGGTGGTTTGTATACTAGACCTCTATGATACTCAATACCTCCTGAATTTAGATCTCCGTGGCTGTAAAAACTAGGAGCATCTTCCCGATGTGATTCGGTCCCAGACTATTCAACAACTCAACTTCAGTAATTGTTCAAAATTGGAAACATTACTCGATGCTCTAAATGAACTCAAAGGCTTGCGCAGATTTGATTTAAAAAGGAGTTCAATTGAGGAACTTCCTAGATCGGAAGGCCGAAAATCCTAGATCGGTAGGCTAACGAAGAAAATCAAACACTGAAAAAACTGATTTTGCATGTGTATGTGGTGGAGGTGGTTATAGTCGAAAGCACAAGATATTCTCTCTAGTATAGTTTGAAGGTTGAAGAGAAAGGTAGTTTTTTTTTTTAAGAGAAAGGTAGTTTGGCCTCCAGTGCTTGTCATCACGAGTAGAAAGCTAGAAAAGGATGTATGCACCGGAGGCCGAGTTCCATGATAGAACAAATAATTGTTTACAAAAAATATTTAAGTTATTAAAATTTAATTCCGTAAAACTTTATTCAAAATTTGATGATATAGCCTATATGGCCCTTATAATCGCACGGATAATGCACGTCTCTCTAGGAAATAAAAGTCAATTTTCCATCACAATTCAATGAATGTTAGTAGTGGGATTGCATGCCGGATCACTATTATACTCCATGTCTCGAGAATTTAGATCTCCATGGATGCAAGAACATATAGCATCTCCAGGGTGTGCGCCAGTCCCAGAATCTTCAACATCTCAACTTTCATAATTGTTCAAAATTGCGAAGATTCATTGATATTTGAGATAAACTCAAAGGCTTGCGAAGATTTGATTTAGAAAGGAGTTCAATTGAGAAACTTCCTGCATCCATAGCAAATATTGTCTCTTTGGAGGATGTGATGTTAATATATCGCAAGAAGCGAGCTGCCGAATCTGTGGGATGTAAAAATACATTGGTAGGGTTTCTTTTAATAAAAAAAGAATTCATTTGGATAGCTGGCAATCATATCATCTTGGATTTACAGGTTGCGAAATCTCAAGATGTTGTGGCTTGGAGGTTGCTCAAATGAATCAAATTTCCAAAGAAGGAGGATTCAAGTGATCCCCGATCGAAGATGGGGTTTCCTAAGTTGTAGATTTTATACCTTAATCAGAAGTAGAGTTTCTGGAAAATCATTCATGTTTTCCCTTCATAGATTTGAATTTGTCGCAAAACAATTTTTCCAAACTTCCTAGATGCGAGCAACTATATAAGTTGCTCTCATTGGATGTTTGGTGTTGCCAACAGCAACAAGAGATCCTTGACATTACGGGACAGTTGAAAGATCAACAGGCTTTTGATTTCCAATCTCTTAGTAAAATTCCCTCCGACGTATGTGACGATGATCATGTTGATTATATTCATGTCCTAAGTTGGTCCACAATGGGTTCCCCACTTGCCATTTGTTCAAGCTTGAGGGTAGAGACTTCCTCTCTTGATAATATCGAGTTGTGTACATGTTGGCTGCACCGCATAATTGTGCATTGCCAACGTTGAAAATCCTAGATCGGTAGGCCAATTAAGAAAAAACCAAACATACAAGAAGTGAATTTGCAATATATTCACTCTATTTACTCTTTGAAGGTTGAGAGGAAAGGGTAGGACATAGGCATTAGGTTGGCCAAAAATGGCTGTCATCATGAATACAAAGCTGGAAAAGGACCTAAGCACAGGAGGCCGAGTTCCGCTATAGAAAGAATAATTGTTTGCAAGAATATTAATGTTATTAAAATTTAATTCCATAAAACTGTATTTAAAATCTGATGACATAGCTATAGCCTTTATACGAACGAACAATGCACGTCTCTCTACAAAAAATCAAAGTTAGTTTTCCTTTTCAATTCAGTGATTGCTCGCCGGTGGTTCGTATGCCGAACCTCGATTATACTCCATGTCTCGAGAATTTTGATCTCCGTGGGTGCAAAAACTCAGAGCATCTCCCCAATGCGCTCTAGTCCCAGAATCTCCGACATCCGAGCATCAATAATTATTCAAAATTGCAAAAAAATTCTGATATTCCGAATAACCGCAAAGGCTTGCGAAGACCGACCAGATTTAGGAAGGAGTTCGATCGAGGAACCTCCTGTTTTCATAGAAAATCTTGCCTCCCTGGAGGATGTGAATTTAACGTATTGCAAGAAATATAGAAAAATGGATAAACGAAATGGCTATCATACGTGTCCTTAAAAGCCCAAAACTCATTGAAATTACTACACGAAATGCAGCCAAAAGCTAGGAAGTTTCCTGAACTAACGATAGACCAAATGATCGAAAGTGGTGTTGGAGCCTTGCGTGTGCGAGAAGAGTATAAATATGATTAGTAACTATGTACATTTATCCCCAATTTTTGGGTTTATTGGGATTTTCGTTAAAAGCAAAAGATCGACATTTCGAACAGCCGACCAAACAAAGATTTTACCCACTTTGAATTTGGGTTTGAATTTCCAAAATGGTTAATGTGAAATTGAATTCGATCGATTTCGGTGCTTTTCGAATGGTGAATGGGTCGCCCCGTATTTCATGAGATCACGAGTTCGATTCTGTCGCGCGTGAACCCAACATAAAATTATAATTTGAATGCAATTGACCGTGAACCAAAATTCAGGCGAATGGTTCAAGCATAGGATCGTTTGCATTTTGTGGCGCAGGAAACCATACTTGTGTTGGCGTCCTCCTCGTCCTCATACTTACCGGTTCTTTAGCCCTTAACCACTAAAGTAATCATTTAAGGTTTCGCAGATTGAAATTTTCCCTAAGCGGTCGGACGAAATATTAATCTCTTCGAAAGGGAGTCGCTGTAATTGTAACGACGTCATCGGCCATTCCTTAAGATCGTGTATATCATAACGAAACTCCAGTTCAAGAAGGAGAATGAAGATGCTTATTTGCTTAATTCAGTGACACAAACTACGATCCATTTTGTACAAGGATCCAAAACGAAAGTCACGAGAAATTGTCGCAAGGAACAAGGTGCAAGCCTCAAGTTACCTTCTTTCCCTGTCTTGAAGAGAGGATAATTGTCCAAAAAGTTCTACATCTATCGTACAGCGGCCAATTTTGTACTAAATTTTTCGATTGTGCCACTGTAGTCCTAAACCATTTTGACGATTTGCCAATTCAGCTCTCAACTTTTCAATTGTGCCGATTTAGTCCTTTGACGATTTGCCGATTTAGTTCTAAACCTTTTGATAATTTGTCAACGTAATCTTTTCTGTCAATAAAGATTTAGAACTAAATTAACAAAACTTCAAAAGGTTTGGGACTAAAATTGACAAAACATCGAAGGTTTAGGACTGAATTGATACAATTGAAAGTTCCGAAACTAAATTGAGAAATCGTCGAAATGTTTAGGACTAAATTGGCACAATTAAAATTAAGAACTTAATCAGATTTTGTACGATAGGTTTAGGACTTGTTCATTTTCCCAATCAAAGCCCGTAATTGTGAAATGAAAGCTAAGCTCACGTACGAGCATATCAGTCCAAGCTTAAAGCTTCGGATTGAAGATGAAGGCCAACCTTTCGCCGAAGCTCCCCGTGTTCCGTGTTATGTAGAAGCAACCCACCCTCTTCACGTCCTATAAATAACCCCCGTCCCCAAGGAAGCTTCGCATCACCACCCCCAGCACTTAGAATTTTTCTCAGTCCCTATTCACTCTATCATCGCAAGTTGTGCAAAGACAATGGTTTTCACAAGCTCTCCGAAGCCCAAGAGCAAGGCGTCCAGGCTCCGGGCCGTCAGGGACACCGCGTACGCGTCTCTGGGGAACCTCATCAAGCTCCTCCCGACGGGGACGGTCTTCGCGTTCCAGTTCCTCAACCCCATCCGGACCAACAACGGCCGTTGCCCCACCCGCAACGTGTACCTCAGCGGCCTCCTGATCGGCACGAGCGCCTTCTCGTGCGCCTTCTCTAGCTTCACCGACAGCTACACCGGCTCCGACGGTCTGACCCACTACGGCATCGCCACGGCTAAGGGGCTGTGGCCCTCGCCAGCCTCTGAATTGGTCGACCTGTCCAAGTACAAGCTCCGGGTCCTGGACTTTGTGCACGCGCTGCTCTCGACCATGGTTTTCGCGGTGGTGATCCTGCTGGACCCGAACACCGTGGGGTGCTTCTACCCGGCGTTCGAGAAGGAGCAGAAGGTGCTGCTCAAGCTTCTTCCTCCGGTGATCGGCGCGATTTGTAGCGCGGTTTTCGTCGTCTTCCCTAGCAAGAGGCATGGGATTGGGTATCCTTTTTCTAGTGACGAGTCCGATGATCAAAGTCCTTCCAAGGAGGTGGAATGATGTAAAAGGGAAAATGAAAGAGAGTGAGAGAGAGGAAGTTTCCATATGATGTTTGCTAGTCTGTATAGCTGTTCCCTTCCAGGGAGGTGTGTGTGCTTGTGGTGTCTAGGATTTGTGCTGTGTGGTGTTAACTTTCTTGCTCTTACTATTTTCCGTAAAGAATATGTCCGTTATGTGCAGAGAGTGGCATGACAAGAGCCTTGAATTTATCACTGTTTAGTTATTGTTACACCATATTAGCTTGATAAGCGAACTTGTAGCACTGGCGGGCTATGGCGTGGAAATTACCCAAGTAGTCCTAAATCTATTGTGTGGATTTCAGTTCTATTCTAAGTTTTTCAATATTACCAATTTAGTCTTAAATCTCTGCACAAAATTCCAATGTAGTCCGGATAATTCTTATCGAAAATTGCCAATGAAATGCTATGAGGACCAAGAAGCCCGATCAATTAGCAAGTTTCGCTAGAAGAAAAAGGAAAATGGTCACCCTTCCCGGTCATCTTTCAAAAAGTAGGAAGGAAATAGCAAATATCATAAGATCATCAACACCCATTAGCAGGATCACTGGCAAAGAGTCGTATTATTTTAGGGAGAAAGTTTTGGATTGGGACAAATTCAGCACAGCCCGAGATCGTACGTTATACCAATTTGGTAAAGCTAAAACTTCCGGCCAACAATTACCAAAACATGGAACGTGGGAACAAACCTTGGGCCCAACACCACAGACAAACTTGGTCCAACTAATTGCATGAGGGGTAGCTAAAATCCTGTGCATGCAATCTCTTTGATCAACTTGGGAGACTCTCTAGATGTAATGCATGCAATTGTTGACTTTCTTCCTAGTCTAGCCACCAGATTGGTTGGTTGTAGACATGGACGTGGCCTGCTTGCACTTATATTTAGTTAAGCTTGTACAGGGATGGTGTTCATAACTTGTAAACCACCAACTAGACACATGATTATATATATAAGCATGGAATTGATCTCTTGGATCAACACAAAGAGGTAAATTAAGTAAGTCTTAAGAGAACTTGTGACGAGAAGTACGTGATTTTTCACTTTTCTCTATGGTGATGGTGCTTGTGGAGAGGTAGTTGAGTGCGATACGATGGCACTTATCTAAATAGTCGCAGGACGTCGATCCTAAAACCCAATAAACAAGATGCAAACAGCAACAATGTAGGCGATTAGTATAAACAGAAAGACTCTAATAAATTTTCCGATTATCGTTACGAGATACGGAAATTAGTCAAAATAAATCATGTGCATGGTATCCATTTTTGCCTAAAAAAGAGTAAAGGTCTGATCGAACGTAATAGTAAAAAAAATCACGTTAGCAATTTTTTTAGCCTAATTAGACGATGTTAACATAAGAACTTGATTACGCTAGTTTGACAGGTTCTAGGACTTGATTACGACTTTGTAAGTTTTAAGATTTGATTGTACTGATTTGACAGATATAAAATCTCATGGTGCTTGAAATATGCAAATAGAGTTCATGTGGCTTGACTAACCATCTAAATTGTTTAGGGTTAACCACGGCAATTGATTTTTCAAGGGAGAAATTATCATGACCTTCCATTCGGTCCAATGCTGGAAAATGCATGATCCCAACACCTTTCTTTTAAATCAAACCATTTTTTTTTAATCGAGTCAGTGAACGGTCACACGGAAAAATTATGTTCAGTCAAGGCCAAATTTTGGGTAAATAGATATAAATTTCATTTTTCAGAGATTTTTCTTACTTATATGCTATGATATACTTATCCCTTGATTTATTGAAATTACTAATCTATGTGAAATATTGCTAACAACTTAAAAAGTGAATTTGATAGGTTGAGGAGCAATTTATAAAATATAAAATTATTATTCAACGATTAGAATTTACGAACAGAAAAAACAACTTATTATATTTACTGACATAATTAAATTTACTTACTTTAAATGGAAATTAACTAAAAATAGAAAAACATTTCCATATTTCAAATTTTGAAGTGGAAAAGTTTTAATCTTCAATCATTTAATAGTGGGTGGCTCCATGGAAAAGCACATGCGTCAAGCAATTATGCGAAATAACCTTCTCACGGAGAACAAACCTTTTAGGGAAAAGTGTGTCAAAAAGTTCTTAAAAAAAAAAAAAAAAACCAGCCATAAAACTTTTTAATTATGTCAATGTAGTCCTAAACCTTTTGGATTTGTGGCAATTGAATCCATCCGATTAATTTTGGCCGGAAATTATTGACGTGGATGCTAATCGTCATATGTGGCTACGGCGCAACATCGACGTAAATATTTTTAAATATTATTTATTTTTAAATTTTTTTTGTTTTTCCTTTTTTTTTTTTACTTTTTTTGTTTTTGTTTTTGGACAGAGGGCAGCGATGCCCTCACTTGGCCCAAATCTAGGCGTGGGCCGCGAGCCCTCTATCCAAAAACAAAACAAAATAAAATAAATATATACTAAAAAGTAAAAAAATATATATTAAAAAATGCCCACGTAATCGTGCCACGTAGGACCATCGATGTCCACATCGGTGATTTATTGTCAAAATTGGCCGGATTGACTTAATTGACATAAATACAAAAGATTTAGGACTCAATTAATACAATTGAAAGTTTTATAACCGAATTGGCATCAATGTAGAAGATTTAAGACTTTTTGGATACTTTTCCCCAAATCGTTGTATTAAAGAGTGATCTATAACTTTTGATGCAGGAAAAATAAGCATCTCCTTTTATATAACTGAAAAACATAGTGTAATTTTCCAGGAGCATGAAAAATCTTCAACCACTCAATGGTTACGAGATTAGTAACTTTTGACATATGGAAAAGAAAATGCCAATATAACAAGTATTAAACATTTTCATGTTGGAAAAGTAAGTAAACGTGATATATCCACAACAATTCAAAAAGGGGTAACTACCAAAAAATTCATAAATCTATTATAATTATACTAACTCAGTTTTAAATCTATTTTTTCAGTTTAACCCTAAACTTTTTGCACTTGTGTCAATTCGATCCATTTGGCCAACCAGGTGCTAATGTGGTATCTTTGTCGGTCTTTGAAGTAGACTTTTTTAAATTATATTTTATTAACAGTAAAATTTTAATGATTTTTTTCTTTTTATCTTTCTTCTTTTCTTTTCTTTAGTTTTTTTCCCCACCCTTAGGGTCGGCGTTGAAAAAGGAAAAAAAAAAAGAAAAGGAAAGATCATAAAATTTCAAAAATTATTGAAATATCATTCAAAATATCCACGTCAGACCGGTCGGCCAATGGGTTGAGTTGGCACAAATACAAAAAGTTTAGGACTGAATTAACATAATTGCAATGTATTTATGACTTATTTTGATTATTTTTCCATCCAAAAGGGGTCATTTGTATAGTCGACGAGATTATCACTGTTCATTAAGATCATATAAGTCACGACAAAACTTCACTTCAATAGAGAATTTTTATTGAGTCCGAAAGAAACTATGTTATATCTAGAAGAATCCAAATAAATTTCAAGTAAATTATCTTGACGAAGCAATGTATCCACCAACTACATTAAGGTGAAAACCTTAAACCAAATAGGAGCATAACAGTCCAAGCTTAAAGCCTCGGATTGGAGATGAAGGCCAACTCGTTTCCAAGAGTAAAAGCAAAACCTTTCTCTAAAACCCCACCTCACCCTCTGTCTCTCTCTTATTACGTAGAAGCAACCCACTCTCTTCCCTCACTCTTCCTACGCTATAAAATGCATCCCAACGCATAAGAAGCATCTCATCACACCCAAACACTCAGCATTTTTTTCACTCCCATTTCCCTATCATTGATTATAGCAAACTCATCGCACGTTTTTGCAAGATATGGCTCTCGCAAGCTCTTCGAAATCCAAGAGCAATGGGTCCAAGCTCCGGGGCATAGGCGACGCGACGTTCGCGTCTCTAGGGAACCTCTTCAAGCTCCTCCCGACGGGGACGGTCTTCATGTTCCAGATCCTCAGCCCCGTCCTGACCAACAATGGCCACTGCCACACCTTCAACAAGTACCTCAGCGGCCTCCTCGTGGGCGCGTGCGGCTTCTCGTGCGGGTTCTCTTGCTTCACCGACAGCTACACCGGCTCGGACGGCCTGATCCACTACGGCATCGCCACGGCTAAAGGGCTGTGGCCCTCGTCGGCCTCTGAATCGGTCGACCTGTCCAAGTACAAGCTCCGGATGGGCGACTTTGTGCACTCGCTGCTCTCGACCATGGTTTTCACGGTGGTGACCCTGCTGGACCCGAACACCATGGAGTGCTTCTA
The DNA here is from genome assembly GCA_021437795.1 of Rhodamnia rubescens. Classification (NCBI taxonomy): domain Eukaryota; kingdom Viridiplantae; phylum Streptophyta; class Magnoliopsida; order Myrtales; family Myrtaceae; genus Rhodamnia; species Rhodamnia rubescens. The sequence goes on from JAILYA010000023.1 coordinate 2,538,220, forward strand.
CCCATCGTTCGAGTCGAAGCAGAAGGTGTTGCTCATGGCTTTGCCTCCGGTGATCGGCGCGGCTTCCAGCGCGGTTTTCATGGCATTCCCTAACAAGAGGCATGGGATTGGATATCCTCCTTCTAGTGACGAGTCCAATGATCAAAGTGCTTCCCAGGAGGAGGAATGATTCGAAAGATAAAAATAATGGCTTTCATATGTTATTTGTGTGGCTGTAACTTTCATATGTTATTCGTTTGACATAATTTAATATGTCGGTTGTGTGAAAAGTGGCATGCCAAGGGTCTTGAATTTGTCATTGTTCAATGTATGTTACATCATAGTAGCTTGATAAGCGAATTTTTATAACCTTGACAGGTGAATTATTAAGCATAAGATCTCAAGTTCGAAATTATCTCCTTCATGCTATTGTAAAATTAGATTATAAACAAATTTTTCGAGACCTTGCACATTAAAGACCAAAATGAAATGGCCGGATCTATTCATGGCTTCTGGGTCTCATCTTATCCGCTCATTTTGATCCAAAACTCTCTTTTGGGAATAAAAAATTTTACTTATGCAAATAGACCATCGCCTTGCCTCTTACTTACACCCATTCAGTCGCGCGAGCTCGCAAAATCGACATGATAAATGAAGCAATTCTAGATACAACTTTGCAATTTTCATTACAATAAGTTAATGATCACCCTTCAAAAACGTTTATCTAAAAACTAAAGAGTAAATTAGCCCACACCAAGGGTTCGTGAGCCCCAATTAACATAACCACAGGCCGAGAAATTTTACACGATCGAGAGTTGAATTTTGCGAGAGATGAGTTTTGGATTGGGCTTCATTCAGAACAGCCCACTTTGCATGTTAAAGCCCAGTTTGGTAAGACTCTGAAACATCCGGCCTGTGTATAATCCAGGAACCGACGTACGTGTCCGGCATGCAACATGTTCCAAAAACATGGAACGTAGAACAAACCTTGAGGCCTAACTCCATAGTTAAGCATGGTCCAACTAATTGCCCGAAGGTAGCTCAATAGGCGTTGACTTTATAAAGCCATCCAAATCCGATGCATGCAATCTCTTTTCGATTTCCTTCATCAGTGATTGGATTCCTCCAACCAATCGTCAGATTTGGGGGCATAGCGTGGAATCCGTCTCTTGGATAACACTTTCTGTGGTCAGACTTCCTCAAGTAGGCAAATTACGTAAGTCTTAAGGAAACTTGGGACGGGATATACGCAACTTTTCACGTTATACTACTGTGGTGGTGCTGGCAGTGGTAATTGAGTGCGATACTATTTTACTTATCTAGATAATCACGAGACATCGAGGTTAACAGAAAACCTAAAAACTAATGAACAAGATGTAATCATCAACAACTACAGCAATTAGTATAAAGAGGAAGAAGGCGTTTTAAGGTCTTATTTCGCCCGCTTGTACATGAACCCTCTATGATAAGCACCTTTTCCTCCTTTCTCCTCCACAACCATCTTTACCACATCAACTTCCTATATCAAATATGAGCTTCATACCCTTCTCTCCTCTTTTCTTGGTACTACTGATGAGCCTTGCTTGGGTCCCATTCATAGCCAACGCAATCTCTTCGTGCAATGGCCAGTGCCAGGGCCGGCTGCTGAAGAACTGCGTGGGCCAATTGATTTGTATCAATGAAAAGTGCAGCGACGGTCTCGACCTAGGCACTCACATCTGTGGCGGGATCCCTCCATCGACCGTACTTCCGCCACCGCCATCGGGAAGCTTCGTCTCCTTTCGTAGCAGCCCATGTCGAACGCTCAATGACTGCACCGACCAATTGATATGCATCAACGGGGAAATGCAATGACGACCCTAACGCCAAGACAATTAAGCAAAGAAGGAAAAGGTTACGTGTACTGCACTCTAATTGTTCAATTTTCTTCCTTTAGTTTCAAGACATCGTCTCTCACAAAAAGAGAATTCCAAATTAATTAGAAAGAAATTCATATTTTCATTTATTTTATTTTATTTTCTATCGGAAGAATATCAATGGAAAAACTGGATTGCACAAAAGGCAAAAAAGCCAGAGAACTTCATTCAAAAAGAAAGTATGAGGACAAAGCACGCGACTCCGGGACAGAACATATCTAATCCTTGGTCCATGCAAAAACTAACATCCCTATGCACCGGAACAGGCTCTTTGCCAGCCGGCTCTCGCTCCAAAGAGACATTGACCCATCAAATTTAGCCACTCGCTTCTTCAACATGTTGCCATGCAGGACCGACCACCTATGACTCTTCTATCATTCCCAAAGGCTTGGGCTGTCAGAATGCATGAAAGAAAATTCACTTCTCTTAAATTACTGATCATCGCTGAACAATCCCTCAAGAAGGTTTGACGATGATTGGGCATTTCCATCGCCATCGAAAAATTCGCAAGCGTTTTGCTTTCTAGATTTTCGCTCCTCAATGATAGCATCCACGGTTTCTGCACAGAAATTACGCTTCACTTGCTTTGCCGGTTTCTCAGCCACAACAAACTTATTTCCATCGCGGATTCTTTCGGAGAAGCCTGCCCAAACTGAAGAGAAACCGAGTCGGATTTTAGCCGTTGGTCAGAATTACTAGGGAATAAATAGAAATGGGAGTAAGTTCTCAAGTTGCGCACAACCAATTCTCAACGTGCAGAAGAACATTCAGACCTCATTAAGCCCTGAGATATTTAAGAGAATCAATTCACAGGAGAAACAACCAAAGAACATATCCCTCCACAGGACCACCAATGGCTACTTTTCCATATATAAAAGCAAAGTTGCTAAATTTTGCATCCCTCTTGATATGGTTGACAACTCGACGACAACTTAAGTGATGACAATCCTCTAGTGCCGTTTGAACAGTTGATCCATCCAAACCATAAAATCAAATATAATTGCCGTTAGCCCAGGCATAAACATTCAGTATTCATCAAAGGATTTTGAGCTATCTGTTAGTCCACCCACCGTTAACATTCAAACACCGTAATACTTACACTTTTCTACAACCCCAAATCAGCAAGCTGGGCCGAAAAATCAAGTATACTGATTAACAACAACACATGATGCACCTCCAAAAGATATCTTCTTATTTCCTGAGATGGATTACTCAAGACAACCAACAGAGGAAATGTCGAATATAGTTGCTGAAGGGAAGAAAGGACAAACAAGCTTGTTTATGTGGTAGGATACCCCACACAAGATCATCTCCACCACTGTCTAGCATGACATACAGCTTCCCATAGAAATGTGGAGATAGGAAACACAGCAATAAAGACAAATCCGAAACAATGCATGCATAGCAGCAAATAAGGTTGTGGAAACGCATGGGTTTTGGAGGTCAGTCACTAAACTCATATAGATGTACATATAACAAACAGACAAAGCAGTAGCTTATGCTGCATGCATATATCAATTAACAATGCAGCTTAGATTTCTAATGCGAGCATATCAACTACCATGTATACTAGCGCAGAAGTATAACTTGGTCTTTAAGCGATTCTTAAAAGTGATGGGATCCCAAGAGATTACCTCCAAAATGATGTAGAACAATGGAAGCTGCTACAGTGACATTCAATGAAGCAGTGCCACAGCCATACTGAGGAATGTATACAAAGAAGTCGCATATTTCGCATTCTTTGGCAGAGAGGCCTGTTCCCTGTTCTCAGTAAGAATCAATCAGAATCTCCAATCAGCCTTGGAGAAGTTTCATAAAGGAAGATTCATTGCATTGAGATAAAATGTATCATTTATCATGCAATACTTCATCGGCTTTGATTAATGAATGAAGTGGGTATAACGTAGAGGATTCTTTCGCCTGCTAAAACATTGCCTGCCCCCTAAATTCATTGATTAACCAATAAACAGTTGCAGGCTGTGAAGCGATGTATAAACATCCATGGGTTGAGTATCTGCAAATTGCTTTCGACTTGATGTCAATTCAATGTGTATTTTTAATTAATCACACGATCACATAATTAAGTATGCCCATCATCAAGATGACTACACTTGACTGAGAAAATGCTGAGAAAATAGATAGAAGAGCAGCTTATAGGTAATCGAACAACCGACTACGGTCACCCTAAATCAATCAAAGTTTGCTCTTTCGTGGAGGAAAAGCGTGAATGTATAGACAAATTTACCTCGTTGCCGACGAGGAAAGCCGTGCTCCTATTGAAAGGATGCTGATTGACGGCTACAGCATCATCTGTGATTTCCACACCACATATATCACAATCCTTCTCCTAAAGATATTAAACATTTCAATATAAATCACAAAACACCTCCAACATTTGGCGCGCGCAAAACACAAAAACAATAAATAAATAAAAAAAGAAGAAAGAAACTGACCTACGCAATGGAATCAGAAAACCCCACCCAGTAACTACTAACTACAAATCGCTTCTTTGTAACCAGAGAGGCGTGACTGACCTTGAGGAAGGAGCGAGCTTCGAGGAGAGAGTGGAAGTGGCGGAAGGCGAGGTGAGAAGTGGACCCGTGGCTCCCGAAGGCGTTGAAGTCCCGGCGGCCGACGATTATGAGCTCGGAGACGCCGAAAGCGGTGGCGCTCCGGGCCAGAGTCCCCACGTTGTGCCTCTTCGCTATGTTGTGCACCACCACGTAGCTCTCTATCCCCATCTTTCTCTTTCGACTCAGAAGCAGAGAAGAGAGAGAGAGATGGGCTGAACCCTCGGGCGGTTTTCTCTTCTTCTGATTCGAGCTCGTCAAAGAGAAGCAGCAAAGGTTTATGGTCGTTACGATGTCGTTTAACAGGACAAAGTGGTTCCTTTGTCGCATGTCTTTTTCTATGAATCCCGCGCTCTCCGATGGATCTTCTTCTACCTTGAAATTTGGGAAAATTCTAAATTAAGCACACGAAGTATGTCATTTCCTCAAATAAGAATATAAAATAAATATTATTTCGTGTAAAAATTTAAAGTATTATTATTTTCTCAAATAAAAATATAAAATGGATATTAATTCAAATAAACTGTCTGGATTAGCTATGTCATTCTCAAATAAAGATTTGCACCGATCGATCAAGGGTATTTTCGTCCTTTATTTTTTTTATATTTTTTCTTTTATTTTTTTTTCCTTTGTTGGGACCGGCAATGGCAACACTTGCCTAAGCCTCTCGATGGTCGGCCATCACTTGGGACCGACTACTAGTGAAAAGGGAGGAAAAAAACAAAAAAAAATTCAGAAAACTTAAAAGATAAATATGTGCTTGACTGGTCGAAAGATTTGACAGGCTGAAGAAGTCAAGCTTTTCTTTGAGATTAACATGACTACTTTAGTCTGTTATTTGAGAAAATATGAGCAATTTAAGCACTTATTTGAAATTTTCCCATTAAATTTTTATGAACATATGCGATTTCAATAGTAAAAAGTTAGCAATTTTTAACATTTACAGACAGGTATGAATGTGAAACAGGAACAGTGCTAATGTCATGGTACTGTTTACATTAGACATTGTAGCGTAACTCCATCCCTTTTATCTCCCTCTGCTCACAAGGTTGATACATCAGATCCAACACATGGTCCCCTTGAATCATCGAAGAATCATTATTACTGCCGCTTCTTTACATGGACGACGATTATATACAAACTGCGCAAAAATCATCAAATGCGCAAGAGCGATCGCTATCGTCAATCGGCGGACTTTCTCTTCAAACTGCGACTTGGGCCGCCGCAAGCCTGGCGATGGGGACCCTGCGGATGGTGGAAAGAAGAATGAGAATGCCACTCTTCAAGAAATCTGGGGAATTCAGCAAGGAATGGAGTCTAGAGAGACCTGAAGGGAGAGCACGAGACGTAGTCGAGTCCAGCCTCCGCGAAGAAGGCGACTGAAGATGGCTCACCCCCGTGTTCTCCGCATATACCGACCTGTTTTCAATTCCTCATCACTTGCACATCTCAAGGAAAATAAGTGGATGAAGGAAACTATCGCGCGCGACACGACACTCCGTCGCAGACTATTCATTGAAGTCCAGGCACGGCCCCTGTTGTTTGGCTGATCATTTTTCATGATAGGTAACTTGTGAGCCGGGCCTCGCTTATATCTCGATGACAGCAGCTTTTATGCAGCAAGAACTAGCCCGAGAACGATGTACGGGAAAATTCGGTTACCAATGAGCAAGTCTTCTCATTGAGAGCCGATTACCTTTAAGTTTGGCCTAGCTGCTCGGCCTCTCTCGGTTGCGATCTTGATAAGTTGGCCAACGCCTCTCTGATCTAGCACCTGCAAGCAAGAAAATTCGGGTTGTTTGTGAAATTTAGCGAGGCTCTCCCTCCACTCCTGGAGGTGATTCCCTGGAAGAATAGCAAGGTGTTGGCACGGACCTCGAAAGGATCAGCTTGCAGGATGCCTTTGGACAAGTATATCGGTAGGAATTTGCCGACGTCGTCTCTGCTGTACCCGAACGTCATTTGCGTCAGATCGTTGGTCCCAAAGGAGAAGAACTCCGCCTCCTTTGCAATCTGTGATTAGTTGCACCAAAGAATGAGTAAAGTCAATAAACACAATGACATGCAATATGCTTCAGCATCAACATTTGTGTTCATTGGAGCCATCCTTCTTAAAACAGCAAAAAACAAGGTAAGTGCAACTGCAGAAAAGAGAACGAGGATGCTGTGTGCTGTCGGTTAGACCCGGCACATAAGGACTGAAAGGTTTACGCACCTCATCCGCCACAAGAGCGGCCCTAGGAATCTCAATCATTGTCCCGATCTTGTAGCTTAACGATGAACCCACCTCAGAGAACACTTTCTTGGCAATGCTACGTATTAAACTCACCTGTTGTCCTAGTTCCTGGGCAATCAATATCATCAAATTTTCCATGAGGACTCTTTCAGTACTTGCAGCTAAAATCAAAATGTTTGAAAGGTTCATTAAACTACAGTTCATGCAGTTGTGTGGAGGCACTTCCAGTGGGACTGTTGACAATGAAAGTGAAACTCACATCAACTCGAGCTCATATTCGGCGTGACTGGTCATTTTCAGGGAGATATTAGCTAAAGAGAGTTCTGCAAAAGATTTGGACTGTGCATGATGGAACGAAAAATTTAGAAGGGGAAGGAAAGAGAGCCGTGCCTGAGGCGTTCCCACTAGCGGAACCATTATCTCTGGAAGAACCGTGAAGCCCTGGCGGCTCATTGTCACTGCGGCCTGGAAAACTGCACGAGCTTGCATTTCAGTCAGCTCAGGGTAAGATATGCCTAGCCTGTTTACATGCCAAGAAAAGAAGAGGAATATCACTATTGATGCAATCCAAGCAGTTGCCTATAGTATCATTTGAACGGAAAGATTATTATTGATATGATAGGGATGCATTCGGCGTTTCCACGAATTTCATGCATCGCTACTTATACACGAAACTTGCAGAGCATGTGAGTTTACATAAATTCCATGAGTAGTCAACTAAAGTAAGTAGGCAAATCCAATGTTCTTAAACAATAGCATTTAAGCAGAAACCAGGGCTTGCAAATAATCAAAAGGATCGTAAACCTGCAGCCTCGGAATCCAAGCATGGGATTTACTTCAGATAATTTCTCGATTCTTGAGAAAACTTCATCTTCAGTCATGCCGGTCTCTGTGGTTAGTTCACCGACAATCTGTTCTAGGTCTCCTTCCGGAAGAAACTCGTGAAGGGGCGGATCTAACAGTCTGATGGTCACTGGAAGGCCTGGAATTTTTTACACGCCATTTAATGTAATTACTGACCACACAAATGTATGCAAAAAAGAATTTGGAGAAGGACATAAACAGCATTCGGAGGCGATATAGTTACCATCCATAGCACGGAATATCCCCTCAAAATCGGATTGTTGATAAGGCAGCAACTGATCCAATGCTGTCTTTCTCTGTTCATGGGTGACCGCCATTATCATCTTTCTCACTGCTTTTAGCCTTTCATCCGAAGCAAAGAACTGAACATGATGAAAAAGTATAGATGATTGAAATTGAGTTCAGAGTACTGCAACACATGACTGCAAGTCACACAAGGGAATTCATGCACAACGCAAGAAAATTATCTGTCCACAACAACTTCACATGCTGTCGGTACAAACGAGACAGCATGCTAAGAATGATCAAAGAGGGAAAATGATCTTCACCATGTGTTCTGTCCTGCAAAGTCCAATCCCTTGGGCACCATTCTTTCTGGCTGTAAGAGCATCTTCGGGAGTGTCAGCATTTGCCATAACCTATCATAGAACAGTATAATATCACCCACACTAAGATAATTTCAAAGAACATACATGTTAGACTGCAAGAACCTTTACCAGATGAAGAAAAGACTGGAGAAAAAGAGTTGTACCTTGAGAGACCTTATTTCATCGGCCCAGGACATGAAGATCTTGAGGTCACAGCTCAATGCTGGAGGTGAAAGTGGTTCTTTACCCAAAATCACTTCACCAGTTGATCCGTTAAGGGAGATCCATTCGCCTTCTTTAATTACCTTGTCTCCAATCGTGACCACCTGCACTATTGGGAAAGAATCCACAGACGTGTCTCTGATAATTCAGCGGGTTCATCAACCTCTAAAATTTTTATAATGGTGATCTAGACAGTAATTTCACAAGAAGACACAAACTCACAATCATGGAGTTCAAGATGAAATGTGTCTCCATAACCACACCGATACTAGTACCCTATCCGTCTAGGAATGGGAATGTCAACTCGACAGAAGAGCCAGAGTAACATAGCCAAGAGAGAGGATTTGCTGGAAAAATTACCTTCTCAGCATCGTTTACGAGGATATCGGCACAACCAGAGACACAACACTTTCCCCATCCACGTGCCACGACCGCCGCATGAGATGTCATGCCGCCTCTAGCTGTTAATATACCGGCAGCAGCGTGCATTCCACCAACATCCTCTGGGCTTGTCTCAGTCCTAACCTTTACACGCAGAGAAAAAGTGTTAATTCGCACATCTTAATTTAATCTTGCATCCAAAAGAGACCTCACGGTTTTAATTCTGATAGAATAGGCTTTAGGATGAAAGCATGGTTTAATATTTTAAGTATTCTATCAAATTCCAAGAAAAAGGCTGGTTCTTCCCTTGCCAGTTCGTCAACTCATGATCATATTTGTTTGAACTGCTATTCTTCGCACAATACATATCGATCAGGATATGCCAGAGAGCACAGTAAAGAACTCCCTCTCCAGATACAATGCATATAGAGTATGAGAATTAATGCCAGTACTGCCATACCAGAATGGCACTTTTTCCTTGAGCATGCCATTCTTCGGCATCATCAGCACTGAACACAACTTGGCCCACAGCGGCTCCTGGTGAAGCAGGCAACCCCGTACCAACAACTTTATCTTTGTATGCAGCTGGGTTTTCAAACTGGAAACAGAAGTCCAAAACTTCAGCAAAATCTTGAGTAGTAATAAGTATGAGCATAAATCCATATGGGAGTGCAAGTTTTACGTGGACATGAGTTCTTCTTGGGCCTTCTATGACGTTGAGTAATTTTATAGACTCATGAAATTATCCCTTCAATGAGATTGAGTACTTTGAAAATGTTGGTAGTGTCATGCTAACGAAGATACAAAAAGGCCTTAGGTTGGATATAGGACTCAGTGCAATCGTTTACTTCTTCCAAGGAGAGATATCTGCTGCCAGATTAAATGGATTAGGATGAAGACACAGTTCCTCTTACATTCTCTCATCATTATCTGAACATAAAGAGACCCAAGCGTCTTACAGGATTTGAGCATGTGTACCTGTGGATGAAGAAGTTGATCGAGATGCTGAGGCTCCACCATCTTCATAGAAGAACGAATGTCGACAAGCCCTTCATTCACCATGTCTACCGCAATCTTTACTGCGCCCTTGCCAGTACGCTTTCCGGACCGGCATTGCAGCATCCATAGCCTATTTTCTTGAACTGTAAACTCAATATCCTGTATTTATCAAAGTCAGACATGCAACGACTTTAGTCTCAAATTCTGAGGCCTGCATCTGAAAAAGAGGATCCAGTTTATCTCATCGAATTCAGAGCAGGGAACTAACATACTAAATCAGTGCATATGTTATGTCAAGGTTGAAGGTTAGAGATATCGCTCAAGCACAGTGGTAGAATGATCTATCAAACAACAGAAAGTGGTTCCATACCATCATGTCTTTGTAATGCTTCTCTAAAATTTCACAGTTCTCCACGAGCTCGTTGTAAGCTTCTGGCATGCAATTCTTCATCACATCCAAGTCTTCCGGAGTTCTAATTCCTGCTACCACATCCTCCCCCTGTCATGTTGTTTAGCCACAATCTAGCTTGTCAATAGATATGCCTACTTGTTTGTGACATTACTGAGTCTCCAGAAGCAGCTACACATCAAAGAAGAAAAGACCAGATATATAACCTGTGCATTGACCAAAAACTCGCCGTAGAGCTTCTTCTCGCCCGTGCTCGGGTTTCTTGTGAACAGCACACCTGTCCCTGAGGTATTTCCCATGTTTCCAAACACCATGCACTGAATATTCACGGCAGTACCCTTCAATCCCGTTATTTGATTGATGCTTCGGTACTTAATAGCCCTTGGACTGCTCCACGAATCAAAAACGGCATTGACAGCTAACCCTAACTGCTTTCTTGGATCTGCAAAACGGATGCAATTCAAAAGAAATGAATTCTTCGATTCTTATACATGTTAGAAGAAGCAATGTTATCATCTTGTCTCCTTTACTATTACGTCGCAATATGTGAACTCGCTGGTGGTTGGTACCTGAAGGGAATTCTTCTCCCTTGGTTTCAAGATAAACATGCTTGTATTGTGCCACAAGCTCTTTAAGATCTGAAGCTGTAAGGTCGGTATCGAGTTGAACACCTTTCGAGTGTTTCAACTGCTCTAGCTTCTCCTCGAATGATGAATGTGAAATGCCCATGACCTGAATTTACGCAGAAAAGAAAGTCCATTGTAATGTTGGTACAAAATGACAGACGTGCAAGAAGGAAGTTGAACACTATACTCGAAGAGATGCAAGTACTATTCAGGCTCACTTGCCAGGACCATGATTAGGGCAACAAAGCATGAAGCAAAGAGCTAAAAAGAATTGAGCACTATTTACTTACAACATCTCCAAACATGTCTAGAAATCGTCTATAAGAGTCATAGGCAAAGCGCTCCCCGCTTTTCGCAGCCAGACCAGCGACGACATCGTCATTAAGCCCAAGGTTAAGGACAGTGTCCATCATGCCAGGCATGGATGTCTGCAAACATAGGAGAATCATAATGCACTGATAGTCTGACAAATCTAGCTCTGTAGTGGTTAAGGAATTCCTACCGCTGCACCAGATCGAACGGACAGAAGGAGTGGCTTTGAAGGGTCACCAAGGACCGCCCCCATGTCCTTCTCTACGCTCTCCAAACCTTCCAAAATCTCCTCCCACAGACCGTGTGGAAGCTTATTCCCATTCTGCTGGTACTCTTGGCATGCTTCTGTCGATATGGTAAGCCCGGGAGGCACAGATAATCCAATGCTAGCCATCTCTGCTAGGTTCGCTCCTTTTCCTCCCAACTACAAAATTCAATATATGTATAATCTCAAGGGCATGCATCACGGTGATAGGTTTTGAAGTTCATAATTTCAAAAGTGAATGCTCAATTTGACATTGTCATATTGGAGAGCATATACTAAGTCCCATGATTCAAGTGACATAAGTTTCTCTTTCAGTTCTTTTAACACATGTCAAATGCTAACTCAATATCAGTTAAAATAAGAAAGAAAAACTTCACATTCCCTTGGCTGAATTTTTGGGAAATAAGCCGCTTACCAAGGACTTCATGCCCTTATTTCCCTCGCTCCTCCCTTTTCCGAATGTATAAACTCTCTGCAGAACACATAGATCAGAATAAAACCTCCCTTTGCAAATACGAACGAACAGAAGAAATTACTACTTGATATGATGTTATAGTAGGCGTGGATTGCTAGCTTGGTAACTGCATGCGAGGAATGATCATTTGGTAAAGGTAAAGCAGCCGCTTTAGGTGATCAAACGTTATTCAAATTGGTAATATACTTGCTCTGGTAATGCATTTCCTGGTTTGCTGGTGGGTCATAAGCTGAAACAACATGCTTCACCTTTTTCGCCGTTAAGGTCGGGTCTGTGACCGGTGTGAGTATTGCTTGTATCTTCTTAAGTGAGGGCTTGTTACTCTTTTGCTTCAGATTCACAAACCCAGTTCCATCCGATTCTTGACAGCGGATACCACAAAACCTACGGCCCCGGCTCGCCTGAAGCAAAGAGCGGTTGTCCCTGAACAGGGCATCCACTTGCTCCAAAGGATGCCCCTTGAACAGACCATGCTTGAAAACGTCCGCAGTAGTCCTCATGAGCACGCCTTCCATCGCCGAAGGCGATTATATCCTTACCGATACAACCTGTAATTACAAACTGTAAAAGAAGGCTGACAAACAATTCCAATCAAACATAAGATGAAGATCTCCAAGTCACATGCCACACAAATACTTATATTCTATTTAAGACGGATCCCGCTGGTCGCCTCAATAGAGGATTACTGAAAAGTTTAACAACATGGTGCAACTGCAACAATCAACAAGCTTTCAAATGACATGACTAAGCTCATATGGACCTCGCCACGTTCCATCTCCGCAATACACTGTACCCAAAGATCTAATGCATCCCTTTTGCATCAGACAAGAAAGCTCACAAACCTTGGATCATGAGCCCAGGAACAGAACAAGAAGATGGGACCAAAAATTCACAAGCCGTGTCTTGCCCATGAAATGATCCACGTTCCACAAGCAGAAAAATAAAGAAAGTCTTACCATTCTGAAGCTGTAACCATACCTCACTCACCAAGAAACCAAGAGGGATCAGTGAAGTTTCTTCCTGATAGGTTGAGGCTCAGACTCTCTCAGAGAGCTTGTTGAAAAGAGAAATGGCGGTTGAATAGTGTTTGTTTCCCTTTTTCTCGTCTTTTTTTTTTCCTAATCTGATTTTTTTCTTTTTCTTTGGTGGTTAATGAACAAGAGAAAAGAGTGACAAGTGACATGAGTGGATGAGGTCTTTAGTCACGGCGGTTACTCTAGCTTTTTGTTTTCGGTTGTCTCCAACTCCTTAGGAGTGCGTAATCCTTGGATCATGCGAAACATCAATGAAAACCCGTTTGAGATTTCTTTTATAAATAAGGTTAATATCACGAAAAAATTTTAAATTGGTGCTTTATCCCAAACTAATTTTTTTGTCCACGAAAGATCTCAAACAGTTGCGCATGTGATAAATTTATCCCGAACTAATTTTTTGATCAATAAAAATCCCAAATTGTTACGCGTGTGATAAATTTACAATGAACTACAAAAAATCTCAAATTGCTACACATCTCGACGACTTTACTCTTCGTTAATTTTTGTTAAACTAGGTTAAAATTACGAAAAACTCCAACCAGTATAGCCGAGACAAACAGAGGGTAAAAAGCCCAAGTTAGTACACCAACCTGTTGTCTTACTTAGCAATTCGATGGTGAAACTTAACGAAAACTAATAGAAGATAAATTTGCCACAAGTGTACCAATTCGGGGCTTTTGGTGGTCAAAAAAATTAATTTGAGGTAGATTTGTCGTAGGTGTACCAATTTGGAGTTTTTCGTGGTAGTAACCCTTATAAGTAACTTATATAAACAAACTTTACAAGGTAAACACGAATGATTCTCTGTACTTAATTATGATTTTGAGCATATAATTCTTATACTTTTCCCTCTTGAAAGTCTAGTAGATCTATTTCAGTTATTTACTTCTTAAGCATAACCAAGAGGAAATGACAAAAGGGTCATGACCTACCTGAGCAATCCATGGCACACATTTCAATGGCCGCATTATTATTACCAACTTTGTTTTACAATGCTCTGATATGCAAAGTCGGGAGCACGAGATTTAGATCGAAGGGATGGGACGATGTATTGATGTAAAATAATCACTTTAAGAAAGAGTCGGTCTTCACATGTTTTACACCAGAATCAAGAAGTGGATTAAAGAGAGTAGTGAAGTTGTCTAGGTTCAAATTTTGATTTCGTGTCAAAGAGAAAATTATTGCTTTCTACAGCTTTTACTCTAGCTTTTAACTGGAATTTTCCTGGGGACACTAATGGACAAGCTTTAAAGAAAGGCTGAAGAAATGTAGTCGGCTCAAATTGTTGTAGTATTCTGTTATTGCACCTTAGGAACTTTGTAGGGCTGCTAATTCAGCAAAACATCATTGAAACAACATGTTAGAATAACGGGTTAATAACAGTGGGAACCTAGAGATGAGGAAGGGAGTCTACACGTATTGATTTACCGGTTCAAGTCTGAATCCAAATCGCTACACTCGCACATTTTCTTGAGGTCATGATCATGAGCACGGACGTGTGTACTTCAAGTAACTACTCAATGCGCGTGGAAGAGGAGAATTCTGCACCTAGTGAAAGATTAGTCGATCTGTCAATCGTGTCGTGACTTCAAATAGTATTGAAAAACACATCATATTTTCTTATCATCGACAACGTGGTATTGTTTTTTTAACTACTTAATATCAAGATTGAAGTGATCCATCGTAATTGCTTAAGCACAAGTGAGGATTCCGAGTGACTGTCTATAAAGATGCAAGAGATCTTTTCCTCGAAATTCATGAGGAGGATATTTGTGGGATTTTCAGTAATTATTAAGTCAACATTTCATAGATGATGAGCGGACAAGTCCTCCATGGCTCCATGGCCAAGAGCCATTAACCAATGAACCTGGGAACCCACCAGAAAGGAATATTCTTTGCATCCAAAGGGCTTCTGCCACGTGGTTTGCTCTAGGACAGAAATGAAAATGTGGTCCTCCTCTCCCCTTATCCTTCTCCAACAATTCTGATGAACGGCATCGCACGAGCCAAATTACATGTTCAAATGTGATGTTTCTCACCAAGAAAAACCACAATCAACCTCTTTCTAGCAAGATAATTTCCCACACCTAACTATGATCAAGCGTGAGTCATCATCTCCAATCGTTTTCATAATATCTCATGCTATAGAAGATACTCAGTTCAATGTTGATTCTTTATTTTTGTTATGACGATGTTACGACGACACTCACCTCGATGTCACATACCAATATTCTTAAAACGATGATACTCGTCTTGATGTCCCATACTAGTATCTCTTTCTTTTTTTGGTCGAACCCCATACTAGTATCATAAACGATGCTAATTTAACAAATTTTACAATGAAGAATGCCAAGATGGACATGACTGCCAAATTATAGCATTAGTACCATCGTACTCATAGACAAGTATACATGAGTCCCCCAACAATACAAGAGTTGGCTGGCTTTTAAAGGTGCACCAATATCGTCCTATGGCACTTTTCAAGCGTCCAATTTTATTTTATTTCTGCCAATGAACTCATCATCGACAATGATCTCCACAAGTTTTACGAGACTCACAACATTGTTGGTTACGAAATGTTTGGTAGCAGATGCCATCTCTTGAGAAGAAAGAGATTTGAGGAGGAATTGTTGCTGGCAACTCATCATGTTGCAAACATGATTCTCTATCTTTTCCTCTTTTCTGGCTAAGGTTCAAAACTTACCACCAACCCCTCAAAACTCCGAAGAGAATCAACGCTGCAATGCAACTACAAGCACAAATAATGCCCCCAAAAGAATATTCTAACTGCGATTCAGCCGACAAAGAAGAAGAAAAGGCCAAAAGGTTGAAAAATTCCTCGGTGTCAATTACCGTTTGCCTTGTATCTTATAAGGTCTTTAACACTTTGTCTTATGCTGATTTGGAGTAAGACTTGCACTTAACAATTTGCTCCTAAATGACAGAGGAAAATTTATGTCTTCCTTAGCTGAGCGCACAAGAAACCAGGAAAAGTTCAGTACACCTACAAGAAAGCTAATGGAAATTGCCAAGAGGACAACCAAGTAGTGAGGAGGCTTATAGAGAAAGCTAATGAAATTCTGATTTCTTCCACATAAGAGAGCAAAATCCTGATGCCAGGATCCTAGGGAGACAAAAAAGTTCGAAGATTGCATGCTCTAAACGGTTAACTTCTAGATGAACCACTCCTATTAACACTTTTTTTTTTCCAGAACCCAGTAATAAGAACATGGTAGTTCGCTTAAGGAAAAAGGCCGACCACTTATATGCGTATGCCTATGCATCCGACTCGATTTCATGCATAATTCATCGACCTTACAGCAGAAAGCAAATATAGCTCTATCGCTTGAAACTCTTTGGTGGAGTATAATTCAATTCACTTATTCATTTCAGAGGAGTCTTTCAACCCATTATTCAGGACACTGAGTCTCGCTCGCTTTTGGGAAAATATATTAAGAGCGAGGAGGAGGAAAACGCACAGAGATCCTTTGCTGGATGGGGCTCCTACAAGAAGGGCAATCCTTCATCCCTTGCCTCTCATGGAGCTCGTTGCACGTCGAGCACACCACTTGATGGGCACAGGGAAGGAACACCACAGACATCTCTTCCGAGAGACACATCACGCACTCTCTCTCACGTTGTACACCAATGCCCAAGTACTCTTGGAAGTCCATGACCTCCGGCAGAAGAGGGTCTTGAGACAAGTCATGAGAGCCCTTTCCTGGGTCTGTGAGCCTGCTGGCATAACTTCCATCGATCCCCCTCCAAAGAGCAGCGATTTTGGAAGAGTCTGCCTTCAGCCTCAACTGAGAGATTTCCTTTTCAAGCCTCTGGATATCCTCATCATACTTCTGTGAAGTGTTTTCTGCTTCCGATTTAGTGAGCTGTTCCTTGGATTTTGCGGAAGCCTCTATCTGTTCCCTCTCTTTTCTCAATGAAACAACCTGCACCAGTGAATCTTCCTTTGCCTTGTCTTCCTGTTTCCACCTAGCCTGTGACATTTACAATCTCCTATAAAGAAACCATTGGCTTATTCGATAGCAACATTATTTAGAATGAGCAGAGACCAGGAATGTTGTCATCACGGGGTCGACTATAGTGAATTTCTTTAAGATTATGCAGGACCTTAAAATTCAAGTGATTAACTGCTCCTTCCATATATCAAATTTTTTCCTCTTTTGGTTGTACAACCTGACAGTATCTAGCCACAACCCAATACCCCAGATTAACACTATTTCCTGAATGGTTGCGCACATCTATTTGCTTGCACAACAGCAAACATTCTCCAGTTCGCCCAATAAAGAGGAATAAGCTACAAATACACTCACGTACTGAAGTGCAACACAAAGAATATGTAGGTGAAAGAAAGCACTCTAAAAAAAAGAGATGAATCACCTCAACCAACCTTTACTAGGAGAGAATTATCAACAGTTAAAAGGATAGAGTTGTGCATGGAAAATGTCAAGAATGTCTACTGTTTTAAGAGTCTATTGATGGTCAATTCTCTGCGGGAGAGGATCATTTACCCAGAACCTTCCTGACGACGCATGTAAAGCACAAAACCCATTTCATGAGTCATGCACGTAAGAACATATGTTAATAAGAACATAAAGCTAATAACATGAATAGGGTCATGTATAATTCTTCTCCGTTGAGACTGCCTGTTGGCATAATAGTAACGGATTCATTTCATACAAAAATTTGAGATAGCATCTTTGGATTTATTCAACTGTCTCACGAAATTACCTTGACTAGCTACTTGCCCATAGAATGCGAAAGGCCTATCAGATATTGTAAGTTAGACATAATAGGGCAAAGCAGCAAGGTGAACAAGGAGAGTACTAAGCTATAAAAGGACAACAATATAATCTGGCATGAGACTCTTTTCTGAACCCACACCCAGTATAAAAGGGGGTCAGACTTCTGCAGTTACTCAGGTCCAGTCGGCGAGACCAAAATAGGGTCGTGACATCAATCTGTCACAGCCCAATAGCCTAAATGTAAAGAATTTTACACAAACCGTATCCAATCATCACAATAATTCCTCAAATTCTACTCGTAAGATTCTACAGTCAAGTCACAGTTGAAATCTTACCTCACGCAGATTATGGAGATCTTCAGCCGGGTCTACATTCTGTATAAGCTGTCCAAACCTGTGTTTTTCAGTCACTAGCTCTTCCTGAAGCATGGTTTTCTGCTTCTCCCAGGACTGCACCTTCATTAGCGTCTTCTTCTCCCTCTTCGATACCTCCTGAAAGCTTGCAGCTGATTCGACAGCTCTTAACTTGGCAGTCTCCATCTCTTTCCTTAAAGCAGCATTCTCCACCTCAAGCCTCCGGACAGCAGAATTTGCGCGCTCCACTTGGCCACTAGCCTTGCACAGTGCATTCTCCATCTCAGAGAGCTTTTTCATGGTATTCTCCTCAAAAGCCTGCTTCTCTTTCTTCAGCCGCTCAACTTCTTCTTTCTCTTGCTTCAGTGCCTTGAGCTCTGCCTTATCCTTGCTCAGCCTACGTGCAGCCTGCATAACCTTTTCATTGGCCCATTCGGTCCATTCCTGCAACTGATTTTGCAAATCATGTAATTTTGGACCAAGCTTCAAGATCAACTCTTCTTTCTTATCTCGAGGTACCCATTGGCCAGAGGTCCTGTCATACGGTATTCCAGCAAAATTGAAATCGGATCTCTCGGCATTACTACTTGTGGAGACAGGGACAGTGTCGCTTTTTGTAGTAAGTGAAAGAGAAAGATCAGGATTGGAAACCGAAAATGGAGGCGGGTTCGCTAGTGCAGATACAACAGATGGGCCACCCACGACAGGTAAATTTAATGGGATTTTAGTACGAGAAACCTCCGGGGTGGTAGATACATTTTCCAAATTGAATACTGCAGGAGAAGGTGATTCCGAACTGTTTGAAAGACTACCATGACCATTTCCTTGAGCTGCATTAATTGCAGCTGCCTTATTTGTTTTCAGGGAGCCACTCTTAGAAGTTGAGTCCGACATGGATTTAAGTTTCTTATCGTACATCAGTCCACCCAAACCGCCAAGCTTCGCTGCCCTTGAGGACCCTTTAGAACCATATGTTCGGTAGTGTTTCTCTAGGTGTAGTGACTTTTGACGGAGCGCATAGTCTCTCTTGCCGCCACTATGAGCCTTTTTGCTAACAAATTTTTCTTCCAAAGCAGGGGCCAAAGATGCTGCTGCAAAATCCGAACATTTGTTGACAGTAACAAGTGAGCTGCTCAAACTTTCTCCTGATATATTTTGTACCAGCGAACCTTCTGGCTGGGATAAATTTTGATGTACGCCCACGGTAGGTTCATTTGACTGATAATTATGGGTGCAAGGAGCAGCAGGGACTGCGTTACCAGGATTTGACAAGGTCAGTTCTGAGCTTTTCACGTCCGACCTAAGATGGCTTTCGATGGAGATAGAGGCGCTCGCAATCAGACCTCCATCGCCACCAAAACCATTCAAGGCATCAGCATCCATCGCACAAGCATGTGACACATTCATGTCGCATATCAGTAAGCACCACATTGCATCCCCAGTGCTGAAGAAAGGCCTTACTTCTCGAAGAACGCAAACAAGTTCAGCAAGAACATACATCTCCAGCTGCTTTAGGTCTGTAAAGTATTGGTCCCTTCCAGGATCAATCTCCACACCATTTCTCAGGTATGCCAAAGTGTTATCCACAATATTTGACACTATATCCTTGCAGCCATAGCAAAGGCCCGACCGCAATACAGCATTTGTAGCAACTTCTTCAGAGTATCCACAAGCCACGATTTTCTTAATCGCACTCTTAAAGATTGTATCGAGATTGCTCAACACAAGTTCTTCTAACTGGCTTTCTGTAAGATCATTCCAATCAGCATCCTGGAACTCATCTGCTTCTATTTCTTCCTTATTCCGGCTGGGCCCAACCTCGGATGCAACTGCAGCACTGGACAATTCAAGGTCAAGTTTCAACCCATCAGGATAATCCTTGTGATTACAAACGCCACAAGTAACAGCATGTCCTTGTCCCATCACAGTCTCAAACTTCTCAGCAGAGAACTCGTAACTCACACAATCAATTTGAGGCATGGATAAAGGCTTGCTCATATCACTCAAGGGCGGATCAGCCCTGAACTTTCTCTTGTTCCGGCTTGCTTTTTCTTGAACCAATGCCGAAGGTGACACTTGGCAGCAGCTACTGCTAGTACTATTGCAACTCTTAGCTGATGTTACCGTCGCCATTATCGAGCTGCACAAAACATTTCCTCTCAAAAGACTAAACCACATTTGATCACATTCATACCATTCGCCAATCCTCGATCAATACATTCAATATACTCGAGTCCTTCAACGATTACCATAAAAATAAAATGAAAACGACAAAAATGTAGCAGTATAAAGAATAAAAGAAGCTCATAGCAGCACTATCAAAGCTAACATTGAATCAACTATCCGCAGGCTCGTGAGGAGAATTTATCTATCCAACCCAAAAAAAAAAAAAAAAATTCAAAGCGATACCTTATCACTGATTCAACTGAAAGAGTGGGCGACCAAAACCTCCCTGCATTAACAACCGTAATCGCCGATCAAAACCACAAAGAGAAAAAGGGAAAGGAAACGAAACCCACGCACAACATCTCAATGATCAATGCTTCTGTCAAATACCCACTTCACATCCAGGGCAAATTCTAACACCATCCTATTAGATTCGACAGCCCAATCAAGACCCGGAATCGAGTGATAGATCAAAGAAAAAACCCAGAAACGAAACGATGGCGAGAACCCAGTATTCGTATTCGCGAAAGATCCCCAAACCAGTGAGGAAAAACTCAATTTTGCGGGAAAAAAAAAAGAGAAACCCAGTGTGCGGGAACGATCGGAGACGTACCGATTTCAGCTAAAGTTCAAGGGGAGTGACGCGAACCAAATGAACAAAAACTCAAGAGAGAAAAATGAAGAAACAGAGCAACCATATATTATATCTCAGTCCTCTGTCTTCTTTGTTTTCTTGGGCCTCTCTTTGGTGGAGTCCTTGTGCCTTTATATACCGGCAGCCGGATGAACGTCCTGGCGTGCCCCCAAAAATGTGGGCTTGGCGATTTCTTCTGTCTTTGCCCTTTCTTGTCTCTTTATTTTTATTTTTACTATTTTATCAAAAATTATTGTGTTTGTCTGGGAATTCTCCTGTTTTAATTTTGTCAATGGCCACCAAACCTAGTGGGAGATGAGATGGCCGTAAGATGCAATTGGCACCCTAAGGGATTAAGGGACGTTTCTATATGTAACTTTTAATGAAAGTTCCGAGAAAAATTAGAAGTACTCGAGCTTTTAAATACTAGTGGATCGGACTCGGGGGAGGGGGCCGCCGGAGGATGGGCCGGTGGCGGAGGTTTGTTTACGATGCCGTCGTGCATCCTCAGGCAATGAGACGGCAAGCGGGGCCATAAACGAAGGAAGCTTAGTGAATTCGGAGGCGGAAGGATCGGAGTGAAAAGCGATGTGGATCGATGATTCCTTACCGAGCATTATTAAAGTGACGACGAAGACGGCTATGGCCAGGACTCTAGTGAGCTTGGCTGCTCGAAGTTCGGCGTCAAGTCCGTTGGAGGTACAAGGAGAGACATGGTTGCCGTCCACCGTTCCTTTTGCTGGCAACGCGGTAAGCTCACCACAATGTTGCATTATTTGGACATGTAAAATCGACATGGTTGCTCTCATGTACGAATCTTGGACAGTATCACTAATTATAGAATGGCTAGAGCTTCCTTAGGCATTAGGATAAATAAACATTTTTTGGCTAAAGCTGAAAAATTAATTGAGTTTGTCAATTTGCGGTTTTTTAATCGAGGTTCATTAATTGGAGGCAATGAGGTGTAGAGCGGAAATGAATATTTTTTGGACAAAATTGCCCCAGCCTAATGGATGGAATTGGCACGTGACCGCACCGATCGGCACGTGTTCACAAGAGTGTCGATATTTTAGCACCAACAACGTGTTGTGTGGTCAACTCGAGCACGGGGTGTTATGGTTCAAGGGGGTATTTTAAGAAAAGTCCCTCTTTGGAGAGTACTTTAAGATATATGGGGGATTAGTTCAGTGTCTAGCCCCCACCTAAGAACCGAGAACCGGATCGGAAGGACTGATTCCCGGTTTCGAGTCGAGAACTAGACCGAATAGTCCGGTCGATTCCCGATTAGTCCATTGGAACCGGTGAATTATTAGTAGGGTAAACAACAGAGACTTTAATTTTAATATATTAATTAAAATTAGGTTTGCATTTAAGAAATAAAAAAATAACTAATGAATTATTAGGATTACATTTAAGAAATTAATACAAATAAAAAATAATTGGTCATGTCGGACGGTCCAATTCCAATTTCATATAACCGGGAATCGGATCGGACAATTCTCTTTTGTCCAAACAGTTCCCGATTCCATCAATCCGTCATGCTTACTCATCCTTACCTTAAGAAAAGGCATCCAAATGGGAGGAGGGTCTTTTGGACTTTTCCCTTCATATCCAATACTTTTAACCATATACGTTTAGTCAATAAAGGAAACCATGTAAAAGAGATACATATTCATAGTCAGATAGCTTATGGCCTCATTTTAGGACTACTCAATGCCTTTTGGAGGAAAAAAACAAAACCAAACGCATAGGTGTTTAATATTCCGAGGAAAGAAGATTAACGTTAAGCAATGTGGTAAGAGAACACTATGCAAGAACTTCAACGAGTTACCAAGAAAATACATATTGCCTTCCTTTTTTGTTCTGGCATTTAACAGGCTTAATTACTATGGATATGTATCACACATTCCTTGCTTTTTTTTGGTCTTTTTAAATTGTAGATATTATTAATGAGGAGGAGCTAAGTTCATATATGTGATGTACCAGAATATATTAGATGAGATTTCCTTTTTGTTTTGGCATTTAATAACCTTAATTACTAAGGATATGTATTACACATTCCTTGCTTTTTTTCTCTTTTTAAATTGTAGGTATTATTAAGGGAAAATTTCAAAAAAGGGCCGAGTGTGTCCTTCTTTTTTCAAATAAGGGCTTAGAGTGAACACCGTTTTGAATAAGGGCTGAAGTCTTTCAAATTATTTCAAAAAGGCCTACTCGAAGGGCATTTTTGTCTTTTAATATTTTTGCTTTTTTCTTTTCTGTTTTTTCTTTTTTTCCCCCTCCCCTCTTGTTCATCATCTCCCCCAGCACGTCCTCTATGTCACCGAAAGACCTGCACTGCCTGCTGCCTACTGCCACCACCACCGCCTCCCCAAGCTCAACTCCTTCGATCTCCCGCCCGACACCCATCTGCCCCCTCGGCCCGGCGGCCCGCTTCTCTCCGCAAGCTTCTGCTCGTACCAAACAGTAGAATTTACCTGAGTGGCTTTGATGACAGCGCCTTTGGCTAAGTAAAGCGTCATGTGGCTCGTGAGGTCGAAGCTCTCCGTCAAGTGCACCCCAGGAGGCACATACAGCAGCGTGCCGCCGGGCCGGTGCAAGTGCCGAATCTGGTACACAGCCTCTCTGAACACCTTGGTGTTCAGCGTCCGCCCGTCGCCGACGCTGCCGAAGTTCGCAATGGAGATCCTGTCCACGTGGTCGCTCATTGGAACCACGCCGGAGCACGTGACGACTTCCTCCTCCGCAGCCACCGAGACGCCGGCCAGCAACACCGCGATGGCGACTAGCAGGACGGCGGCCGAAGCCGACGACCGCGGCATTCTCGTGCTCTCGGCGGCTCCTGGGGGTAAAACGTTGCTAAGAGTGGGCGTGACGAGAGGGAAGGTACGACGGACGATGAAAAAGATTGAGATTCTGTCGGTGGTTTAGGGGGTGGGATTGGGGAGGACTAGAGAAGGATTTGGTGGGCGGATCGAGCCGAGGAGGACAGCTGAGAAGAGTCCAGACGAAGCTTTTTCATGGAGGTGATGATCTAAGGAGAGTAATGAGAGGAAGATGTGAGCAGTTCTGGAGGAGAGTAAAGCCAATGAAGAAGAAAACAACGCAGAGAGAGAGAGATTAAGGCATTGATTACAAGAGACTGAGAGAGCTTTGTAGAGAAGCTCTTCATCAACGGCGGGAGCTCGGCCGCAGGAGGAGGGAGAGGAGCGGGCCGCCGGGCCGAGGGGGAAGATGGTTGCCGGGCGGGAGGTCAAAGGAGCGGCGAGCTTGGGGAGTCGGTGGCGGTGGCAGTGGGCAACGAGCGACGCAGTCTTTCGGTGACATTCCCATGAAGAAGTCGTGCTCGGGGAGATGATGAACAGAAGGGAAGGGGAGGGAAAAAAAGAAAAACAGAAAGGAAGAGGCAAAAAGATTAAAAGATAAAAATGACCGTGGAATAGGCCTTTTTTGAAATAATTTGAACACTTCACGCCCTTATTCAAACGATATTTACTACAGGCCTTATTTGGGAAAATGAAGTCACTTCGAGGCCCTTTTTGAAATTTTCCCTATTATTAATGAGGAGGAGCTGAGTTTGTATATGTGATATACCAAAATTGATTAAATGAGATTTCCCTTTTTGCCCGAGAGAAAGCTATAAAAAAAAACCCTAAATCATACATATCTTGACACGTTTTTCCCAAACTAATTTTTGTGACACAAAAAACTTCATGCGACATATTTACCCCAATCTTATATTCTCATGACATATTTGTTCCAAATTTCAAATTTTGGGATAAATGTGTTACACTAATACAAGTTTGCGGTAAATGTGTCACATGCTTACTGAGTTTAGAGTTGTTGGCATCACAAAAAATAATTGGGGGTAAATTTATTAGATGAGTGTAAGTTTGGGGTTTTTGGTATCACAAGAAAAAGTTTTGGGTAAACGTGCCACATGGACAAGATTAGTGTTTTTGATGAAATTATTGTTTTAGAATAAATGTGTCACGGTAGCCATAGTGTAGGTGTTTAATAGCCTGAGGAAAGAACTTAAATGGTTTACCAAAAAAAATACATATTGCCTTCCCTTTTTGTCCAGGCAAGAGAAAACTATGCAAGAACTTAAATGAGTTACCAAGAAAATACATATTGCCTTCGTTTTTTTGTTTTGGCATTTAATAAGCTTAATTACTATGGACATGTATTACACATTCCTTGCTTTTTTTCTCTATTTAAATTATATGTATTACTAATGAGGAGGAGCTGAGTTCATATATGTAATTATGCCGGAATAGATTAGATGAGATTTTCTTTTTTGTTTGGGAAAAAGACACAAAAAAATCTAAATTATGTCTCTTGTGACACGTTTATCCAAAACCTATTTTTTGTGACACAAAAAATCTCAAATTTGTGTCCATGTGACATGTTTGTCCCAAATTTGCATTAGTGTGACGCATTTGCCCCAAAATTTTTCTTGTGACACTAAAGACCCTAAACTTTTGTCCATGTGTCACATTTACCTAGATATGCGTCATATGCTTACAAGTTTCGGGTTTTTGGTATCACCAAAAAATAATCGACGATAAATGTGTCGTAGAGGTGTAAGTTTGGAATTTTTGATGTCACAATAAAAAGTTTCCAATAAATGTGTCACTCGGAACAAATTTATGGTTTTTGATGTAAAAAAAAGTATAGGATAAATGTGTCACATTAGACATAATTTAGAATTTTTAGTGGCTTTTTCCGTTTTTATTTTGGCATTTAATAGGCTTAATTACTACGGATATGTATTACACATTCTTTGCTTTTTGTTTCTCTTTTTAAATCTTCCAGATATTAATAGGTATTATTAATGTGGAGGAGCTGAGTTCATATATGTAATATGACAGAATAGATTAGATCAGATTTCCATTTTTATGTTTTGGCATTTAATAGGCTTAATTTGTAGGATGCACATTCGATAATGTTTTCTCTTTCTAGGAGAGCACCAAAGACACCAAAGGAAAAATTAACAAAAAAATTCCTAAATTTATTGCAATTGTGTCAATTCAATCCTAAACTTTTTTTTTGCCAATTCAATCTTAAACCTTTTATAATTGTGCTAATTCAGTCCATCCGACAAATTTTGGCTGGCCGATGCGACGTAAATTCTTGCCGACTAGCGACCTAATATTTTAATAATTTTTTGAATTTTTTATTTTCTTTTTATTCATAAAAATTATTAAAGTATTAGGTCATCAATTCACCGGCGTCCATGTCGGCGTCGGTCTACCAAAATTCGTCGGATTGAACCGAATTGACACAATTGCAAAAAGATTTAGGATTGAATAGACAAAAAAAAATTTAAGATTGAATTGGCACAATTATAATAGATTTATAACTTTTTTGGTAATTTTTCCCACCACCAATAAGGCCTAAATTTGTAACATCTTCACCATTTTCCTAGGAAATCGGCTTTAGCTCTGGCTAGTTGTAGGAACTATTAAAGGATTCTTTCTAAAGTTAGGCAAAGTGCAGCCACCTCCTATCTTGGCTTCCATATGCTTCTCTCCACGCCGATTGTGTCTAATGCACAATCGATCGATATCACGTAATGAAAGAGTTTTCTTTCCTAAAAAAACATTAAATTGCAGTGTAACTCCGTACAGCTCAGGAAAATTTAAGTCATCGCCAAAGGAAACCGTCGACGAACCTCTCTCTTTCCAAACAAGAAGAAGAAGCAATCATCATTAGTATGGTTAGGCTTGTCAAAATGGATCGTAAATTCATTTCTTAATCCATACTCGATGCGTGAATCATCATATGGGTTGGCTGTATTTAGTACAAGAGTCATAAATGATTTCAGAATGGCCAAATGCAAAAAAAATGAGTATTAAATGAGTTCAAAGTTTGCCTAAATTCAACCTACCGTAACTCTCTATTCACCCACTCCGAGAAAATATTGGACTCCTCGGACTGTCCTAGGTTCAGAGAAGTTTTGGTTAGCCTGCTTGACGGGCCGGACTTCACCATCATGAAAAACATCAAGATTTTGTTTTTTCATTATTTTCTACTGTTATTAATCTCGTATGTTTCATTTGTTAATTATTAGAGTATATTTTTCCTTAGTTAATACTTGGCGTTGTTAGTAATATTTCAATTTTAGTTCTTGTGCATGAATTATCTTTTTCAATACCTTACATTCTGTTTAATTCAAATTTCAACTCTTCCATGTTATTGGTTGTTGTAATTTTATGAAATCACTATCAATTACTAACTTCCTCTTGTTCTTCACTATGAATCAATACAAAAATTCAAAATAATATTAAATGTTGAAAGCCAAGTCTTTGGCATCTCGTAGTCATAATAGCCATTTTCATCTAGAAAAACATACGTACATGGAGAGCTTAAAGTAGGCTAACTAGGTGGATACGGATTTTCATAAGTTATATTATAAATGTAAGTATTTTAATAAATGAGTTGGGTCGGGCATGCGCTACTGAATTCGTATCGTATATAAATGAGTCGAAAGGGGTTAAACGAGTCAACGTAGATTAGGCAACTCTCGACCCAACTCAAATTTTACCCGGCCCATCCATTAATAACTTGGCCCAGGCTCGAAAACGGAGAAAGGCCCAGAACCCACGGGACCCACGTCGCTCCCTTCTTCCTCGCTCCCTCTTCCCCGCCCTCTCTCCCCCTTCCTCGCGGAGCAGGATAGACAACGGCCAACAGAGGAAATCCGTGCCGAGATGGCCAAAATTCGAAAACTACAGTGAGGAACTTCTCTGCGGGCTACTCCACATCTCTCTCTCGACGCGCGTACGCGAGCAGTTGATACAACAGAGAGGAAAGTGAAGCAGACTTCACGAGCCTTGTGGAAGAAGCGCAGAATCTCTCTCACATGGCGTTTCCTGGATCCGGGTTCTCGAGGGAGATGGGTCCATCGGGTTCGGGCCCGCGAAGCTCCGCGACCCCTTTTGGTAGCTTCCCTCGCCCTTCGCCTTCGCAGCCGCCTTCGAATCATCCTCCTCCTCCTCCTTTTTTGGTGCTTCTCCGGTTCGATCTCCGAGTCCGAGGTATGTGCCCTTTTTCTTGTTGCTTCGCGTTCTAGAGCTTCTTTTCTGCTCCCCGTGGTTTGCGATGATGGCTTGCTGAAAAGTGCCGCCTTGTCTTGTTGGCTCCTTGCCCTCCGTGATCGAGAAACCTTGGATTGCGAGTATGGTTACGCGTACACATCGTTAGAATTTGCTGTAAGACCTCAGAGTAGTTGTTCTTCTAATAGTATCTAAAGGATTGAAGTGTAATAGCATGAACAGAGACTACAATGGCTTTTGCATTTTCGGATGAAAGAAGTCTCATGTTGATGATCTTGGTTGGCTTTGCTGCCATTTTATGCAGAAAGAAGTGCAAAAGGGTAGTTTCTCAATGATCGTTCAAATATTTTCAAAGTACTTTTAACTATATCATGCCATGTCACTGAAAAATAGTTCCCGTGCATATCGATTTTGGTAATCCACCGAAAACGAGATTTGTGAGGAATCACCTCAGTAGTTGAGAAATCACCTCAGTAGTTTGGTTGAATACATTCCCAACCGTCTCCCTGCTAGGCAACCTCCTTTTCGTGTGTGAAAAGATATCTATTTGGGAAGATTTGGCACTATGTTTTTCCATCGATCAAATGCGAGTGAGGTAATTTCTGTATAGCTTTGTGCATCTTGACATCCTGTAGCATGATATACTCATCCATAGTTGCAGTCTTATATTTGGGGTTGTAGTTGCTGTTGACAGTCACTCCATGTATGTATTCTAGCCAGTAGCACTATTGTGACTCTGATGTGAGGATTCGCTTATCGGACCATGTTTTTGTTTATCTAATAATGTTTTTGAGCACCATTTACCATACTGCTGGCACTGATGAATTTGAGTTGACAACAGGAGGCCTGAAATTCGAGGGGGCACACAGTTATTGCCTTCTTCTTTTGACAATGACTATCGGGCACCTGTTCGTCCTTACACATCGTCAGTTGCTTTTAGGTAATCATTCATACAGATTTACTATCTTGTTGTGTCTCTTTTCTTTTTTGATATTTGTAGTGTGTTACAGGCCAATGCTTTCGTTGTGAATACGATTGCTCGTGTAGTGTTCTGGTAATCCTACAAGTAGATGCTCCGCATTGAATAATTTAAGATGCTATGCGTGCAATTAACATTGCAACTAGTAGTAACCACACACTTGCGAGTATGCTGCCTGCTATTGAAATAAAACAATAAGCAACAACGCCAACAAGATGTTGTGTTAAGATTCTTGCTATTTGGTAGACAAAGCTTTGAGAAGATGTGAAACCTGGAATTTAAAGTCAGCTTGTTAAGTAGACAGTGCATTTGTTTTAGTAGTCCATCTGTGACCTTGTTGTCTCCTGTCCATAAGGCGCTTTGTTTGGCTATATCATGCTGGAAAATTTTCATGTGAATTTCTGCTCTGACACGCTTAGCCATTTTGTAATTTGTGCATCTTTGAGATGATACTTCTAGATGGTTGTGCAATAATTCTTAAGATTGTCGCCCTCTGTGTCACTGCAAGCAAATGGTTATCCCTTTACTTCACAATGCAATGAAATTAGAAGTTTCCCTGCATCATGACGCATGTGTTTCCAGATTTTAGTGCTATTCCTTGCACTTTTTGTTCTTTGTTGCTATAAGTAGGGTGCATATGAAGTCAGTGGTAGACATAGTTTTTTTTTTTTTTCCTTTGGTCGATTTCCGGGTCAAAACTACGTTGGCCAATGTTAATGCACTATAAGATATTGATGGCTCCTTTCCTTTTTCAGGCCAAATGAGTCTTTGCCAAGATTGGGTAGGGGGCAAAACCCTTTGTACAAATATCCCGATGCACAAATCAGTCAGAGGCCCTCCTCCGTCGCCTCTTTGGTTGCCGCACGTAATCAAGGAAGTGTAACTGCCGGGATTGCCAGATTCCAAGATCCAAGAAGAAGCAACTTGCCAGCAACATCTCCAGAAAGAGACAATTCGAGGAACTTCAGTAAATATACTTTAAGAAGGCAAGTCTCTGTCAGATGAGTTCCCATTTATCATATGTTGTCTGTAGTTCTATATCGGGAAACTTACCTGTATGACCTGAAATTGCCATTTTTGGCTGCTCAGTTGCGTTCATTCCTGGAGTAGCTCTCCTCATGGCTTATGGCTATTGCATAGCCGATTTCTGGTTTGAAAGCTATACATTTGGAGCATCTCTGCATTTTCCAAGGGATGGAAGGGCAGAGGCCTTTGGTGTCCCCTCTAGTCAAGAATTGGGGCCTCACAATCACTAGTCAATATGCTTTTCTCTCATGCCTTTCTTCGTTCATGGTTTGATATTGTGGTGTCCGAGGCGTAGAGGAGCCGCACATGAGTAGGACTGCTACCATAACATAATTGGCAGATTCTATTTCATCCTTGGACTTGAGTTGTGGAAATGATGGTGTTCTGCTTTTCTCCTTGTTTCAAGTTGTTTTCATTCACTTTCAGCTTATCAAAATTCTGGCTGTGAGTAGGGAAAACGAATTATGTTAATTGTGAAAGGGTTATGGTTGCTAAATTGGATTGTTTGGGTTTTGTTATGGGACTAGGGTATACGAAGTTGTCAAGTACATGGTTTGAGAGTGGGAGGTTTAGCTATTTCTCTGGATCGTTCATGCTATGGCTCGGACTAGTAGCTGAAATTATCGACTGTAAGGTGGAAAAGTAATTGTATTTCTTTTAGCTCCTGTAATTAGAACTAAGGTGCAAATATGGCTAACAGTGGAATCAACTGGTGTAACAGTACTTCTCATCCAAGTAAATTTTTGTGAGTTTATTTGATGCCTGTGAAATGAGATCACCAATAGTTACATTTATTTTGGAAAAAGATTACAGTTGAAATCCTATTGTCAGATTTATCTGTGTTTAGAGAGGTTTATTGTACTGCTGGACATTGAGGCCATATGCATGGGGATGTGGTATATGAAATGCATTGCATACGAGTGCAACATTGATATTTGTTGTGTATCAATGGCTCCTGCACTGATAATGTTTTTTGGATAAATGACGATCTGTCTGCTATGTTGAGAAACTCTTCATTTCATTGCGTGAGTTTGAGTTGGAAGAATGCGTTTGTTGCTCTTGTTTATGTTGTGATAAACTCTGGATTTCATGCTGTTCATCTGGTTCGTGTTTTGTGATACCCTTAGGCCTTTAACGTGAATCTTCAGTTCTTAATGGTTTTAGTGACTTTTAATTTTAGTAAATCACTTTGTACGTTTTGGAGATTTGGTGCTAGCTACAATAATGTCCTGTTGAGTCGTTGACTGGCTGTGATTTCAGAAGCTCCCTAACAAATTGCTAAAAGTATATTTGTCCATGTACCATATTCAATTATTTTTTTGACTTTGAGCATTGCTATGACATTGAAGACAATTTATGAGGGGTTCTTTCTTTCCACAATTGAACTGAACTCACACCTTTTTCATTGATTGCAGTCATTTTGATGCACAACCACGTTCTCCTGTAGGCTATGAAGACATCTATGATGATTTTCGTCCTCCTTATGGGGAAGGTCAACGGTACATGTTCACCCTTCTAGCCTCTCTTGTTGGTCACGTTCGATCGCCTGCTATATTAGAAGTTCATTTGAAGCATCTGTTTTTGTTATTTTTTTTAAATAATATCTGCTCTGACAAACTTGATTATAATTGCAGTACCATATTTCCAAAAGTTACTCATTCACCTCAGAGTATCGGGAATCATTACTCACCAGTTCCACAAGCAACTCAATTAGCCGTTCCAAGTATCAGGAGTAGCTACGCACCCCAAGAAATTCCTCATTTTGAAGAAGCTCAAAGGTGAATGTTCATCTATTATTCCTCGTTCTTCTTTTGCTAATGTATGTTAGCTATATCATGCATAATTTGTGAGCAAGACATTCTTTAACTTGTTACACTTCCATGGAGGAAGTTCTCAGCTACACAAGGTCCTGTCTACTTTGCATTTGATGATTGGACCTGAGGATAATGTTTTCATTAATGGTCAACAGAGGATGTGTGTAAAAATTATTGTAAGCAATAAACCAATTCTTTGTTCCCCGCCCAAACTGGCATTTTCTCGAGATTTTCTCAAGTGACATATTCAGTGTTGGACATAGGTTGATTTTGATTGTACCTACATTGAGACAGTTTTCCGTTTTCTTAGCTTAGCATTCTCTTTATCTCTTTCAGGATTTTTAAGTTCTCGGAAATCACTACAAGGACACTACTTCATTGGTGTGCTATTCTCTACAATTAATTTAGACCTAATGTTTACATCTCTAGGCTCAAACTTTTGTTGCGTGGCTTTAGTTTTCTCAACTTATAATCGCTATCTCCTTGCATTTGTTCGACAGGCCTGCTCCAATTTCCACTGCATGGAGTAGTCAACCAAAGTCTCCAAGAAACTATTCTGACTCTGTTCCTCATAATGACCGGAATGGGTCTGATAATTCTGGAAGAGGCATTCCAACTGACATTATAAGAGTCGAAAGAACAAAGAGAACCAGATCTCCGCCTTTGTCACCAATGAATGATCTGCAAGAGAGTTCGCCTTTATCTGAGGATAGCTACAATAGGTGAACAGTTCTGTTGGACTCATACAGTCACATTGTCCATTCTTTTCTGTACTTTTCTTACTGTTTTGAGGGATCTTTTCCTAAGTGTTAGCTTATGAATCTCCTCCTTCAGGTCTTCGATGTCTCTCCCAGTGTCAAGTACAAAAACAGGAATGATTTTCAGTCGCCCTGATTCTGATGTTCATCAGAATGTTCTGTCATCTTCTGATATTGGCTTGGAAGCTCCTCCAAACGAGCAAAGTTACTTTCCAGCTCCTAAAAGAACGAGGTCACCAGCTCCCTCAGATAAGGACATGCAGCATAATCCCCCTTCTTCACCTGAGGAAATAGAACGGTAGTATGCTGTATGTGCATTCTTTTGGAATCTCTCTCTAGTATTTCATTGTAGCTTGTTTACTTGATCAATTTGTCGATGCATTTACAGGGAAATGCAGGCCAAGGCTAAGCGTTTAGCTCGATTTAAAGTTGAATTAAGTGAACCCGTACAGCGCAGCTCGATCATTGCAGAACCAAACGTTTCTTCTGTCCATCATGATTTATCCATGGTGCAGGAAAGAAAATTTGTCGGAGAGACCTTTAATGATGCGACGGGAGATTTTCCATCTGGAAGCTTTGACAATGGAGATTTGGAATCCTCCAGTAACATTGTGGGCTTATGCCCTGATATGTGCCCTGGTATGCTCTTGCTAAAAAAATTTCACTTATCATATTAGTCTAGATATAATCTGCATCAACTTGGGAAACAACCTGACTGCCATTGCAAAAAGTAAAAGGAGGGTATACTTCAGTTAGTTTCTTATTTTCAGAAGGCAAAATGACACAGAGTAAGGAAAAAGCCAATGCATTTTGTTCAGAGATTTTGTTGGTTCTAGTATTTGGATGACTGTAAAATCTTTGAATGTGAAATTGAACTGCCATATTCATTGTATTTCAGAATCGGAAAGGGCTGAGCGAGAAAGAAAGGGGGATCTTGATCAGTATGAACGTTTAGATGGTGATAGAAATCAAACAAGCAAGTCTCTTGCTGTTAAAAAGGTTTATCTGATTTTTTTTATATGCCCTGAACAGATTTAAAAAGTATTGTCTTCTCCTCTTTGTTTGAACTATGTACTTCAGCTGAAGCTTGTTAATTTTCTTGGGATGATGTTTTCCAGTATACTAGGACAGCTGAAAGGGAAGCAGATTTGATTAGGCCGATGCCGGTCCTACTGAAAACCATTGACTATCTACTGAGTTTGCTAGATCAGCCTTATGATGATAGGTTTCTGGGTCTATACAACTTTCTGTGGGATAGGATGAGAGCAGTCAGAATGGACCTCAGGATGCAGCATATTTTTGACCTTGAGGCCGTAAAAATGCTGGAGCAAATGGTTTGTTCTCATTAACATTTCTCTCTGTTTTTCTGAAGTGTGTGGAAGGTGTGCCTGATTGCTTTTCCCCAAAGTGGTCGAACTTATTTATTGACACAGAGATAGTCTGATATTTGTAATTGTGGCTTCTCTCCTGGCTAAATAGTGATTCCGTTCTTGCCTTGCCCAGATACGGCTTCATATTATTGCGATGCACGAATTGTGTGAAATTACTAAAGGAGAGGGCTTTTCAGAGGGATTTGATGCACACCTCAACATAGAACAGATGAACAAAACATCGGTAGAATTGTTCCAACTGTATGATGATCACAGAAAGAAAGGAATCAGCATACCAACAGAAAAAGAGTTTAGAGGGTATTACGCGTTGCTCAAGCTGGATAAACATCCTGGTTATAGGGTAAGCAATAGCAACGTGATGGTTTTTTTCTTGTTTTTATTATGGCAAGATAATGCAGTGGCAGTGGCAGTTCAGTTGAATGAGTGTAAGATCCTCTGTGACTTAACTGTAGAAATTGTTTCTGTTAGGTTGAACCAGGAGAGCTTTCCCTTGACCTTGCTAAAATGACTCCAGAAATGAGGCAATCGCCAGAAGTGTTATTCGCTCGTGATGTGGCAAGGTCTTTTTACTGCCCCTTGATGAACTTCACGTTATTACTGACGCATTTAACTGAGATGGGCTCACTTGTCGGCGTTGCAGAGCATGCAGGACTGGCAATTTTATTGCGTTCTTTCGACTTGCCAGAAAAGCTAGTTATCTTCAAGCTTGCCTGATGCATGCTCATTTCGCAAAGGTATGGGAAATTTTTTTGGTTGTGGTGACAGTTGATGAACTATGAATTTCGTGGCTATACATGATACCTCTTAGATGAGCTTATTTGGCCTATGACTGAAATAGTTGCTGCACTTATTTTTAAGTGGCCATGTGTTATTACCACTTGTTGTGAGCCATTTTGTTTTCTTTGCGAACTGTCTTGCTAATATCGGTATCGATAAGTGCTTGGACACTAGATTCTTTCATTGCACCCTAGATAGTTACTTTATGTTTTATTAGGTGATAAAATAGAAACAGTAGATTTATGACTTTAAATTATACATTCGGCTTTAGCCCTTTTTCACACCAAAAAATAAAAAAAATAGTTTTACTTTTTGCATGTAAGTGATCGTTTTGAAAGTTTTGGTACTAAAGTGAGCGCCGTACACAAATTTTGGCATTTGTAGTGTACTTTAGCCTCTCAATATCCATTAGACATCTCTTCATTGAATGGATTAAGTAATTCATTTACGTAAACCAATTGAGTGATTTTTTTTGGCTTATTTGAATGTTTCAAGCTAAAACTGATTAGATCACAAGTTGCGCTTGATCTTAGTAAGTGCTACATATTTACTTCTCAGATCTTGATGGGATTATCGAACAGCCTCTACGTCTTTCTGTTGTTGCTTATATTTTGCTACTAATTCTAATTGATTGCTGCCCTCAACCTTGACTGCACCAACATTTTGAAACCTTTGGTTAAATGCTGAGAAAAGTCAAAGCAAGGTTTGAGTAGTGATATCAAGATTCAACTTTTTACACCTTTGCTTGGCTTATTCTCCTTCTCTTAGGTAGTAAATGAGAATGTTTTACTTCGTGCTTGTGTGCATAGGCATATGCTGTCTCCAATATTTCCTTATGCAACTAAAGCTCTTTTGACCAGTTACGATCTCAAGCACTTGCTTCACTACACAGTGGCCTGCAGAGTAATCAAGGTCTCCCTGTTGCTGTTGTTGCTCGGTGGCTGGCGATGGAGGTGCTTATAGTGACATGAGATGGACTAAACATTACTTATTTTGCACAGTTTGTTTCACTATTGTGTTATAATGATGTTTTGGCAATGGAAATAGGAAGAAGACATAGAAAGCCTTTTGCATTATCATGGTTTTTCTGTGATGGAGTATGAAGCGCCATACATGGTGAAGGAAGGTCCATTCCTCCATGTAGATAGAGACTTCCCTACAAAGTGTTCAGAGCTTGTTCATCTCAAGAAGACAACCAGGATAATTAAGGACATCTTGATTCCTGAGTCAATTTGCTCATTTTCCAAGGAAGCAACAAAGTTCCAGTTGACAAGTGATCTCAAACATGAAATGAAGAATATCCAACCTGTTGAGAAGGATAGTTCCATCCACGTATCTGATCAAGAAATGGCTATTTCTGAAGATATGGCTGTTTCTGAAACTATATCATCTCCGTTAGAGATTTATCGTGCGAACATAGCTTTTGGATCCCCAAAAGCTGCTCGGCACGTGGAAGTTGACCATAAAATCTCTGGGGCAGGTTTTATGCCATGGAACTTTCCAGCGGTTCATAATAGCTCACCTAAAACTGCACCAATTAATCTGTGTGCAAAAGCGGACCCTAATTTCAGAAATCCTCCCCAGATAAGTGGTCTTTCTGGAAATGAACTTACGCCCTTGCCATTTTCACCTAGTTCAGTCCAGCAAAAAGTGCTTCTGGATGACTCGGAAATTAATGGTGCTTGGCAAAGCTCAGTATCTCTGGAGGATGACATTTGTAATGCGAATGAAGAAGCTCCACATGTTCACCAAGAAAACGAAATTGATGAAGTCTATGTAAATGGGGATATTTATACTAATGACAAGGATGAAGAAGTTGCTGAGGCAAAACTCAAGTTGATCTCAAGGTTTGTGATAAGTTGCTTTTTCTTGCATTGAATGGTTCTCTCAGAAATGTCTAATTGTTCTGGCATTTCTTGCAGGATATGGAAGCGCCGTTCTGCCAGAAGAAGGGAGTTACGTGAGCAAAGGCAACTAGCAGCTGCTGATGCATTAAGTTCACTGTCTTTGGGACCTCCGGTTCAATGGAAAAATGATGTTAGTGTCTGCTGAGTTGCTTTATTTCTGCGTTTCTGCATTAAGAGATGAGTCCTACTTTCTTTATATACCTTGTTATCTTGGTTTTATTGAAGGGGTTAAAGTCAATAGCATAGTGGTTAGAATTTCATGCTTTCCTCTGAATTCAATGTGGACAGTTTGTATAATGTTGATTCTTATAGATGCACTAAAATGTTGGTTCTTATAGAAGCACTATGGATTCTAGTTGACAGTGCAATGGAGATCAGTGCTGTATTGATGATTCTTCTTTTCATTAAAACGGAAGATTAGAAAAAAATAAGTGAGGGCATCTGCGTCTCTCACTACTGTTCTTTTGCAAACCGGGCTTGTGTTGGAAGGCCTTTGGTTTGATCATTGTCTAATCAATGTATAATGCATTACTACTTGTGTCCGTTCTTGTCTCTTTCATGCACGAGTAGTTATTAAACGGTAGACAGCTGTACTTTATATCACCAGATTCTCATTCATGTTTAACTTTCATGCAGCAACCAAGCAGTCTCAACGATTTTGACATTGACAAAGTCTCAACTGAGAGACGTGGAAAGCACAGACAATCGTGGTCTAGGCTGAATGTTGCAGACGTGACTGCTGGTGAACTCATCAAGCGCAACCCAAATGCTAAATGCCTGTGCTGGAAGATTATTATTTGTTCACAGATAGAAAGTCTAGATAGTAACATACTGGGGAGGAGTTTCACCCATCGAAGTGCAGTCAGGTGGTTGCTTGCAAAGATTATGGCAGCTGGAACTGAGCATCCTGATCTGGTCTTTTCCTCTCCGTCACTGTCAATTTGGAGAAAATGGGTCCCTTGTCAGCCTAATATGGACTTAACCTGCCACTTGTCTGTGATTGAGCATATAAGTTCAGATAAGTCAAGCACGACGATAGATGGTGCCAGTGCTGCTCTCTTCCTCTTGGCTGAAAGCATCCCTTTGGAACCTCAAAAGATACGGCTTCATCAACTAATAACATCATTCCCTTCTGGCTCTAGATTGCCGCTTCTGATCTTAATTGACTCGCGCGCAAATCTGGGATCAGAAGATGCCACTCGTGAAATCATTAACAAGTTGGGCCTCCATGCTATCGACCGATCAAGGGTGGGTAGCCTTTCCGTCGTCTTCCTTGTAGAAGATAAGAAATTGGAGTACTTGGATGAATTTTTCAGTGACCAGCGGCTGAGGGAAGGGCTGCATTGGCTGGCAAGCATGTCGCCACTTCATTCTCTGGTTCATTGTGTAGAAACACGTGAGCTAGTTCTTAATCACCTGAACTCTTTCTTGGAAAGGCTTGGGAAGAGTGGCTCTGAAGTGGGTCCCGACCAATGTATCATAGCACTCAATGAAGCCTTGGATCACGCGCTGGGAGAAGTTGCCGCAGCTGCAGATACAAATCCCTCCGGTTGGCCTTGCCCTGAGGTTTCTTTGCTGGATGAGCATTGCAAAGAACGCAGAATTGCAGATTGTTACTTGCCGAGTTTTGGGTGGAGTACATCAGCTAGAATTGAGCCGATTTTGTCCGCTCTAAGGAAATGTAAGCTCCCACATTTCAGTGATGACGTTTCATGGTTGAGAAGAGGTTGTAGAGTAGGAAAGGAGGTCGAGAGTCAGAGGCTACAACTAGAAGCGTGCTTGATCAGATACCTTGCCCAGTCAAGTAATGTGATGGGGGATGCGCAAGCCAGAAACGAGGTATCTTTAATGCTACAGAAACATGCTCGGCTTGAGCTTAGGGACTTAGCATACTACATAATTCCAAATTGGGTGATGATTTTCCGGAGGATATTCAATTGGAGGTTGATGATTCTGCGGAAAGAGGAGCTCTCAGAGTGTTATGTCCTAGAACATGTTGCCCCTCAAACTTCAAGTTCTGAGAACATGTTACAAGAAGATTCACACCCTTACTTGGAGAATCCATCGCTAGATGAAATGCTTGAAGTTGGTTCCGCCGACCTGTCTCGTCTCACATCGAGTTCTCAGCCACAAATTTCAGAGCCTATGACTGGATCACCCATCCATGGTAGAGACCAAACTTGGGATGCTGCACATGTCGATGACCTTCCAGCAGCAGGTAGAACGACTATTCTTCAGGATAATGAAATGGCTTCTGTAGATGATGCATATAGGTTTAGTACATTGATAAGTAACAACGATACACCAGTGAATTTTGCCAAGGCCAGTGATGGAAGTGAAAAACTGAGTAGGCTATTGCAGCAGTGTGATTTACTCCAGAACGTACTAGATGAAAAGCTATCGGTGTATTTCTGATCGGCTGGCTTTGGTCATTGAGAAGTCTTGGTTGTCGTTGGTCTGTTCTGTATCTTTTCGCTGTTGACAGACGTTAGGGTGCAACCAGAAGTAAAGTATTTCCCATTCTCGATGATATTGCATCGACTTCCCTCTTCTGCCTCGTGCTGAAGTCTTGCACATGTTGAGTTGACTAAAATAATTACCACCTTGTGGAAGATGGGAGATGGGTATGGATGTTCCAACTCTGCAGATGCATTAGTACACCTAAATGAAGATAGGGTTAAATTCAACTTAGACATCGTCAAATAAATTTTGCACGTCTGAAGTAAGCAAGTGGTTGAAGCCAAGAACACTTGTTGATTAATCATTGATGCTGCCCGTTTGATTAAATCATGCCAATGACGCGCGTGGTAATGCGTTTTGCCCTAATCCTGGTTCGAATTGGGTAGTCCATCCCCGTCAAACCACTTTGGAAACTTTTTTGTCTTGATGCCCCTAGTTTGTTTGTTTAAAGAAAGAATCTATTAAAAAACTCTAGAAGGCAAAACGATCATGAACCAACCATTTCGGGAACGAACACAAGCAAGGTATCTTATGTATTACATAGCCGAAGAAAAGTATCGCATCCATGATTATTCAATATGATGAAACCATGGATGCTCCGTTTGTTCCACGGATTCGAAATGGAGCTAAGTGTCATGTTTGATCTTTATAGCTCGTCTCTCTATAATTTCGGTTTGTATAGGAGGAGCAGTGGACAGCGCGCCTGCGCTGTGTGTCAAGATGGTTTTTTGTTTGTTTGTCAGAAGAAAGAATCTATTTAGAAACCTAAGAAGGGACAAGAATCTTGAATCAATCATTTTGGGAATGAACACAAATAAGGTATCTCATGCATTACATGGCTAAATAAAAGTAGCTTATTGATGATTAGGTTATTGAAATGTTTGGTGAAATCATAGTTAACAAGGCCTCTCGTTTTTATTAACGGAATGGATACTATTTAACAAGTCATATGACCGCACTTGTACAGGAAAGTATCGGGTAATTTCCTAACCTATTACCATAAAAATTATCTTCATTGTCATAATTGATGGGTCAAATGATGTGTGGGACAAAGAGGAGATGGTTTCATAGAATGAATGGAGAAAAGTACATTTGCATCCCCCTTTGAAATTTGGCAATTTCTTCTCAATCCACTATTATTTTGCCGAGCCTTTCCATCTCTTTGGGCCAAATCAATCCACCCAAACCGACCCCCCCAAAAAAAAAAAAAAAAAATTCCACCCAAACAATTCGAGCGCAGTGTCATCTCCTTCTGAAAGCTTTGCATAGGAAACCTCGGCATTAATGGCATGGCACTAGAGCTATGAGGGTGTCAGGTAAATGTGACGAAGGCGTATGGAGAAGACCCTATTGTTACAATTCATTCGATCGTGGAGCTGAAGCAAATGGAGTAACTCAAGCATTTTGAGCCTCATTTCTTTTATTACATTTTGGCGGTCCGGACACCATCACTGCCTTCTCTCTTCGCTCTGACGGTGGCACCTGCTCAATCTTATCTTCTAAGTCGGTGTCGCCGTCTATGTCTTTGTGCAAATATTTCCCAGCGACAGATCGTTGGTAATGCTCTTAGAAGTTCTGTTTCTTCTTCATCAGAATATCTAGACCCACATAGTGTTTCATCCAACCAATGCAATACATTGTTAGAAAAATATGGGTTCATCGATTTCGTGAGCCTTGGGAGACTCGACATATTAAGCGCTAGTGTCATCTCAGCATTTTTTATTACCCCGACAAGAAACACTAGCATCATTGGGAACACCAACAACTTCTCGCTAGGAATATTTGCATAAAGACATAGATGGCGGCACCGACTTGGAAGATAAGACTGAGCAGGTGTCGCCGCCAGCTATCCACCAGGGAGAAGGTAGTAATGGCGTCTGGGCCGCCAAAATGTAACAAGAGAAATGAGGCTCAAAATACCTGTACCGCTCCGTTTGCTTCAGCTCCACGACCGAATGAATTGCCTTAGTTGTGAGAGATGAGCCCAATAGCAAATGCAGCTACCTAGTCAGCCATCAGATAGGCCAACCACAAGAGGAAAACTATGTGGTCATTGGCCATTTTTTTTCCCTTAAGGGGTGCAAATAAAACAAGAAAGACTTGAAGCAAGAGGCTCAATATGATGAAGCTGGATGTTCCATGTGTTCCACAAATCCAGAATGGAGATAAATCCCATATTGTTACTGTGTTTGAATCTTACCGCACTCTCTGATATAATTTCGGTTACAACAAAATATATAGGACGTTGAGATGATTCCTTACTTGTAACACAAGCAAGGTACATCATACACTAACAGAAGAAAAGTATATCAATCATAGGAGGAGGGAGAAGAGAAAGTGCATTAGCATCTCTCCTCTTTCAAGTTTTGGCATCAAAGAATATCAAACATGAGAAAAGAGACGCCGTATTCTTCTCATGGAAGAGAAGAATAATAACAAGAGTGACTTAACTGGTTGTCTAATAGAAATCGAACAAATCTAGTTGTCAATAGAAACAAGATTCGTAGAATGGAGAGGAGAGTGAAGCCAGGCTTTTGGCAACAACCGAGAGAAATCGGTAATCGTTGAAATTGATTCGGTTGTAATCAATCAGGATTATAAAATATAAAAACCAAATTAAATTGACTTGTCTTTTAATTTGTTGGTGTATGAAAAGTGATTCGGTTTTTATTTTCTCTTCAAAATGAAATTTGTACTGACAATGCAAACTATATAATAAATTCATCATATTAGCAAAATGGAGTGATTCAGGGCTTGTTTGTCTGCACTCATGTTATATCAAAATATCGTCAATATTTCGAAAAAAAAAAGAAGTTAGAAATAATTGTTAAGTATTTTACATGTCAATATTTACAGATTGCGAAATTTTCAAGGATCTTGGGTTTTAAAAAAGTCTTACAGAAATCAGAAGCAGCAGAAAATGAACTTGTAAGATGAGAAAGATCTAACATAATGAACAAGGATTTTATCAAGGACGATTTGATCTTTCCTTTCGTCCCATCCTAGATGTTTCTAAAGTACTGATTCAATGGTATAAACCGAGAATGACAACAAGAATTGAAAGCTCAACTTGTGGATATTATTGATTAATATTTCATTCGAGAATACTCTGTCTTGGCTAGTCATTTTTTTGGTTCTAGGAATAGCTCCACTCCAATCTTGTTCTTCAAAGAACAAAGACATAATCTTTGTAATGTCTTGTGTTTCACTTCCGATGAGCCAACCAATGTTACAGGAAAGACTTGGCCGCACTGTTTTACGTGAATTATAAACCGGGAGATTAAACGATAATGATTTGATGCTTTAGTTCGTCTAAAATGGCATGATCCAACTTATCAAGATCGACAAAGAGAAAATTGGTGGAATTTTTCTAAAGTGCAGAGGGACTAATGTTTGTGGTCATGTCCTAATAAACATAAAAAAATCATTTTCATTGGCATGATCGATGGGTCAAATGATGTTGGGGACAAAGAGGAGATGGTTTCACAGAATGAAAAAGAAAGAGGCAGCATATTTTTCTCCCGCGAAGAGAAAAATTCCCAAAGTGAAATTCTCTCACGGGACTTCCATGGTGGCTAGTGACTGCTTTGAGGAATTGAGCAGAAGAACAATTTTAGCGGTCGACAGTGGGAAAAAGAAGAACTTAGCATTTTTACAATAGACATCTCTCATTGGGGATGTTGTATTGTTTCTCTAAAAATACTTTGATAATCAATTCAAGCCTAATCGAATCGCCGCTACGTACGAAACTTACGTGTGACGAGCATGTATTCGTTGGAGGGCGATTATTCTCATCCGGGATGAATACAGAAAAATTATTTTGGTAAAAGTGATTTTATCGGTATATTTTAATGTCAAAGTCTGGAGGACTTTGAAAATCGAGCCTGCTGCTTAGAAAAAATTGTCCAAAAAGTTCTAAACCTACTACCGGTTTACCAATTCAGTCCTTCACTTTTTAATTTTTTGAATTGAGTTCTAAATATTTTCACGTTTTACTAATTGAGTACATTTGGAAAATTTTGGCCGAAAATTGCTGATGGGAACACCGGCCGTCTAACGTGGCACATGTGTACAATATTAAATAATATTTTAATAATTTTTGGAATTTTTGTTTTTTACTTTTTTGTTCTTTTATTATGTTTTTCTTTACTTGTTTTCTTGTTTTTTTTTTTTTTTTCTTTTTTTTCCCCGGCCGACGAGGTTTGCCCTCAACTAGTGGGGAGCTCATCGATGGCCAGCAGAGAGGAGAAGGGAAACAAAAGAAAAAAAAAGTAAAAAAAAAGAAGAAATGGAAAAACAAATAATTAAATAATTAAAAATAAATAATAATTTTGGCAAATTAAGGAAAAATTTGTTTTTTTCTTTTTTTTTTTCTTTTAATTATGTTTGAAAAAAATTTTTAACTACAAAAAATTATTCCTAATTTTTCATTTAATTAAGGGGCTATATATATATATATTTTTTAAACTTATGATGTCTTTTTCCCTTTAATTTTTAAAATAAAATTAAAATTTATTTTTTTAAATTTAATAAATAAAAATAAAAAAATATATATATAATTATTTTTTAATTAATTAAAAAAAAAAAAAAAAAAAAAAAAAAAAAAAAAAAAAAAAAAAAACCTTTAAACGGGGACCTCTAGAAAAATATTAATTGCACTTTGAGTAAAATCAAGGACTAAAATAAAATATTTTTGCATTTAGGTTTTTAGCTCATCGATGGCAATTTTTCTAAACATGAGGACTGAAATGAGATGAGGGTATCAAAATCTCATGTTATTACTCTAAAAGTAAAAAATTTGGATTAAAATGATTTAAAATGAAATTTTTAGCCAATTTAGAATTATGTTCAATGAAGAGGCATGTGGTCCCAAATTGAATTTTTAAAACTTTAAGAGGCCAAAATGAAAAGAGAATTAAAATAAAAATATGGACTATTTTTGCACATTTTTCTAACCACGAATACTATTTTTCCTGATTTTCACTTATTTTTATAATTTAAATAAATGTAAAAAATTACGAAAAATTTTTTATTTTTTAAAACAGGTTTTAAGCTAGCAAATTGAGATTTTTTTTAATTTTAAAAATAAATAATTAAATAATTTTAAAAATACAAAAATTAAAAATAAATCTTTGGCAATTGTTTCTAAAAAATGTTCCAAAGTGTTTCTCAAAAGTGTTAGGAAACGACCATACGCACGTGGGATAGCAAGTGTCCACATTAATGATTTCTAGTTAAAACTGGCTGGATAGACTCATTGACAAAGCTTGAAAATATTTAGGACTTAATTGGTAAAATTAAAAGGTTTAAGACTGAGTTGGCAATATGCAATAGGTTTAGGATTTTTTGGACAATTTTCCCGTGGAATTTTTTTTATAGATTTTTTCTTGATTATGGAGACTAACATTTACAGCAAAGATAATGGTCTTGATGATAGCGAATTATCCTCCAGAGAAAAGGTAGTGATGATGTCCGAATTACCAAGATGTAATAAAAGAAATGATGCCCAAAAATTCTGAGGTGGATGAATTGCACAAGTGGATGTAATAAAAGATAGAAGCTGCACGAGTGGAAAAATTGTCTAGGTTGTGGGAGATGAGGCTGATCGTGAAATAGGCCAACAATGAGAGGAAAACGATGCGATTGTTCGCCACTTTCTTTCTAAGGGGTACAAATAGAATGAGAAAGAACTAAAGCAAGAGACTCAGCATGACGACCTTGGCCGTTCTATTTATTCCACTGATCCAAAATCACGACAAGCCCCCTTCTTGAAGTGAAGCTCTCTCTTTTCCCTCTAGGGTTTCCAGTGTCACCAGTAGCATTTCTTGAGGGTCTCTCTCGCCCTTCCCTTCTCCCTCTCACCCTCTCTTTCCATCCCTCTACCTATCTGTCTCTCCATTTTCAAGATTTTTACTTTTTAGCTTTTCTATCCCACTCTGTTTTGGGAGTTTTGTGCGTGAATAAATTTTTGCAGTTGATCTTGAGTGAACATGAAG
The DNA here is from genome assembly GCA_021437795.1 of Rhodamnia rubescens. Classification (NCBI taxonomy): domain Eukaryota; kingdom Viridiplantae; phylum Streptophyta; class Magnoliopsida; order Myrtales; family Myrtaceae; genus Rhodamnia; species Rhodamnia rubescens. The sequence continues at coordinate 2,583,177 of JAILYA010000023.1, forward strand.
ATCAATTTGGCCATTCATCTAGTCGACAACCATCAAAGAAGATGTTTGTGGCGTGGCTCCACAACCTCTTTGAGATTAGGCCGCCCTATTCTCCCGATTTAGAATTAGGTATTTATACAGAGAATTTACCCTCCCGAACTATATCTAATCTAGATCTAGGAGTTCCTTACATATAATTAATTTATACTCTTTCAAGATATTGATGTTGGTGTTATTACTCAACGATGGTGATAAGAACGTCGAACCTAGATGCTTACAGTAAATCATTGCAAATAGCATGGAGATCTTGGCTTGTGCTCATACCATAATTTGGTCATCGGCCGCCAAATTTTCATGGGGACATATCTGTTCTTAAGGGATGAGAGTGTTTATGCTGTTATTTGAGATTTGCTAGGCTTGCAATCCTTCTATTTATCTCTCGAGCATAATTTTGCTTAATGAATGGAAATTTTCTTTCGACCAAAAAAAAAAAAAAAAGAAAACCTTTATCACATCTGTCATATAATTTCTGTTTGTATAGAAGGAATAGTGAGAAATGTACATATACATGTTGAGATAATTCCTTACTTGTTTGTTAGAAGAAGGAATCTATTAAAAAATCCAAGAAGGTAAAAGAATTGTAGACCACCATCCATGAATGAACACTTGTAAGATATCTTGGGGATTAAATGGAAGAAGAAAAGGATCCCATCCTTGATTAGCTTAGTATGACAAAACTTCAGATGTTTCATTTGTTCAACAGATCCCAAACGGAGCTAAATATCATGTTTTTACTTAGTTTGAACTTTATCACTCCGCTCTGTATAGTTTAGGTTTGTATAGGAGGAATAGGAAGGAATGTTCACATACATGTTAACGGTTCCTTGCTTGTTTGTCAGAAGGTAAAAGAACCGCGAACCAACTATTCTACGAATGAACATAAGCGTGGTATCTTATGCTTTTAATGGCAGAAGAAAACTATCTCATGCACGAGTAATGCTTATTGCTTTATGTTGGGTTGATGTTTTATCATCAAATTAGTTTAATCTCAATTCTACTAGCACATCCATGCATTCCGCGTTCGAGCACAAGGGAGGTATCCACTGCTTAAATGGCCGAAGAAAAGTGTCTCATCCATGATTAGTTTACTAAAATATTTGGTGATAGCACATCCAAAATGGGATTTATCCACTTGATCAAGATCGACAAAGGGAAAAATGATTGAATTATGTAAGAGCACGAGTGGCGTATTGGATATAATACACGGCATGACATGTTTCTGGTCATGTCCTAATAAGTACAATAAAAATCACGTCCATGTGCATGATTGATGGGTCAAATGAGGTGTGGGACAAAGACGAGATGGTTTCATAGAATGAGGGGATGAAGTAGAAAAGTACATTCGCGTCTCCCCTTTGAAAATTTGGCTTCAAAGAACATAAAAGTAAAAAGGAGAAGCAACTTCTTCTCAATCCACACATCTCTTGGGCCAAATTAATCCAACTCCGAACAATTCGAGCTCTGTTTACCTGAATATAGCTGGATGCATTTGACGTATTCTAACCAAAGGCTTATGAAATATGCCCCATGTAGGTCTATAGACACAACCGAAATGAGCCATCAACAGCCAAACAAAGGCAAGAAGCTCTCCACCTTCGCTCAGCGCCCGCACATGTGCCTCCCCCTTAATATGACTAGCTGCATATGACAGCATCTCCATTCAAACTCCGCCCATCACCTCCCATTTCTTTTCCCCGAGCCTTCCCATCTGTAGGGCCAATGCGACCCCCTCATTGAGTACGGATATCCCGAATTTGTGGGAAGGATAATCAAACAATTCCTTGCATAGCTCCTCAGCCTCCTCTATAACATGGAGCCCGATGAAGTCCGATAGATCGAGCATCATGTCTGCTAACGTCATTTCGGCGATGCCAGCCACACCGGATACCATATCATGCTGATTGAGTAAAAGATACAGCATGTAGTCGGAGAGGATCTTGCTGAATTCCCTTCTCTCGTTTCTTTTTGCGGGTTTCTCCATGTTGTACCAGATTTCAGTAGCTATATGCCAACATAAAATACTAGAGTCGTAAGTAGCTTGGTTGACATACCTCAAAAGATTGCCGCCGTCGGCGCGACCTGGTCTACACTTGAGAAACAGATCACCTCTAGCGTCAGATATCTCCCTCACCTTTGTCTCATTAGACGCGTCCTGAGATTTACGTCTCACCTCCTTAAAGATAAAGATCCATAGATCATGAATAAAAGGATTCTTGGACAAGTACCTCGTATTCGCGATCTTTAATTTTGCCCTCCGTCCACAAAGTCCAGCGATTGTCTCGCTAGCTTGACGGAAATAAGAGATTATCTTCTCCGCCATACGCCACTGAAAACTGCAGATATTGGAAAAAGGGATGATATCCCAGCTCTGACCATGCTGATGCAACTTTCTCGGACTCTGCTTCAAGAACTCAGATAAGAAGTTGCAAGCAAAGATGGATTATGACCACCTGCGAAATATAACTGGTATAGCTAAGACCGAATACGTAACATTGGCATTAGTTTCTACTTCGCAAGCGGCGGATCGGGGCTTCCTCAGGTTATCCGTGGCGGATAACAACTCCGGGAAAAATGAATCCATTGGAGTCGATCCTATGTTGTACCACTTGAATCCGGCAACAGTCCAATCGGAGAAAATGAGCATGAATAGAGCTATCACATCAAGAGCCATCCCTCCGAAAATTAGGGAATAAGTAATAGCCACGTCAAGTTCGGGGAGCCCGTGCTTCGTTGTCGGCTAAGTTCGCATAAACAGAAATAAGTTTGAAAGACTAACCTTTAGTCAATGTAAAACGAGTACGCAGAAGGTTGATCCGAGCCCAACGAATGTCGTTGTGTCCTTAAGACAAATTTGTCCCCTCAATTTCGTACCCGAGGAAGTTGGACAATTGTCTCCCGGGGATAGAACGGATCGCGTTCCTCGAAGCGGTACTTCTTCAAAGGACTCCAACGAACGTAACCTTGCGGGATTATCGCACGGAATGTATGAGGCAAAAACAAGTATGCAAGTTCGGGAAAAACCGAAAGTGTATGCTTAGAAAAAGAAAAAAAAACGTCTCTTGAAATGGCCTAATCGAGGACTATTTATTTTGGAAGAACGAAAAGCCACAAAGAGTCACCAAGCTTGAATTCGGGCGGTAGTTTACATAACCGACCGACTCCTTACGAACAATTGCATTTGTTCGTTAAGCTGTTCGTTCGCGGACGAATGTCCGAGAAATTCAAACAATTGCAATCTGTTCATTCACGGACGAATGTCCAGAAATTTCCAAACAATTCTGTTCGGCTATGTGTCTATTCGACAAAAAATAAAAGACTGATGGGAAAAAATAAAAAATAAAAAATTGGAATATAAGAAGCCCGGACCCGAACCGAGCGGGCGGGCGGCGGCGCGCGCGTGGGCGACCTAGCTTTGCGTATGTCCTCTCCCTTCCACAAAAGTGGGGTGCCCCTTGGGGCCCAAACCCATTTGCAAAGTTCCATTAGATAAACCCATCTCCCATCTATCTTTTCTCCTATGTGGGACTCCCACACTTCTCATTCACACTTAAAAGACTTAAGGGATAACATCCCCAACAATCCCCCACATGAATGAGATGCTCGGACATCGTGACTCTTTGCATATGCATGAAATGCAATGTGCGATTATTCCATGAGAAATCTTTACATTAGGATAAGTAGTCTCGAGACTTTGAACTTTCCCTAGTGAGACCTATCGGACTTACTCGGTCAATCAGTAGATTTGATGTCTTTGAACCGTTGACCTTTGGTGTAAGCCTAGACAATAGAAATCACATAACTCTCTCTCAAACAAGGTTAATTCTCACTTTGTTGTGTTCGTTTTGGCCATGAACACCGCTTTGGTCTCATGAGTGTTTTAGAGAATTCGGCCTTTTCAATTCTCACCGGAGCGGCCCTCACTTCACACTCACATAGGTGATTTCTTAACATATAGTATATCATATACTCAATTCGGAATCATTAAAAGCTTTTGCTTAGCTTTCACATATTAGTACTTGTCTTTATCCCGGGAATAAGTAAAAAATTTGACAGTATTCTACTTTGTCTTCATAACTTAGTTGTCCCTTTGAACTTAGATATTGGGATCTCCAATCAACTAGGTAGGGTTTTCACTATGATGACTTATTTATAGGCTTTAAACCCATTTCCCTTGATGTTTTCGCAACCATCTCTCTAGTTAGGCCTTTTGTTAATGGATCCGCAACATTATCTTTTGACTTCACATAGTCAATGATGATAATTCCACTAGAAAGAAGTTGTCTTACTTGTGTCATGTCTTCAACGTATGTGTCGAGACTTACCGTTATACATGACATTCCTTACCCTTCCTATTGCCGCTTGACCGTCACAATGTATACATATAGCGGGCATTGGTTTGGGCCAATTGGGAATATCTTCCACGAAGTTTTGAAGCCATTCTCGCTTCTTCACCAGCCTTATCCAAAGCAATAAACTCGATTCCATTGTAGATCTTGCTATGCAAGTTTGCTTGGATGATTTCGAAGACACTTGCTCCCCCACCAAGTGTGAATACATATCCATTTGTCGATTTTGTGTCTTTAGTGCCGGTTATCCAATTTGCATCACAAGTATCCCTCTAGTACCATTGGATATCCCGTATAATGCAAAACATAATTTTGAGTATGCTTCAAGTAGCCCAATACACGCTTCATAGCTTTCCAATGGTTTTCATTTAAACTAATTGTAAATCGGCTTAGCTTGCTTACCGCACAAGCTATCCCGGTCTAGTGCAGTTCATGACATACATTAAATTGCCTAGTATACTAGCATACTCATTTTGAGTCTTACTTACACCAAGTATTCTTTGAAAGATGTAAATTAACATCTATCGGGGTATTTCTTGGTGATATGCCTAGATTCTTGCCTTTTTCAAGAATCTTCTCAATGTAATGGGATTGAGATAGAGATATTCCTTCGGATGTTTTACGGATTTTAATTCCTAAAATGACATCTGCGATTCCCATATCTTTCATATCAAATTTACTTGTGAGCAAGCATTTGATCTTCTTGACAACCTTACTATCCCCATTATAAGCATGTCATCTACATATAAACACAAAATGGCAAAGCTATTCTGAGTTTGCTTAACATATACACATTCGTCGCACTCATTAATCTTGAAATCATTTGACAACACGACTTGGTCAAATTTAGCATGCCATTGTTTTGGTGCTTGTTTTAAGCCATAGAGTAACTTAATAAGTCAACATACTTTCTTCTCTTGTCCTGGAATAATAAACCTCTCGGGTTGTTCCAAATATATTTCTTTTTCTAGATCTCCATTTAGAAAAGCTCTTTTAACATCCATTTGATGGATTTCAAGTCTATACATCATTTGCTATGGCAATTAGCATCCGTATAGATGTAATTCTCATGACAGGTGAATAAGTGTCAAAATAATCAAGACCTTCACTTTGTCCGTAGCCTTTTACTACAAGCCTGGCCTTATACTTATTAATAGCACCATCTCGCTTTCGTTTTCCTCTTAAATATCCACTTGCATTGTAGTGGCTTATTACCAGGAGAAAGATCAACCAATTCCCAAGTATGGTTTGACAAGATGGATTCAACTTCACTATTGATAGCTTCTTTCCAAAATGGGGCTTCGGCGATATCACGACTTCTTTAAATGTCCGAGGCTCATTCTCTAAGAGATACGATAAAACATTAGGTCCAAAAGACGTGGAAGTCCTTTGTCTTTTACTACGTCTAAGTTCATCCTCCATTGGATCACTTCTAGTTATAGTATCTCGAGGCCTCTTATTATTATCAATTGGCTCATATACTATGTTATATGGAAATATATTTTCAAAGAACAAAGCATCCCTTGATTCAATGATCGTATTAACATGTATATCTGGGATCTACGATTTATGAACAAGAAAACGATATGCATTGCTATTTCGAGCATATCGATGAAAACACGATCAACGGTCGTTGGTCCTATCTTAACCTTTTTAGGCTTAGGAACCACAACTTTAGCCAAACACCCCCACACTTTGAGATAATTCAAGTTAGGCATTACGCCTTTCCATTTCTCATAGGGAGTTTGTTGTGTCCTTTTGTGGGGTACTCTATTTAAAATAAAATTTTTTGTCAAGACGACTTCCCCCACAAATTCTGCGGTAAACCGTAACCTGTTTAACAATGCATTCATTGTTTCCTTTAGGGATCGATTTTTCCTTTCCGCCACACCATTCGATTGCGGTGTATAAAGGGCGGTAATTTGCTGAACGATACCAAACTCAAAACAAATTTCCTCAAAAGGAAATTCATATTCACCTCCTCTATCACTTCTTATTATTTTTATTTTCTTATTTAAGCGATTTTCAACTTCACACTTATAAGTTCTAAAATCATTCACAGCTTCATCTTTACTATTAAGTAAATAGATATAGCAATACCTTGAACAATCATCTATAAACGTGATAAAGTACTTCTTACCACCTCTAGAAGGTATTGCTTTTAAGTCACAAATGTTCGTGTGTATTAAATCTAAAGGTTACGTGATTCTATTATCTACGAGTAATGAAAAGGAGGCTTAGAAAACTTAGATTCAACACACATTTGGCACTTTTCACTTGGACGGTCAAACTCGACAATAGTCCCATACTCATTAATTTCTTTATTGACTTGTAGTTAACATGTCCTAGTCTTGCATGCCATATATTAGGAGACTCAAGCACATAAGTAGAAGCAACTTTATTCATATCAACTTTAGTTACAACAGTCATTACATTCAACTTGAACAAACCATCACTTAGATAGCTTTTTCCTACATACATCTCATTTTTGGAGAATACAAACTTGTCGGATACAAACACCAACTTGAAGCCATTTTTGCTAAGGAGAGATTCGGACACTAAATTCTTGCGAACATCGGCACATGAAGAACATTGTTCGGTGTCACGATTTTCCCGGATGTTATCTTCAGAGCAATCTTTCTAACACCTTTAACTTTAGAGGTCGATGAATTACCCATATAGAGTTTTTCATCATCCCCCACAATTGTGTAGGACGAGAACATCGATTTGTTTGCACGGATATGACGAGTTGCTCTAGTATCAATCCACCACTCATTGGGGTTTCCCACCATATTACACTTGGATATCATAGCAATCGATTGATATCATCGACACCATTGGAAATCTCTTCCACCACATTTGCCTGAGTTTTCTGTCTTTTCTTGGCTCTGATCTTTGGCTCGATGTCCGGACTTTCCACGGTTAAAGCATTTGCCAATGAGCTTCTTCGGACCTTGGGTGAATCCCTCCCCAAACTTACTAGGCATTGTCCTCTTCTTATTGGGTTTCGATCTTTCTTCAACAACATTGGCTCTTGAGACCTCCAGATTTCTCGCCAACCTTCTTCTCGGAAGATCTATTATCTTCCTCTATCCTCAACCGAACAATCAAGTCTTCAAGTGACAACTCCTTTCTCTTATATTTGAGATAATTCTTAAAATCTCTCCAGGAAGGTGGCAATTTTTCAATAAAAGTAGCCACTTGAAATGATTCACTTAGAGTCATTCCTTCAAGCATGAATATCATGCATAATCACTTGAAGTTCTTGAACCCGACTTAAGACAGTCTTTAAATCGACCATCTTGAAGTCTAGAAATTTACCGACAATGAATTTCTTCAATCCGGCATCTTCGATTTTGTATTTCTTGTCCAAACTATCCCATAACTTCTTAGCCGTTTTCAGTGACTATAGACGTTATAGAGTATTGTCCCGGACCGTTGAGAACGTAGTTGCGACACAGGAAGTCGGAATGCTTTCATGCATCCACAAGCAGCAACCTTTTCTTTATTTGTCTCTCCAACATCCAATTTAGGACCATCATCATTGAAGAATCTAGCCAAGTTCAAGGTTGTGAGATATAACAACATCTTTTGTTGCCATCTCTTGAAATCGGACCCGTTGAACTTTTCCGGCTTTTCTCCGGGATTCGGAATAGAAGCAATCGGAGTCGAAGTCGAAGCCATTTCTATGGAAAAATAGAATTTACTAATGAACGGCGTAACAAAGAAAACTTACAAAGAAAACGTCGAGAATAAATTATATCGGACAACACGTGAGTATGTGAGTGACAACAATTCGGGAAAAGACAACTATACGAAAGTTGTATTCAACACAAGAGCCCAACCGAACACTTTCTTCAAATTGTAGGCAATATACGAAATGTACAACCACACAATACTCACAATGCTCACGAAAAGAAAAAATGTGTTTATCTCAAAAGACAACTCTTATAAACGTTAGATTGAAGTTCGAGAATGATCATTCGAACATCATAACAGAAAATCGATACACCATCGAACGAACGAAGAACAGATTGTTCACAACAAAAATTATACGAACTAAGCGCAAAAACAAGAAGTGCAATACATAAAAATTTGTCTTAAGATTGTTGTCGGCTAAGTTCGCATAAACAGAAATAAGTTTGAAAGACTAACCTTTAGTCAATGTAAAACTAGTACGCAGAAGATTGATTCGAGCCCAACGAATGTCACTTGTGTCCTTAAGACAAATTTGTCCCCTCAATTTCGTACCCGAGGAAGTTGGACAATTGTCTCCCAGGATAGAACGGATCGCGTTCCTCCGAAGCGGTACTTCTTCAAAGGACTCCAACGAACGTAACCTTGCGGGATTATCGCACGGAATGTATGAGGGAAAAACAAGTATGCAAGTTCTGGGAAAAACCGAAAGTGTATGCTTAGAAAAAAGAAAAAAAACACCTCTCAAAATGGCCTAATCGAGGACTATTTATTTTGAAAGAACGAAAAGCCACGAAAAGTCACCAAGCTTGAATTCGGGCGGTAGTTTACATAACCGACCGACTCCTTACGAACAATTGCAACTGTTCATTCGCGGATGAATGTCCAGAAATTTCCAAACAATTCTGTTCGGCTATGTGTCTGTTCAGCAAAAAATAAAAGACTGATGGGAAAAAATTAAAAATTACAAATTGGAACATAAGAAGCCCGGACCCGAACCGAACCGAGCTGGCGGGCGTGTGTAGGCCGACCTAGCTTTGCGTAAGTCCTCTCCCTTCCACAAAAGTGGGGTGCCCTTGGGGCCCAAACCCATTTGCAAAGTTCCATTAGATAAACCCATCTCCCATCTATCTTTTCTCCTATTTGGGACTCCCACACTTCTCATTCACACTTAAAGGACTTAAGGGATAACATCCCCAACAGCTTCTTCAAGCGATTGAATAAGACCAAAGCCAGGGCAAGGTCAGTGAAGGCTACGAAGCGGAAAATGTAGCTCCACTTGGAACGTATTACTAGTGCTTTCGTGTAAAGCACCTTATACATAAAATTGAGTTCGACTGATATCACCCTCAATGCATCCATCGCAGAAATCTTGCGGAAATGATTTTGACTCATTTCACGTTCATAATCTTTGAACATGAGATCCCTGATAAAGACCTGAAATATTTGAAAGAAGCAGTAAGCATGCTTTACCACAATGCTCTCTGCAAGCGTTGCTTCTTCTTCATGAGAACGTCGAACCCCTAATGCATTGAGTTCTTCCTCCATCTCCAAATATGCAAACCATGATATTCCAGGCCGTTGGAGAATTGATTCCTTGAGCCTCGGGAGGCTAGAGAGATGAAGTGACAATATCCTCTCCGTGTTTTTTATGACCCCAGCAAGAAACACCAGCATCGTTGGGATCACTAACGACCTGTCGCTCGGAAATATTCGTACAAAGAGATAGACGGCGGCACCAACTTGGAAGATGAGACCGAGAAGGTGCCGTCCCCAAAGCGAATTGTCCTCCAAAGAGAAGGCGGTGATGGTGTTTGGACCGCCAAGATGTAGCAAGAGAAATGAGGCCCATAATGCCTGAAGTGATATGTCTACTTCAGCCACATGAGCGCACGAATTGCCTTGGTTATGAGAAATGAGCCCAATCCCATATTCAACTAACGAGTCAGCCATCAAGTAGGCCAACCACAAGAGGAAAACGATGCAGCGATTCGCTATTTTCTTCCTATGGGGTGCAAACAGAATGAGAAAGACCTGCAGTGAAAGGCTTAGCAGGACAGAGTCTCGAATGTTCCATTTGTTCCACAGACCCGAAATGGAGCTAAATGCCATGTTTTAGCTTAGTTTGAACTTTATCTATCCTCATAATATGATTTCGGCTTGTATAGGAGAGAATGGTGGGACATGCCCTTGCTTGTTTGTAAGAAGGAAGAAAAGAATCTATTTAAAAATCAATCATTCTGCGAATGAACATAAGCAAGGTATCTTGTGCATCAAATGGCAAAAGAAAAGTATCTCATTGACGATTAGTTTAGTGAAATGTTTGGTCAGATCACCCCCTAACAAGCTACTTGATATTATTAATGAATTAGATATCATCAAACAGGTTATATCAGTGTGTGCTCGCACATGATGTGTGGGACAAAAGTGGAGATGGTCACATAGAATGAATGGATAAAGCAGTCGCGACGGCTCAAAGCTACGAATAGCGACAGAGCGAAGGAGGTGGGAGAAGACGGAAAAAGTACATTCGCATCTCCTCTTTCAAGTTTGGAATCAAAGAACAAAAAAAAAAAAAAAAGCATATTTTCCTCACGCAAGAGAAATTTCTCAAACTGAAATTCTCTCTTCGGGTGATGATTGGGGACTACTTTGAAGAATTGAGCAGATTCATAGCAGGAATCTCTCATTGTGGGCATTGTGCTATTTCTCTGAAAATACTTTAATAATTAAAATTTGAGAGAGAAAGCTCTTCAGGACACAGCATACTACATAGTTCCAAATTGGGCGATGATTTTCCGGAGGAATTTCAATTGGCAGTGGATGATTCTGCGGAGAGAGGAGCTCCCAGAGTGTTATGTTCTGGAACCTGTTGCTCCTAAAACTTCAAGTTCCGATAACATGTTACAAGAAGATTCACACCCGTACTTGGAGAATCCATCACTAGATGAAATGCTTCATGTTGGTTCTGCCGGCCTGTCTCGTCTCACATCGAGTTCTCAACCACAAATTTCAGAGCCTATGACTGGATCACCCTGTTGAAGTTGTTGTCCCACATCGCTTAAGAACGGGTCTTATATGCTCTTTATATTCATGTGGTCTCCCTCCACCCAATATTATGTATCTTTTATTGATGATTATTCTCGTTATACATGGGTCTATCTTATGCGTCAACGTAGTGATTTCTTTTCCATCTATCGTCTTTTACTTCCATGGTTTCCACACAATTTAATACAAAAATCAAAATTTTCCGTTCGGATTCGGGGGAGAATATCTCTCGGTGTCTTTCGTTCCCTCTTAGCTAGTGATGGTACACTTCCTCGTTATCTTGTCCGGGGTTCCAGCTCAAAATGGAGTCGTTGAACGCAAGCACCGTCATATTCTAGAGATCACTCGAGCTCTCTTACTTGGCACATCCGTTCCCACGAGTTCGGGCTGAGGCTCTTCTCACGGCTATTCATCTAATTAATCGCCTACCCTCATCTGTTCTCCATCAAGACACCCCGTTTCAGCGTCTCTACTCTCGACCTCCTAGCTATAATCATCTTCGAGTTTTTGGATGTACTTGTTTTGTCATTCTTCCACTCCTTTGAACGTACAAAGCTTACCGCTCGCTCTATCCCATGTGCATTCTTGGGTTATAGCACCGAGCACAAAGGTTATCGTTGTTATGACCCAAATGCGCGACGTGTACGTATTTCTCGTGATGTTACGTTTCATGAACACATCCCTTTCTTTCCGACAAATACTACACCTCATGTTTCGTCTCTGTTCCATTTATGGATTTTCCGTTGATCCTCTACGACCCTTCTAGTCCCTCCTCTACATCAGATCTAGATATATTGCCACCTTCTCCATCTTCCCACCTATCCCGTGCCGCACCTCCCGCTGTATCCGCTCGACGATTCTCGCACAACTAGAGCCACGCCGTAATCCTCCTCGAGATCGGCGTCCACCTCCCGGTATGTTCTTTGCTACTTCTTATTCTACCGAGTTTGGTTCCTTTTTAGGCTTTGTTCATGTCTGTCGTACAAGAACCTAATAGTTATCGCAGGGCGTTCAAGCATGTAGAATGGCGCAGCTATGTCCGAGGAACTCTCGACTTTGGAGAGTACTGGTACTTGGGAGCTTGTGCCTCTTCCTCCGTGTCGCTCCTCGTATCTTGCCGATGGATATATAAGATTAAGACTCGTTCGATGGAGCATTGAGCGTTACAAAGCTCGGTTGCTCGAGGTTTCTCGCAAGAGTATGGTATCGACTACGAGGAGACCTTTGCTCCCGTAGCAAAGATGACATCTGTCCGTGCTTTATTAGCTGTTGCTTCAATTCGCAGTTGGCCTCTCTTTCGGCTTGATGTGAAGAATGCTTTTCTTCACGGTGATTCTTTAGGAAGATATCTTTATGCAACCTCCGCCTGGTCTTGCTCATACCTCCGGAAAGGTTTGCCGCTTGCGACGGGCTCTTTATGGTCTCAAACAGGCTCCTCGTGCTTGGTTTGAGAAGTTCAATGATGCTATTCGCTCTATTGGTTTCACTCAAAGTGAGGCTGATCATGCTATGTTTGTTCATACCTCTTCTTAAGCTGCACTATTCTTCTTCTTTATGTTGATGATATGGTCATCACCGGAGATGATCGTGATCATATTGAGCATACCAAGCGGCACCTTCAAGCAACATTTTGCCATGAAGGATCTAGGACCCATTGCGCTATTTTCTTGGGCTTGAGATTGCTCGCAGTTCACGTGGTATTCTCATTTCTCGGCAGAAATATACCGCGATATTCTCGTCCAGGGCTGCTCTATCGATTCACGCATCGCCGCCACTCCTATTGAGCTAAATCGAAGTTTTGCCCGGACGATGGAGAACCTCTTTTCGATGTCACCCGCTCATCGGACCTTGGTTGGAGAGGTCTTATTTATCTTACTATCTCCCGACCCGACATCGCCTATGCTTTGTTCATGTTGTCAGCCGTTTGTTCTTGCTCCTCGAACAACTCATTATGCGTCATTCTAAGAATTCTGCGCTATCTTCGAGGCACTTTATCGCGTTCCTTATTTCTACCATCTTCTTCTACTCTCAAGTTGCGTGCCTATTCCGATGCTGATTGGGCTTCCAATGTCACTCGATCGCAAATCTATCACTTTGGTTATTGCATTTTTCTTGGCGATTCACTTATTTCTTGGCGATCCAAGAAACAACATATTGTCTCACGCTCCTCTCGCAGTCCGAGTATCGTGCTATGTCCGACACTACCGTTGAGATTGTTTGGCTTCGCCGCTTACTTGCCGATATGGGTGTTTCATTTCTGGATCCTACTCCTCCGCATTGTGACAACAAGAGTGCCATTCATATCGGTGCAAATCCAGGTGTTTCATGAGCGTACCAAACATATTGAGATCGATTGTCTATCGACTCGTCATCATCTCCAAGCTCGCACTATTTCACTTCCTTTTGTTGGAATTGAGAATCAACTTGCCGATTGTTTTACGAAGGCTCTTACATCACAACGATTTAAATTTCTTCTTTCCAAACTCTCGTTATTTGACCCACCTTGAGTTTGAGGGGGTGTTAGAACATGTTGTATAGTTTTGTAGGTTTTCCCTTACCTCTCTTCTTTCTCTTTAGTCCCACATAGGAAGAATGCTAGGCTCCTTTTCTCCTCTAAGCCTATATAAAGGCTTCTCATGTACAATGTTCCACACACCATTATTAGAGAACAAATACCATTCTCTTTTAATCTTTCTTTCTTAACATGGTATGGAGCCGGGTTTATCCCTTTCGCGAATGTGCGTGTGTCCATCCCCTATTTTAGCCTAAATTCCACGTGCCGCTCTTTCCGGCTTGCACGTGAGAGGGGGTGTTGAAGTTGTTGTCCCACATCGCTTAAGAACGGGTCTTATATGCTCTTTATATTCATGTGGTCTCCCTCCACCTAATAGCTTAAGCTTTTGGGTTGGACTTTCTAACACACCCATCCATGGTAGAGACCAAACTTGGGACGCTGCACATGTCGACGACCTTCCAGCATCAGGTAGAACAAATATTCTTCAGGATAATGAACCGGCATCTGTAGATGATGGTCCTTATAGGTTTAGTACATTGATAAGTAACCACGAGACACCGTTGAATTTTGCCAAGGCCACTAATGGAAGGGAAAAACTGAGTAGCGATTTACTCCAGAAAGCAGTAGATCAAAAGCCGTCGGTGTATTTCTGATCGACTGCTTTTTGGTCATTGAGTAGTCTTGGTTGTCGTTGGTCTTTTCTGTATCATTTCGCTGTTGACAGACGTCAGGGTGCAACCGAGGAAGTAAAGAGCAGTTCCCATTCTTGATGATATTGCATCGACTTCCCTCTTCTGCCTCGTGCTGAAGTCTTGCACATTTCGAGCTGAAACCAAAATAATTACCACCTTGGGGAAGATGGGAGCTGGGCATGGATGTTCCAACCCTGCGGATGCATTCGCACAGCTAAATGCAGAGCGTGTTAAATTCGACGTCGACATCATCAAGTAAGTTTTGTACTTCTGAAGTAAGCAAGTGGTTGAAGCCAAGAACGCTTGTTCATTAATCACAAATGCTGCTCGTTTGATTAGATCATGCCAATGACATGCGCGTTGTAATGCGTTTTGCCTTAATCATGGTTCTAATTGGATAGTCCATCCACCTCAACCCCTTGGGAAACTTTTTTTGTCTTGATGCCCCTTGTTTGTTTGTCTGAAGAAAGAATCTATTCAAAAACCTGAGAAAGTAAAAGAATCATGAACCAGCCATTCCGAGAATAAATACAAGCAAGGTATCTCATACATTACATGGCTGAAGAAAAGTATCTCATCGATGATTATTCGATATGATAGAACCTTGGAAGTTCCATTTATTCCACGGATCCAAAATGGAGCTAAGTGCCATGTTTGAACTTCATAGCTCATCTCTGTATAATTTCGGTTTGTATAGAAAGAGCAGTGGAGAGTGGGCGTGCGCGCGTGTTAAGATGGTTTTTTGTCTGTTTGTCAGAAGAAAGAATCTATTCAAAAACCTAGGAAGGGACAAGAATCATGAACCGACCATTCGGGGAATGAACACAAGCAAAGTATCTTATGCATTACATGGCTAGAGAAAAGTAACTTATTGATGATTAGGTTAGTAAAATGTTTGGTGATTTCATAGTTAACAAGACTCGTTTTTGTTTTGACTAACGAACTTGATACTATTTAACAAGTCATATGAGTGCACTTGTATCGGAAAGTATCGGGTCGTTTCGTAACCTATTACCATAAAAATCATCTTCAGTGGCATGATTGATGAGTCAAATGATGTGTGGGACAAAGAGGAGATGGTTTCATAGAATGAATGGAGAAAAGTACATTCGCATCTCCCCTTTGAAATTTGGCAATTTCTTCTCAATCCACTTTCATTTTCCCGAGCCTTTCCATCTCTTTGGGCCAAATCCATCCACCCAAACAATTCGAGCGCGCTGTCTTCTCCTTCCGAAAGCTTTGCATAGGAACCTCCCCATTAATGGCACTAGAGCTGCGAGGGTGTCAAGTAAATGTGACGAAGGTGTATGGAGAATACACTATTGTTACAATTCATTCGATCGAGGAGTTGATGCAAATGGAGCAGTTCAGACATTTTAGGCCTCACTTCTCTTATTATATTTTGGCGGTCTGGGCATCATCACTGCCTTCTCTCTAGAGGACAGCTCGCTTTGGCAGCGGCACCTACTCAATCTTATCTTCTAAGTCGGTGTCGCCATCTATGTCTTTGTGCAGATATTTCCCAGCGACAAGTCGTTCGTAATACTCTCAGAAGTTCCGTTTCTTCTTCATTAAAATATCTAGACCATAGAGTGGTTCATCCAACCAATGCAATACGTGGGTTCATCGATTCTATGAGCCTCGGGAGACCTGAGATATTAGCGCCAGTGTCATCTCAGCATTTTTTGTGACCCCGACAAGAAATACCAGCATCGTCGGGAACACCAACGAGTTCTCGCTGGGAAATATCTGCATAAAGACATAGATAGAGGTACCGACTTGGAAGATAAGACTGAGCAGGTATCACCGCCAAAGCCAACTACACACTAGGGAGAAGGTAGTGATGGTGTCAGGATTGCCAAAAAGTAACAAGAGAAATGAGGCTCAAAATACCTGAACTGCTCCATTTGCTTCAGCTCCACAACCGAATGAATTGCCTTGGTTATGAGAGATGAGCCCAATAGCAAATGCAGCTAACCAGTCAGCCATCAAATAGGCCAACCACAAGAGGAAAATGATGCGGTCATTGGCTATTTTTTTCCCCTAAGGGGTGCAAATAAAATGAGAAAGACTTGAAGCAAGAGGCTCAATATGATGAAGCCGGATGTTCCATGTGTTCCACAAATCCAGAATGGAGATAAATCCCATATTGTTACTATGTTTGAATCTTATGGCACTCTCTGATATAATTTCGATTACAACAAACTATATAGGACGTTGAGATGGTTCCTTACTTGTAAGACAAGCAAGGTATTTCATTCACTAAGTAACAGAAGAAAAGTATGTCAACCATAGGAGGTGGGAGAAGAGAAAAGTGCATTCGCATCTCTCCTCTTTCAAGTTTTGGCATCAAAGAATATCAAACATGAGAAAGGAGACACCGTATTCTTCTCATGGAAGAGAAGAATAATAACAAGAGTGAATTAACTGGTTGTCTAATGGAAATCGAACAAATCTAGTTGTCAATATAAACAAGATTCGTAGAATAGAAAGGAGAGTGAAGCCAGGCTTTTGGCAACAACCGAGAGAAATCGGTAATGGTTGAAATTGATTCGGTTGTAATCAATCAGGATTATAAAAATAAAAACCAAATTAAATTGACTTTGTCTTTTAATTTGTTGGTATATGAAAAGTGATTCGGTTTTTATTTTCTCTTCAAAATGAAATTTGTACTGACAATGCAAACTACATAACAAATTCATCATATTAGCAAAATGGAGTGATTCTGGGCTTGTTTGTCTGCACTCATGTTATATCGAAACACCGTCAATATTTCAAAAAAAGAAGAAGTTAGAAATAATTGTCAAGTATTTTACATGTCAATATTTACAGATTGTGAAATTTTCAAGGATTTTGGGTTAAAAAAGAGTCTTACAGAAATCAGAAGCAGCAGAAAATGCACTTGTAAGTTATTGATTAATATTTCATTCGAGAATATTCTGTCTTGGCTAGTCATTCCTTTGGTTCTAGGAATAGCTCCGCTCCAATCCAGTTCTTCAAAGAACAAAGACGTAATCTTTGTAATGTCTTGTGTTGTACTTCCGATGTGCCAATCGATGTTACAGGAAAGATTTGGTCGCACTGTTTTCCACAAATTATAAACCAAGAGGTTAAACGATAATGACTCGATGCTTTAGTTCGTCTAAAATGGCATGATCCAACTTATCAAGATTAACAAAGAGAAAATTGGTGGAATTTTTCTAAAGTGTATTGAGGGACTAATAATGTTTGTGGTCATGTCGTAATAAACATAAAAAAATAATCTTCATTGGCATGATCGATGGGTCAAATGATGTGGGGGACAAAGAGGAGATGGCTTCACAGAATGAAAAAGAAAGAGGCAGCATATTCTTCTCCCGCGAAGAGGAAAATTCCCAAAGTGAAATTCTCTCATGGGACTTCCATGGTGGCTAGTGACTGCTTTGAGGAATTGAGCAGAAGAACAATTTTAGCAATCGACATTGGGAAAAAGAAGAGCTTAGCATTTTCACAATAGAGATCTCTTGTTGCGGATGTTGTCTTTTTTCTCTTTGATAATCAATTCGTGGCTAATCGAATCACAGCTATGTACGAAACTTACGTGTGACGAGCATGTACTCGTCGGTGGGCGATTATTTCCATCGGCGATGAATACAATGGGAATTATTTAGTTAAAAGTTATTAAAACCGGTGTATTTTTAATGTCAAAGTCTGGAGGACTTTGGAAATGGAGCATGCAACATAGGAAAAATTGTTCAAAAAGTCCTAAACCTATTGTTAGTTTTACCAATTCAATCCTAAACCTTTTAATTTTTTTCAATTGAGTCCTAAACCTTTATGTTTTGTCAATTGAGTCCTTTTGACTAATTTTGGTAGGAAATCACTAACGTGGACATCGGTCATCCAACGTGGTATGGTCGGTCTGACGTGGATATAACTTAATAATATTTTAATATTTTTTTGAATTTTTATTTTTATTTTTTACTTTTTTGTCTTTTCTTCTATTTTCCTTTACTTTCTTTTTTTCTCTTCCCTTCTTCCCTCCACTTGGTCTCGGGCGAGAGCCGCCCTTGTCGACCCCCGGACGAGAGTTGTCCTCAACTAAGGTCGACGAAGCTCGTCGATGACCAGCAAAGGAAAGAAGGGAAGAAAAAAAAGAAAAAGAAGAAAATAAGTAAATCAAAATAGAAGAAAACAAAAAAGGAAATAAATAAATAAATGAAAATAAAAAAAAATTAAATATTGTCCATGTCAATGTCGACCATGCCACGTGGGATGGCCGGTATCCACGTCAATGATTTATAGTTAAAATTGGCCTGATGGAATCACTTGGCATAGGACTTAATTAACAAAATTAAAAGGTTTATGATTGAATTAGCAAAACCGCAATAGGTTTATAACTTTTTGGATAATTTTCCCCGTGGAAAATTCTCTTAGATGTTTCTTGATGATGGGAACTAGTATTTACGGCAAAGATAATGGCCTTGATGATGCCATCTGCTTAAAAAATTATTAAGAACTAAATATAAGCTAAGCACCAACGGTGTATTTAGAGTTGCCCTAAGTTTTAACTTCTTAACTTTTAAAATCTTGAAACTTTCCATACTTAATTTTTTTATATTCTCGTGAAATATATCAACATTGACTTGTTGAATTTCTTTGTTTATGTTTTCTAAGATTAAAACATTCTCATCTTTGCAAGATAGAGCAGTATCAACTTGTTACTGAAAATATCTGTACAAAGACATAGATGGCAGCACGAACCTGGAAGATGAGACTAAGCATCCCAAAGTGAATTGTCCTATAGAAAAAAGGCAGTGATGGAGTCCAGACCGCCAAGATATAACAAAAGAAATGAGCCCAAAATGCCTGAAGTAGATGAATTGCACGAGTGGATGTAACAAAAGAGAGAAGCTGCATGAGTGGATGAATTGCCTTGGTTGTGAGAGGTGAGGCCGATCAACCATCAACTATGCCAACCACGAGAGGAAAATGATGCGGTGGTTTCCTGCTTTCTTTCTAAGGGGTGCAAATAGAATGAGAAATAACTAAAGTGAAGGCTTAGCAAGACGAAACATTAGATGTTCCATTTATTCCGCAGATTCAAAATCACGACGCGCCACCCCCTTCCCCCCTCCCCAACCCCCATAATGTTGAGCTCTCTCTTTTCCCTCTAGGGTTTCCAGTGCCGCCGGTAGCACTTTTTGGAGGGAGAGGGAGGGCTCCCTCTCTATTTCTCTCTTCCCACCCTACTTTTCGTCCCTCTGCCTCTTTGTCTCCCTATCTTCAAGATTTTTACTTTTTCGGCTTTTCTATCCCACTTTGTTTTATGCGTGAACAAATTTTTACAACTGATCTTGGATGAATGTGGAAACTAATTCGTCTAGTCGACATCATTCGAGAAAGATGTTCATGTCGTGGCTCCACAATCTCTCGGAGATTAGGCCGCTCTCCCCTCTCGATTTAGATTTAGGTTTAAATTCAGGGATTTTATTCTCCCGAACTAGATCTAGATATAGATATGAGAGTTCCTTACGATAATTAATCGTGCTCTGTCAACATATTGATATTGGTATTACTGTTTAGCGATGATGATGAGCATGTTGAATCTAGACGTGCACCGCAAGACGTTACAAATGGCATTAAGATCTCGGCGTGTGCTCATTACTGAATCGACGATCGGCCGCCGAACATTTATGGTGTCATATTTGTCCTTAAGGGATGAAAGTATGTTTTTAGCTTCATAGTGTGCTTTGTTATATGATTTCTAGTATTTGTTTTGTTCTGCAGTTATTTGGGATTGGCTAGGCTTGTAATCATTCTATCTATCTCTGCTTAATGAATGAAAATTTTCTTTCCACCAAAAAAAAAAAATATGCTCCTATCTATATAATTTATGTTTGTACAGGAAGAATAGTAAGAAATTATATATACATGTTGAGATTATTCCCTACTTGTTTGATAGAAGAAAGAATCTATTCAAAAATCCAGGAAGGTAAAAGATTTGTAAACCACCGTGAATGAACAGAAGTAAGATATATTATGCATTAAATGGTAGAAGAAAAATGTCTCATCCATGATTAGTTCAGTATGACGAAATTTCGGATGTTTCATTTGCTCAATAGATCCCAAACGGAGATAAATACCATGCTTTTGCTTAGTTTGAACTTTATCGCTCCTCTCTAAATTCTTTAGGTTTGTATAGGAGGAATAGTAAGAAATATACGCATACATGCTAAGGTTCCTTGCTGGTTTGTCACAATGTAAAAGAACCGTAAATCAATTATTCCGCGAATGAACACAAGCGAGGTATCTTATGCTTTTAGTGGCAGAAGAAAAATACCTCATGCGCGAATGATGGTTATTGCTTTATGTCGGCGATGTTTTATCGTCGAATTGGTTTAATCTCAATCCTACTTGCACATCCATCCATTCCGCAAATGAGTACAAGCAAGGTATCCAGTGCTTAAATGACAGAAGAAAAGTATCTCATTCATGATTAGTTTACTAAAATGTTGCACATCTAAAATGGGATTATCCAATTGATCAAGATCAGAAAAGGGAAAATTTATTGAATTATTTAAGAACATGAGTGGCGTATTGGATATAATACACGGCATGAATAACGTTTATGGTCATATCCTGCTAAATAATTAACCATAAAAATAACATTCATGTGCATGACTGATAGTTCAAATGAGGTGTGGGACAAAGACGAGATGGTTTTCCTAGAATGAGTGGATGGAGTAGAAAAGTGCATTCGCATCTGCCCTTTAAAAATTTGGCTTCAAAGAATAGCAAAGTTAAAAAGGAGAAGCAACTTTTTCTCAATCCACACATCTCTTGGGCCAAATTAATCCAACTCCAAACAATTTGAGCGCTGTTTATCTGAATTCAGCTGGATGCATTTCATGTCTTGTACCAAATGGCTTATAAAATATGCCCCATGGAGGTTTGCAAAAGCAACTGAAATGAGCCAACAGCAGCCAAACAAAGGCAATAAGCTCTCCACCTCTGCTCAGCACTCGCACATATGCTTCACCTTAATATGACTTGCTGCATATGACAACATCTCCACCCAAACTCCGCTCATCACCTCTCACTTTGTTTCGCTGAGCCCTTCCATCTCTCGGACCAATTCGATCCCCTCATTGATCGCGGATGGGATATACAGAATTTTCTTGTGTAAGAAAAATCACGCAATCTTTTGCATAGCTTCTCTACATTCTCGGTCCCATCGTGGATGCACTTCCGTAGATCGAGCAACCATGTCTGCTACCACAATTTGGGCGACGCCCGCCACACCGGACACCATATCATGCTGATTGAGTAAAAGATACAGCATGTAGGCGGAGAGGATCTTGCTGAATTCCCTTTTCTCGTTTCATCCCGTGTGTTTCTCCATGTTGCAGCAGATTTCAGTAGCAATATGCCAACATAAAATACTAGAGTCGTCCTTAAAAGATTGGCCATCGGCCCCCGGGTTTACAAGGGAGAAACATAACACCTCTAGCCTCATGTATGTTCCTCACCTTTGCCTCATCAAACGTGTCCTGGGATTTACGTCTCACCTCCTCAAAGATAAAGATCCATAAACCCTGAATAAAAGGATTCTTGGACACGTAGCTTGTATTCGCGATCTTAATTATCTCCCTCGGACCACAAAGTCTAGGGATTGTCGTGCTAAAACGAGATTATCTTCTCAGCCACACGCCACGGAAAACTACAGATATTAGAAAAAGCTGTGTTGCCCCAGCTCTGATCATGTTTATGCAACTTTCTCGGACTCCCCCCAAGACCTCGGATAAAAGGTTGCAGGCAGAGATGGATTTTGACCACCGTCGAAATATGAACAGTGTATCCAACACCGCACACGTAGCATTGGCAATAGGCTCTGCTTTGCATGTGGCGGATTGGGGCTTCCTTAGGTTACCCGCGGCGCGATAACAACCCGGGGAAAAATGAATCTATTTTAGTCGATCCTACGTGTACCACTTGATTGAAGCACCTCGTACATAAAACTGAGTTCGACTGATATCACCCTCAATGCATCCATCGGAGAAACTTTGTGGAAATAATTTTGACTCATTTCGCGTTCATAATCTTTGAACATGAGATCTCTGATGAAGACCTGAAATATTTGAAAGAACCACTAAGGATGCTTTACCACAATGCTCTCTGCAAGCCTTGCTTCTCGTTCGTCGGAATATCGACCCCCTAGTGCATTGAGTTCTTCCTTCAACTCCATATTTGCGCCCCAACCTCGTTTGGGACGACGGAGCATTGATTGCTGGAGCCTCGGGAGGCTCGAGAGATGAAGTGACAGTATCCTCTCCGCATTTTTTTATGAGTCCAGCAAGCAACACCAGCATCGTTGGGATCCCCAGCGACCTATTGCTTGGAAATATTAAGGGTAAGTATGGTTCCTGGGGTAGAATCGAGAATCGAAGAATCGAACCGATGATTCTAGTTTGATTCCCGATTCTGACGTGCCAGGGTCCGATTCTCGGTTCTGCATTTTTAGGAACCGCCGGTTCCGGTTTTGGTTTTGGTTTTCGGTTCTACCGTAGAATCGAACTAAAATCGGAACCGGAACACGAACCGAAATGTCTAAACAGTAAACCCTAACTTCTGAGTTTCTAATTCTACTCTTTCCTCATACTCTAGCACGAAGCACGCCTCTTCTCTATTCTCACTTCTTCCTCTCACTTCTTCCTCTCACTCCCCAGCCCTTCCCTCAACGACGACCACCCTTTTGTCTTTGTCCATCACCTTGTCCTCGGCACCCACACCTCCGACGACGTCCTCCCTCCAATGGCCTCTCGGCACCTTTCCTCAACGATGACCCTTCCCTCACTGTCCCTCGAGAGGCCATCCCTCACCGTCCATTGGGCTCGGCTCCCTTCCCAGCCCTTCGACAACGGCCCTTCCCTCGCCGTCCATCGCATCTCCTCAGTATCCACACTTCGGACGATGTCCTCAACTTCCTCTTGCTCGACTGCTTCTTGATCTATCTGCAGGTTGCTTTTACATTGGGATTTGGTAAAAAAATTATTGTTTCTTCGTGGACCTTATGTTTGTGGTGGTAGTAGCAGTCCGAAATTGTGGTTTCAGCCGATTGTGCCTGCGGGAAGTATTTGGCTGTGCGAGCGATGTTGTGCAATTATGAATTAGGTCCTATGCGTCTCTATTGTGCTACTTGACAGCTTGTGATAGAATAGGGCATTTTGCCACATTCAAGATAACATTATTGAATTGCTAATTTGCTAGTTTAAATAGATGCTGATTTCTTTTTTGGACTATGCAAGCAAGCAACTGTAACATATGCCAGACTTTTCCTCCTTGTCTGCAATATACCTGCATAAAGCGATAGTATATGTTAGTGCCCTCTGTCTTTTTGTGTGCTTGGGTCGTATGAATTGTTTTCTGCAGGAATATGAAATGCTCCAATACTTTGCAGAGTTGATAACTAGGTTCAGAAAAAGTTCTACATTGAGCATCACAAGGTTGAATTGCTAAAAGAAGATTAGCTGTTTGTCTTTTTAGTTACATGAGGAGTTTGAAAATATGCCAGCTCTTTCTTATTTTTCACCGAATTTCACCGGTTTGTCTCCAAGCACTGTCCCGACCCTTCGGACCTCGATCGACGACGGGATGATGGATTACCGATCAGGCCTTCCGCCCGGGATGAGGAAGTTTCGGGGCTTTCTCGGCACGAGCCCTCCCAAGCCCATACCAAATCGCGGCGGAGTTTTTTTTTTGGACAATAAAAGTTGATTGGGTTTGACATGGTGTGGTCGGGGTGGCATGTGCAATGTGTGCATGCATTTGGAGTCACCACCGATCCTTCTTGGAAGGTGGACCGAAACATCACTGAACAATTAGGAGAGGTCGATCGGTTCTACGGAACCAGAGATTTTTCAAAATCATTTTTATTAAGAAAATCATTTTAATTTCTGGAAAAAAAAATACCGAATCGCAACACGTGGCTAGCCCATGGCCATCCAATCCGGCCGTTTGTTACTCTCAAGAGCCAGCCCCATCTTGCCGATGTGGCTGCCTACATGGCGTGCCACGTCGGCCCTGACCGATCCAACAAAGGTTGAACGAGTTAGCCCCTTGTTGGGGAAGATTCTCGCCGGCGCCTCGCCGAGAATTTAAAATCGACGTAAAAACGTCGCCGGAACTTCGCGATTTCGAATCCAAAACGTTCCTCAGCTAATCCTCATCAACATATATCCATTTCACAGCCAAAAGACACTGGAAACACCCCAAACTAAACAGCCTCAGTCTCGATTCTGGCGACCATATTTTGAAAAAATTTTTTCGTCTAATCTTGATTTCGAGCACTCAAACAAGATCCAAAGTGGACATAAAGACTTACCCGAGCTCATTTAGAGGTTGGTGAGCGTTGGTTGCGCCGGCGTGAGCTCTCGACTCGGACCAAGACCAAAAAAGTTGAACCGGCATCCGTGGCGTGATTCAATGCAAAAGCAAGAGCAAGATAGGCTTAGGCCCTGTTTGGTTCAGCATTTGGCCAAAGACTTTGAGAAAATGCAAATACCTTTAGGCTAAATGCCTTTTTCAAAATGCAAGTAGTGTTTGGTAAAGTGTATTTTAAAAACACATTTGAAAAGTAATTTTAACGTAAATGTTGTTTGGTGAAAAATGAACTTCATAAAAAAAATTTTCTTTTTGAAAAAAGGCGGCGGCGGCGGCCGGTGATCGGCGACTAGCGGCGGCGGCCGGCGGAGATCGGTGATCCGCGACCGGCGGCGGCGGCCGACGGAGGCCGGTGATCGGCGACCGGCGGCGCTACCGGCCGGGGGAGGCAAGCGAATGTGACAAAATTTTAAAAAAAAAATTTAGTTGCATTTCGCCAAAGTCCTTTAGCCCAAAGTACCTCTAGAGGTGCTTTTGCTAAAGGACTTTGAGAAGTATTCGGATGCAAGTGCATCTCGCCAAAGTGAGCCAAAAAATGAACCAAACAAAGCATTTGCATTTGGCCAAGGGACTTTAGAGCCCCAATGCTCATCTCCAATCTTTGAACCAAACGGGGCCTAAGTTGATTCTTGGATAGATTCGAAGAGAGAAATAGGCATGAATGGCTCGAATGTGGCATGATCGAGGGCTAGTATTGTGACGCCCGAAAATTTGGCCTCGGGGTCGGGACCAAATTCAATAAAATATATTTTATTTGAATTTCTAATGGTATGAAATTTCGAATCGCCGGGACGAAAGTGACAAATTTTGGATGATTCCCGAAATGTCGTTCAATTTCGATTGGGTATCGAAATCATGGTCACCGTGACTTAGGATTTTTAATCCTCGCGCCTAGTCATTTTCGGACCGAACCTAGCCCGTAAAAATCCAATTCCAGTCCCGATCGGTTGAGCCAAAAATCCGTTCAGTCCCGATTTGTGAAATTACCATTTTGCCCTTGGATATTATAGGCAAAATGACAAGAAAATTTATTAGATGAGAGTTGTGGGCCCCACCTTATCTTGATCCAAACCCGGTCGGACTTCTCTCTCTCTCTCTCTCTCTCTCTCTCTCTCTCTCTCTCACGTCCGCCCCCTTTCACGGATATGCATGAGCCTCTCTTCTTCCTCTCATTTCTCCATTTGCGGCGACAAAAATAGCCACTTCAAGCTTCCACGATAAACTACAACACCCACAGAACCCATTCGACGCCACCGGACCACCGCCGCACCGCCGAGTCGCCGGAAAGTCGACGGCAAGAACCCTTCCCGAGTTGCTCTGTTTTCTGCCGGGTTTGCGGTTGCAGAGCCGGGTGCACTGTTCCCGAGCTACCACCGCCTCAACGACCACCACCTCGGCCTCCGGCCACCTCCTCGACCTCCCGCGACCTTGCTCCGCCGCCAGCCGTTTGAAGCGGCCGGAAAGGCTGGATCAGCCCCGAACACGCACCGCCCTGTTTTGGGTCTCGAGGCGCCGGTTCTGTACCCGAGCCGCTCCGGTCACCCGAGTGGCTTCCGACCACCACCCACCTTCGAGCCATAGTCCCTCCGACCTCTCCGGACTCAGTCCCGCCGCCGTTCACCGTCGCAAGACACGAAACAGCCGCCCGAAGCCCCGGCGACCCCCGCCTGTTTCGCGTCTGCCTTGTTCGGCCGCCCTCCGCCGCGATTGAGCCACGCCCACGCCCGCCGACCACCCCAAGCCATCACCCTCGACCCCTTGAGGTCCCACGAAGCCGCCGGCAACCGATCGCCTTGTTGAGCGGCGAATCACCCCCGGCCAGCCTCCCCTGTTTCGAGCCCGCGCCCTGTTTTAGGCGCCGGTTCTGTTCCGCTGCGGTTCAGCCGCCTCCGGTCGCCATCCGCCGCCCTTAGCTAGTCCCGAGGGTCGTCCTCGACCGGTAGGTGAGTCCCCTAGCCTTCCCCAGCCTCGTCGCCGCCCGTGAGGACGAAATTTCCTCAACTCGCCCCGGTTTCCCTAGTTTTATGCTATTGATTCTGTTTTTCTAGCCCCGCCGCTCGTTGGAGTTCCGGTCGTTGAGCTGCCGCCGTGTGGAGCGACGTCACGACGTCGCCACGAGCTCGTGTCAATTTCGGCCGTGAACAGTGCCGCCGGAACAAGATCACCGCCGGTGAACGGTGTTTTCGATGGTGAATAGTGATTTTACGGCCCCGCCTTGAAAATCGTGCCCGACCCGACCTCGACCGCCGTTGTTGGTGAGTTGACCCTAATCCTTAGTTAGGGCGCCAATTGCGCCTAAGATTAGTCAATTAGTCGGAAAGGTATTTAGGTAGGTTTGATTATGGTCGGATTAGTTAGAAACTGGGTTTAAGATAAATGGCCATAATCGATTAAATTAGAATTGTCTCGTGGCTAATTGATGTTAGATGATTGATTGTGTCTGTGACTTGATCGCGAGCGAGCGATAAGTTAAGAACGAGCGATCGATCGGCAATTTTAAATCAAACTGGCTAATCAATGACTCGGCACGAAATTGAGCCTCTATATGGCTTAATCGAATTGGTTTATTCGTGTTGAATTGATGATTTTGTTGGGGCGGATCGCCTCGTTGAAATGTTGATCTAAGTGCCTTGAATGCTCGTTGAGTGGATTGGCGTCCGTTTGGGAGTCAATTGTCTCGTGTGCCTTTGCGGCGTCTACTTGGTAGTCTCGCATGTTCATATGACCATGTGCGGAATTAAGATATAATTTTTAGCATGAAAATGGCCTTGGGCCGAGTCGTTGAACACGTTGTGTGAGCATTCGGCCTAAATCAAAGAGAATAAATGGATTGATGTGTAGGGTGTGCTTGCATGGTCATATAAAGGAACGATGATGGGTTTTCCTGGCAAGTTCGTGTTGTACATGGAGTACACACTGTACCATTTTTATATGTGACCACACGACTTGCCGAAGCACGATAATTCATGCCTCGTATGGTACGTACGGTTTTAAGGGATTATCGGATGCCGGTAGCAGCTTGTGATGGACCGAAGCCCCGTATAGGGATGCCTACTTGCCGTGCCGTGCAAGGTGCACCGGATACACCTTGCTTGTAGTAGCCATTGCCGAGAGGGAAAAGGAACGTAGCCCGGTCCTGCCGGAAGAATGCGGGATCGCATTAATCGTGAGAGTCGATCACGCCGGTAGCGTGGATCCTCGTCATTTGTGGCGCCGAGAGCGCGATCATCGTTAATAAATGGACTTATGTGGTGTCCAAGTGCATACTTGTGAGTGTGATGCTTTGTTCGGATGGTTGTCTCGATATGATTTGTTGAGTCGAGTCAAGCATTGCATTATGTGTGGCTAAAGGCTAGTAAGTATGCATGTGGTTGATTATTGTCGTGTGATATGACTTCTGGATATATATTTATATTGTGGTTTGATAATCCTTGTGTTTAGGATGTTCTAGGCGAATCGGTGTCCTAACCGAGCTTAGGCTTGATTCACTGAGATTTATATCTCACCCCGTCGTGGGTTAATATTTTCAGACCTCAAGTTTTAAGCATGCCTCCAAGATGCGCGCGGCCCCAATGGACATGGATACATCCATTGAGGAGTTCCCGGTAGGTCCGGATAGAGTGTATATTAGGAAAGGGACCATTGTTTGGGTAGATGAATGGGGACCATACTGGAAGCCCCACGGATACGAGGCTTGGTATTATCGTTACGGAGATATGACCACGGGGCCATTGAAGCCCTCCGAGATTCGAGGGACGGAATTCCTGCTTGGTGTCACCCCGCTCCAGTGGAGGATGACCTAGAGCACTCAGTAGCGAGAATCTAGAAACATTCCAGGAGAAGTCCCCGGTGATCGAAGAAGAGATGGAAGCCATTGAGATATCTACTTGAGAGGAAGAGGATAGGGAAGACTCGTTGAAGACAAACCCCGTTAGCCCATTGAGTACGATCCCGACGAAGATGAGGAGAAGTCGATGATAGCGGACCGACTAGTAGTTGTAGAATAGGTAGAGCTCAATTTTGGAAGTTCTCTTAGAATAGAGGCGTAGTGGAAGAACTTGGAGGGTTGTCTTTTTGTTTAGTCCCTCGGTTCCCTTAGACCCTCGCTTTCATTGTAATTAACCTTTGATATTTTTGTATTATAAGGTTGTCTTTCGTCCCAGTCGTCTTTGTTAAGTGAATGGAGTTGTTTTCGCTTCCGCTTGTACTTTTCATTTGCGTTAAGTTTTGAATCCTTCCAGTAAGGCCGTTGGATCCTGGGAATCTTTTATGAGAACGGTCGTGGTGGGATGTTATCGAGCCCGAAGGGTTTGGGACGTGACAAGTATGCATAAGGTGTCTCAGCGAGGCATTTCAATAAACACATGACATGCAAGGTTCGAGCTGAAAATGAAGGTCCCGGAGGCAAAACTGGAGCAAACAAGTATCCATTCATGTCTAGAGGGACTCACTGCGACGTTGAGGTGCATTTCGTTTGGCTCTGTTTGATAAAAATCAAACGGAGCCAAACCGACATGACCATCGCAGTACTAGAAAAACAGGGGATGTATGGCCCCGGGATATACCAACCTGCTCGAGTGGCGCCGGTGACGACTCAGGCTTCGGTGATCATGGGTTCAACGACCTGAAGCTCCCGCGTTGACACCTCCCGAATCCTCCTCCTACAGTCTTTTCTGCCTTGTTTTTCGAAGGCTAGTATTCCAGGCCGAACCCCTCTCTTTTTCTCAGGCTCTCTCTCGCTCGCCCTCTCCTTCTCTGTCTGTCTCTGTGAGCGAATGAAGATGATCCCCAAGAATGATCCTCTCTCTCCTCTCTCTCTCTCCTTCTGCCGAAAAATTTTCCTGTCCTTTCCTCAACCTTTTTTTTGCCAGCTCACTCTCGTACCCGTTGTCCTAGGCATAAAACGACAAGGACGGGATTCTGTGGAGGTGAGCGGAGGAGGAAAAATGAGAAAGAAACGTGCGTTTGAGGCTGGACATGGTCTGTGTTGCAGACCCGGCTGACCCCCTTTGGAAGATTCGACCAAATTGGGGCTCAATTCGACAATTTTTCACAAAGCTAATACAAAAATTGGATTTCCCAACATGATTTCTATGTAAAATGGGCATTTCTCAGAACTTATAGCTTGAAATTCATGAAAAATCCCAAATTTCATTTAGGATCCAAAAATGATTTCTGATTGGTTCAAGGCTCAAATGGTCGAATCAACCCAAATTGAAGCCGTCAATGGGTTTGGCATGATGAAATCTATAAGTCAGAGGGTTTTTATTTTCATGGCATGGCCTGAAAAAAATTTAATTTCATGATTTGTGAAACCGGGGATTAAATTGTAAGAAAAATGTGCAATTAAGCCCTTCAAGTCAAAATTGATCAAATTGGAGGGCAAATTGACCCAATTGCACTTCAAGTCTCTAGATACCAGTGTCATAGCTTATTAAAAATAAAAATTGAAAATTAAAGGACTCGAAAAGGAATTTTTATGCTCTATTCGGGTTTATGTTCATGAAGGAACATAGTGGTCCAAATCAAATTTTTGAGATTTAAAGTGACCAACGTGAAGAGGAAATTAAAAAAAAATTGGCTATTTTTTCATATTTTTCTGACCAGGAATGGTTTTTTTAATTATTTTTTGGGTATTTTTATAATTAAATAAATTTGAGAAAATATGAAAAATTATCAAAAATATTTTTTGTTCAAAATTGGTTCCTAAGGTTAGGCCAATGCCTCCAAGGTTGATTTTTCAATTTTTATGATTTTTTTAGCTATTTTTTAAATAATTTTTAAAAAAAAAATGAAATAAAGGTTATCAAAAGCCAGGTGTCAATAGGCACAAGGTGGTAATTTTAAGTGTTCTTGTAGTATGAGACTTATTGTGAATCGTAAGTTTGTGCATTCTACTTTTTGTGCATCTAGTCCGGCTATTTTTTGTGCATTCTTTAACCGTCAATTAACACCTATGCATTCAAACCGTATTGTGGATTTTCACTACTTTTTTTTTTTTTTTGTATATGTGAACTTAATGTATCAACATAACATGTCAATGGAGGTGGAGGGACTTGAGGAGATGACTCCAAACATCGAATTGGGATTGTCGGGCAATGAAGTTGGAGAAGAGCCATCCTCGACCATGGGTGCGAGTGTAACAAACAAGGTACTTGGTCTTTGGTCTTCCTCCTCGTGATAAGAAATGTATTATATGGGGTTTAAATTAAAAGGGGGGGAAAAGCAAATAACATGAGATGCATGCATTGTGAGGTTCAATTAAAGTACAGTGTTTCTAATGGTACTTCTTCGATGAGGAAGCATTTGGTAACGTGCAAGAGGTTTCCTTGCAATGTAGATAAGAGGTAGAAATTCTTTGCACCACGTAATGTAAACGTAGATAGCAAGGCGGGGGAGATCCTGGTACTAGTAGTGTCTTATCAACTTGGACGTTTGATCAAAATCGTTGTAGGCAAAAGCTTGCTCGGTTTATCATAGTTGATGAAGCATGTTGCATTTCGTGAGTATATCGGTGAGTCATAACCTCTCTTCAAACATATATCAAGATTTACATTGATTAGAGATTGCATAAAGTTATATTTTAGTGAAAGAACTTGTTTGAATACTTACTTTGGGAAGTATAATTATAGGATCGCACTCGCCATCGATACATGGATTTCCATTCAAAACATGAATTATGTGTGTCTTACTACACATTTTATCGATGAAAATTGGAAGTTGCATAAAAGAATCATCAATTTTGTGGTGATGCATAGTCCTAGAGGTAGAGAAATTGGGAAAATGGTGGAGAAATACATCTACAAGTGGGGAATAGAAAAAAGGGTGTCCACAATCACCGTAGATAATGCTAGTACGAATGATGTTGCAATTGGTTATTTAAAGGATAAACTTTCAAAAAAAGGGTCGTTGATCTTAGTTGGCAAGGTCTTGCACATAAGGTGCATTGTTCATATATTAAATTTGATTGTGAGAGATAGCTTGACTAAGGTAGTTGCTTCTATTGAAAGTGTCCGAAATGTGATTAGATATGTGAGGAGCTCTCCCATGAGAGCCAAAACATTTCAATCTTACATTGAGAGTGAAAGGATCACTTATAAAGGTTTGGTTTGTCTTAACGTCGCCACTAGATGGAACTCCACTTACTTCATGTTAAACATTGCTATAAAGTTTAGAAAAGCCTTTGAAAAGATGGAAGAAGATGATTTATCTTTCGTAGGTGAGCTTAACCATGATTTTCCTAAAGATGATGATTGGAAAAATGTTATTATTCTTTCCGATTTTCTAGAACAATTCTATAAAGCCACCAAAGTGATGTTGGGGAGTTCATATGTTACTTCAAATGGTTATTTCAAGGGGATAGCTGCTTTGTACAAATATTTGAAATACGCAGCGGATTCTTTGGATCCTAAGCTTGGACCTATGGGTAAGTCAATGAAAGAGAAATTTGACAAATATTATGGGAGTTTAGATAAGTTGAATATGCCGGTGTTGATTCTTGTTGTGTTTGATCTTACAAAGAAATTGAATTATGTGAGTTTCTATTATCGATAAATTTATCATGATGAATCGTGAATCAGTGAGATGTATGATAAGGTCAAGAATGCATTGGAGCAATTGTATGAATTTTATGAGCAATCTTTTACTTCAAGCAATCAAAACCGTGGTCGCCAAAGTCGAGTGCTAGTAGTAGTAGTTCCAATTCCATTGGTAATGAAACTAACAGCAAATATGACATCTAAGTTTGGCAAAAAAATATTTATGCACTCAAAGAAAAAAGTGCACAAAGGCAACAAATCGAGCTTGATTGGCATCTTCAAGATAAAGATGAAAACGGCTCTTGATCTTGATCTTCTAATGTAGTGTAAGACTACCGGCTCAAAATATAAAATTCTATCTTTGATGGCTCGAGATGTTTTGTCTATTCCCGCAACTACGTTGCTTCGTAATCTACTTTTAGTACATCGGGTCGTGTGCTTGATAGCTTTCGAAGTTCATTGACTCCTAAAATAATGGAAGCTTTGCCTTGCACACAAGATTGGTTAAGAGCCGCTCGTGTGCCGATTAACATTGAAGAGTGCATTGAGTATGCACAAAAGTTTGAGTTAGGTAAGTGATGTTTATATGTTCATATATTGTAATTCCTTTGTAAATATTTTGAATGAACTTTCTATTTAATCTCTTTTTTTTTTTTTTAGATATGGATTGTCTTAATGAGGATACTATCATCGGTAATAGAGCTTATGGGTTGAAGTGGATTTGCTATATGTGGTGAGGCTATCTCGTTAATTGTTTCAATTTAGTTAATAGTAATTTTACTTTAAAACTAATATTAATTTGTTGTTTCGTTTGGTTTCATGTGGTTAGATTTCGGATCTCGTGCGATCGGAAGGGAGGCTCGTGATAAGCTGTTTGTATATGGTGTTTCAATTGGCAATTTTTGTTTATTTCATCCCGTCATGATTTGACTTTAAGCTGGTTTAAGTGTGAGGACTTTTAGTGGGATTTTATGAAAGGGATGAAACAAAAAAGCAGAAGTTGGATTTTATGCTTGATTTGCACGTCCTTTGTCCTTGTCGATATTGCACTATCCATTTCATATTATGAAGCATGAGTTTCTCTAATTCGGTTCCCATGGCCAAGAAACTAATCCTTTCTCGCAGCTCTATTTGATTCTATATGGATGTCTTTTGTTTTGATATAAAAGGAGTTGTATTGACAGGTTCTCGGGTACCTTGGGGTACCCTGGAAGTCTGTAACAAGGTAGGTTGCAAGCTCCAGGGGTATGCGGGGTAGGTTCTAGGTTTTGAAAAATAAGAAACTTATACTAGCGGGTAGATTCTCGGTGGAACCTACCTAGAACCTGGAACCACTCACACCTAGGAAATATTCGCATGAAGAGATAGATGGCGGCACCAACTTGGAAGATGAGAGCGAGCAAATGCCGCCCCCAAAGCGAATTGTCCTCCAAAGAGAAGGCGGTAATGGTGTTCGGACCGCCAAGATATAACAAGAGAAATGAGGCCCATAATGCTTGAAGAGATATGTCTACTTCAGTTACACAAGTGCATGAATTGCCTTGATTGTGAGAAATAAGCCCAATCTCGTATACAACTACTGAGTCAGCCATCAAGTAGGCCAATCACAAGAGGAAAACGATGCGACAGTTCGCTATTTTCTTCCTAAAGGGTGCAAATAGAATGAGAAATACCTGGAGTGAAAGGCTCAGCAGGAAGGAGCCTCGGATGTTCAATTTGTTCCGCAAATTCGAAATAGAGCTAAATGCCATGTTTTTGCTTAGTTTGAACTTTATTGATCCTCTTAGTATACTTTTGGCTTGTATAGGAAAGAATGGTGGGAGATGTCCTTGCTTGTTTGTAAGAAAGAAGAAAAGAATCTATTCAAAAACCCAAGAATGCAAAAGAAATCGTGAACCAACCATTCCGCGAATGAACATAAGAAAGGTATCTTGTAAATGATGTGTGGGACAAAAGAGAAGATGGTTGCACAGAATGATCGGATAAAGCATTCATGGCGGCTCAAAGCTGCGAATAGCGACAGAGCGAAGGAAGTGGGAGAAGAGGAAAAAGTACATTCGCATCTCCTCTTTCAAGTTTGGAATTGAAAAAAAAAAACACAAAGAGAGCATATTTTCCTCACGCAAGAGAAAATTCCCAAATTGAAATTCTCTCTTCGTGTGATGATTAGTGGCTACTTTGAAGAATTGGGCAGATTCCTAGTAAGGCTTACCCTCCTTTAAGAAACGTATAAAAAAAATAACAAATTAAGGCTCTATTTGGTTCAACATTTGATCAAGGGACTTTGAGAAAATACAAATACCTTTGAGTTAAATGCCTTTTTCAAAATGCAAATAGTATTTGGTAAAGTGTATTTTAAAAATACATTTGAAAAGCAACTTTGATTTAAATGTTATTTGATAAAAAATAAACTTTGTAAAATTAAAAAAAAGCGGCAATCGGCGATTGATAGTGGCGGGCGGCCGATGGGCGGCTGCGAGTTGATGGGCTATGGCTAGTGGCGGTGGGCGGCGGCGACAAGCGAATGTGACAAAATTAAAATTAAAAAAAAAATTAGTTGCATTTCATAAAAATCCTTTAGCCAAAAGTACCATGAAGTATTTTGGGCTATAAGACTTTAAAAAGCACTTGAGATGCAATTGCATCTCCCCAAAGTACGTTAAAAAAATAGCCAAATACCATTTACATTTAACCAAGAAACTTTAGGCCCTAATGCTCATTTCCAATCTTGAATCAAACAAGGCCTAAATGCACTTTTTAGCAAAATTCATTACTATGCCAAGGATCGTCGACCCGAGTTCCTCGTCTCGTACTCACGCGCGATTTGCAAGATAGCACTGACAATATCGTCTAAGTGTCAACACTACACGAAAAATCACGTGCCTAAAAAAATTTTTTCTCGTTATGAACAACTATCAAACATGAATATGGCGTTTCTCATAGTCGAAGAGAATTTTCGAACATTCATCCTCAACCTCCACCACATATGCTGGCTTGAGCTTCCATCTTAAAACAGAAGCAAATGAAGTCTCCTGTCAACGGTCAACTAGATGCACTGTATTCTTAGTTCTCATCCAACTGTAAAGTCAAGCTTTGCCAAAGGAAGAAAGGCGGTTAATTATAAACAGGCGGTTAGTATCTCAGCAACAAGACAGTGCGCATTCTCAGTTCTCATCCTGCTATCTCTTCTCCACGCGCAACATCATCATGCTAGACCTGTCGCCAACAGTTTCGTTTGCGGGAAACTCTGGCCACAGTAAGGTAAAGAGAACTTTCAACTGCACTGCTACACATAAAGTTTCTCACGGCCGTCACCTTACAATTCACAGCCCTATTTCGTCACAAGCTGAACTAAAATCAGACTTCAGTTCTTATTTTTCACCTACATCTTTACGATTTGGATATGCAGCCATGCAGGAGCAATGCTGCGGCTGTTGGCCCAGTGCTCTGTTCTTGCAGACGGTGTGTTCTTCAATTAGCAACGGATTTATTGGCAAAGTCGGACATAGCCTTGGCCTTTCAATTGCTACCAAATGATGATGTCGAACCTTTTTGAGCCATCAGTTGGTTAACAATTCACATGTCTCCTACAACCAAACAAACATCAATGGTCAAACGAGATATTGACATGTTAAGCCAACGTCATTATGCCCACTTGTTAATAATCAGAGCTGAGATAAAACATTTTACCATGTCTTCATATCTCAGGATATTAGGCAGCTCAAAGAATGTCCTTCCATCAAAGCTACTGCAGAGAATAAGGAAAGATACTGTTAAGATAAGCCCCAATCTGGTTGGGAAGGTGACTTGGACGTAGTTTACTCACCGACTGTGGTGATCGTAACGGAGATGGAACAACGATTGCAGGACTTCGGTTGTTAGAAATGGTGAGCTGGTAAGTCTCAAAAACAGAAATCTCACTCCTCGTCGATCTATACATTTCTGATGCAGTCGTAAAGGATGAGTTGGAGCTTCCTCCTCCGGCTCTTAAGGATGCTGTCCTTGCACCATTGGCACCTGCCTAGAGCAATCACTAGAAAGTTAGAAATCTATGACTTCAGATGAAGTGAGAACAGGACATAACACAAAGAAGCAGCAGGCAGAGAGCATCAAACTTAAGATACAGAAAGTCATCGCTTTTCATTCTAGACGCAAGAATTCTCATGAAATGACAAATCCCATTACATGCATCTCCTTGAGACACGAGCTATTACAACTGCAAGAAAGAAAAATATGCAATGGCCATGAATCTAATCACGCGGGAAAACTAATGTCAATAATCTCTTGTTGCCCTAGATACTTCCCAAAAACCCAGAAATAGACATTTTCACAGCTAGGAATAATCAACAGACAAAAATAGTGAAAAGAGCTAAAACAATCTGCCGTAATGCAGCCAGATAACCAAAAAAGAGGGGAAGAAAGATTCATACATTACGCAAGTCTTTAACATGTACAATAATGATTGTTATATCATCCGTTCGGTTTTCATGAGCCAACCATAGTTTATATGATTCTCCAGCAATGGCAGCGCATGCATCTCTTGGATCAGGATAACTTGCCACCTGTACGAAGAAACGTGAATAACATAAGTTCAGTGAAATATGGAAATATAAGATGCAAAGTAGTCTGATGTTCACGAGATCACCAGAATGATCCCATGTGAGGAGCTGACACAACAATTTCAGATATTGCATGACTTAAGTTTCGAATAAAACACAGCAGATACATACTTCCAATCACACACTGAAGTCCAGATGCTATGAGCAGTGCCTGCTAGTGGGCTGCTTACTTGTATACATTTCCATAAAATCAAAGTACAATGCCTTATTAGTGATCTAGTTTCAATAGCAAAATATATCCAATGTAGAAGCAAATTATGCGTGCGATTGCTAGGTGACTGTGGAAAGAAGAGCTGGACAGTAAGAGGCATCATGGTTTTGACGAGGGCGCAGACAAAGTGGAGAATTGCCTTAGATAAACTGTTATACGAAGGAAGATGCTCAAATGGTAGATAAAACTAGTACAAGGCAAGGATGCGAAAGTAGAAGTGTGGTCAAGATGGTCAAGGCATCCATGAAGAGCTGATGGTCCAAAAAGCTCAAATGGGACCTCCAGGAGATCGCAGAGGAGATATCCATGTTCGATAGGAAAGTCAAGTTGTAAGAAGTAAGTCGTTTGTGCCGGATGGAATACTCGGTTCGATAGTCCCCAATTTTTTTTCTTATGATTTTTTCAACAAAATATCAATCTTTTTTTGAGTTCCGATTTGCCTGGACCAATACATCATTTTCTTTTAGTTTTTCTGGGATCAGGAAAAAAGTTCAATGTATAGCACAATGAAATATCAAAAAGAAGAATAGCACGGTGAGTGTCAATGAATGCCTGCTACTTTCTGTATTAAAAAAAATTGTTATTTGTAGAATATGCCCTAGCAAAAGCATAACACTATATTCGAAGAATTGTATGCATCAACGTGCATGTAAGATTAGCAAGCACTAAGACAACATAAAGTAGAGATGCAAAACAGATTCGTCAGTTTCTTCTTCCTGCTTTTGCTACTGCATTTGCCTCTTCCACTTACAAAAATCCTCGAGGAGTATGGTTTTGGTAGTCAACTTAAGTAGCTTAAAAAAAAACAAGAACACTGTGTCAAAGCGCATAGCAAAGGATAATGGCAAAGTTTTTTACGGTCAACTGCTCCAGTTCATCCATTTTTCTAGTGCAGCAATATACACCCTACGAGAGAATCATTCAATATCGATTTGTTGGTGGTGGGATATGAGGACAGCAACAGATTGAACATATAAATAGAACAGCAACAAGATGCATGGGGTTGAAAATGGCTGCCAATCAATTAAGAATAGGAAGAAAAGCCTTACCATATCGACAACGGCTTGGCTAGGGAGAAACTCAAAAACTCCATCACTTGCAACAACAAAGAACAAATGATCAGGTGTGAGCTGAAATATGGACACTTCAGGATCGGCAATCACACCAATTGTCTCAGCTGTACTATCTCCTATACTCCTCGTGAAGGCAGTGCCGGGATACGTTCCATTCTGAACCCACAGCCTCGGAGGATCACTGCCTTCACTCTCTTCATCACCCCATGTCTGTATATCAGGATCCTTTAGCCCATCCACTTGATCTACGCTCAGAACCCTGGCTCCACAAAGCTTCACTCTCTCATACTCGTCTCGCCTAAATGGGGTTTGATCAGAGGACAAATCCTCAGCTAAAACTCTGTCACCAACTTTAAGTGCGATAACTGCCCTTGAATCACCCACATTTGCAACAAGAAGCTTATCCCCAACAACAAGAACTGTAATAGCTGTAGTACCACTCATCGTGTCGTCTATCTCGCTATCATGCAACTCGTGATTTGTCCTTACAAACGCCGAACTATAGGCGTTAACGGTATCATCCAATATTTTCGGGTCATTTGCTAAGATATCCACCAATCTGTCTCTAACGAAATTGGAACACTGGGCACCAAATTGACCATGCCCATCAAACACACCAAAGAAATGGAGATTTGGGTTACCTTGAACTTGAGTACGAATGCAAAAGCTATCTTGGTTTTCCTTGTCAGGCAAATCGGGGTAGTAACCACGCTGCGTCAGAACAGAGTACTCCAAACGAAAGTTGTGTGAAGGAACAGGCACACACTCTATGGACCTCTCGGTGAGTAGGTGCTTTCCATGGACACTGAATTGACTCACCTCTTGAAACTCCCGAGAATCACAGTCCGAAGATCGTGGGCGGTGCCCACAACACTTCCCATGCACACAGCCCATGAAGGATGACCCTTCAGGGAGGCCAAAAGAAAGAATTTCCCCACAGCAGACCACCTGTTTGATAAAAGTTTCGAAAAAAAGACGGAGCACAAAAACTTCGGGTTCAGAGTCGCCTTTGTCCGCAACACCTCCAGAAAATCGGCAGATGGGCCCTCGCGGGAACAAACTCCGAAGCTCCTAACGTGGCCATGTCGCGCGGGCGGCAATACCCAGGAGCAGAATTCGGAAATGCAGCCAACAAACCCTCAAAGCAAAGACAGCTAAGCCAGCTTCCGCGAACAACGCAGTCTTGCTCGAAGGGTTTCCGAGAAAAGATGTCAAGATCGGCGTGGAACATCCACAATTCAACAAGCAAGGAACTTCACCGCCAAAATTCAAGAAAAGCCCCCGAATCGAATACCAAAAAGACAGACAGACAGACAGACAGAGAGAAGAAACAGCGAGGAACTTTTCCGGCTGATCAGAGACGGCAACAGAAACGAGAGGAGGTGGAGTTCTACCGAGGGAGCTGTAGTTGGTTCCGGGCGCAAGATCGCGGCTCGAGAAGGGAGCAGAGCGGACTGTAGGCAGTTTAAAAAAACCAGCGAGAAAGAACGAAATTCAAAAGAGAAACGGAAGCGAAGAAGAGGGATTGAATGCGAATTTATGGTCATGAAAATGATCGACGAATGAATGATGATTCGATTCGATTCGAACTGCAGAGAGACAGAGAGAGAGAGACAGAGAGAGGGAGAGAGGATGCTAACACGTTGCGTACGTGAGTGGGTTTGTCTTGTCCTCTCTGGCTGGGAGCCCCATACCCCCCTCCTAGAACCCACGCCCTCACATGAAAATTTCCAATGGAGCTTTGCTTTGATTCCTTGGTTTCTCTGTTTCAATTTTCAAATTTCAGTTGCCCAACTCTCTCTGTCTCCTTTTTTTTTTTTTAAAAAACTTTCAAAAGTTTGTTATCTCCACGAAAATTCATGTATGACTTTTTGTTTAGTGGCCGTCGAAATGGACCGTTTAGTACTTAGCCAGAACAATGTTAAAGTTGCAACATCCTAAACGTTCCTATGAAGCGTGTAACTTGTATTTTGAAATTCGAATTTTAGAATATATGCCAAACCCCTAATTACTATCGATAACAAGATCTTCGTAATCGCTAGGCGAGGGTCGGCAATAGGCGAGGGTCATAAAGCCCTCACCATAGCCTTCAACGTGGATCTAGATCGCCTAATATTGAAATTTCGTGACACGCGTAACATAACTCAAATTAGGCCTTCCAAATGAAAATGAACGGTCCGATTTGAACCACGTTTATAATTCAAAGTTTTTCGAACTCCAACTAAATTCTCGCCTATATTTTTTTCCTCCGTTTCAACATATGACGTGGCTTAAATCGGATCGTCCATTTTCATTTGGACTACTGATTTGAGTAATATCACGTATGTTACGGAAATCTCAATGTTAGGCAATCCAAATCCCTTCAACGCCCTAACCGGCCATAGTGAAAGGAGAAAGAAGGAAAACAAAATAAATAAATAAATAGAAATCAATATAAAATTTGAGATAA
This sequence comes from Rhodamnia rubescens, assembly GCA_021437795.1. Classification (NCBI taxonomy): domain Eukaryota; kingdom Viridiplantae; phylum Streptophyta; class Magnoliopsida; order Myrtales; family Myrtaceae; genus Rhodamnia; species Rhodamnia rubescens. The sequence continues at coordinate 2,623,825 of JAILYA010000023.1, forward strand.
TTTTACAATAATTAAAAAATTATCCACGTCTATATGGATCGAGCCACGTGGGGCGGTCGGTACTAATCGACCCGCCACGTCCGTAATTTCCGATTAGAATTAGTTGAAAGACTACATTGATAATTACTTAAAGAGTGTAGAAATAAATTGGCAAAACCTTAACAGGCTTAGAAATTAAATTAACATAATTAAAAAAGTTTATGATCGAATTAGCAAATAGTAAAAAATTCTATGACTAATTTAACACAATTAAAAAAGTTTAAGACTAACCCGATAGTCGTGCGATAGGTTTATGATTTCTTAGATAATTTTCGCGATTTTGAGAGGTCATAATCCCATACAGGTTAATGAGTGGAAGTGCGATGGGAGGAGGGACAAAAGCTTCTTGCCAAATACCTTTTTATGATATTATGTACTGGAGAAACATGTCGATCTGGAAAATTTATGGTGTGCTTCATTCCCAGTCTGAAAATACTTATGTCTTCATGTATAAGTCTTGATACAGTAAGTTAAACCATCGACACATAACAAATTCACTTTTTTCGCATTGAAAACAGTCGCTTTTTTGCATATCGCATGAAAGTTACGATGTGGATCGCGTTCTCTGTCGTCGATTATTTAAACCTATAATTATCTTTACGGTATGCAAAACCTGACTTTATTAGTGCATGCAGGCGGACATGCTCATATCTTTTCCCCTTTGCCCTTCCCTTTTCTCTTATTCATTCTTTTTGGTTCATTTGATTTTCACTTTTGTATATTGAATTGTCTACCTATGCACACATATGTACGTACATATTCCCATTAGCTATAGGGCGCATATGGCAACTCTTCTATTTTAGAAACCAACGTTTGGCCCGAAGTTAATTTCTTCTACTTCCCGCTCTAGAAGTTGATTTATGATAAGAGAAAAGCGTATGATAACAGGACGAAATTTTTCTTTTGAAATAGAAATTTATTTGGTAACGGTTCAAAATTTCTACTTTTAAAATATTATTAACACAAAATCTTCTACAAAAAGTTATTATCGACGGCCAAAAAATTTATACTTCATTTTTAATTTTTAAAAATATATTAAAAATTGTTTAATTTTTAAAAATAAAAAATATTATTTATTTTTTACTCCATCGATCAGACACAGCGACCCAAAGAAGGCGGTGGGCGAAGGCATGATTGGGAGAAATATGAAAATAAAAAGAAGTCGAAGTGAGAGAGATATTAATGTTTAGAGATTTTTATTCAAAGAGAAATAAATTTTTTTAACTTTTGAAATTAGAGCAAAAATAATTTTAGAATTAGAAATTTATATAAGAAATTATATTAACAAATGAATTTCTATTTTAAAAGTACTTAATAAAGCAGAAATAAATGTTACCATGCGCTCCTTATAAGGCTACGACCAACTCTTCCTTATTCTTCTTCACTTTCCAAGCACGGCAACGACTGCTGACGAGAACTCCATTCGCCACCTTTCTCTTCACTGTTTACAGAGATGAGCCACCCACTTCAAGAAAGATAAAATAAAAAAAGCGGAGGAGAGGTCGATCCACACGCCTGCTCACACGCACGATCCGCACACCTCGCCATCCAAACTTTTCGAGCCAGATAATTCTCCAGAAGCAAGAAAAGTCTGATGCATTGTTCTTGGAGTCTTGTCAGCTTCACCCGCTTGGAAAAGACAGGCTGTCTGCGACTTTTCAGCTTTGTCTCTCCTCGGCTTCAGAGGCCTTGCGTTTGTAAGAGGCTGCTATGAGAAAAGCGTGGGAGAGAGATTTGATATTCCAAACAAGGATGCAAAAGAACTTTGCTTTAGAGAGAGGCTTTTGGGTAACAAAAGTAGGGTTTCAATCGTCAAAGAGCACCCAATTCTTTATCTCTTTAACTTAAAAATTCTTAATATATGCTTTTTCATATCTCTCTTTCCTTTTCTTCTCACTAGAAAGCTCTGACATATTTTTATAGTCATCTTATTATCGAAAAAATTACAAAAAAAAAAAATAGATTCAATTCAATTGCAAAATATTTAGAATTCTATTGACAAAATAAAAGTTGGATGATTTAAAATTAAAAAATTTATAATTTTTTTTTGACAAGATCCTCTCAAATATGTGATCTATCGGTTTATTATTTAAATATATTACGGGCATATATTTATTTTATATATTTATTACATCTAATTGAGCTCCTCGAACCTATATCTTAAACATTGATGAACGGTTAAGATTAGATAGCTCTAGAGTTGATCCCATCACTCCCTCTATATAAGATATATTTTATGAAGAATGGCTATCACTTCCTTACGCTTCCGCATTCTTACATTTCCATTTTTTCCATAAAATTATCGAGAGAAAAAATACACATTTATCTCAATTGCTATAGAGGAGAGTGGTGAAGATTTACACCTACAAACGACATATTCTCTTTCATTGGATCAACAATGACTTCTTTTGATTCGGGTATGTAATATCTATCAATTTTATCTTATGTTCGTGTCATGAAACATCCGAATCAAGTCCTTAGATGTTAGCAAGCGATGCTACACATAGGTGAATTTGATCCGCGCATAGTCCCATATCTCGCAAGCTTCGGGATTTTACGGCGTTTATATGATGGGATTTGTCCAGATTGATTGGTATTTGATTATTACATTGGTCGAGCGGTGGAGACCCAAGACTCATACCTTTCATATGCCGGAAGGTGAATGCATGATTATGCTACAGGATATTGCGGTGCTTACAGTGCTTCCCATTAATGGACGTGCGATTCTGGCCCTACTAATGTGAATTGGGCCACTCTCTATGATGATCTACTTGGTGATCACCCAGCCCAATTGCGTGGTACAGATAAGTTTAAACTGGTTGAGACAACGTTTTGAAGATCTTTCTACTTATGCCGATAAAGTCATCATAGTGCAAAGCATGCTAGGGCATTCATTCTCCGCTTGCTTGGAGGATCTATTTTCGTGGATAAATCAGGTGTCTGGATTAGTTTGTTGTTTCTTCCATTACCGTCCCTAGGAAGTACGGTTAAGGTTCAGAAAGATTTACATGGTTGTATCGGGAGTTATGCCGCATAACCGACCCATAAGAGAAGCAAATTGATGGTGACCTACATGTACGCAGATTTGGGCATAAAAGCGCTTTAGATGTGTCTCCCCATCCCTAACGATTGATATTCCTTTGCCGCCTACACCTTTTGATAGTCGGTATGTGATCCGTTACCTTTTTAATTCGTGCGTCATTAATTCTTTCCTATGCGTATAATATATGAAAATTTAATATTTTTTGTTTATGCAAATTGAGTCAAGGCCAACACACAACGGAGATCCCCACACATACTTTGCCACATCCGCACTACCATCTTGATAGATTGGCATTTGAATATGTAAGTAATGATAGTAACAAACGGGTTTAATATAATATTAGGTTTTAAATTAATTCTTCGTTTAATTTAATATGTTTTATTACAATAACAGATTACTTGGGAGCTCTACACCGAGGACATTTTGGAGACTTTGCCGACATCGCTCGTAGGGACATGACATTTGGAGTGCTCATATCTCACTCATCTAGTACTAGATAGTTGAGTGGCATTATTCAAACCGACCACTTCGGCGGTTTAGTATGCAGCAGTCAATACCTACTCCTCATAGCGATCATAAAGCCTTGCATGATATTGACAATAGGCCAACTTGGAAGGATTGGGCAATTAAGCACATACGGTAGATTGCTATGAGGGACAGACGTGCCGAATATATAGTCCATGGTGATCCCGCAACATAGCAACTTCACTTTCATTCATGATATATGGAGTGATTCCGTAGACATACACGGAAGTGGATTTCTATTACGGGAGCGGTAATGGGTTCAACGATTCGTACAAATATTTTCAATTTAATTCATTAATTATTTTTTAGTAACATAAGTTATTGTCATTTGATAGCTTTTCTTATTTTTTATATCATTACCAATGTGATGACGCTCAAACAAATCTTACATACAATAAATTCACGTCCATCTCGTCAAGCTTGGGTAGATATGGAGAGGATAGCTAGGGTAATATTATACGGCCGGAATGAGGAGATGCAACTAACAATGATGCCACCACCCCAATCAACAACTACAAAGCAGACCTATTAGGCCGCACGAGGATGACCCACCCGAGCCTATTCATCCGACCCGGAGGACCCATCGAGCTCATCTAGTTGGTGATGTCGTCTCTTATACCTTGGAATATCATACGACAAATTTTGCTTCGGGGTTCACTCTAGGGTTAGGCCGGGCCCATTTCCCGAGGGATTTGCTTTTGCATTTTCTAACAATCCACAGCGGTAGGCTCCGGCTACTTCTCTTGCTTCATATGGATCCGATTTTTCTTCTTTTTATTTAGGCTCTCCAACAATAGAATATGTACCTGTCCGTGCATGGCATATTTTCACAAAACATGCCTTCATCATCTATATATCCTATTCAATAGGATCCTCGCCCTCATCGGTACAATATTAGACTCCGCCAAACACCGGAGACAACCTCGATTGCGGAACGGGAGTTCATGTAAGAAGGCGACATCGTTAGTAGATGTAGTTACGGTTAACGATTGTTATCTATTATGAAAATATCATGGTTTTCATATATCTCAACACTTTTAGTTTATGAATATTTTTAATTAATTACATAATTATTAATTAATTATTATATTAATTAATTAATTGATAATTATGTTATAAAAATAAGCTTCAAAAGAAAAACAATTATCAATAAAATAAATGTTATAAAAAATGTCAAAAAATACAAAATTTGTTTTAAAAAAAAAAAAGGAAGACAAGACTATACAATGACCGGTACTTGTTCGGCAAGAGATAGTTGGCAGACCCCACCGTAGGGCTCAAAGGAAGAGGCTGTGGGCATCAACAGCAAGGTCTTCGAGAGGTAGTATCCAGCAGTTGCCTCCAAAACAGAAGGTAGCCAGGAATAGCCCAGAGCTGCAGCAACTCGGCATTCAATCCCAGGTTGCAGCAGAAGGGGAAACTCGACTCGACAAAAAGGTCCCAGCAGCTACATGGAGCGAGTGAGGTTCTTCTCGTGGTGAGCACCCAGTAAGCAAAGTGAAGAGGATTAAGCAGCAGCTAGACTCCCTAAAAACGGTGAGTCCAAATATATATATATTTTCCTAATAAAGGGCTATTTTGGCAATTTTATTTATCCTAATTTGGAAAAAAGCCTGTTTATGGTCAGATCCTAATAAGTAATTAACCATAAAAATAATATTCATGTGCATGACTGACGGATCAAATGAGGTACGGGACAAAGACGAGATGGTTTCCTAGAATGAGTGAGTGGATGAAGAAGAAAAGTACATTCGCATCTCCCTTTAAAAATTTGGCTTCAAAGAATAGAAAAGTTAAAAAGGAGAGGCAGCTTCTTCTCAATCCACACATATCTTGGGCCAAATTAATCCAACTCCAAACAATTTGAGCGCTGTTTATCTGAATTCAGCTGGATGCATTTCATGTCTTGTACCAAATGGCTTATAAACTATGTCCCATGGAGGTCTGCACGAGCAACCGAAATGAGCCAACAGCAGCCAAACAAAGACAAGAAGCTCTCCACCTTTGCGCACCACCCGCACATGTGCCTCCTCCTTAATATTGACTTGCTGCATATGACAACATCTCCACCCAAACTCCGCTCATCACCTCCCATTTCGTTTAGCTGAGCCCCTCGATCTCTCGGACCAATCGACCCCCTCATTGATCGCGGATAGGATAGACAGATTTTTTTTTGTGTAAGAAAAATCACACAATCTTTTGCATAGCTTCTCTACATCCTCGATCCCATCGTGGATGTGTTTCCGTAGATCGAGCAACCATGTCTGCCAACATAATTTGGGCGACGCCCGCCACACCGGACACCACACTATGCTGATTGAGTAAAAGATACAGCATGTAGGCGGAGAGGATCTTGCTGAATTCCCTTTTCTTGTTTCTTCCCGTGTGTTTCTGCATGTTGTAGCAGATTTCAGTAGCAATATGCCAACATAAAATACTAGAGTCGTCCTTAAAAGATTGCCCCCATCGGCCCCCGCTCTACAAGGGAGAAACAGATCACCTCTAGCCTCATATATCTTCCTCACCTTTGCCTCATCAAACACGTCCTGGGATTTACGTCTCACCTCCTCAACGATAAAGATCCATAGATCCTAAATAAAAGGATTCTTCGACACGTACCTTGTGTTCGCAATCTTAATTATCTCCCTCGGACCACAAAGTCCAAGGATTGTCGTCCTGAAACAAGAGATTATCTTCTCAGCCACACGCCACGGAAAACTGCAGATATTAGAAAAAGCTATGTTGCCCCAGCTCTGATCATGCTTATGCAACTTTCTGGGACTCTCCCTCAAGACCTCGGATAAAAGGTTGCAGGCAGAGATGGATTCTAACTACCGTCGAAATATGAATGGTGTATCTAACACCGCACATGCAGCATTGGCAGTAGGCTCTACTTTGCATGGGGCGGATTGGGGCTTCCTTAGGTTATCCGCTGCGGGATAACAACTCGGGGAAAAATGAATCTATTTTAGCCGATCCTATGTTGTACCACTTGATTGCGGCAACAGTCCAATCGGAGAAAATGAACATGAATAGAGCTATCACATCAAGAGCCATCCCTCCAAAAATAAGGGAATAAGTAATATCCACATCAAGTTCGGGGAGCCCGTGCTTGTTCCAAGGGATTGAACAAGACCAAAGCCAGCGCAAGGTCAGTGAAGGCTACCAAGCGGAAAATGTAGCTCCACTTGGAACGTATTACCAGCGCTTTGGTGTGAAGCACCTCGTACATAAAACTGAGTTCAACTGATATCACCCTCAATGCATCCATTGGAGAAACTTTGTGGAAATAATTTTGACTCATTTCGGGCTCATAATCTTTGAACACGAGATCTCCGATGAAGACTTGAAATATTTGAAAGAAGCAGTAAGGATGCTTTACCACAATGCTCTCTGCAAGCCTTGCCTCTTGTTCGTCGGAATATCGACCCCCTAGTGCCTTGAGTTCTTCCTTCAACTCCACATATGCGCCCCAACCTCGTTCGGGACGTCGGAGCATTGATTGCTGGAGCCTCGGGAGGCTCGAGAGATGAAGTGACAGTATCCTCTCCGCATTTTTTATGAGTTCAGCAAGCAACACCAGCATCGTTGGGATCCCCAGCGACCTATTGCTTGAAAATATTAAGGGTGAGCATTGTTGCAGGGTAGAACTGAGAGCCGGAGAACCGAACCGACGGTTCCGGTTTGGTTTCCCGTTCTGACATACCAGGGTCCAGTTCCTGGTTCTGCATTTTTAGGAACCTCCGGTTCCGGTTTTGGTTTTACCATGGAACCAAATCGGAACCGAAATGTCTAAATAGTAAACCTTAGCTTTTTAGTTTCTAATTTCTACTCTTTCCTCAAACTCTAGCACGACGTACACCTCTTCTCTATTCTCACTTCTTCCTCTCACTCCCCAACCCTTCCCTCGACAACGACAACCCTTCCCTCCCTGTCCACCGCCTCGTTCTCGGCACCCACACCTCTGATGGTGTCTTTCCTCTTGTTGAACACCCACCTCTGATGGTGCTTCCTTTGTTGAAATATGTTCAGTTTAAGTTTGAATGAAATTTGAATTCATAAAACGGATATATCTTGATCTTGAAATTAAAGATAAGATTTGCTTGAATATCACCGAATCTTAATGGAAGCTGTGGAAATTATATTTCCTGTCGTATGATGCAAATCACGATCACAATGGATTTGATCTGTTGGAGTCAGCGGAAAGAAATTTTAAAGGGAAAGACAGTCAGGTGGACTTGGTCAACGGTTTTTTCTAACAACGTTTTGGTATTAAAAATTTTTTGTTTTTGTGGGACTACTTTTATATAAGGAAGACCGTGGCTGTGTCTTAGACCTTTTGTGTGCTTGGTTGCCGGTTTGTGTTCTTGCCGTTTATGTGCTTGCTCGTGGGTTTATTCGGAATTAAAAAAAAAAATAAATATTAATTTGGTTTTTGTGTGTATCTTTATATTAGATTATTTTAATTTTTTTTTTTTTTTTTCTTTACGGCCAGTCGGTGCCTTCCCTCGAGGACGAGCCTTCTGTCTTTTCGTTCGATCCTCCCGCTATCCCTCACCGTCCACTAGGCTCGGCTCCCTCCCCAGCCCTTTGATGACAACCCTTCCCTCGCCGTCCATCGCATCTCCTCAATACCCACACCTCGAATGGCGTCCTCAACTTCCTCTTGCTCGGCAGCTTCTTGATCTATCTGTAGGTTGCTTTTACGTTTGGATTTGGTAAAAAAATTGTTGTTTCTTCTTGGACCTTATGTTTGTGGTGGTAGTAGCAGTCCGAAATTGTGGTTTCTGCCAATTGTGCCTGCGAGAAGTATTTGGCTGTGCGAGCAATGTTGTGCGATTATGAATTAGGTCCAATGCGTCTCTATTGTGCTACTTGACAGCTTGTGATAGAATAGGGCATTTTGCCACATTCAAGATAACATAGTTGAATAGCTAATTTGCTAGTTTGAATAGATGTTGATTTCTTTTTTGGACTGTGCAAGCAAGCAACTGTAACATATGCCATACTTTTCCTCCTTGTCTGCAATATACCTGTATAAAGCGATAGTATTTGTTAGTGCCCTCTGTCTTTACGTGTGCTTGAGTTGTATGAATTGTTTTCTGCAGGACAATGAAATGCTCCAATACTTTGCAGAGTTGATAACTAGGTTCAGAAAAAGTTCTACATTGAGCATCGCATGGTTGAATTGCTAAAAGAAGATTAGCTGTTCGTCTTTTCAGTTACATGAGGAGTTTGAACATATGCCAGCTCTTTGTTATTTTTCACTGAAATTCACCGGTTTGTCTCTAGGCACAAGGTGGGAATTTTAAGTGTTCTTGTAATATGAGACTTATTGTGAATCATAAGTTTGTGCATTCTTCTTTTTTGTGCAACTAGTCAGACTACTTTTTTGTGCATTCTTTGAATGTCAATTAATATCTATGCATTCAAACCGTATTGTGGATTTTCACTACATTTGTTTTTGTATGTGTGAAGTTAATGTATCAAGATAACATGTCAACGGAGGTGGAGGGACTTGAGGAGATGACTTGGGACACTGAATTGGGATTGTCGGGCAATGAAGGTGGAGAAGAGCCGTCCCCGACCATGAGTGTGAGCGCGACAAACAAGGTACTTGGTGCTAGTTTTCCTCCTCGTGATAAGAAATATACGTATGATGTCTGGGATCATTTTGCGAAAATCATAAATGAGGAGATTGAAAAAGAAAATAACATGAGGTGCATGCATTGTGGGGTTCCAGTTAAAGTACAGTGTTTCTAATGGTACTTCTTTGAATGAGGAAGCATTTGGTAAGGTGCAAGAAGTTTCCTTGCAATGTAGATAAGAGGAAGAAATTCTTTGCACCACGTAATGTAATCGTAGATGGCAAGGCAAGGGGAGATCTTGGTACTGGTAGTGTCTTATCGACTTGGACGTTTGATCAAGGTCGTTGTAGGCAAAAGCTTGCTCAGCTCATCATATTTGATGAACAACCATTTTCATTGGTTGAGCGTGTTGCATTTCGTGAGTATATCGGTGAGTTACAACCTCTCTTCAAACATATATCAAGATTTACAAGTAACTAGAGATTACATGAAGTTATATATTAGTAAAAGAACTTGTTTGAATACTTACTTTGGTAAGTATAATTCTAGGATCGCACTCAGTGGCTTCCATTCAAAACATGAACTATTTGTGTCTCACTACACATTTTATCAATGAAAATTGGAAGTTGCATAAAAGAATCTTCAATTTTGTGGTGATGCATAGTCATAGGGGTAGGGAGATTGGGAAAATGGTGGAGAAATGTATCTACGAGTGGAGAATAGAAAAAAAGGTGTCCACAATCACTCGTAGATAACGCTAGTTCGAATGATGTTGCAATTGGTTATTTGAAGGATAAACTCTCAAACGAAGGGTCATTGATCTTAGCTGGCAAGGTCTTACACATGAGGTGCACTATTTATATATTAAATTTGATTGTGAGAGATGGCTTGACTAAAGTAGCTACTTCTATTGAACGTGTCTCGAAAGGTGATTAAATATGTGATGAGCTCTCCCATGAGAGCCAAAACATTTGTTGCGCCTAAATTTTGACTAATATATATTTTGCATAAAAATTAAAACTAATTTTAGTTCTAAACAAAAATCATCTCACATATTCATTTAGCATTGGCATACAATTTGAGCTTAATTTAACAGGGGTCTGGACTAGGCATGCGGTGAAAAAATGCACCAAGAAGATTTGGGCTTGAAAGAAATATTTTCTCGGGACCGTATTGCAAATACTCGGAACTTCAGGGATCTGTATTGCAAATACCAAAAGAAGATGGGGAAAGGAAGATGGTGAAAGGAAGATGAAGAAGAGAAGATGAAAATGGAAGATGAAGAAGAGAAGATGAAAATGGAAGATGGGGAAATTAAGATGAAGAAAAGAAGATGAAGATGAAGAAAGGAAGATGAAGATGAAGAAGAGAAGATAAAAATGGAATATGGAGAAATGAAGGTGAAGAAGAGAAGATGAAGATGAAGAAAGGAAGATGAAGATGAAGAAAGGAAGATGAAAATGGAAGGTGAGGGAATGAAGATGAAGAATGAAGGATGAAGAATTTTGCCTATAAAAGAGGGAGAGTTTTTTGGGAGGAATGGAGGAGAATTGAGAGAGTTTTTTTGGAGTGGAAGGGAATTGAGAGAGTTTTGAGAGGAATTCTTTAGAGAGGAAAAAGAGAATTCTTGAGAAAAATTTTTGAGAGAGTTTTGAGAGGGCTTAAGTGTTTTGAAGCCCGATACTACTATTGCCAATTTTTGCACCGATCAACACAAGCTACTTGGTCCATTCCCATCGTTCAAGCTCGCTGAGAAAAGAAAGTTAAGTGATTCCCTAACTTTCTTTAATTTCAAATACAAATTAGCTCAAATTTTCTACACTGATTTTTCTCTCTACGTTTTTATGTTAAATAACATTTGCATATCAACGATGAGACATCAATTGTACAAGAATAGAAGGAGAGCAAAAGGGAAAAAATATCAATGCCCGGATTGCAGTCTAATGGAATTCTAGCGAGATGAGAAAGAAGCGTCAAGGAGAGATAGGACCAAGAGATTTCTGGTCTAACGAGTCACCAAATCGGTCCAATGATCAAGACAAGCCCGGAGCACAAGTTTGGTGCACGAGTTCAAATTGGGGAGTAATCTTGAACCTATTTCATCCTAATTTCATGTAATTTCTTTATTTTAAAAAAAATGTCAAGGGAAGAAAAACCCAAAAAAATTGATTCTTTGATCTTCAAGTCGAATTCATCAAATTTGTCAAATCCATTATTTTTTTATGAATTTTAAGGTACCAAAAGGGCATTAGTTGTAATTAATGTAACCAAGTCCCCGGGACTCTTAATCTCCGGTTGCGAAATAAGATAGTCTTCTCCCGCTATTTTATTTAGGTTTCTAATCGACCTACCGAAAATGATTAGTGGCGACTCCAAATTCAAATCACATTGCATGTTAATCATTCGAACCTTAAGTTGCGATTTGGTATGGACTTGGGAGAGTCCGAGTTAGGTTAGTTAATTAATTAACCTGATAATCCATTAGCCCGAAAATGATAAACTTATTTGTTTATTTTTTTTTTTTAGGTCGCGACTGACTTGGCGACTCATTGGGGACCCAAAGAGGACTTAGGCCGATAAGTTCATGAAAAGGAAAATTACTTGATTTGGCAATCTTGGTTGAATTTTAATCCCTAGGTGTTAAATGGTTTTGCGGGAAAGGGAGTTATAAGGGGATGAGTGTTTGCTAACCTTTTTGTGTAGGTTGAAGGAGATTGTGTATGGTTTATATTGAAGTGTTGGATGCTATGAAGCCGCGCATGTTTTTATTGTTTTTACATTTACACTTAGCACACACAACCCGCCATTGAACCCGAATGGCTAGGCTTAAGATGGTACTTGATTAGGGATACTTCGGCCATCGTCATCCGGCCCGAGTCGCTCTTCTCGAGTCCCGAACTATTTCAAATCGGTGCCAAGAGTTAACACCTCCATCATTCGTCGTGTGATGTGGGTCGTTACTTGGGTGGCCGGATGTCTACGGGGGATCTTGGTTCAATCACAAGCCGATGTGGTTTAGTCGGATATCCCCGGGGCTCCACTTTTGTCAAGCCATGCTAGATAGAAATCGAACCTCACGAACATTTTCATGCGCATGTCTTTGTGGTTAACACTTTCTCTCCAAGGGAGGTAATTTCTTGAGCTTTATCACTGATTTTTCTTATCTTGTTTTGGGTCGGTCCATGATCTAGGTTGAGTCATTTGGCACACGAATGGGTCGCATTGATATCCCTTCACAATTGAAAGAACTTGTTTTCATAAAAAATGTTCGGAAGATCATAATCTCTCATGACAAAAACTTTTGCAGCAATCCGATGCATTTTCCTTTTAATAAGGAATTAGTAGCCGAGATGGAGCAGGCTGGAATTTCACATGTTTTCAGACTCCAGATTCATTTTACAATTTAGAACTAGAAAACGTACCTTTTTGTGGAATTACCAAACATGAAAGTTCTAGATCGTTGTTTCAACTAATAGCCTGCAAAATTTCAGTCTCTAATTCATTTTTTAAAGAGGTCTTCCGTTCTTTTGTTGGAAACCGGATAAAGCAATTTTTCTGGTTGAATTTGTTTGAAGAAGTATTAAACTGCATTGATCCGTGTGGAACCCGCCGTAGAGTGAAACACAAAAGTTGTTCGTCGGTATGTCATCTGTCAGCTCCTAAATTTTGGCATTGTGTTGATCAATGTACGAATTAAGATGAATTTTCTCGTAAAAATCGACGAAACTGAAAATTGTCCGATGTGGTCTTTTTCGTCATGTCTAGTTCGTTCATTGAGTTTAGAAGGAATTCATGGACCGGCCCTCTATCCTCGCTCATTGTACTTACTCTTGGCTTGTCGCTTTTTAGGAAATTTATCACGGATCCTCCGCATATTACTCGATTGGTGGCGGAGAGAATGGCGGACATTAACGCCGTTGTCCATGAGACTTTGAATGAACGGCTCGGTCTCTAACCGAGCGATTTGAAGGGATGATGTCTCACAAGATGATGGATAACTTCATAGCCAAGCTTTAGCCGTCCAGCTCAAGCCCTCCGCCGGTTGTGCCAGCTCTAATTCCCTCGGCGAGTAATTCCAAAGAAGGCCTCGAAGGTGTTCCCTATCGTGCTACACTTGGAAGATATTATTATAACAGGCATGGGTTCGAGCATATCACCCTCGATTCCGCCCCCCAAACCAACCCGATGATGATAACCAATGACCAACAAGTTTGTCATCATGGGGGATACATGAGGAGGGAAACCTAGTGGATCTCGAAGTATACGACCTAGATGAGTTCGGTCAGATTATGAGGAAGTTCGTCAAGATTTCGAACGACATGAGGAGATCAAGCCCTCGACCGGTGAACAAATTATCTCGGTCAACCTAGGCAATGCGGAAAACCCTAAAGAAGTTAAGATCGGGCAAGCCTTTCCTCGGAAGTGTCGAACGCCTGATTAGGCTCTTGAAGGATTACCGGGACGTTTGCGGTCTTATGCGGATATGCCCGGTCTTGACCGTTCCATCGTTGAGCATTGTTTGCCGATCGATTCTTCGGCTAAGCCCCGGTTGTGCAAAAGTCAAGGAGGGCGGACCGGAATTAGTACGGAAGATCAAAGAGGAAATCATGAAGCTTCTCGATGTAGGATTCATTGAGACTACGGAATATTCCGATTGAGTCGCTAACATAGTCCCTGTCATGAAGAAAGATGGCCGCATTCCTGTAGGGTTTGAATTGTTTTCATTCATGGATGGTTTCTCCGGGTACAATCGGATCCTAATGAATGTCGATGACAAGTTGAAAACCACTTTCACCACACCATGTGGAATGTTCCATTACCGGGTAATGCCGTTCGGTCTCGAAAAGCTGGAGCTACTTACCAACGAGCCATGGTTGCCCTTTTCCACGACATGATGCATAATGAGATTGAGGTTTACGTCGATGACATGATAGCAAAAACAAGGCATGGAGAAGATCACGTCAAAACGTGAAGAAATTGTTTGACGGACTCCGAAAGTACAAGTCACGCCTCAAACCCGCCAAGTGTGTCTTTGGGACCACTCGGGCAAGCTACTCGGATTCGTGGTAGCGGTAAGGGCATTGAAGTCGACCCTTCGAAAGTTAAGGCTATTCGTGAGCTTAAGCCGCCGACGACGGTTAAAGAAGTTCGAAGTTTGATGGGTATGCTAAACTATATTGCTCGATTCATCTCTCGGTTATCGAAACCGCTAAGCCATTCCTCAAGCTATTAAAGAAGAATGCGCTAGTCCAATGGGATAGCGAATGCAAAGAAGCTTTTGGAAAACTA